>CM066313.1:54213983-55413983 GCA_033807775.1 Saussurea involucrata | reverse complement strand
TACATTTGTTCATGCCCTTTAACACCCCAACTCAACCCCCACTTGATTATGTTCAGTCTATGGAAGTTTTAGCATCAAAAATGAGGTTTTTAACATAAAAAACATGAAGGAATCCATGTAGCAACTCTATACACAAATACCCTCAATCTAATTTATCTATTGATTCACCAATTTTAAACCCAAAAACTCAAGACTCCATTAACACCCAAACTTGCTAAAAATCAAATTCTAACATTAAAATGGTGAAGGATTCTTAGAGAAGATAACAAGAATCATAATCCAATTCTAGAATACTCATTGGTACTTCTAGCTAAACATCACCAAATGAGAGGAACTTTAAACTATCAACAACAAGATGATATGAAATATGGAGTAGAATTCATACCTATAAGATAAACCTTCAAGTACATCTTCCTTTCTTCTTCTTCCTTTCTTCTTCTTACTCTCTTCTTCTTCCTCTCTTCTTTCTCTTCCATACGTATCTCTCTCCCTCTCTCTCTCTAATTCACCCACAAACACACACCTAATACATATATATCTAAAATATCTAGATATTAAACACAATTACCAAACAAACCCCAAACTTCTACTAAATGGCAAAACACCCCCTTGAACTTCCAAATTAAAATTTAAAGTCTACCCTTAAACTTATAACTCCATAATACAAATCTCATATTTATCTTAATACCAAAATTAAATAAACCATCAATATACCCGGTTATTAGGAGGGTTAGTAATTACATGCTTACTTGATTAATTACACTGTGTTTGAGCATTCGATCTCTTGTGCTGCTGTTTTTTATTAATGTGGTCAAGTTTTTTTTGGGTGTTTGGATGGGCTTAAGAAACAATGATCATATACGGGACAAAAGGAGTATATGGAGGCCTAAAAGTATTTATAATGGGATTATTGGTGTTTTTAGTAGCCTTTTAATGTCTCTATGGTTCTTGAATTTGGTATACAATCATATTTCCCAAGGAGTTGTAAAATTATTTGCTTCTGATTGCTTTTTGGTTCTTTGTTATATTAATCTAGCTACATATATAGTTATTGTGTCTATGCCAATCTACAAGCATATTACTTACTTGTACTCATTCCAAGGAAAACAAACACATCTAGATTTGTTGTGTGCATCTGTGTTATAACACAACCGTTGTCTCGTGATGCTACAATTCCACCTCCACCATTGAGAAAAAGGTTTGCTCTCTCTTCGATTCAATATTGATTCCGTCTCAGTTTTGTCTTTTTTACCAACTTTTTAAACGAAATTGCAAAATGACTGTAATTATACAAGGGAGCGAGGGATGAGTTCTGTAGGTGCGGTAGTGATGGCGATGGTTGGAGATGAATTCTGAGTCATTTTTGTTTCACACTTTGGCCTGGATTATTTATTATAGCATAATAGCAGTTGAGTGACTATGAGTATGTATGCAAGTGTATGAGATCCATTTTTATGAAAGAATATGTGTTATAGAATTATTTCCTTATTAATTATGTTTAGGTTATAAGGGTGGTTTCAGGTCATTAATATCTTATATAACAAAATCACCAAAACTTCAAAATCGCTTACATTTACGACTCCCGCCGCATTGCGCGGGTACACAACTAGTTACACAATAACCATACAAATAAGAACATGAATTAGAGTTCTCTTACGGCTTATTGTAGTTAAAACCGATATTTCTTAACCTTATTGAATCACATATTACACACTACATTGAGCCTCGCTTATTAAGAAAAGAGGGGAACCAATTTGGTAACATGAATCTCCATGCTTTACAAACAAAAGCAATTACTACAATGAAATTGATCCAACATAAACTTGATCAAAAGAACACTAACTTTAAAGTACACAAAATCGATGATCAAACCTCTCAATCAAAGAAATCAGTCAGCATGGAGAATTATTACGACTTCAAAATATTTAGAATTTTTAGATGAAGAGTCGGCTCGCCCTCCAACAACATATCCACTAAAAGGGAACAGAGGAGTAAAAGCTAATTACCGCTCTACAGCAATCAAGTTGGACCATTCCAAGTCAATGTAGACTTTATCACAGCTGGCTAAAATGGGGCAACATTTTTTGACCAATCTGATGCCTTGATATCCTAAAAAATGAATCAAGATTTGTTGTTCTAAGTTCAACAGGTAATCGAAGCCATGTAGAATATTGCAAGGGAGGTTGACAAAGATATCGACTGATCTTGGTCTGCAGGTCATTATCTAGTGTTGAACAATTTGTAACATTTGTTAAGACAAAAATATACATCATTAACAAACTCAAATGGGTATTTATAGTCCGTAAGTAGTATTGGTCTAATTGATTGTCTTTAAACCCAGATTTGAGTTGAGAAAGTCAAATTGGTGCCTCTTTTTATACTATTAGGTCACAAACGAAGAATTACTTCGAGCTCTGATTTGTACCAAGAATACAAAGTTTTGAGTTTTCTACTCCAAGTTAAGCTCATATTAAGTTGTTAATATAATAAATAGCAAACATATTGGAAAGACCTTAAGTGGCCATCTTAAACATGCAACAAAAAAAATCAATTTCAGAAGTTATAGGAGGAAACATATAGTAATCGTAAGTAGCAAAGTATGGAATCTCGAATTCTCCACACTTAAAAGAAAGATTTAAGAAGACGCTTCTTCATAGACGACAAATCTCAAGCATAATTCTACAATTTTAGCTGCTCATCCGGTCTCTTTTCAATTAAAAATATATTTTCTTGCGTCATTTTATGATTACTTAATCTTCTTGAATCACATATTACACACTAAATTAAGTGTCAATCTAAAAGAAAAGAAAGGAACCAACTTCGTTATATGAATCTCGATACTTTACAACCAAAAATTCCAAGAATATTTCAGCATTATGCTCAACTTGTTCATGGAAAAAATGAACACTTTGCTGCTTTTTCTATCTTTGTTGTTTCTTATACTCCATCAATCCCAATTGAATACAAATAAAAAAAATAAACAGACAAATCAAATATGATAAATAACTCAAATTACCTTGAGTGTAAAGTGCTACTGATGAAGATTTCAAATGACCATCCACATAAAGCTTTGACCAAGTCTCTGCCACAAGTCTCCAAAATGAGTTTGCTTGAATTGACACCATTTGATCAACTACCCCACAAGAAGGACTATGTTATTTATGCAAAAAATTCCATGTTTGGAGCCTATGTTACTCTTTCAACCATGTACGATTTCCCTTTGTTTCAAGACATTATATTTGAGAGCTAATATTAACTATTAAGTGAATGTTAGGACTTACGAGGCCATTAATATTTCATGATTCACAAAATTTTCATCAACAAAGATTACTTTAAACCACAATATAACTTGTGATGAGTATGTTAACTGTCCATGAGTTAAATAAGTATGTTAACTGTCCATGAGTTACCATTGTGACATGACTTTTAATCTGGTCATGGAAATTACATTCTAGCTTTATGTCTCCCTATTTCACTTAAAAAGGGGGGAGAATTGGCAACAACATTAATGCTAATGCTGTCTCTAATACACGTGCAGGTGAGGTGGGATGGATGCACACCTCTTTTGAAGGGACTATCATAACCTACATCGTATCACATGCAAATCAGAAAATACTATTAAAACTTTAAATAATTACTACTTATTTGTCATCACTTGCATACATCCATCCATCCATCACTTTTTGATATTTTTGTTTCAAACTAATGGCACAACTCACAGCATAACAAATTTACAAGAAAAAGCAACATCTCTTGATCCTTTTTTTAGTTCCTCATTCTGAGGAATTCACTCTTTTTTCCATCTTTCTTTTTTATCTGAAGATGGTAATGGCGTTTATGAATCCCAATTTGGCAGTTTGTGTGGTGGATTTAGTGACGAAATCTTGGAAGCATTAAGTGTTCTTTGTTATGTTTTTTGTTTGTTTTCTGTTGCTAAAATGCCAAGTGCTCCAAGCCATCTTGTCATACTTTGTAACAATATAAATTCTAGGCTTTTAACTTGAAATGGATGCAAATGGTAAAAGCTAAAAATCAGGGGAGATATGCAGGTCACTTAATTCCATGCCATTTTCACACTTGGGAAGTCCTAAAGATAAAATCCAATGTAAATATCCTCACAATGGTGTTGATGGCCCTTATGTTATGCGGTTTTCAATACTCAACCATGACCAGATCAACCAAACAGAAAAACATCACATTTTCTGTTTCAAGATCAAACATACTACTTTTGAAATTCAATCTGATATGGATTTTCAGCACCATTCCATGGCACAAAAAGTACAAAAACCTAAAGAGGGTTACAATTAACGGGAGGAGCATTCCGTGATATATATATATATATATATATATATATGCTTGGTTTGCATTTGATTTGCCCTCTCTCTCTCTCTCTCTCTCTATATATATATATATATATATATATATATATATATATGTAGCAGCAGCACCACCCAACCAAATTCCTCTTTTGTTAAAAACCTAATTGGAATACAAAGATTTATTCAAACCAACATCCTCACAAACCACACATGAAACAAAAAACACAAAATTTCAATGAACACACAGACTGATTCAGACCAATCAACGAACAAAGAACACAAATCGAACGACTAAAATAAACACATCAAATGGATCAAAATCCAAATCTTGATCCAGCTAATTAGTGAAAATTTGAAAGCACAAGACTAAATCACAATTAAAACGTTAGCATACCTCCAGAAATTTGTAGGGTTTTGAAGAAGCTGTGGAGAAATCAAAACTTAGGGCCGTATTTATATGCAATTTGGGTTCGTCTTGGGAGCCAGGTCTGAGAAATTTGATTTCTCAGATCTTCCATTTCAACGATTAAAGCTTAAGGTAGCAGGAGAAACAAGAAGAAAGCTTTGTTGGAAGCTATCCCAACACGTCAGACGAGACGTGAAATTAGAAGGGAGAAGGGTTCGAGGGGAAAAAGCAAAGGCGTGTGTGTCTCTTCTAGGTAGTGTGACCGGTTTTAAACCCTCGTGTGGTATAAGTTGTTATACACTATGCCTTATAAATTGTACTTAAGAGATTTTTTAAATTGGTGCTTTAAGTTGTTGTACATTATGCTTTAAAAATTGTAATTAAGATAATTGGTTAAAACCAATATTAAGGTAGTAATATACATATATATATATATATATATATATATATATATATATATATATATATGTGTGTGTGTGTGTATGTATGTGTGTGTATTTTTGGTGAGAAGTGTGAGAAGTACATTTAAACCGTTGATCATTTTTAATCAAATACCCTCCCATGAATTGTGGCTTAAAAGAGAATTTATCCGGTGCATATTATCTTGCTGCATCTCATCCTAATGTTCGTCTATTTCTCATCCAACGCTTGATAACCACTTCTCACGTTTCTCACCAAATTTGGCACTTAGTATTCACCATTTTCACTATAATATTTACCATTTGGTTGGCTTTGATTCCAACCATGGTTGTAGATTTCAAACCTTCTATGATTCTATCTCTCTTTTAATGTTTATCATCTTCTTCCAAGCTATCATATTCTCCCCAATGTAGCATTATAAAACTCAACCTTACTTTAAGATTTAGGGGGCGTTTGGTACACTGGACAGGGTGGGACAGGACAAGACAGAACACGGTTGTACCATGTTTGGTGTGTCCAAATGTGGGACTAGCTGGAACTAAGTTGAACAAGAGTGGGACACGGGTGTCCACTCCTCCCCCTAGAACAAGATAGAACAAGGATATTTTGACAAAAATACCCCTCTTTCTTCTTCTCCCACCTGCTCCTCCATCCACTCCATCCAGGTATGTTCTTCTTCTTCTTCTTCTTCTTCTTCTTCCATTTTCCCACTGATTTCATCTTCTTCTTCACATATTTCAACCCACAAATTTATTCTTCTTCCATTTTCCACTGATTTGTTTTCTCAGACGCCTCCTCAATCGATCGATGCTACTGCTTCCATTTTTCCACTGTTTGTTTTCTCTCTGATTTCTTCAATCCAAGAAATCTGATTTGTTCTTCACCTTATGTTTTCTCTTTGATTTATGTTTTCTCTAGACTACAATAAGGAGATGGATATGTAAAGATGGAGAGGATGAAGATGGATATGGCAAGAGAGCTTGAATCGATGTGAATGAAAATGGAAATGAAACGTACAGAGATGATCTTGGAATCGCAGCAGAGGTTGGTGGATTCGTTCTCGAACACAGTTACGGAGAAGAAGAACAAGAAAATAAAGAGAATGTCTACACCAGAATCTTGAATAAGAGTTTATGGAGCTTCAGTTCTATAACTTTAGGTCAGTAAGAAGATGTATTTTTCTCATTGAGTTTGCGTTGAAAATGCTTTCAATTTGTAGTTTTTTTTGTTAATAATTTGCTCTAGCTGTAGCATTGAATAAATCTGTTTTTACTTTTTTCTTTCAGTTTGATAATTTATGTGACATTATCTTTGCTTCTGATGGTTTTATGAACATATACATTGCCTAATTGCTAGGAGTAATAATGTAGCTAATAACTGAATTACAATAAAGAGAAAATGTCCAAGACATAAGTTCTGAACCACTTATTCATAACTTCTGAACCTTCTTCTGATTAGGCATACTCAGAACCTATACTTGAGCACATGACATTTTCATCTTCACATTCAGAACTTCTGAGTCTCCTACTCAGAACTCTGAGCCTTCTATTCAGATTTCAACACTTAGGTTTTTTGACAAACTTCAGATCTAACAAATAAGTATGCAAATCCAAATGCAACATCTGATTTGTGTTTTCTATCTAATTTCAAAATTTTGTATGTGGATTTTGGATGTGGCTTGCAGCAGGTTAATCTTCAATCCATTCACCTATGAAAACTCTGTAAAACAGCCCTATGATTGATATTTGGTTGAAATAGATATGTGATGCCACTTCTCTTACCAAATTATGTAAATTAGTTTCATTTAGATTGATTATTTGGTTGAAAGAAAACATTTCATTTAGATTGATATTTGGTTGAAAAAAACAGTAAAGAGTTCACTAGGGGCAAGTTGGTCATTTAGCCAGTCCTGTCATGTCTTACCAAACGCTGAACAGCTGTTCTGTTCTGTCCTGTCCTGTCCTGTCCCGTCATGTCCTGTCCTGTCTGCGTACTAAACGCACCCTTAAGGAACAAACAAATCTCATAGTTCCAAGTCATCATCCTTTCGTTCACTTTCATCACCCTTTTATGTATCCTCACTATCTTCTTTCAAATAATAATCTCTCCACCAATGTGGGATGATAAAACTTAACCACATTTCAAGATTTGAGGAATACTCAAACCTCATTGTGCCAAGTCACTGTTTGCGGTTGTTCCTTTAATATATATATATATATATATTGATATATTAATTTATTGGGGTAGTGTAAAATGAAACTTTATTAGTTATCACAAAAGTATTATTTTAATTATTTGTTATATATATAAAGTTTGTTTTGCAAAAATAAGGTAGACTAAATTGAGCCTACCACATTAGTTGACACAAAAACATTCAATCCTTATTTCTGATACACACTTCATAGTTTATAACTTGCATCTTCTCAGTTCTCACCAATGTGGGATGATGCAAATGTAGGGTAAGCTAAATGAGCCAACCACATGAGCTGACACAAAAGTTTCCACTTCTCCTTTCTTATAGCCACTTCCTAGTTCAAAACTTTCATCTTTCCACCAGTGTGGGATGATGAAACACAACCACATTTCAAGATTTGAGGAATACTCAAACCTCATGGTGCCAAGTCACTCTTTGTGGTTTTTCCTTAATATATATATATATATATATATATATTCATATATATATATATATATATTATATAGCCTTAGGTTCAAATGAAAAGTGCAAAAATTTTGAGAAATAGAGAAGTGATCTTGGCCATTCATTCGGTCAAGATCGGTTATATTTGGTCAAAAATTGCGGCTTTGACCGTTCAAAAGTTGCGGCTGTTCCAAAAATAGAAGGGCAATTTCGTAACTTTTACAAAAAACACGGGCTGAGTTCATATATGAATCTGTGTGATTCAGATATGAACTATACATTCATATATAAACCTTTGTAATTCACATATGAACTCTTTATAACTAATTCATATATGAATCTTGTGATTCATATATGAACCTTTATGATTCATATATGAAACTAATTAACTGTAGGTTCATATATGAATCAGGTGAACCAATTAACTGATTCATATATGAACCTTTGTAATTTATATATAAACTCTTTTTAACTAATTCATATATGAACTTTTGTGTTCATATATGAACCTTTGTGATTTATATATGAATTTTTTTAACTAATTCTCATATAAACAAATTAACTGATTCATATATGAATCACAAAGGTTCATATATGAATTAGTTAAAAATATTTTGTATGTGAATTACAAAGGTTCATTGTAATACCCCGGGTAAGTCCGTTAGTTAAATTCCCTTTCCGTTAAATAAAGCTAACTATAAAGTTAGATGTTTAGGGTATGTATGGAAAAAAATTATAAGTATAGGGGTGTTTGGGCTATAATTGAGAGTTCAAGGTCCAATTGGAAAGTTGTGGTTTGATATTACCTTTTTAAAACATCAGATAGTATTCATATACCTAAAATTAGAAAGAGTGAGTTGTGCGGGAGTTTGGAGGCGAAGAAAGCGAAAGAAGAAAGTTACAGTTTGAGCATCAATCGATTGGGTTGAATTCGATTTTGAGGTAAGCTCTTTTGTCTTTTATGTTTGTAATCATCAATAGATAGTTTCTATCGGATTAGAAAGTTTAAAATTCTAGCTGTATAGATTTGATTTGGGTTCTGGATTGGAAAAGCGACCGACTGTGTTCTTGATACTCCCGGTAGAGTGAGTCCCGGTATAGGAGACTCCCGGTAGTATCAACTCCCGGTATGGTCGACTCCCGGTAGAGTGAGTCCCAGTATAGGAGACTCCCGGTAGTGTAAATCCCTGTATACCAGACTTCCGGTAGTGTCGAGTTTCCGGTAATGTGAACTCCCGGTATAGCAACTCCCGGTACTGAAGAGTCCCGGTACTGTATAAGTCCCGGTACCCTATGTAGTCCCGATAGTGAGTTAAGTGCAGTGTAATGGGACAGTTGAGGATGGGAAATTGTTAGGCTTTATGTGTTGGTTAGTAAAGCGATGTGTGTATCTTATCTTGTTTCAGATTCTGTGGAGTCGTGGTAAGAGGTAGGATCGTTTTGAAAGAAGCTTGCGAACGTGTGTAATAACCAAAACAGGTGAGTTTTACTTTACAAACGTTTTTAACTGGAATACGTATATGTGTGGATTGCGAATGTAATAGTTGATGACTATGTGTTTATATGTGAATTATAATATGTTGAGGTATTATATTTACATGAGTATTATAATATGTTATAATACGTTGGCCGGGTTTAGGACCGGTGTGCTTGGCTATAGAATCCGTATAGCGTTGTTTGGCTGTAGATGTTGTACAGCGTTGTATATTATTAGTTGGCTTGCTACCACTAATATGGCCAGGAGGAATGAGAAGGGAAGGTATATGGTATGTGAGCTTAATTGGATATATGTAATTGTGTTGCATGATTTATATGAATGAAGTTATATAAATGGTTGTCAAACTAACAAGGATTTCTCACTTAGACCCTCAGGTCTAACCCTCATTTTGTTTTAAAATATGTATTCCAGGTGGTGGATCAAGTAAGAGCAAGTAATTAGAGTATTCAATGGATAGCTTTCGTGAAGGATTATAAGAAGAAGATTTTGGCTTGTTTAGCAGTTGTATCACATTATTAAATGTGATGTATGTAAATAGTACAAAGTTTGTAGTAGAATGGTTTCTTTTATTTGTAAAAGACTGCGGGACCGAACTTGTAATTTGATGTTTCTTTTGTTATATGAATGTTATGTTACATTATGTGAATTGTTGTGTATATGGGATCTGGGTTGTTACAAATGTTATCAGAGCCTTAGTTTAAGGGATTTAGGTATTTGTATCTGTATATAGACTTAAACTGCATGTGAAGTAGGATGTCCCTATCATCATAGAACCTTGGGATGAGGATGTATAAAAAGGAAGAAGGAACATCTTGTAAGGTAATTTCAGATTACACCTGGCCAGTGTAATTGTGATCTTACAGGTACATGTTTGAACTGGAATACCTTGTTATATGGGGTATATGCTTATGTGTATATTAATTTTGTTTAAATCTACAGAATGGCAAGCGGTACACGAAATTCAAATCGAGGAGGCGGAAGAAATCCAAACAGAACTAATCCGCCAATAGGAACAGGGGACAGGGGAGGCAGAACCGGGGGCAGAATTGGGGGTAGAACTGGGGGTAGAGCTGGAGGTCGAGCCAGAGGCAGAGTCCCGCCTAATAGTACAGAGTTCGTTACCGGGGCTGATTTAATGGCATAAATGGGAAGATTACAAGCCAATATTCAAGCTATGTTCAACCAAACTCATGATACTGAAACAGAAGGACCAGATCCTGCTCATGAAGAGGAGATGCCAATCACCCCTACGGTTTTACCGGTAATGAGAAAATATGATTACAAAATGTTTCTTAGTTGCAAGCCTCCTACGTACTCAGGGGATCGGGATCCAGTGAAAGCAATGAGATGGATGAAGGAAATAGAAGCTATTTTCAAGACAAGCAAGTGTGCGGATGAAGATAGGGTATTGTACGGGGCGGCAATGTTAAAAGGGGATGCTTTGTATTGGTGGGAATCCTTTATTCATTCCAAAGGATCTGATGTTTATTCTACCCTCTCTTGGGAAGAATTTGTGATAGCTTACAGGGAACAATTTTGTCCCCAAGCAGCCGTCAAACAACTGGAAGGAGAATTCATGAATTTGCAACAAGGAAACTTATCTGTTCGAGATTATACTGCTAGCTTTATGGAAAAGTCTCGATTTGCAGAATACTATGTTGCTACGGAGGAAATGAAGACAGAACGGTTTATCTTTGGGTTGAACTCAGAAGTTAGAAGGTTAGTGACTGCAAAAGGACCCAATACCTTCTCGGCTGCAGTTAATGCCGTAGAGAATGTTGAACGAGATATTAGAAGAGATGTGGGCGATAAGAGTATCGGGAAGAGAAAGTGGGAAGGACCACAATATGATCCGAAGAGGTCCCGATTTCAGAGGTATGATAACCGTCCGCCATTTCGACCAGCGGAAAGACCATGTCAGAAGTGCAACCGTGTCCATTAAGGAAACTGTCAAGGTGATTTACGAGCATGCTATAAGTGTGGGAAGACCGGACACGTCATCAAGGATTGTAAGGTAACGCGATTATGTTTCTTATGCAATTCTCCGGATCATCTTCAGTCAAACTGTCCGCGGGGGAGGATACAGCAAGGTGGGTCATCGAGCAGGCCAGCGATTGTTAAACCAGTAATACCGAGACTGGAACCGCCAGTAACCAGGGGTCGTGCCTTTCAAATGACTGAGAAAGAAGCGGAGGAAACTCCGGATGTGGTCACAGGTACATTTTTGATAAACTCTACACGTGCTAAGGTGTTGTTTGATTCCGGTGCAAACCGATCGTTTGTGTCATCTACATTTGCTGCTTGCCTGTGTTTGAAACCTAAATTGTTAGAACGTGCTCTATTAATAGATACTGCAAATGATAACCAAGTGTCGGTTAGAGAAGTATTTGATGGTTGTGTGATTAATATAGAGGGGTGTGGAGTGCCTATACAATTGTTTCCAATAACTTTGATAGAGTTTGACGTAGTAGTGGGAATGGACTGGTTAGCCGAGAATCAAGCTAATATAGTGTGTGATAAGAAGTTAATAAATGTTGTATTACCTGAGAGGGGACCGGTAGTGATTTATGGTGATCGTAGGAATCGTCAGTCTTGTCTTATATCTATGATAAAAGCTCGTAAATGTGTCAGCAAGGGTTGCCCGAGTTATTTAGCCTATGTGATAGATAGTAGGCCTGAAAAGAATAGGATGGAAGATATTCCTATCGTTAGTGAATTCCCTGAAGTATTCCCTGAAGACTTGAATAGTCTTCCGCCTGTTAGACAAGTAGAGTTCGGTATAGACCTGATTCCTGGAGCCACTCCTATTGCTCGTGCACCATACAGACTAGCACCTCCAGAAATGAAAGAGATGATGGCACAACTACAAGACCTATCCGATAAAGGCTTCATCAGACCTAGTTCTTCGCCGTGGGGAGCTCCAGTATTATTTGTGAAAAAGAAGGACGGTTCGATGAGAATGTGTATTGACTACCGAGAATTGAATAAGCGCACGATAAAGAACAAGTATCCGTTACCCCGAATTGATGACCTCTTTGATCAGTTAGTTGGAGCTTTCTATTTCTCCAAGATTGATCTAAGGTCCGGTTATCACCAGTTGAAAGTTAAAGAAGAAGACGTTTTAAAGACTGCTTTTCGAACGAGGTACGGTCATCATGAATTTTTAGTGATGCCGTTTGGATTAACGAACGCTCCAGCTGCCTTTATGGATTTAATGAATCGGGTATGTAAGCCGTATCTCGATAAATTTGTAATTGTATTTATCGATGATATCCTTATCTATTCTCGATCCAAGGAAGAGCACACGCAACATCTTCGTTTGATTCTAGAGCTACTGAAGAAGGAAAAGTTGTATGCAAAATTTTCTAAATGTGAATTCTGGCTACGAAAAGTGCAATTTCTGGGGCACGTGATTTCTGAGAAAGGTATACAAGTCGATCCGATGAAAGTGGAAGCAGTTGAAAAGTGGGAACAACCTAAGACAGCAACAGAGGTACGCAGTTTTCTGGGTTTAGCCGGTTACTATCGGAAATTCATAAAAGACTTCTCCCGGATTGCAACACCTTTGACTAAGCTGACCCGGAAGAATCTAAAGTTTGAATGGAAGGCAGAACAGGACGAGGCATTTCGAATATTGAAAGAGAAACTGTGCAGCGCGCCGATTCTATCACTACCTGAAGGTTCTGAAGACTTTGTCGTTTACAGTGATGCGTCTAAACTGGGATTGGGTTGTGTACTTATGCAGCGCGGAAAGGTTATAGCTTATGCTTCTCGCCAACTGAAGGATCATGAACGACAGTATCCTATGCACGATATGGAGCTTGCTGCAGTCGTCTTCGCGTTAAAGATTTAGAGACATTATCTGTATGGTTCCAAATGTCAGATTTTTACCGATCATAAGAGTCTCCAACACCTCTTTAATCAGAAGGAACTAAATATGAGACAAAGGAGATGGCTAGAATTGCTGAACGATTATGACTGTGAAATCCGTTATCACCCGAGAAAGGCAAACGTGGTAGCTGATGCATTGAGTCGTCAAGAAAGGAGTGGAACCATAAAAGTTATTTCACTACGAACTGAACTCCTACCCAACATATTTGACAAATTGCAGAAGTGTTAAGTGGAGGCTTATCAGGATGAACATCTGAAATCAGAACGGTTAACGGGGATGTCAGCATTG
Source organism: Saussurea involucrata (assembly GCA_033807775.1). NCBI lineage: Eukaryota > Viridiplantae > Streptophyta > Magnoliopsida > Asterales > Asteraceae > Saussurea > Saussurea involucrata. The sequence goes on along the minus strand of CM066313.1, from coordinate 55,400,522 downwards.
CTAGTAAAAGATGATCGTGGGTTATTGTGTCTGGGAAACAGAGTGTGGGTACCTTGTTTGGGTGGGTTACGTGATCGTGTTTTACAAGAAGCTCATCAATCCCGTTTCTCTATTCACCCAGGTACAAACAAGATGTATAAAGACCTAAAGCAATTCTATTGGTGGCCGGGGATAAAAAGAGGGATTGCTCAGTATGTGGAAAGATGTGATACTTGTAAGAAAGTAAAGATTGAACACCAAAAGCCGTTTGGGCAACTACAACGACTAGAAATACCTATGTGGAAGTGGGAACAGATTACTACGGATTTCATCACAAAGCTACCAAGAACACCGAAGGGATTTGATTCGATTTGGGTGATCGTCGACAGATTGACAAAGTCTGCACACTTCCTACCGATAAAGGAAACCGATTCGATGGAGAGATTAGCTAAGTTATACATCGACGAAGTAGTAACTCGACATGGAGGTCCAATCTCGATCATTTCTGATCGTGATAGTCGTTTTACTTCAAGATTTTGGAGAAGTTTTCAAAGAGAAATGGGGACACAGATAAAGTTAAGTACGACGTATCATCCTCAAACAGATGGGCAGAGTGAACGAACAATTTAGACCTTAGAAGATATGCTATGAGCTTGTATCTTTGATTTTGGGGGATCATGGGATAAGCATTTACCGTTGATCGAATTCGCATACAACAACAGTTATCATTCCAGCATACAAGCGGCACCGTTTGAAGTACTATATGGTAGGAAATGCCGAACGCCTCTGTGTTGGAACGAAGTGGGAGAGAAACAGTTAGCGGGGCCGGAAATAGTTCAGCTAACCGCCGATAAGGTCACTCAGATTCGAGAAAGATTGAAAGTGGCTCAAGATAGACAGAAGAGTTACGCTGATCGCCGTCGAAAGCCATTGGAATTTCAAGTTGGGGATTACGTAATGTTAAAAGTTTCGCCGTGGAAGGGAGTCATCCGATTTGGAAGACAAGGTAAACTTAGCCCAAGGTATATCGGACCGTTTGCAATAACAGAAAGGATCGGTGAAGTGGCTTACCGATTAGATCTTCCACCAGAATTGAGCAGGATTCATAATGCATTTCACGTGTCAAACTTCCGAAAGTGTCTGGTTACTCAAGATCAGGCAGTCTCCCTACCAGAGATACAAGTCGACGAAAGACTGAATTATGTGGAAGAGCCAGAAGCTATAGTTGATCATAAAGTTAAAGTGCTACGGAATAAGGAGGTCAGACAAGAAAAAGTTCAGTGGAAGCATCATAGAGGTCAGGATGCTACGTGGGAATCAGAGTCGGAAATAAGAGCCAAATACCCTCATCTTTTTACTTAACTGAATTCCGGGACGGAATTCTTTTAAGGGGGAGATGGTGTAATACCCCGGGTAAGTCCGTTAGTTAAATTCCCTTTCCGTTGTATAAAGCTAACAATAAAGTTAGATGTTTAGGGTATGTATGGAAAAAAATTATAAGTATAGGGGTGTTTGGGCTATAATTGAGAGTTCAAGGTCCAATTGGAAAGTTTTGGTTTGATATTACCTTTTTAAAACATCAGATAGTATTCAAATACCTAAAATTAGAAAGAGTGAGTTGTGCGGGAGTTTGGAGGCGAAGAAAGCGAAAGAAGAAAGTTATGGTTTGAGCATCAATCGATTGGGTTGAATTCGATTTTGAGGTAAGCTCTTTTGTCTTTTATGTTTGTAATCATCAATAGACAGTTTCTATCGGATTAGAAAGTTTAAAATTCTAGCTGTATAGATTTGATTTGGGTTCTGGATTGGAAAAGCGACCGACTGTGTTCTTGATACTCCCGGTAGAGTGAGTCCCGGTATAGGAGACTCCCGGTAGTATCAACTCCCGGTATGGTCGACTCCTGGTAGAGTGAGTCCCGGTATAGGAGACTCTCGGTAGTGTAAATCCCGGTATAACAGACTTCCGGTAGTGTCGAGTTTCCGGTAATGTGAACTCCCGGGATAGCAACTCCCGGTACTGAAGAGTCCCGGTACTGTATAAGTCCCGGTACCCTGTGTAGTCCCGGTAGTGAGTTAAGTGCAGTGTAATGGGACAGTTGAGGATGGGAAATTGTTAGGCTTTATGTGTTGGTTAGTAAAGCGATGTGTGTATCTTAACTTGTTTCAGATTCTGTGGAGTCGTGGTAAGAGATAGGATCGTTTTGAAAGAAGCTTGCGAACGTGTGTAATAACCAAAACAGGTGAGTTTTACTTTACAAACGTTTTTAACTAGAATACGTATATGTGTGGATTGCGAATGTAATAGTTGATGACTATGTGTTTATATGTGAATTATAATATGTTGAGGTATTATATTTACATGAGTATTATAATGTGTTATAATACGTTGGCCGGGTTTAGGACCGGTGTGCTTGGCTATAGAATCCGTATAGCGTTGTTTGGCTGTAGATGTTGTACAACGTTGTATATTATTAGTTGGCTTGCTACCACTAATATGGACAGGAGGAATGAGAAGGGAAGGTATATGGTATGTGAGCTTAATTGGATATATGTAATTGTGTTGCGTGATTTATATGAATGAAGTTATATAAATGATTTTCAAACTAACAGGGATTTCTCACTTAGACCATCAGGTCTAACCCTCATTTTGTTTTAAAATATGTATTCCAGGTGGTGGATCAAGTAAGAGCAAGTAATTAGAGTATTCAATGGATAGCTTTCGTGAAGGATTATAAGAAGAAGATTTTGGCTTGTTTAGCAGTTGTATCACATTATTAAATGTGATGTATGTAAATAGTACAAAGTTTGTAGTAGAATGGTTTCTTTTATTTGTAAAAGACTGCGGGACCGAACTTGTAATTTGATGTTTCTTTTGTTATATGAATGTTATGTTACATTATGTGAATTGTTGTGTATATGGGATCTGGGTTGTTACATTCATATATGAATCACACAAACTCATATATGAACCCGTCCCGCGTATTTTTTATGAAATTACCCTTCTATTTTATGCAGACCACGCGCAGACCACGCGAGGAATTATCCTCTGCTTCTCGGTCAAAGCCGTCGATCTTGATCGAATGAATGGCCAAGATCACTTCTCTATTTCTCAAAATATTTGCACTTCTCAATTGAACCTCTCCCTCTCTCTCTCTCTCTATATGTATATATATTGATTTATTGGGGTAGTGTAAAATGAAACTTTATTAGTTATCACAAAAGTATTATTTTAATTAATTGTTATATATATAAAATTTGTTTTGCAAAAATAAGGTAGACTAAATTGAGCCAACCATATGAGTTGACACAAAAACATTCACCTCTTATTTCTTATACACACTTCATACTTTAATGCTAATGCTGTCTCTAATACACGTGCAGGTGAGGTGGGATGGATGCACACCTCTTTTGAAGGGACTGTCATAACCTACATCGTATCACATGCAAACCAAAAAATACTATTAAAACTTTAAATAATTACTACTTATTTGTCATCACTTGCATACATCCATCCATCCATCACTTTTTGATATTTTTGTTTCAAACTAATGGCACAACTCACAGCATAACAAATTTACAAGCAAAAGCAACATCTCTTGATCCTTTTTTTAGTTTCTCATTCTGAGGAATTCACTCTTTTTTCCATCTTTCTTTTTTATCTGAGGATGGTAATGGCGTTTATGAATCCCAATTTGGCAGTTTGTGTGGTAGATTTAGTGACGAAATCTTGGAAGCATTAAGTGTTCTTTGTTATGTTTTTTTGTTTGTTTTCTGTTGCTAAAATGCCAAGTGCTCCAAGCCATCTTGTCATACTTTGTAACAATATAAATTCTAGGCTTTTAACTTGAAATGGATGCAAATGGTAAAAGCTAAAAAACAGGGGAGATATGCAGGTCACTTAATTCCATACCATTTTCACACTTGGGAAGTCCTAAAGATAAAATCCAATGTAAATATCCTCACAATGGTGTTGATGGCCCTTATGTTATGCCGTTTTCAATACTCAACCATTACCAGATCAACCAAACAGAAAAACATCACATTTTCTGTTTCAAGATCAAACATACTACTTTTGAAATTCAATCTGATATGGATTTTCAGCACCATTCCATGGCACAAAAAGTACAAAAACCTAAAGAGGGTTACAATTAACGGGAGTAGCATTCCGTGATATATATATATATATAGAGAGAGAGAGAGAAAGAGAGAGAGAGAGAGAGAGAGAGAGAGACCAATCAACGAACAAAGAACACAAATCGAACGACTAAAATAAACACATCAAATGGATCAAAATCCAAAACTTGATCCAGCTAATTAGTGAAAATTTGAAAGCACAAGACTAAATCACAATTAAAACGTTAGCATACCTCCAGAAATTTGTAGGGTTTTGAAGAAGCTGTGGAGAAATCAAAACTTAGGGCCGTATTTATATGCAATTTGGGTCCGTCTTGGGAGCCAGGTCTGAGAAATTTGATTTCTCAGATCTTCCATTTCAACTATTAAAGCTTAAGGTAGCAGGAGAAACAAGAAGAAAGCTTTGTTGGAAGCTATCCCAACACGTCAGACGAGACGCGAAATTAGAAGGGAGAAGGGTTCGAGGGGAAAAAGCAAAGGCGTGTGTGTCTCTTCTAGGTAGTGTGACTGGTTTTAAACCCTCGTGTGGTATAAATTGTTATACACTATGCCTTATAAATTGTACTTAAGAGATTTTTTAAATTGGTGCTTTAAGTTGTTGTACATTATGCTTTAAAAATTGTAATTAAGATAATTGGTTAAAACCAATATTAAGGTAGTAATATATATATATATATATATATATATATGTGTGTGTGTGTGTGCATTATATCATGTGAGAAGTGTCATTTTTGGTGAGAAGTGTGAGAAGTACTTTTAAACCGTTGATCATTTTTAATCAAATACCCTCCCATGAATTGTGGCTTAAAAGAGAATTTATCCGGTGCATATTATCTTGCTGCATCTCATCCTAATGTTCGTCTATTTCTCATCCAACGCTTGATAACCACTTCTCACGTTTCTCACCAAATTTGGCACTTAGTATTCACCATTTTCACTATAATATTTACCATTTGGTTGGCTTTGATTCCAACCATGGTTGTAGATTTCAAACCTTCTATGATTCTATCTCTCTTTTAATGTTTGTCATCTTCTTCCAAGCTATCATATTCTCCCCAATGTAGCATTATAAAACTCAACCTTACTTTAAGATTTAGGGGGCGTTTGGTACACTGGACAGGGTGGGACAGGACAAGACAGAACACAGTTGTACCATGTTTAGTGTGTCCAAATGTGGGACTAGCTGGAACTAAGTTGAACAAGAGTGGGACACGGGTGTCCACTCCTCCCCCCTAGAACAAGATAGAACAAGGATATTTTGACAAAAATACCCCTCTTTCTTCTTCTCCCACCTGCTCCTCCATCCACTCCATCCAGGTATGTTCTTCTTCTTCTTCTTCTTCCATTTTTCCACTGATTTCATCTTCTACTTCACATATTTCAACCCACAAATTTCTTCTTCTTCCATTTTTCCACTGATTTGTTTTCTCAGACGCCTCCTCAATCGATCGATGCTACTGCTTCCATTTTTCCACTGTTTGTTTTCTCTCTGATTTCTTCAATCCAAGAAATCTGATTTGTTCTTCACGTTATGTTTTCTCTTTGATTTATGTTTTCTCTAGACTAAAATGAGGAGATGGATATGTAAAGACGGAGAGGATGAAGATGGATATGGCAAGAGAGCTTGAATCGATGCGAATGAAAATGGAAATGAAACGTACATAGATGATCTTGGAATCGCAACAGAGGTTGGTGGATTCGTTCTCGAACACAGTTACGGAGAAGAAGAACAAGAAGATAAAGAGAATGTCTACACCAGAATCTTGAATAAGAGTTTATGGAGCTTCAGTTCTATAACTTTAGGTCAGTAAGAAGATGTATTTTTCTCATTGAGTTTGCGTTGAAAATGCTTTCAATTTGTAGTTTTTTTGTTAATAATTTGCTCTAGCTGTAGCATTGAATAAATCTGTTTTTACTTTTTTCTTTCAGTTTGATAATTTATGTGACATTATCTTTGCTTCTGATGGTTTTATGAACATATACATTGCCTAATTGCTAGGAGTAATAATGTAGCTAATAACTGAATTACAATAAAGAGAAAATGTCCAAGACATAAGTTCTGAACCACTTATTCATAACTTCTGAACCTTCTTCTGATTAGGCATACTCAGAATCTATACTTGAGCACATGACATTTTCATCTTCACATTCAGAACTTCTGAGCCTTCTATTCAGATTTCAACACTTAGGTTTTTTGACAAACTTCAGATCTAACAAATAAGTATGCAAATCCAAATGCAACATCTGATTTGTGTTTTCTATCTAATTTCAAAATTTTGTATGTGGATTTTGGATGTGGCTTGCAGCAGGTTAATCTTCAATCCATTCACCTATGAAAACTCTGTAAAACAGCCGTATGATTGATATTTGGTTGAAATAGATATGTGATGCCACTTCTCTTACCAAATTATGTAAATTAGTTTCATTTAGATTGATTATTTTGTTGAAAGAAAACATTTCATTTAGATTGATATTTGGTTGAAAAAACAGTAAAGAGTTCACTAGGGGCAAGTTGGTCATTTAGCCAGTCCTGTCCTGTCTTACCAAACGCTGAACAACTGTTCTGTTCTGTCCTGTCCTGTCCTGTCCTGTCCTATCTTGTCCCGTCATGTCCTGTCCTGTCTGCGTACTAAACGCACCCTTAAGGAACAAACAAATCTCATAGTTCCAAGTCATCATCCTTTCGTTCACTTTCATCACCCTTTTATGTATCCTCACTATCTTCTTTCAAATAATAACCTCTCCACCAATGTGGGATGATAAAACTTAACCACATTTCAAGATTTGAGGAATACTCAAACCTCATTGTGCCAAGTCACTGTTTGCGGTTGTTCCTTTAATATATATATATATATATATATATATATATATATATATATATATATATATATTGATATATTAATTTATTGGGGTAGTGTAAAATGAAACTTTATTAGTTATCACAAAAGTATTATTTTAATTATTTGTTATATATATAAAGTTTGTTTTGCAAAAATAAGGTAGACTAATTTGAGCCTACCACATTAGTTGACACAAAAACATTCAATCCTTATTTTTGATACACACTTCATACTTTAGAACTTGCATCTTCTCAGTTCTCACCAATGTGGGATGATGCAAATGTAGGGTAAGCTAAATGAGCCAACCACATGAGCTGACACAAAAGTTTCCACTTCTCCTTTCTTATAGCCACTTCCTAGTTCAAAACTTTCATCTTTCCACCAGTGTGGGATGATGAAACACAAACACATTTCAAGATTTGAGGAATACTCAAACCTCATGGTGCCAAGTCACTCTTTGTGGTTTTTCCTTTAATATATATATATATAGCCTTAGGTTCAAATGAGAAGTGCAAAATTTTTGAGAAATAGAGAAGTGATCTTGGCCATTCATTCGGTCAAGATCGGTTATATTTGGTCAAAAATTGCGGCTTTGACAGGTCAAAAGTTGCGGCTGTTCCAAAAATAGAAGGGCAATTTCGTAACTTTTACAAAAAACACGGGCTGAGTTCATATATGAATCTGTGTGATTCAGATATGAACTATACGTTCATATATAAACCTTTGTAATTCACATATGAACTCTTTATAACTAATTCATATATGAATCTTGTGATTCATATATGAACCTTTATGTTTCATATATGAAACTAATTAACTGTAGGTTCATATATGAATCAGGTGAACCAATTAACTGATTCGTATATGAACCTTTGTAATTTATATATAAACTTTTTTTAACTAATTCATATATGAACTTTTGTGTTCATATATGAACCTTTGTGATTTATATATGATTTTTTTTAACTAATTCTCATATAAACAAATTAACTGATTCATATATGAATCACAAAGGTTCATATATGAATTAGTTAAAAATATTTTATATGTCAATTACACAGGTTCATATATGAATCACACAAATTCATATATGAACCCGTCCCGCGTATTTTTTACGAAATTACCCTTCTATTTTATGCAGACCACGCGCAGACCACGCGAGGAATTATCCTCTGCTTCTCGGTCAAAGCCGTCGATCTTGATCGAATGAATGGCCAAGATCACTTCTCTATTTCTCAAAATATTTGCACTTCTCAATTGAACATCTCTCTCTCTCTCTCTCTCTATATATATGTATATATATTGATTTATTGGGGTAGTGTAAAATGAAACTTTATTAGTTATCACAAAAGTATTATTTTAATTAATTGTTATATATATAAAATTTGTTTTGCAAAAATAAGGTAGACTAAATTGAGCCAACCATATGAGTTGACACAAAAACATTCACCTCTTATTTCTTATACACACTTCATACTTTATAACTTGCATCTTCTCACCAATGTGGGATGATGTAAATGTAGGATAAGCTAATTGAGCCAACCACATGAGTTGACACAAAAGTATCCACTCCTCATTTCTTATAGCCACTTCCTAGTTCAAAACATTCATCTTTCCACCAATGTGGGATGATGAAACTCAACCACATTTCAATATTTGAGGAATACTCAAACCTCATGGTGCCAAGTCACTCTTTTGTGGTTTTTCTTTTAATATATATATATATATATATATATATTGAACCATGGTTATAGATTTCAAACCTTCTATCTCTCTTTTAATGTTTATCATCATCTTCCAAGCTATCATATTCTCACCAATATAGGATGATAAAACTAAACCTTACTTTAAGATTTAAGGAACAAACAAATCTCATAGTTCCAAGTCATCATCCTTTTTCACTTTAAGTTTTGCACTATTTTTCTTTACATTTGTTTGGTTATGATTCCAATCATGGTTATGAATTTCAAAACCTTCCATCATTCTTTTATATTGGTTTTGACTCCAACAATGGTAATGGATTTCAAAACCTTACATCCCTATTTTTATACCCATAATTTTATTTCAAACTATCTGTTGGGTTTTGATGCGATTCGTAACCGTTAAAACGCAGCGGTTGAGGAGCATGCCACGGTTGCACTTACTGAAGAGTGCAGTGCTATCATCCAGCACAAGCTTCCCCTGAAGCTTAAGGATCCAGGGAGTTTTACTATCCCTGTTCACATTGGTCATTCTGAATTTAGTAAAGCATTGTGTGATCTAGGAGCTAGTATTAACTTAATGCCTTTATCTATTTTCAGAAAATTGGGGCCAGGGGAAGTTCAACCAACAAATGTGACATTGCAACTGGCGGATAGATCCATCAAATATCTCTATGGAGTCATAGAAGACGTGCTCATCAAAGTTGACAAGTTTTACTTCCCAGTAGATTTCATGGTGTTGGATATGGATGAAGATCAAGAGATCCCGCTCATCCTTGGTCGCCCATTCTTGGCCACGGGAGGGGAGTTGATTGATATGAAAGGAAGAAAGCTCATGTTGAGAGTGGGAGAAAAAGAAGCTGTGTTTAACGTGTTTCGAGCAGCAAAGCATAAAATGAAATTCAATGAATGCTACCGGGTAGATATTTTGGAATCTCCGATTAGAGAATCATGTGGGGTGCAGTTTGGTCAAGATCAATTGGAAAGTGTGATCATGGGTACGTTAGACAATCCGGAAATTGAAAGTGTGATGCAAATAAATGTGTTGCCAAGTCATAGAGGACCAAGAAGACCGAATGTTGAGGCTTTGGGTGAACCAATACCCAAATCTCAACCATCATCTCACACTCCTCCTAAGCTCGAGCTAAACCAGTTGCCATCCCATCTCGAATATGCTTACTTGGGGGAAAAGGAGACACTCCCAATCATTATTTCATCCAAGTTAAGGACCGAAGATAAAGAGAAGTTGTTGAGAGTCCTACGTGAGCATCAAACTGCAATTGGATGGACGATAGCCGATTTAAAAGGCTTAAGTCCAACTTTCTGCATACATCGTATAAATCTGGAAGAAGAACATTGACTGGTAGTCCAACCTCAACGCCGGCTTAATCTCAACATGAAGGAGGTGGTCCGGAAAGAGATCCTAAAGTTATTGGATGCTGGATTCATCTATCCAGTACCTGATAGCCCATGGGTCAGTCCAGTTCAGGTAGTGCCCAAGAAAGGAGGTGTCACAGTCGTTCGCAACAAAAACAATGAACTCATCCCCTCTCGGACAGTCACGGGGTGGAGAGTTTGCATTGATTATAGCAAACTGAATGATGCCACCCGGAAAGACCGTTTCCTATTGCCATTCATTGATCAGATGATAGAGAGACTAGCGGGACACGAGTATTATTGCTTTTTGGACGGATATTCGGGATACAATCAAATACCAATTGCTCTCGAAGATCAAGACAAAACCACGTTTACGTGCCTATATGGGACATTTGCTTATAAGAGGATGCCGTTTGGGTTATGTAACGCTCCCGCAATGTTTCAGAGATGTATGATGGCGATCTTTTCGGATATGGTAGAGCGCACCATAGAGATCTTTATGGACTATTTCTCGGTGTTTGGTCCATCATTTGATTCTTGTTTATCTCATCTGGAGGCTGTTTTAAAGAGATGCAAGGAAATGAGCTTGGTTTTGAATTGGGAGAAGTGTCACTTTATGGTGACGGAAGGAATATTGCTTGGACACAAGGTGTCAAAAGAGGGGATAGAAGTGGAAAAGGCTAAGGTGGCAGTGATAGAGAACTTACCGTATTCGAATTCTGTCAAAGGTATTCGAAGCATTTTGGGACATGCAGATTTTTACCGGCGGTTTATAAAGGATTTTTTCTAAAATCACTAAACCCTTATGTGCTTTACTTCTAAAAGATGCCAAGTTTGATTTCACTGACGATTGTGTTTTGACATTTGACAAGTTGAAGAAGGAGTTGATCTCGACACCTATTCTTACAGCACCCGACTGGAATCTTCCTTTGATAGTGATGTGCGATGCAAGCGACATAGCAGTCGGAGCAGTCTTGGGGCAAAGGAAAGAAAAGAGAATGCACATGATTTACTATGCCAGCAAGACCTTAGATGAGGCTCAAGTCAACTATGCCACCACCGAGAAGGAATTATTAATAGTGGTCTATGCATGTGAGAAGTTCAGATCGTATATGGTGGGAGCAAAGGTAATAGTATACACGGATCATTCAGCTTTGAAGTATTTGATGGCTAAGAAAGATGCCAAGCCGAGGCTCATTAGATGGGTGTTACTACTTCAAGAGTTTGACCTGGAGATCTTGGACAAAAAGGGGACAGAAAACACGGTTGCAGATCACCTGTCGAGGCTCGAGGGTAATGAAGAAGAAGAGAAGGATAGAACCACCATAAATGACACATTCCCGGATGAGCAATTATTAAAGGTTAGTCATTCCGAACCGTGGTATGCAGATTTGGTTAACTTCTTGGTAAGAGGAGTGGTGCCCTACAACATGAACTCGCACCAAAAGAAGAAGTTCTTATTTGACGCTTTGCGGTATTATTGGGATGAGCCGTACCTGTACAAGATATGTGCGAATGGGATGATTCGAAAGTGTGTACCGAATGAAGAGAAGGCCAACATTCTTACTCATTGTCATACACTAGAATGTGGGGGCCACTTCAGTACTGATAGAACGGTGGCCAAGGTTTTACAATTTGAATTCTTTTGGCCATCGATGATTAAGGAGATGAGGGAGTTTATCACCAGATGCAATCGATGCCAAAGGGTAGGTAACATGACGAAGAAAGATGAAATGCACATGAAGATCTTTATGGAAGTAGAACTATTTGATGTGTGGGGAATAAACTTCATGGGACCGTTCCCAAACTCATAGGGGAACGAGTACATCTTAGTTGCGGTCGATTATGTCTCGAAATGGGTTGAAGCAATTGCAACACCATCGAACGATTCCAAAGTGGTGATCAAATTTCCGAGAAAGCATATCTTTACATGCTTTGGGGTTTCTCGAGCCTTAATCAGTGATGGGGGTAGCCATTTCTGCAACCGGTACCTTGAAGCAGTTCTCAAGAAGTACTCGGTAAAACATCGAGTAACTACACCCTATCACCCGCAAGCGAATGGGTTGGCCGAAGTCTCAAACAGAGAGTTGAAACAGATTTTAGAGAAAAAGATGAATGCTTTACATAAGGATTGGTCATTGAAGCTTGATGACGCTCTTTGGGCATACTGGACGGCGTTCAAAACAACTTTGGGAACTACACCATACCGACTAGTCTATGGGAAGTCATGCCATTTACCGGTGGAATTAGAGTGTAGAGCATTTTGGGCGATAAAGAAGTTGAACATGGAGTTGGATGCAGCCGGCAAAAAGAGACTGTTGCAGCTGAATGAATTAGAGGAAATCCGGATGGATGCCTTTGAAAACGCATCAATCTACAAAGAGAGGACCAAGAGATTCCATGACCAACGAATTCGTGAGAAGGTACTTGTTCTAGGTATGAGTGTTTTACTATTTAACTCACGATTGCGTTTATTTCTAGGTAAGTTAAAGTCCAGGCGGTCTGGTCCGTTCAAGGTCATAGAAGTATCCCCATATGGAGCGGTGGAATTAGAAGGAACTGATGGGCAGAGATTCAAAGTGAATGGACAACGAGTCAAACCTTACTTGGGAGGTGAGATCATGAGCATCGCGAGCATATATCTGGATGAGCCGGGAGAATAAGTGGTTGGATAAGTCGTGCCATGACAGAAAATACGGCGCTGGGTGGGAGACAACCCACCATAGGTTAAATCTTAATTTTTATTTTGGTTATTTTCTTATTTTTGTGTGCTTTCTTTTGTTTTTGTGTGTTGTTTTGTGTTTTGTTTTTGGTGTTTATGTTTTGTGTGTTTTAGGTGTAATTTCGACCCCTGAAAGCGCTCATGATGATAACCTAAGGCAAACGAGCAGAGAAAAAGAAAAACGGAAAACAGTGTTTGGCGCTACTGGCGGCGCTGGTCCAGACGCGCGGCCATCTGCGCCAACTCTGTTTTGTTAAGGGTCCAGAGCGATGCGCGTCTCACGACGCTGATCGAACCGCATCTCCATCCGCGTGAACTCCTGAAAGGTTTTCATCCAGTGCGTTGCGCGCCTCATGGCGCGACCCGGTCCATGCTGCCATACGCACCAACTTCCCTGCATGTATTTAAAGGCTAATTTCGGCCCTTGGTCTCACATTCTCAAACCCTAACATATTTTGGAGCCGCTTTTCTCTCTAAAACCACTTCCTAGAGCCGATTTCCACCCATTCCACCAAGATTGTCCAAGTTCCACTTCATTCACACCTCAAATCAAGATCAAGAGGTATGTTCTTTACCCTAATGTTTCAATTGTGGGGGTTTTTTGGCATCAACACAAGGTACATCTCATTTTTCTTAAATTCTCTCAACTTTCTGAAGGTGTGCATGTTCTTAAGTGTGAAATAACTTGAAAACCTCTTGTAATTGTTTGGTTGTGCATGAATGATATCATTTTTGTTGGTGAAATTGTGGGTATTTTACTGTTTAGAGAAAAAAAAATCCTTGTGGTTGGTTTAAGTTTATGCATTCTCTTGATATAGTGCTATTATTTTCCAAGATAAACCAAACCTAGGTTTCACCAAGGTTTGGGGTTCTTGTGTTTTTCTTTGTTAAAAGAGATATCATGTGCTAGTGTTGGGTTGTATTTTTGCTAAGTGTGATATAATGTGGAGGTTATTGTGTTTTGTGTGTTGAAAGAGATTTCTATGTGAAATATGTGGGTGCATGTTATTGTTAAGGGTATTATGATGATTTTGGTGGATTGTGTTGCAATTGGTTGTGTGGATGAAAATTGATGTTTTATAGTTTAAATGGCTATCCAAACGTTGGTTTGGGGTGCCAAATTAGTATCATCCACACAACACCCCCACTGCAAACCTCGGTTTCACCAAGGTTTGGGGTTCTCGTTTTCACTTGAACTATGTCGTTGTATAATTATTTGTTGTGAAAATGAACCTAATCTAAAGATTAGGTTTAGGGTGGCATAATCAAGATTTCTATATCTAATGAATGTATCCCTTTTCAGGAAATATGGTGCGCACTAATCCATCCACAGCTGGACGTTGGTTCCACTACCTCAACTTTCGCCCGGAAGAAAGAGAAGCATTAACCAAGCGCACAAATAACCGGGTTGAGCAGAGATGGGAGCAATTCAAGAACAGACCAATCTGGCTAGAGAGGGGGATGCAGATACAAGAGATACCAAACGCGAGGGTGCAAGAGATAGCTGCAAAACGTGGGTGGACCACGTTTGTTAACGACCCAGAGCCGTACGATCAGGAGCTAGTTCTAGATTTCTATGTCGCCATGATACCACCCGCCTTTAATGAGTTTCACTCGGTGGTGGTAAGAGGGAGATTGGTACGGATGCCGGTGGAGACGATTTGCGCCCACTATGGGGTGCCTCGTCTAATAACCTTGGTGCCACCTTTTGGTTGACTCCTATCCCCGGAGTCAGAAATGATGCCCACTACAGCGAGTTCTTGTCCTCAGCCTTACGGAGCAGTGGTAAAGAAATATGGGTTCCACACCGGCTTGATATTAAAAAGAGTGAACTCCGACCGGAGATCGCACTATGGATGAAATTCTTGAAGTGCAACCTGACACCATCCACTCATGACAATACTGTTGGTTCCCTTTTGCTTAGACAAGATTAACAGATCTATTAATTCGAGTTTATGTTTGATGCGGAAGCGTATTTGAAGAACTAACAGATATGATTGATAGATTTGAACACACAATATAGAGAAAACAGTGATCAGAATATGATATATCAAAGTTTACTGAGTTCCAATATATATGTAGCAAGAACAGATTTAAGAACAGTGAGTATGCAAAGCTTAAAACAGATATGACTCTCATTGTGTATAAGCTTATGTGTTCTTGTGTTGATTTCTTGTTTTGTTAAAAAGAACTAAACATTAGTCTTCCTTTTATACTACTCAAAGGGGACCATAAAGCATGAGCTACAGTTTAGAACGGATGGCATGAACAGTAGAACGGACGGCATGAACAGTTGAACGTGCTGTATTGCATTTAATGCTGCAGACGTCTATTATGTACTAAGCCCTATTGAGTCCACTCAGAGTTTGACACGTTGAAGTAGGACAGGGTACGTTGCCCTGCAAATTGATGAACAGGTCCAGGAACAGTAGCAAGATATTATAAATATCTTCCAAGTCTTTAGAGAGGACCACAGAGGCTCTGTAAAGTGTTACAGAGGTTCTGCGGTCTGGTCCTTTATAGAGCAGTCTTCACTGGGTTCCGAGTCTCTGGTCTTCTTTGCGCGTATGACAGAGCTTCTGTAGGACGCCTCTGTAGCTTCTGTAGCTTGTTGACCTTGATCTCTCGGTAAGTTCGACAGAGCCTCTGTAAGAGGCATTCTTCACTTAGCCTATTTTTCACTACTTCTAAATACTTCTATGCTTAAGAAGATTGAAGCTAACAATCTCCCCCTAAGTAGTGAAAAAAAAATTAGACATTTAAGTATTTTTAGGCTAAGTTAGATAAGACAGAGGTTAAACAATACCTCGAAAGTTCTTTCATACATAAATATGCCAGAGGCATTTTACATTTAAGTGTAATGAAAGATAAACTTAACAATGGTTTGCAGAGATTGGTTGTTTGAGAATCAGATTTTGGCGTCTTTGAAATCGTTGTAGCTTCTGTTGTCTCTTCCGACTTATCTGATCTCTTTGTAGAAACTGATGCAGAGTTCTCTTAAGCGGATTGTAGCATCAATCTCTCTGATGAAGGTATCTGCAGCGTCTCTATCCATTTGCTCGGTATCTCTGTATTTTACAAGGTTTGCTCTGAACTTGTTCAGAGTACTAGTTGCCTACTTCTGACAGTCCATGCTCACAAAAAGTTTGACTTCGCCTTGTGGGTTTTGAAATACTAACCCGAACCTTGGTTCTGTAATGATTGAGTTGGGCACGACGTCAGGTGGGCAGCGATCCTCTGGTGGTCGTAGGTTCAGATGTTTGAGACCAAGATCCTTTCCCAGCTGAAAGTCTGTCAAACTGTAGATCAGAAGCCTTTCAATCATTGCTTTTCTCAACACTTGATAGGCTCTGGTGTTTGGCTCTGTGTTGTAGTTGTCCTTCGTCCATTGCAGAAGGTCAGGTAGATCATAGGGATTCAGATTCCTTAGGTCAGCATCAGCGAAGGTGGTTTCTGAATTGTTTACCCTTCTGACTCTGTAAAGATTGTACCTGGCCCTTGGATAGGTTTTTGTAAAGGAGTACCTACAGAAGATTACCTTTTTGATCTTGTGGAGTGAGAAGACGTCTGCTTTGGTTCTTGGCTTTATTCTTGTGAAGACGTTGTCAAATTCTTCTCTGATCTTTGGATCTGTCACATGATCTGTTGGATGATTGGTCTGAAAGGATTGTTTATAGAGGTATTTGTATACCACTTCTTCCATTTCTTCTTGTGTTGGACCAGGTTGTGGTACTTGTCTTCTGAGACTCTTCATCTTTCGAACAACTTCTGCAGCTCTACCTGTTAGAGGAATGTCTGACAGAGGCTTCAGTCCATATGCCCAGTCTTCTTCTTTCAGGCTTTGGAGTTTGGAAGGCATCAAAGGCGCTCTTCATCAATTTCTTTGTAGGCTTGGGCAATGATTTCTTTTTCTTGGGCTCTTCTGTCAGTATTTCTTTGCCATTGTCTTTGGCTTTTGGAGGTGCAGAACCTCTTGCTTCTGTAGGTGCAGAACCTATTGCTTCTGTTGGAATGATGGGGGTTGCCTATGTAGGTTTTGATACTTGTGCTAGAGAGGGCTTTTGTTGTGATGGTTCTGTTGGCTTGCTCGGCTCTGTAACCTTTGTTGAAGGTTCTTTGTTGACTTCTTCTGTGAGCTCGGTTTCTGTTGGTTGAGGAGGAGTATCAAATCGTTTGGCTTGTTTGAAGGCGTTTATGAATTCCATCCTTCTCAGAATGAAGGTGGCAGAGCGTTTTTGCCTTGGTGGTTTGTGCGCGATCGATTTCCTCCTTGGGTAAGATTTTGGTTGGTTTGATGTTGGAGAGGGTTCTTCTTCTGAAGAGGTTAGAAGTTGTACTTCTTCTGTGACTTTATCATATTCCCTGAACAATGTAGTGAATTTTACAGAGGTGGGTGTTGCCTCTGTAGTCTTTTGAGCTTCTGTTGCTCCGGGTTGTTGGGTTGTTGATGGGGTTTCTTCCAAGATTATTACCACAGGGGTGGTTGTTGCCTCTGTGGTTTGTTGATCAGTTTCTGGTACATGGGTTTCTTCAGGAGTTGATTCCACAGAGATGGGTGTTTTCTCTGTGGTCTGTTGAGTTTGTTGTTGTTGGGTTTGTTCTGGAGGAGCTTGGCTGATTGGTTCTTCTGCGATTGGCGGAGTTGCTAGACCTCTGCTCGTAGCTTTTTCCCTTGGTTTCTCCCCCTCAGGATGATCTGATGGACCAGGATGGTCATCATCAGAGTCATCCTGACCCTTTCAGAAGTACCCTCTACTCTGCAAGAAGCTTTGGGTTTCTTTGGTAGTTCTGCTCCTGCGGCCATCAACTTTGCGCATACATCATCACAGAGGCCGATAAGAGTTGCAAGCTCTGCTTCTGTGTTGAAGCGCATTCTGCCAACACTTGCTCTGAATTCTTTTACGTAGTTTGCATTTGCAGTAGTGAAGGAGACGATGACTTATGTGACCTGGTTTGTCACATTCTGCCCGAGCTCTGTTAGCTGTGCGCTGGTCATGTAGTCTTTAGGCTGCATCATCACAGTGTTGCGCATTGCTTCTTCTTGTACGTGTTTTAGGGCGTTCTGTAGATCTGCAAGTGTAATGCCCTTTGCTTTGTTGGATTTCTTATTCATTTGTTCAAGGAAATGTTTGACTGATTCCTTGAACGCAGAAGTTGCGGCTGTCCCGAATTCTTTAGCGGCAGAGGTGGCTGTTTTCGTGGCAGTTGTTTCAGATTTCATCTCGGTGATGGCGGATTTCATTTCTGTGGACAGACTGTCCATTTAGGTGTTCAGATTTACTATAGCCGTCGATGTTGTCTCTGCAAAAGATTTAAAAGAGCTTTGCAACTCTTTCATGGTTTGGTTCACAGAGGTGACAAGGGTTTGGAACTCATCCCTTGATACTTGTGTCCCTGGTGTAACCTCTGGAGGAACACATTCGTCTCCAGAGTGAGTCCCTGCTCTTGGGACACCTTCGTTCACCCTTGTTTGTACGTTGGGGGTGGAAGGATTTCCATCTGATCTTCGAGAAGAAACCTGAGTTTCGATCTCTACAGAAGTTTTGTGAAGAACAGTGTCCAAATCCACTCCAGAGGTGGGTATCGGAATGTCCTTCTGTTGACTTAGAGACTTGTCTAGAGTCTCTTCGTCTTGGTGCTCTCTACTTCTCTCTGAAAGAAGTTTTGGCCCTATATTGTGCGTGGCAGAGGAAACGAATTCCTCTGTTGGGTGTTCTAGTGTGATCTGGGGCGATGAATCACGAACTATAGGTGAGTCTCTTTGAGGAGACTCCCTAGGAATGGATTCCTCGGTTTCTGTGGGGGCAGAGGTTGAAAGAATAACCTCTGGCTGGATGGGTTGGGTTTGGATCGAGTTGTGCTGCTCTTTTTCAATAACTCCTTCTGCAGCTAGACCTGCGGAGTTAGAAGTGTGGGTTGCATTGGGAGTTGGTTTTGGTTGTGTGCCTCTATTAATCCAGGCATCTTTTCTTGTTTCTTCGTCTGTTAGGCATCCAAGCACTACTTCATTATCTATCATTTCAGTCTCTGTCGCTATCCTATGGCTTGGTGCTTCTTCCCTAACTTCTGTTGTAGTTCCTGGCTCTGTGACTAAGAAGTCATAGATTGGATGAGAGCCGTATAATTTCATGACATGTGGATGATAGAGACCTTTTCGTATTTGGACAGCTTCTTCTTCATCTGAATCTACCTCTGAGACCTCTATTTCCTTTTCTTTTTCTTTTCCTCCCATTCTTTCTAAAAACTCTGTAACCTCATCTCTATTCCCATCAGCTTCTGTTTTTAGCCTTAGGTTCCTTTCTCTAATGGCATCATCTGACATATCTATTTCTTCTATACCTTCTTCTGAAGCTGGGCTTGGACTCCTTCTGTGGACGTCCAATCCCTGTTGGATGAAGGGGTTCTGTAGAATGTAAGGGGTTTCAGATGGTTGATCTCTGGGGGTTTGATCATCTTCTTGCAGATTTGTGTCAATTCCAGAGATAGAGAAGTCTTGTTCTTCTGTGGTGTGGTGGTCAAGTGGTTGTGCCGTCCACCCAGCTGTATTTATGGTGTTGGCAATTTCAGGGTTCTGAAGAAAATCATTTAAGCTACCTTGATGAGCGAATCGATCTGGGGATTGATAAGGTGATTGATATCCCTCTTCTGCAACTTCGACTTCTGCATTCTAATCTTCTGCAGTTTCTTCTTCTGCAATTTCTTCGGCCCGGGTTTCTGCGATCTCATCTTCAACCACTTCTGTAGTTTCTTCTTCTGCGATGGTAACCATTTGATCAAATTTCTTTTTGGTCTTCCTCCTCTTGGGTTTTGGTGTCCCTTCCTCTGTGGGTTTCAATTTTATTTTCTTCTTTTGTTTTGGAGAAGAGGGAGGAGCAGAGGAGCCAAATTCTGTGGCACGAGGAGGTGAAGGTTGATCTTCTGCAATGTTTGTAGAGGTGCCTTCTACAGTTTTCCTCTTCTTTGATTTTGGGGTAGAGGCAGAGGCTTTAGAAGAAGACTTCTTTCCCATGAGCTCGTCACGTTTGGCCATAAAACTAAGTTGGATTGCCAAGTGTTTTGCTAGTTTATGCTTCTTCTCTTCTGTAGAGAGGGGTTCTACAACCATTGTTCCTAGGGGGATACCTAAACGCGGGGGTGTCATAGGACTCGGTTTTGGAGTTCTATGATCGCGTATATATTCTCTCTTAAGGGTTTTGTTCGTTGCGTAGCTCAAAAGCTTCTTTGATAGAGGTCTGCAGTGGGTGTAGCCATCTCTATGATCGGTGGGGATGTTTTTGTTCATTGGGCACTGTTTGGGAGTCGGCCCTTCCATTGGCCAGTTCTGTATCAGCAGCAGAGGTTCGAACAGGACTCCCAATATCCTTTGGAATTGCAGAGGTGGTAGAAA
The DNA here is from genome assembly GCA_033807775.1 of Saussurea involucrata. Classification (NCBI taxonomy): domain Eukaryota; kingdom Viridiplantae; phylum Streptophyta; class Magnoliopsida; order Asterales; family Asteraceae; genus Saussurea; species Saussurea involucrata. The sequence goes on along the minus strand of CM066313.1, from coordinate 55,380,383 downwards.
CTTATGATCGTTCTCTTTTACCCTTCTGGTGTTGTTCATTCTGTCGATTGTATTGATGATCTCTTGCAACATGATGGTCGCGTAATCAAGTGGGAGATCATAGTAGACCCCATACATGATGGTTAAGATCTGATGCGAGCTCTGGTCAATGCTGCCTATCTTCCCTGTCAGGTATCTGTTGAGGATCGAAAACAAGGTGTTCCACAGAGGTGGTAGTCTGCCTCTGCGGAAGTCATTTCTCTTCCTAAGTTGGATTTTGTACCCAAGCATTTCTACAAAACGACAGAGCTCGTCGTCTGTTGGTTGTTCAGCATATTTCTTCAGTCCAAGAAGACCCCTAGTTGGTAGGTTGAACTCAAGTGAGAACATTGTTCTATTAAACTTGATTTCCAAATGTTCGGATTTGTATGGCTTTGAGATGTACCCTTTGATAAGAGAATCATCTTTATCATATCGGCAACTTTGCCAAAACTGGTTCAAATACCTAACAGGTATTTTCTTTGGGGTTCTTGAAAGTAAAGGGAAGAGGACATGATTTTCCATGATGTTTAGAAGAAGGGCATGGGCTTCGCCGAAAGCAGTGGGTGAGGGGACCAAGTAGCAGTTATTTGACTTGATTGGTAGTACCTTTTCGAAATGTTCCTTTGCAATAAAGTTTTGAAGATGGGTGGTCGGAGCAAAGTCTGCTGAGTCGCCGGAATCTTCTTGTTCGATATTTTTGGCGAGGTTGGGGTTTTCTGAATGTTCAGAATGAGCAGGTGAATATTCCGGTGAGTTCGCCGGAGAGTGTGCAGGGAAGATAGCTTGAGAAGATGAAGCCATTTGGTAAGAAGAATAAGATATTTGCAGGTTTTTAGAGGGTTTCGCCGGAGAAGAAATGAGAGTTCGTAAAGGTTTATAAGAGGGTAAGCTTGGGTTTTATAGGTGGGTAAAATGGTAGAATTCGAAAGGGTAAAAATATATGGTAATGGATAAAAATTTGGAATCCGTACTTGAGTTAGAACGGCGGGTTCAACTTTCCATAGGAAACGTTTCATGTACGCCCAATGAAAATGAGACACGTAGGCCATGTCAGAGGATGACAGGACGTCGTGCGCGGCCCATTAATGCTAGGCGCGTGGGGTTGTTCTTAGCCATATGAATTTCACTCTCAGTAAAAGTAACCGTTACTGCTACAGAAATGCCCAAGTAACAAATTGACAGAACCTTTGTGGTTTACAGAAGTTCTGTGATTTTGAAAATCTTGATGTTCATTCCTCTCTCGTATATCTCATTGTTATCATGATTCTGTAGATTCTTCTTTAACCAAAACATATGTAAAAGCATTGGAGAGGATCGATAGGATTTTAGTGAAGAATTTTCACTTACAGAGGTTTTGTGGCTCTGTTGGAACTTGCAGAAGCTCTGTCAGGGCCAGCAGAAGCTCTATGAGGGAAAAATTCTCATAACTAAATTTCTATGAAACTTTTTGATCATCCAAGTTTTGATTTGTTTTAAGAGTTGTTTTTCGGACATATTTGAAAGTTGGTGTCCGAGAAAACTGTTATGGAAAAAGTTTTGTTCGAGAAGGTCATGGTGTGTGTATTTGTGCGTATTCGGTTTTCGAGATGACATTTCAAAAGATCGATAGAGGTTAAATTTGCGATCACAAAGCATATTTCTGGCAGAGCCTCTGTTGAGCTCAGCAGAGGCTATATGACCTCAAATTTCTCATAACTCAAATTTTATGAAACTTTTTGATCTTTTGATTTTTGAAATGTTATCCACAGTATATTTAGGACATATTTGACAATTTGTGTCCCAGAAAACTGTTTTCAAAAACCTTTTGTACGAGAGACATACCTTTTGGTTCTTCTTTTATCGGCAGTGATGTCTGACTTCTGTCGATATAGATTCATCGACACTCTTCTTTGGCTCCCCCTTGAAAGATTAACCTCTGTAGATCATTTCAAGGTCCCTTTTGCTCCCCCTTGATCTAATCACCTCTGTAGATCAAGTAATTTCCTTTTTCTCCCCCTTGACCTATGCTTGGATCAAAATAGGATAAGTTTTGCATAGTACATAGGTCATGATTCTCAGAGGTTCTGTTAGGATCGTCAGAGGTTCTGAGAGATCCCACAGAAGCTCTGTGATTTCAAGAACTTTTTAAGATTGAGAATTTACATACAGAAATAAATCAATCAAAGCAATAAGTTAAGCAATAGAAATATATACATATTCACAGAAGATAAAGATATATTTATAGAGGATTTTCATGTCATATTAATCATTCCTAACTTACCCACCAAGAAATTGAATCTTTTCTCGTCTAATGCTTTGGTGAATAAGTCTGCGAGTTGATATTCTGTGGGCACGAAATGCATCTCGATTGTACCATATTCAACATGATATTTCAAGAAGTTGTACCTTATATCAATATGCTTGGTTTTTGAATGTTGCACAGGATTGGCAGAGATGGCAATGGCACTTTTGGAATCACAGAAGATGGGTATCTTGAGAAGGATGTGGCCATAGTCTTTTAGCTAAGTCTTCATCCACAGAACCTGAGAACAACAACTAGCAGCAACAACATATTCAGCTTCTGCCGTAGATGTTGAGACACAATTCTGCTTCTTGGAGGTCCAACTGACTAGTTTACCACCTAGGAATTGACAACTCCCAGAGGTACTCTTTCTGTCGAGCATGCATCCTCCATAGTCTGAATCTGTATAAGTTTTAAGACAAAAACCAGAGTTCTGTGGATACCAGAGACCGAGATTTTTGGTCCCCTTTAGGTATCTAAAGATTCTCTTAACGGCATCATAATGTGATTTCTTAGGATTAGCTTGATAACGTGTATAAAGACATGTGGCATGCATAATGTCAGGTCTGCTAGCAGTTAAGTATAACAGAGATCCAATCATGCCTCTGTAGAGAGTGCATTCTACAGAGATGCCTTATGGATCTAAGAATAGCTTATTTCCAGTGGCCATTGGATTTTTCATGACAGAGGTATCAGAGAGGCTATACTTGGAAAGAATGCCAGAGACATATTTGGCCTGATTTATAAAAATTCCCTCTGATGATTGTTTGACTTGGAGTCCGAGGAAGAATGTTAATTCTTCCATCATACTCATTTCAAACTCACTCTGCATGAGTTTTTCAAAACTTTTGCACTCTTCTGTATTAGCAGACCCAAAAATTATGTCGTCCACATAGATTTGTACAAGCATTATTTCACTGTTTTTACGTTTGTAGAATAAGGTAGTATCTGTTGTACCTCTGTCGTAGCCATTGACTAGAAGAAAGGTAGAAAGTCGTTCGTACCATGCTCTTGGAGCTTGTTTCAGTCCGTACAGAGCCTTTTCAAGGTAGTATACATGCCTTGGGAACTTTGAGCTTTCAAACCCTGGTGGCTGATTTACGTAAACCTCTTCTTGGATTTCACCGTTGAGAAAAACTGATTTTACGTCCATCTGATAGACTTTAAAGCCTCTGTGGGCTGCGAAGGCTAAGAATATTCTTATTGCTTCGAGCCATGCGACAGGGGCAAAAGTCTCATCGTAGTCTATGCCTTCTTCTTGTCTATATCCCTTGGCCACTAGTCGTGCATTGTTTCTGATGACCACTCCATCTTCATCCTTCTTATTTCTGTAGACCCACTTAGTCCCAATGGCTTGTTTCCCTCGTGGCAGAGGTACTAAAGTCCATACTTTGTTGCGCTCAAACTGCAGAAGCTCTTCTTGCATGGCGTCTACCCAGTTTGGGTTATCTAGGGCTTCAGAAATCTTCTTTGGTTCTATCACACTAATAAAATTTGCAAAGAAACAAAAATTAGCAGTGTCAGGCCTGGTTTTTACCGTGTCAGAAGGTTCGCCAATTATTTGGCTTGTTGGATGGCTTTTTGTCCACTGAGTTGTACGTGGATGGTGGTCACCAATGTCATCGAATCTTTCTTCAGAGGCTTCTTGAAGTTCTTCTTCTTCTTCTTGTGTATCCTCTGTCGTTGTGCGTGCCTTTGTAGTTGATCCTACTGTTTGTGGAATGATTGGTATGAGTGGTAGTGGTGTTTGTTCCTCTGAGGACGCATAGACTTGGTCCTCTATATCCTCTGTAATTGGTTCCTCTGTAGATTTTGGAGTTTGTTCTTCAGCAGCTTCTGTGGTCGTTTTCCTTGGTGTTTCATCTTCTGCAGTCTCTTCCTCAGCATTTGCATCTGTAGTATTTATAGAAGAAGATGAAGCATTATTTGGACCAGTTAGACTCATACCTGTAGGATTTTGACCGACAGAAGATGGTTCTTCAGAAGCTCTGATGGTTCCAACAGAGAGATCAATGTCGTCGTGGAACATCTCTAAAAATAGAAGATTTAAGTCTTCTTTTGTTTGCAAGATGACAGAGGATTCCCCTTTAAGTCCGAGTTTAGAACTGATTTGCTCAGAAGTCTTTTCGAATGAATCATCAAAAGAAACATTGATGCTTTCTACGATTTTGCTAGACCTTGTAAGGAATGTTCTGTAGGCTTTGGAAGTGGCAGAGTATCCAATGAATTTGCCTTCGTCAGCTTTTACCTCAAACTTTCCTCTGGAATCTCTGTCGTTTAAAACAAAGCATTTACATCCGAACACATGGAAAAATTTGATGTTTGGCCGCCTTTTGTTGATCAATTCGTAAGGAGTCTTGAGGTGTCTTTTTACAATGGTTGAACGATTCTGTGTATAACAAGCGGTAGAAATCGCTTATGCCCAAAAGTTCATCGGTAATCCGCATGCTGATAGCATAGCTCTTGCGGCCTCCACGAGCGTTCGATTCTTTCTTTCGACTACGCCGTTTTGCTGTGGAGTGCGAGCGACAGAGAAGTTCTGTGACATTCCTTCTGTAGAAAGATAGGCTTCAATGACAGAGTTTTTAAATTCTGTGCCATTGTCACTTCTTAACTTCTGTATTCTGCATTCATAAAGAACTTGGATTCTTTTCATTAGATTTATCAAGATAATTGGAACATCTGATTTCTTTCGAACAAATTCAACCCATGTGAAACGCGAATACTCATCAATTAAGACAAGTATGTATTTCTTGCCACCTAGGCTCTGTATGGCAATGGGACCGCAGAGGTCGACATGAAGCATGTATAAAGGCCAAGTGCAAGACACATCTGTTTTGCCTCTGTGGGAAGCTCTTCTGAGTTTTCCCATTTCACAGGCAGAGCACAAGTGATCCTTGTTGAATTTAACATTAGGCAAACCTTTAACTAGATCAAGTTTTACCAGTTTATCCAAGGTGTGAAAGTTCAAGTGACAGAACCTGTTATGCCATAACCAGGCTTCTTCACTTTTGCAGGCTACAAGGCAAATTTTGTCCTTGGCTTTTGAACTAAAATTCATTAGATATAGATCACCTCTTCTTTTGGCTCGCAGAAGTTCCATTCTTGTGTCTTCATTTTGGAGAGAGCAGAAAGTTCTTTTGAATAACACATCGAATCCTGTATCACAGAGTTGGCTTACACTGAGTAGGTTGTGTTTAAGGCCATCCACATATGCAACTTTGTATACAGAGACATTTTCTTTCTTTATGACTCCATAGCCTTTGATGTGTCCCTTCTTGTAGTCTCCAAAAGTTACAGATCCACCATCGTGTGTTTCTTTGTACGTGGATAGTAAACTTTTGTCGCCAGTTATGTGCCTCGAGCATCCGGAGTCTTGATACCAAATTGGCACATACCGTTTCTGAATGACAATCACAGAGACTTAGGTACCCATATCCACATGGGTCCAATATTGTTAGAATTTTTCAAGTTTGCCTTAGCATTCTTGAAGTACATTTTATCTTTTGTAGAAGAATTAGATTGTTTCTCTTTAGGTTTTGACTTTGGAGTTTGAATTTCAGTAGAGAGTAAACAATCAGAACTTGAGAAGTGATTATTCAGTTTGAACATGAGATCAAAGCAATGACAATATTTAACATTAGACGTGATTTGCTTGAACTTTTCATTGAATTCCTTGAACTGAGCCACAGAGGCATTACATTCTATCTTAAGACTAGATTTCCTATTACAAGAAGATCTATGGGTACTAGAATGTGATTTGGAAAAATCTTGTTTGAGTTCTGCCTTCTGTGGGTCTCTTCTGTGGTGAACGTCTTTTTTCACTGTCACAGAGGAAAAAGATTTGTTAACCTTAGGCCATTTTCCCTTTTGTTGCCAAGAGGGATTTTCGTTTATTTGCCTTAATGTTTTTGAAAATTTAGAACTATTAGGATCTAGAGATGTTTTCTTTAGATTTTCAAGCTCTATGGAGGTTTTGGCTTGTATGCACATGTTGAGAAAATCTGGACAGATGGGGATCTCTGTGATTTTCTCTTTAGGAGAAATGGTTTTGTTAAGAACCTCAAAGGAGAATTTAACATCCTCCGTGTCACAGTGAACTATCCCTGATGTAGTATCAGTCTCTGAGTCGTCAGAGGATGAGTCGTCGTCATATACAGAGGTTGAGTCATCTCTTTCGATAGAGGCTTGATTTTCCAAACATCTATCGTACGAGCTTTCTTCCTCTGTAGAATAACTTTCATAGACGACAGAGGTTTCTGATAAGATCTTTTCAGTGAGAATTTGATCTACAGAAGATGTACATAAGTTTTCTAAAACGTTTGATTTATATACTTCCAAAATTTCCTTTTCAATTGAATTTATAAGTTTTTCTTCTGAAAAGGTGGGTTTGAACTCATGAGCTTCTGCCGATAATTTCTTTTCGACATTTATCATACAGACAAAAGCAACCTGTGTTTGAGTCTCTGGTTTGCCAAACTTAAAGACACCGATTTGATCTTGTGTTTTCAGATATTTCTTCGGTTTGATTCCTCTATTGACAGAGGTTGAAGATGATGAATATGTGTTTTCAAACCACACATTGACCATCTTTGTATGTTTCCTTAAGTGAGGTTCCCCATAAACTTTTCCCCTTTTACTCACGGATAGTAAGTTTGGAAAGTCAGGTTTGTTGGTTTTTCCTAAAACAAATAGAGACGACAGAGGTAATTTTTGGTTGCCTTCAATATCTAGGGTAATATCATCGTACCCTATACCTCGTCTTCCTATTTGGGTGTTTACTTTTTCATAAACCTTCTGTGCATCCTTATAGTTTTAAGTAAAACTTCTCTTCTTAGAAGATCTTGCCAAAGTACCTCTCTCTCATTGAAAGTATTCTTTGAGAGCTCTTATGTCTGTTGTTTCACTCCTAGAAACTGAAAGTTCTTTTGTTTTGATTTTTAGAGCAGAGGTTAATTCAGAAATTTGTTTTTTAAAGGATCTACATTTTTGTTCCAATACTTTTCTACTCTTTCCTTTTCTTCAAAAAGTTTGGCTTTTTCTTGAGTGAGAAGCCTTACTTCTCTCTCATTAAAGGTGAGTCTTTTCTGAATGCTTTCTTTTTTCTCTTTTAGTTCAATCAGTTCAATGTTAAGTTTAGATACATCATCATCCACAGAATTAGTACAAGAGGTAGAGTTTGAAGTGGATACCTCAGTGTCAGTGCCGGAGTCGACTTCTACCATGCCACAGAACAGGGCATTGGTGGTGTATTCATCGTCAGAGGTAGAGCCTGACTCGAAGTCCTCCTTGTTCGCTTCAGAATGCCCTTTGTTCGTCATTAGGGATTTTTGCGCATAATACTCAGCCTTCTTTTTGTAAAAACCTGAGTCCTTTTGTGGGCGATTTGGTCTACTTCTGCATTCATTTGCGAAATGGCCTGGCTTGCCGCAGTTGAAACATCCTTGGGAGGTGTTTCCAGCTCGATCGTCGGACTTCTGTCGGTCTCCACCTTTCTCCGTTCGGCATTCGTTTGCGTAATGACCAGGCTTACCACATTTGTAGCATTCTTGTGTGTGGCTTACCTTGACATCTGACCTCTGTTGGTCATTTCCTCTGTAGTTTCTGTCGCTCGACCTCTGTTGGTCATCATTTTTGTAGTTTGACCTCTGTCGGTTATTTCTTTCATCCGATCTCTGTCGGTCATTCGATTCCTCTTTTCTTCCATCATCTCTTCTACTGCTCTGATTTTCTCTGCCATATCGATCATTTCCAGAACTCCTTTGGTTACCTCTGAACTCCCTTGTCAATAGAGCCAATGATTTAGCTAATGACGCAAGACTTATCTCTTCCTCTATCAGCTCGTCTTCTTCGCTATCAACCATCACTATCTTCATCTTTTCCTTCTTTTTCTCCTCTGTTGCTCTCTCTTTTCTCGGTCTCTCTGCAGCCTCTGTTGATTTACTAACCAATGTGTATGGTGCAATGGTTACTGTTTTAGCCTATGCTATTTGAGGCTCTTGTGCGGCTAGTGTTCCATAGAGATCAGAGAGTGTCCAGGAATCTAGATCTTGGTTTGTTTGTAAAGACATAGACAATTGAAGCCACTCCTCATTCAGGCTCTTTAGAAACATGACGTTATTTTCTTCCGAGGTTCTATGAATGCCAGACTTTCTGCATTTGTTTATGAGAGAGTTGAACCGGTCGTATGTTGTTTGCAGAGATTCTGTTGCAGAGGCTCTGAAGGCATGATATTCATTTATGTATTGTGCCCTTCGGTTCTTATGCGTTTTAGCACCCCCTTCCAACTGTCTTTCTAATTCTTTCCAAAGATCGTGCGCTGTTTCGCATGCATCTAAGGATTGAAAAAGTTCGTTGGGGATAGCCATGATCAATATTCTTTTTGTTTTCTGTGCAACTTCATCTTCTGCCTTATCTTCATTTGACCATTCTCCTTTTGGCTTTGGTTTTTGATGTTCAGGGACTTCAGGAGATTCAGCAGTAGCTGGTATACGTGGCATAGTTATCATAGGAACTGGAGGAGGATTGTAAAGATATTGTGCGAGAGTTTTTTCAGTACCCTCAAAGAAATGAACCATTCTTATCTTCCATTGAGGATACTCATCTCGAAGGAGAGTAGGTGGTTTGGTTAGTTTGCCAGCAGTGAAAAAGTTATTGGTATTTGTCATTGTAAGAGTTTTTCAGGGGTTCAGAAAGGATAATATGATGAAAGATTTGTGAGTATGAAGAACTGGAAGGTTTTCTGGGTAAATAATATCCAGAAGTACTTTAATGGCGTTCTAACCTGGAAAAATAGTTTCTATCAGAATATCACGTTCGAATGAATCGAAAAGTGATAGGAAAACAGAAACTTTTTAACGTGATGAAGAGAAGGTTAAAAACAGAATGAAATCTATCAATAATGTTGTCAAAACGAGGATCACTTGATATTTAAAATCAAGGGAAGCTCTGATACCAATTGTTGGTTCCCTTTTGCTTAGACAAGATTAACAGATCTATTAGTTCGAGTTTATGTTTGATGTGGAAGCGTATTTGAAGAACTAACAGATATGATTGATAGATTTGAACACACAATATAGAGAAAACAGTGATCAGAATATGATATATCAAAGTTTACTGAGTTCCAATATATATATATAGCAAGAACAGATTTAAGAACAGTGAGTATGCAAAGCTTAAAACAGATATGACTCTCAATGTGTATAAGCTTATGTGTTCTTGTTTTGATTTCTTGTTTTGTTAGGAAGAACTAAACATTAGTCTTCCTTTTATACTACTCAAAGGGGACCATAAAGCATGAGCTACAGTTTAGAACGGATGGCATGAAAAGTAGAACGGACGGCATGAACAGTTGAACGTGCTGTATTGCATTTAATGCCGCAGACGTCTATTATGTACTAAGCCCTATTGAGTCCACTCAGAGTTTGATACGTTGAAGTAGGACAGGGTACGTTGCCATGCAAGTTGATGAACAGGTCCAGGAACAGTAGCAAGATATTATAAATATCTTCCAAGTCTTTAGAGAGGACCGCAGAGGCTCTGTAAAGTGTTACAGAGGTTCTGCGGTCTGGTAAATACTTATACGATTAAGAAGATTGAAGCTAACAAATACTGTTGACACACATGTCGCCAAAGTCCTCTACCACATTCAGTTCAGCCTCCGGATGGATATAGGCCACATCATCCAGTTCCAACTAATAGACGCAGCATCCAGCACCAACAGTGTCGGCATTTTACCCTTTTCGTGTTTAATAACTAGATTTTGCAGGGACGCCGGGTGTGATATTGGTGACACAATACCACCACCACCACCCTTCGACCGACACACCTTCAATGCGCAAGTCAATGCGGCAAATCGGTTCGACAGGAAGGAAGCCGCTGATAGAGAGAGAAATCGTATGCGCGTCCCAACGTGGGTGGATGACATGGATGCTGATGATGATGATGATGTCGACTACAATCCGACAGCTGACATGGAAGGAGTGGAGCTCGGAACCGACATACCAGGACTGGCGCAACAGATGTACCAGATGCAGTTAGAGATGTGTCAGGGGTTTACGGCACTAAGCGGAAGGGGATGCGCGAGAAATGATGGAGACTCGCATGCAACTAGCACTTCAAATCCAAATGAAGCGGGTCCATCAAATCCAAGGAGAATGAGGCGTGCACAAGGGGAGTCGAGCAGATGAGCACGAGGCGATTGAATGGTTGGTTAAACTTTTTATTTTTGATGATTTAGTGATGAACATTATTTTCATTTTTTTATGCTTTAGTTGGATGACTGTACCGTATCACATATTTCGTGATTGTTCTCTATGTGCTGTTATTGGTTCCATTGGGGACAATGTTTGTGTCTGGTTTGGGGTGATTTGTCGAGTCTATCATTGGTTGATCTCAGTGGATTGAACAATTACCTCGTTTATAGTGAAGAGTGGGCGACCTTATTAGCATGACTTAGTGTGAGTTTTCGAAGACACTAATTTTGGGGGGAGGAATTAGAAGGGATAATATAGCACAAGGGTGGACCTAGGCGGCTGCATGCATTAGAGACATTAGAAGAGACCACCCATGAGTTTGTTAAGCCATACACTTGATAACTTCTATTTTGAGAGACTATACATTACTCGATACACTTTTCATCTAGTCTTTTGGTCGTTGTTGTAGCTGATCTCACTCTAACTTGCATCTGTTATCAAAGACATCCATAGGAATAGGAAGTGAAGCTTTTGCCTATCTTTGTGAACAAACCATGTGTGAAGACATCAGGCTTATTGGTTGCTGCTAATCCCACTGCTTTTCACAACTCAAAGTTCCCAAATGAAAACCGTTGTAACCCCCTAAAAAAAACTGAGGGTCAGTTTAAAGAGTTTGAGTGAAGTGTTGTGAAGTCTGAGCGAAAGAAAAAGGGGAGGGTCACCAATTATCATCATAAATCCATTGACCTCCATCCTTAAGCAGCAACCATGGCCAATTTAAAGATCTGAGTTCAGCATGGAGAGTTTGTAAAGAGAAACAAAGAAACATTTCTATGTCCTAGTCTTGATAATGGATTCCTTTTGAGATAAATTTGTGTACAATTGTGCGTTCTTGTTTAATTGTTGTTCATGCATGCCATTGTGAATTCTTTGCACCCAACTTCTGAAAACATGACAACATGTGTGAAACATAGGGCTCGAGTGAGGAGAGAAAATCATGAGGTAGGGTCAAGGCGAAATCCTCTTTGTGCATGTTTAGTCTAGGTATATTCGAGTGTGGTGTGGTCCCTGATAGTTCCCTTCCCCAAAGTTTTGCTGTTCATAATTTCATAAATAGGTCTGCTGGTTAGTAGTTCATCGCACAGATAACTCGTGGTGATTGTTTAGTTGACTAGAGATCACTGATGATAGACTCGACAACACGAAATTGAGATTGTTTGATATGTGGTTGATGTTTAATTATGTCGCTATTTTGCTTGGGGACAAACAACACTCGGTTTGGGGTTGTTGATAATGCCGTTTTACGACATTATTCTGATCCCGAAACCGGTCTGTTAGTTGTGAGCTTCCTAGTAAAATAGTAGTTTTTAACGGTTTCATGTGAGAAAGTACAGGTTATTTTGAATGGCTGAGGATAGAGAAGTTCTGAATCAATCAGAGGAAGTTTACAACATTTTTGGACCAAAATGAAGAAAATCAATTTTATAATGAACAGTGCTCTGCGCGGCTCGTGGTGCTACTCCAAACGCGCTACCAAACGCGCCACTGCCTATTTGCAAACATTCCAGTGTTTGGCGCGAGTCTTGGCGCTACTCCACATGCGCCGCCATACGCGCAACCCACTGTTCGAAGAACATTCCAGTGCTCAGTGCGTTTCCTTGTGCGACCCAACACGCGCCGCCATATGTAACAACCCAATTCCCATATACACAACAAATCACATAATGTAATCATAACATTGATATAACAAACGAAACATCACATTACAAGTACGGTCCCGTAGTCTTTTACAATCAGAAGAAGACATTCTACTACAAACTTTGACTTCCTACATACATAACATTTAATATTGTAATACAACTGCTAAACATGCCAAAATCTTCGTCATATAATCCTTCACAAAAGCCATCCATCGATTACTCTAATTACTTGCTCTTACGCGATCCACCACCTGGAATACATATTTTTAAAACAAAAATGAGGGTTAGACCTGATGGTCTAAGTGAGAAAATCCCTGGTAGTTTGAAATCCATTTATATAAACTTCATTCATATAAATCACACAACACAATCAAATATATCAATTTGAACTCACACGTCATGTACCTTCCCTTCTCATTCCTCCTGGCCATATTAGTTGGTTGCAAGCCAACTAATAATTTACAACGCTCTACAACATCTACAACCAAACAACGCTATATAGATTCTATAGCCAAACACACCGGTCCTAAGCCAGGCCAACGTATCATAACACATTATAATACTCATGTAATTATAATACCTCAATATATTATAATTTACATATCTCGCACATATCAACACATAATCATCAATTATCACATTCCCAAACCATACGTATATGTAATCCAGTTAAAAGCGTTTTAAGGTAAAACTCACCTGTTTTGCTTATCAAACACGCTCGCAAGCTTCTTTCAAAAAGACTATATCTTTCATTTCTATTCCACAGTATCTGAAACAATTTAAAACACATATATCGCTTTACTAGCCAATTACATAAAGCCTAACAAGTTCCTATCCTCAACTGTCCCATTACACACTGCACTTAACCCACTACCGGGACCACACAGGGTACCGGGACTTCTATACTACCGTGACTCTTTGGTACCGGGACTTCACAGTACCGGGAGTCGATACTACCGGGACTCCACCGGGAGTTTTCAAGAACACAGTCGGTTTCCACTTACCCAGAAATCGATTGAAATCTACTCCAGACGCGAAATTAGAAAATCTAAACCGATTGATATCTTTTATACATGATTACAAACACAATATGTAAAGATACTTACCTCAAAATCTCTTCTAACCCAATCGATTGAAGCCCTAACCGTACGTTTCCTCTCTTGCTTCCTTTCGCCTTCAGAACTCCCGCACACACACACTCTTTCTATTTTTGGTTATCTGATGAGTGTAGAGGCTTAAGAGATAATATAGGTCCAACTTACCTTCTTGGCTCAAACTATTCCAAAATGACCCAAAACACCCTTAACCTTATAACTTATCTCAAACTTAACCAAATCATTATAATTAAATAAACTTAACGGAATAGAGTTTAACTAATGGATTCACCTGGTTATTACATCATCTCCCCCTTAAAAAGAATTCCGTCCCGGAATTCAGTTAAGTGAAAAGGTGAGGGTATTTGGCTCTCATTCCCGTCTCTGATTCCCACGTAGCATCCTGACCTCTATGATGCCTCCACTGAACTTTCACTTGTCTGATCTCCTTATTCCGCATCACTTTAACTTTACGATCAACTATAGCTTCCGGCTCTTCCACATAATTCAGTTTTTCATCGACTCGGATATCTGGTAGAGAGACTGCCTGATCTGGAGTAACCAAACACTTTCGGAAGTTCGATACATGAAACGCATTATGGATTCTGCTCAATTCTGGTGGAAGATCTAATCGGTAAGCTACTTCACCGATCCTTTCTGTTATTACAAACGGTCCGATATACCTTGGGCTAAGTTTACCTTGTCGTCCAAATCGGATGACTCCTTTCCACGGCGAAACCTTTAACATTACGAAATCCCCGACTTGAAATTCCAAAGGCTTTCGACGTCGGTCAACATAGCTCTTCTGTCTATCTTGAGCCACTTTCAATCTTTCTCGGATTTGAGTAACTTTATCGGCGGTTAACTGAACTATTTCCGGGCCTGCTAACTGTTTCTCTCCCACTTCGTTCCAACACAGAGGCGTTTGACATTTCCTACCATACAGTACTTCGAACGGTGCCGCTTGTATGCTGGAATGATAACTGTTGTTATATGCAAACTCGATCAACGTTAAGTGCTTATCCCATGATCCCCCAAAATCAACAATGCAAGCCCGGAGCATATCTTCTAAGGTCTGAATCGTTCGTTCACTCTGCCCATCTGTTTGGGGATGATACGCCGTACATAACTTTATCTGTGTCCCCATTTCCCTTTGAAAACTTCTCCAGAATCTTGAAGTAAAACGACTATCACGATCAGAAATAATCGAGATTGGAACTCCATGCCGAGTTACTATTTCGTCAATGTACAGCTTAGCTAATCGCTCCATCGAATCGGTTTCCTTTATCGGTAGAAAGTGTGCAGACTTTGTCAATCTGTCGACGATCACCCAAATAGAATCAAATCCTTTCGGAGTCCTTGGTAGCTTCGTGATGAAGTCTGTGGTAATCTGCTCCCACTTCCACATAGGTATTTCTAGCCATTGTAGTTGACCAAATGGTTTTTGGTGTTCGATCTTCACTTTCTTACAAGTATCACATCTTTCCACATACTGAGCAATCCCTCTTTTTATCCCCGGCCACCAATAGAATTGCTTTAGGTCTTTATACATCTTTTTTGTACCTGGGTGAATAGAGAAACGAGATTGATGAGCTTCTTGTAAAACACGATCACGTAATCCACCCATATGAGGTACCCACACTCTGTTTCCCAGACACAATAACCCACGATCATCTTTTACTAGCAATGCTGACATCCCCGCTAACCGTTCTGATTTCAGATGTTCATCCTGATAAGCCTCCACTTGACACTTCTGCAATTCGTCAAATATGTTGGGTAAGAGTTCAGTTCGTAGCGAAATAACTTTTATTGTTCCACCCCTTTCTTGACGACTCAATGCATCAGCTACCACATTTGCCTTTCCCGGATGATAAAGGATTTCACAGTCGTATTCATTCAGCAATTCTAGCCATCTTCTTTGTCTCATATTTAGTTCCTTCTGATCAAAGAGGTGTTGGAGACTCTTATGATCAGTATAAATCTGACATTTGGACCCATACAGATAATGTCTCCAAATCTTTAACGCGAAGACGACTGCTGCAAGTTCCATGTCGTGCGTAGGATACTGTCTTTCATGATCCTTTAATTGTCGAGAAGCATAAGCAATAACTTTCCCACGCTACATAAGCACATATCCCAATCCTAGTTTGGACGCATCACTGAAAACAACAAAGTCTTCCGAACCTTCAGGTAGTGATAGAATCGGTGCGCTGCACAGTTTCTCTTTCAATATCCGGAATGCCTTGTCTTGCTCCGCTTTCCATTCAAACTTCAGGTTCTTTCGGGTCAACTTAGTCAAAGGCGTTGCGATACGAGAGAAGTCTTTTATAAACTTCCGATAGTAGCCGGCTAAACCCATAAAACTACGTACTTCTGTTGCTGTCTTCGGCGGTTCCCACTTTTCAACTGCTTCCACTTTCATTGGATCAACTTGTATCCCTTTTTCGGAAACTACATGCCCCAGAAACTGAACTGTTCGTAGCCAGAATTCACATTTCGAAAATTTAGCGTACAACTTTTCCTTCTTTAGTAACTCCATGATCAAATGAAGGTGTTGCGCATGCTCTTCTTTAGATCGGGAATAGATAAGTATATCATCGATAAATACAATTACAAATTTATCGAGATACGGCTTACATACCCGATTCATTAAATCCATAAAAGCAGTTGGAGCGTTCGTCAGTCCAAACGGCATTACTAAGAATTCGTGATGACCATACCTTGTTCGAAAGGCTGTCTTTAGGACGTCTTCTTCTCGAACTTTCAACTGGTGATAACCGGATCTCAGATCAATCTTGGAGAAATAGCAAGCTCCCACTAACTGATCGAAGAGGTCATCAATTCGGGGTAGCGGATACTTGTTCTTTATCGTGCGCTTATTCAGTTCTCGATAGTCGATGCACATCCTCATCGAACCATCCTTCTTTTTCACAAATAACACTGGTGCTCCCCACGACGAAGAACTAGGTCTGATGAAGCCTTTATCGGATAGGTCTTGTAGTTGTGCCATCATCTCTTTCATCTCTGGAGTTGCCAAACGATACGGTGCACGAGCAATAGGAGTGGCTCCAGGAACTAAGTCTATACCGAACTCTACTTGCCTAACAGGAGGAAGACTATTCAAGTCTTCAGGGAAAACTTCTGGAAATTCGCTAACAATAGGAATATCTTCCAACTTAATCTTTTCAGGCCTACTATCTATCACATAGGCTAAGTAACTCGGGCAACCCTTGCTGACACATTTACGGGCTTTTATCATAGATATTAGGCTAGACTGATGATTCCTATGATCACCATAAATCACTACTGGTCTTTTATCAGGTAATACAACATTTATTAATTTCTTATCACAATTTATGTTAGCCTGATTCTCAGCTAACCAATCCATCCCAACTACCACATCAAACTCTATCAAGGTTATCAGAAACATTTGTATCGGCACTCCACACCCCTCTATATTTATCACACAGTCATCAAATACTTCTTTAACTGACACTTGATTATCATTTGCAGTATCTACTGATAGAGCATGTTCTAGCACTTTAGGTTTCAAACACAGGCAAGCAACAAATGCAGGAGACACAAACGATCGGTTTGCACCGGAATCAAATAACACCTTAGCACGTGTAGAGTTTATTAAAAATGTACCTGTGACCACATCCGGAGTTTCCTCCGCTTCTTTCTCAGTCATTTGAAATGCGCGACCCCTGGTTACTGGCGGTTCCAGTCTTGGTATTACTGGTTTAACAATCGCTGGCCTACCCGATGACCCACCTTGCTGTATCCTCCCTCGCGGACAGTCCGATTGAAGGTGATCCAGAGAATTGCATAAGAAACATAACCGCGTTACCTTACAATCTTTAATGATGTGCCCGGTCTTCCCACACTTATAACACACTCGTAAATCACCTTGGCAATTTCCTTGGTGGACACGGTTGCACTTCTGACATGGTCTTTCCGCTGGTCGAAACGGCGGACGACTATCTGTTAGAGCATTATTGTATTCAAGATTTATTGTAAATTCTTGTATAATGTCAAACATTGTAAAAGTCAAAGAAAGTCTAAGTCAAGTGAAAAGTCAAACTAGCTTTAGTGTTTAAAGCTTTGTAATTAGGTGGTATAAATAGGTTTAGTTTGCTTAAGTCTAAAGTGGGGGATAATTGATAGTAAGTCTAGAGGAGAGCTTTAGAGAAACACTTTATGTTCATGTCATTTGTACTTTGAAGATCAATACATGGATGACTTTCTCTCTAGATATTATTGTGTTTGCGTGCTAGATCTGGGAATTCACACTATCATACCTCTGAAATCGGGACTTCTTCGGATCGTATTGTGGTCCTTCCCACTTTCTCTTCCCGATACTTTTATCGCCAGTATCTCTTCTAATATCTCGTTCAACATTCTCCGCGGCATTAACTGCAGCTGAGAAGGTATCAGGTCCTTTTGCAGTCACTAGCCTTCTGACTTCTGAGTTCAACCCGAAGATAAACCTTTCCGTCTTCATCGTCTCCGTGCCAACGTAGTATTCTGTGAACCGAGACTTTTCCAGAAAGCTAGCGGTGTAGTCTCGAACGGATAAGTTTCCTTGTTGCAAGTTCATAAATTCCCCTTCCAGTTGTTTGACGGCTGCTTGGGGACAAAATTCTTCCCTGTAGGCTATCACAAATTCTTCCCAAGAGAGGGTAGAATAAACATCAGGTCCCTTAGAATGAATAAAAGATTCCCACCAATACAAAGCATCCCCTTTTAACATTGCTGCCCCGTATAATACCCTATCTTCACCCGCACACTTGCTTGTCTTGGAAATAGCTTCTATTTCCTTCATCCATCTCATTGCTTTCACGGGATCCCTTTCTCCTGAGTAGGTCGGAGGTCTACAGCTTAAAAACATTTTATAATCACATTTCCTCACTACTGGTACGACAGTAGATGTGTTGGTCCCGAAAGGCCTATACAAGTTTGTAGAAGGGGGGGGGGATTGAATACAAACACAGATTTTACTTTTCTAAATTGTTTATTGATAAAACATTAACAATTTACAGCTTGTTGCGGAAACAAGATTAAGGATAAACCTAAATCTAAACAAGTTGGAACACTAAGGTTTCTTGCACTAAGAGAGATAAGGAAATTACTAATAATAACCTATCTTGAGATAAGAGATTGAACTTGTCCAGAGTTAGCAAGTTACTTCAAATAAAGTGGGTTAATCTCTTTATATACTGCATACATTAAATGCAAGTCAGTTTACACTTTACACGTGTCATCAGCTGGTTGGTTGCATGTCATTGACCTTTGTTGACAACCTCAGTAGCCACATGTATGAACAGTGTAGTGTTAGAGTGGTTGTACGATTTCAGATAGTCGGAGGTTCTTTTCTGACATTTCGTACGGAGTCGTGCAAGGGTGGTTAAGACAAAAGTACTTTGTACGGAGGACTTCATGATCAGCTTTCGTTGAATCAGAGCTTTATTCATTGCTTATCAGCGAATGATAAAGTTCAGCGATAGCTGAAGTCTTGTACTTGATACTTCATGTTGAGTGGACAAATCTGAGTCTTCGCTGATCCGCATCAGTTCATTAGGAGACTTGTCGCTGGTTCTTGAGCTTGATCTTCGACTTCAGCGTAGAACCTATGTTGACGTGAAACATGTCTTCAGGGATCATAAGTAAACAACTAACTTATCAGCGATCACCATAATGACTGAACATACTCAGAGCATTGATGGTGAACAATGTTCGCCGAATGTTTATTTTAAAGAGCGAGAGTTCCTATCAGCGGTACTGTAAGATCTTAGTACTTATCAGCGATAGTGAAACTCTGATACATATTGTTTACTTACAATTTTCACTAAGTATATAAGAGAGGGTCATTATCAAATCACTGAGGGTTTGGATCAACAAGATGTAATGGGCATCTCCTCTTCATGAGTAGGATCTGGTCCTTCTGTTTCAGTATTATGAGTTTGGTTGAACATAGCCTGAATATTGGCTTGTAATCTTCCCATTTCTGCCATTAGATCATCCATGTTAACGAACTCTGTACCATATGGCTGGACTCTGCCTCCGGCTCGACCTCCAGCTCTACCCCCAGTTCTACCCCCGACTCTGCCCCCAGTTCTGCCTCCCCTGTCCCCTGTTCCTATTGGCGGGTTAGTTCTATTCGGATTTCTTCCACCTCCTCGATTCGAATTTCGTGTACCGCTTGCCATTCTGTAGATTTAAGCAAGGTTAATATACACATAAGCACATACCCCATATAACAAGGTATTCCAGTTCAAACATGTACCTGTAAGATCACAATTACATTGGCCAGGTGTAATATAAAATTACCTTGCATGATGTTCCTTCTACCTTTTATACTTAATATCCCGAGGTTCTACAATAATAGGGACATCCTACTTCACATGCAGTTTAAGTCTAGGTACAGATACAAATACCTAAATCCCTTAAACTAAGGCTCTGATACCATTTGTAACAACCCAATTCCCATATACACAACAAATCACATAATGTAATCATAACATTGATATAACAAACGAAACATCACATTACAAGTACGGTCCCGTAGTCTTTTACAATCAGAAGAAGACATTCTACTACAAACTTTGACTTCCTACATACATAACATTTAATATTGTAATACAACTGCTAAACATGCCAAAATCTTCGTCATATAATCCTTCACAAAAGCCATCCATCGATTACTCTAATTACTTGCTCTTACGCGATCCACCACCTGGAATACATATTTTTAAAACAAAAATGAGGGTTAGACCTGATGGTCTAAGTGAGAAAATCCCTGTTAGTTTGAAATCCATTTATATAAACTTCATTCATATAAATCACACAACACAATCAAATATATCAATTTGAACTCACATGTCATGTACCTTCCCTTCTCATTCCTCCTAGCCATATTAGTTGGTTGCAGGCCAACTAATAATTTACAACGATGTACAACATCTACAGCCAAACAACGCTATACAGATTCTATAGCCAAACACACCGGTCCTAAGCCAGGCCAACGTATCATAACACATTATAATACTCATGTAATTATAATACCTCAATATATTATAATTTACATATCTCGCACATATCAACACATAATCATCAATTATCACATTCCAAAACCATACGTATATGTAATCCAGTTAAAAGCGTTTTAAGGTAAAACTCACCTGTTTTGCTTATCAAACACGCTCGCAAGCTTCTTTCAAAAAGACTATATCTTTCATTTCTATTCCACAGTATCTGAAACAATTTAAAACACATATATCGCTTTACTAGCCAATTACATAAGGCCTAACAAGTTTCTATCCTCAACTGTCCCATTACATACTGCACTTAACCCACTACCGGGACCACACAGGGTACCGGGACTTCTATACTACCGGGACTCCACCGGTAGTTTTCAAGAACACAGTCGGTTTCCACTTACCCAGAAATCGATTGAAATCTACTCCAGACGCGAAATTAGAAAATCTAAACTGATAGATATCTTCTATACATGATTACAAACACAATATGTAAAGATACTTACCTCAAAATCGCATCTAACCCAATCGATTGAAGCCCTAACCGTACGTTTCCTCTTTTGCTTCCTTTCGCCTTCAGAACTCCCGCACACACACACTCTTTCTATTTTTGGTTATCTGATGAGTGTTGAGGCTTAAGAGATAATATTGGTCCAACTTACCTTCTTGGCTCAAACTATTCCAAAATGACCCAAAACACCCTTAACCTTATAACTTATCTCAAACTTAACCAAATCATTATAATTAAATAAACTTAACGGAATAGAGTTTAACTAATGGATTCACTTGGTTATTACACCATACGCGCAACCCACTGTTCGAAGGACATTCCAGTGCTAAGCACGTTTCCTTTCGCGACCCAACACGCGTCGTCATATGCGCAGAGGCTCTGGCCGTTTTTATTCTATATGACGGCTAGGGTTGAGGGTATTGGGCATCAGTTACGTTTGGAGACTTTCTCTGGGCTAATTGGGGAGATAGAATGCGATTTTTGAAGGCGAGAAGAGGGCTAGAAACATCACGTAACGAGAATCAAAAGGCGAATCGAGTACGTTCATCGGCGACTTAAGCTTTTCAGGGAGTTTATAGATTTCATTTCTTTTAGAACAAAACATGTTTACTTTCGTTTTAATCCTTTCATTTCTGAGTTTTAAAACCCCCAATATGAACTAATCCGTTCATGTTGGGGGGTTGGTGTGAATCATGGATGGATAATCGTGTATCTTTGCGGATAGATATGATTGGTTTGATTTAGATGGATGAAACATTTGGGATAGTTCTTAATGCTTGTAATAGTCCGATCAACTATTATTTGATTTTATAAATCTTTAACCTTTGAGAAAAGTTTTGAGACTTGATTAATCCCTTATGTCTTGAACGAATTTGAGATAGAAATACGATAATTCGTTCTTTGTGGCTGTTAATCACTAATTGTTCAATTACTATTGTTTAGATCGATAGATAGTACAATGTGTTGAATGATTATTGCTATAGCTTGATAGAGTATAGTAATGGTTTGTGATTATGCTAGTCATCCTGAAGTTATTTCAATCATGTCAAATCTGTTTAGTTAATTGATTTTTCCCATGAGGAATCCAACTCTCCAACTCTTTCTCTTATTTGTATTAATTAAAGTTTTAATTCGTGTTTCCAACAATCAACAACTCAATTTGCATTCGTCTAGTTAATAATCTAAACAGTTATTGTGGTACTTGACACCTTGTTCTTTTGGTTCGATACTCGTACTTTTTAAGTACTATTACTTGATTCGACCCGTACACTTGCGGTAGATTTAGGGGGGGTGTAAACCCGCCTATCAAGTTTTTGGCGCCATTGCCGGGGAACCTGTTTTGTGTTAGTATCACTACCAGTTGTAGAAATTATTACATTAGACACCCTGTCTTTATTTTATTTTATTTTGCTTTGAAAGTTCATATATTCCTGGGTTTTGAGATTTTGTATTTTCTCCGTTTCAGGTTACCTCCTGGTTTATGCCAAGAAGGAGACTATTTCGGGAAGTACTGCCGATTGACTCGGAGATAGAACGGACTGCCAGAGACTTGAGAAGACAAGCACGAGACAGACAAAGGCAAAACATGAACGGCGACAATGTCGAAAATGTCTAGGAATATGAGATACCCATCAACAATGGCCCTCCATTGAACAACGATAATGTCAACAACGATGGTGAGAATCCGAACAATAATGCCAACCACGGTGTTGACAACAATATCAATGCCAACAACAATGTCAATCATGGTGTCAACAACAATGTCAACAATAATGTCAACAATGGGGTCAATCATAACGTCAATCATAACATCAATCACAATGTCAATCATCCACCACCGCCACCATAAAGATTTCCGATGAGAGCTTTCGCCAACCCGAACATGGGGGCTGCGCAACGAGGACCATATGCACCGCCGATAGCTGCTAACAATTTTAAGATCAAGACTGGTACCATACAACTGGTGCAATCGAACATGTTTGGGGGCTCAACAGTTGAAGATCCCCATGCACACTTGCGAACTTTCGACAAAATATGCAACACTTTGCATTTTCACCACGGGATCGAGCCACTACTTGGGAAGAGAATATCCCAGTCGGGTCAATTCGAACTTAGAACGATATGGTGACGGCCTTTCTCAACAAGTTTTTCCCACCGGGGCAAACGGCTCAGTTGCTATCCGACATCACACATTTTTCGCAGTGAGACCAAGAATCGTTGTACGAGGCATGGGAGAGATACAAATGGATGATCAAGAAGTGCCCCCATCATGGGTTACAAGAGTGGATGATTATCCAGAAATTTCTTTGTGGGGTTGCACCCTCAATTTAAGAATGACCTCACAGCCGCTGCAGGTGGAGCTCTAATGAACAAATCTAATGAGGAAGCGGTCAAGTTGATAGAGAATTTGTCGGAGCATAGCTATGCCACTCCAAGATCCGCTATTAGAAAAGTAGCAATCGTGCAAGAAACAGAAGAGTTGAAGGCTATAAAGGCACAATTGGCTGCATTGACTAATCAATTGAAAGGAGGCGCCATTCAACCAAATTTTCAGAATGACATGGGTGGTCAAGATCAATTCATGAATCCTCAAGAATTTCAATTGCCGGAGCAAGTTCAATTTGTTCAAAACCGAAATAATCGGCCGAGGAATGACCCATTTTCCAACACCTATAACGAGGGATGGAAGCGACATCCCAACTTTTCTTGGAGTCAACCTCAACAAGGCCCGGCCAAAGAAACAATGGGGCAGCAACAACAACAGCAGGAACTCTATGGTTATCATTCTAACTCTTGAAACTCTTTTCAATCTAACAATGTTTATCGTCCCCCAGGATAAAATCAGAGGAAATATGATGAGGGGTAATCTTCAGAAAAGAAGCCGGGATTAGAAGACATGATGATGAAATTCATGTCAAAGATGGAAGGTACAGTGGAAGGATTGGCAGGTACTGTGAACACTGTGAAGTCAACCACATATCAAAATACCCCCTCAATCAGAACGCTAGAGAGACAAGTAGGGCAGATTTCTGAAGCCTTACAGACCCGACCTCCCGGACAATTTCCAAGCCAACCAGAAAAGAAGGGTAGAGAAGATTGTAAGGCCATCGGTCTGAGGAGTGGAAAACAACTCGCTAGAGATCCTACTAGAGACCCTTCGCCGGAAAGAACCGACACCAAGGTGAGTGATGTTGAGCCGGAAGAAATGGCGGCAGAGAAGGTTGATGAAGAGTTGGAAATGGAGAAGCCGGAAAGTGAAAGAAGAGGGGAGAATGTGACTGTTCCCAAGAAAGTTCCTACTAAGCCAGTCACACCATCGGGATATGGAGAAGCCGGAAAGTGAAAGAAGAGGGTATATTTCATGGTGTTGGATATGGATGAAGATAAAGAGATCCCGCTCATCCTTGGTCGCCCATTCTTGGCCACGAGAGGGGAGTTGATTGATATGAAAGGAGGAAAGTTCATGTTGAGAGTGGGAGAAAAAGAAGCTGTGTTTAACGTGTTTCGAGCAGCAAAGCATAAAATGAAATTCAATGAATGCTACCGGGTTGATATTTTGGAATCTCCGATTAGAGAATCATGTGGGGTGCAGTTTGGTCAAGATCAATTGGAAAGTGTGATCATGGGTACGTTAGACAATCCGGAAATTGAAAGTGTGATGCAAATAAATGCGTTGCCAAGTCATAGAGGCCCAAGAAGACCGAATGTTGAGGATTTAGGTGAACCAATACCCAAATCTCAACCATCATCTCACACTCCTCCTAAGCTCGAGCTAAACCAGTTTCCATCCCATCTCGAATATGCTTACTTGGGGGAAAAGGAGACACTCCCAGTAATTATTTCATCCAAGTTAAGGACCGAAGATAAAGAGAAGTTGTTGAGAGTCCTACGTGAGCATCAAACTGCAATTGGATGGACGATAGCCGATTTAAAAGGCTTAAGTCCAACTTTCTGCACACATCGTATAAATCTTGAAGAAGAACATCGACTGGTAGTCCAACCTCAACGCCGACTTAATCCCAACATGAAGGAGGTGGTCCGGAAAGAGATCCTAAAGTTATTGGATGCTGGAATCATCTATCCAGTACCTGATAGCCCATGATTCAGTCCAGTTCAGGTAGTGCCCAAGAAAGGAGGTGTCACAGTCGTTCGCAACAACAACAATGAACTCATCCCCTCTAGGACAGTCATGGGGTGGAGAGTTTGCATTGATTATAGGAAACTGAATGATGCCACCTGGAAAGACCATTTCCCATTGCCATTCATTGATCAGATGATAGAGAGACTAGCGGGACACGAGTATTATAGCTTTTTGGATGGATATTCGGGATACAATCAAATACCGATTGCTCCCGAAGATCAAGATAAAACCACGTTTACGTGTCCATATGGGATATTTGCTTATAGGAGGATGCCGTTTGGGTTATGTAACGCTCCCGCAATGTTTCAGAGATGTATGATGGCGATCTTTTAGGATATGGTAGAGAGCACCGTGGAGATCTTTATGGACGACTTCTCGGTGTTTGGTCCATCATTTCATTCTTGTTTATCTCATCTAGAATCTGTTTTAAAGAGATGCAAGGAAACGAGCCTGGTTTTGAATTGGGAGAAGTGTCACTTTATGGTGATGGAAGGAATAGTGCTTGGACACAAGGTGTCAAAGAGGGGATAGTGGACAAGGCTAAGGTGGCAGTGATAGAGAACTTACCGTATCCAAATTCTGTCAAAGGGATTCGAAGCTTTTTGGGACATGCTGGTTTTTACCGACGGTTTATAAAGGATTTTTGTAAAATCACTAAACCCTTATTTGCTTTACTTCTAAAAGATGCCAAGTTTGATTTCACTGACGATTGTGTTTTGACATTTGACAGGTTGAAGAAGGAGTTGATCTCGGCACCTATTCTTACAGCACCCGACTGGAATCTTCCTTTCATAGTGATGTGCGATGCAAGCGACATAGCAGTCGGAGCAGTCTTGGGGCAAAGGAAAGAAAAGAGAATGCACGTGATTTACTATGCCAGCAAGACCTTAGATGAGGCTCAAGTCAACTATGCCACCACTGAGAAGGAATTATTAGCAGTGGTCTATGCATGTGAGAAGTTCAGATCGTATCTGGTGGGAGCAAAGGTAATAGTATACACGGAGCATTCAACTTTGAAGTATTTGATGGGTAAGAAAGATGCCAAGCTGAGGCTCATTAGATGGGTGTTACTACTTCAAGAGTTTGACTTGGAGATCTTGGACAAAAAGGGGACAAAAAACACGGTTGCAGATCACCTATCGAGGTTCGAGGGTAATGAAGAAGAAGAGAAGGATAGAACCACCATAAATGACACATTCCCGGATGAGCAATTATTAAAGGTTAGTCATTTCGAACCGTGGTATGCAGATTTGGTTAACTTCTTGGTAGGAGGAGTGGTGCCCTACAACATGAACTCGCACCAAAAGAAGAAGTTCTTATCCGACGCTTTGCGGTCTTATTGGGACGAGTCGTACCTATACAAGATGTGTGCAGATGGGATGATTTGAAAGTGTGTACTGGATGAAGAGAAGGCCAACATTCTTACTCATTGTCATACACTAGAATGTGGGGGCCACTTCAGTACTGATAGAACGGTGGCCAAGGTTTTACAATCCGGATTCTTTTGGCCATCGATGTTTAAGGAGACGAGGGAGTTTATCACCAGATGCGATCGGTGCCAAAGGGTAGGTAACATGACGAAGAAAGATGAAATGCCCATGAAGATCTTTATGGAAGTAGAACTATTTGATGTATGGGGAATATACTTCATGGGACCGTTCCCAAACTCATACGGGAACGAGTACATCTTAGTTGCAGTCGATTATGTCTCGAAATGGGTTGAAGCAATTGCAACACCATCGAATGATTC
This sequence comes from Saussurea involucrata, assembly GCA_033807775.1. NCBI lineage: Eukaryota > Viridiplantae > Streptophyta > Magnoliopsida > Asterales > Asteraceae > Saussurea > Saussurea involucrata. The sequence goes on along the minus strand of CM066313.1, from coordinate 55,353,653 downwards.
CAAAGTGGTGATCAAATTTCTGAGAAAGCATATCTTTACACGCTTTGGGGTTCCTTGGGCCTTAATCAGTGATGGGGGTAGCCATTTCTGCAACTGGTACCATGAAGCAGTTCTTAAGAAGTACTCGGTAAAACATCGAGTAACTACACCGTATCACCCGCAAGCGAATGGGTTGTCCGAAGTCTCAAATAGAGAGTTGAAACAGATTTTAGAGAAAACGGTGAATGCTTCATGCAAGGATTGGTCATTGAAGCTTGATGACGGTCTTTGGGCATACCGGACGACGTACAAAACACCTTTGGGAACTACACCATACCGGCTAGTCTATGGGAAGTCATGCCATTTACCGGTGGATTTAGAGTGTAGAGCATTTTGGGCGATAAAGAAGTTGAACATGGAGTTGGATGCAGCCGGCAAAAAGAGACTGTTGCAGCTGAATGAATTAGAGGAAATCCGACTGGATGCATTTGAAAACGCATCAATCTACAAAGAGAGGACCAAGAAATTCCATGACCAGCGAATTCGTGAGAAGGTACTTATTCTAGGTATGAGTGTTTTACTATTTAACTCACGATTGCGTTTATTTCTAGGTAAGTTAAAGTCCAGGTGCTCCGGTCCGTTCATGGTCATAAAAGTATTCCCATATAGAGCGGTGGAATTAGAAGGAACTGATGGGCAGAGATTGAAAGTGAATGGACAAAGCATGGGAACACCCTTTGTTCGGTTCATGTACTATTGACAAGTCTCCTTTTCCTATAACCCCTTCATCTTGAAGTGTTTTAAGATTTTGTCAATGTATATACTTTTGGATTAATCTAATTAAGCACTTTGATGTATAACAATATATCTTTATACCAAGGAATTGTCTCTTAGTTCTTTTTATCATGAAATACTTCCTTAGTCAGGTTTTTACACCTTCAAGCATTAGGATGTCATTTATGATGATCTAGAGTACTATTATGCTCCCATTGACCTTCTTGTATATACAAGATTTTAATTACGAGATGATTGTCCTAATCCCCAACTGGACTATTGCAACTTGCAACTTTAGGTTTTATGTTTTAAAGCCTTGTATACGTCCTCGCTTAAAAATTCCCTTTTGAGGAATGTGGCTTTAACATCAATCTTCATGGCTTCTTGCCATTCATAAGTAATCCGATCTTCGGATTGTTTTTTCATCTTGTTCATTATTTTCAACAACTTGTTGAAGCTCAACATCTTGTTGTTTGTCAGTGTTAACCATTGTACCATCTTTGTAGTTCTTGAATTTCTTCAAGATCTGTTGTGTCTCCCCATTTTGATTCTTGTCAGAAAATCATTTCCTAAGAACTCATTATGGTGCGCAACAAAACTTTTGTTATCGCTTGGATATTGTATAAATGATATCCGATAGGATATTTTACAAAGATGTACGTTTCAGACCTTTTACTCAAGTTTCCCATAAGCTTCATGCTTATCTTAAGCATCACTACCCCATATTCTCATATATGACAACTTTGGGATCTTCCCAATTCATGTTTTGAGAATAGGTTTTATTGGTCCTTGTTGGTTGGTGCATAATTTAGTATTGGGTAGTTGTTTCTAGGAAACATCCTCAGAAAACTCTTTTAGGCAGATTCGTGAGACTCGTCCTAGAGTGAATCATGTGCAAAATTCTATATCTCCTTTTGACACACCATTAAGATGCGGTGTTTTGGGAGAAGTCATTTGGGATACAATCCCAATCTATATGATGATCTCTTGGCTTAGATATTTATAATCTCAATTTGACTGAAGCATCTTTATGCTTCCCAAGTATATTCACTACTTCTTTTGAAACTCTTTGAAGAATCAAAACTTTCACATTTTCTTTCTTTTAGTAAACATACCCCATATCTACTAGACTTAGTAGAGTGTTACGAAGTAGTGATGACCGTGTCTTGTGACTGAACTTTAAGGCTCACATACATCAGTATGGATAACTCCTATTAGTTCTTGTGACCCCTAAGGGGTTTCCTTCAAAATATTCTTTGTCATCTTGACACACATTTATCATGTGAATCATCACATGATTCCAACCCTCCGTCTGTCTGGAGTTTGGTTATGTGTTGCTTAAGTGTCACAAATAGGTCTGATTTAAGCCCCGCTTAACTCAATATGTTGATTTGTAGTTACAACTATTAATTTTAGAAAAACATTTATTGAGATAAAATCTATTTCTTTAAAACATAAATACAAATTTGGTTTGTTGTAATTTGAGAAAATGAAACTAAAATCCTAGTAATACTAGGTACATCAATATACTTGCTAAGTGTTAATGTAAGACCATTAAAAGTTCATATCATATGTCCTTTTGAGCAAACTTAGCTATCCTAGCTCCATCCGGTCTAGTTTCATCTTCTCTTCACTTCTTACTTTCTGAAAAGTAGTATTAATATGAGTATCATCATACTCAATACATAATACTTAGTCAGAAGTGAACAAATCAATGGTAAACATACTTGAAGTTTCGGCTTCATTATCCTTCTTCTTCCTCATTTCTGCCAATAGGGCAGGGCAGTTTCTCTTCCAGTGTCCCTTCTGGTTGCAATTGAAGCAAACTGCATCTTCAGGAATCTTTCCTTTACCCATTATCTTGTTGGAGCTTCCAACATTTGTTTTACCCTTGGTAACTCCCTTATTCTTCTTGATTATCCCACTTTTAGGCTTGAGCATCAAGACCTATTTTGGTTTGAACAAATCCAACTTGGATTTCATATTTCTCTCTATAGTTTTAAGCATGTCGTGAAGCTCTGTGAGAGTTTTCTCCAAACCATCCATATTATAGTTCAGAACGAACTGATCATATGATTTTGATAAAGAATTAAGAACCATATCGATTCCTAATTCTTGATCTAATGGGTATCCAAGATGGGTTAATCGGTCAATGTATCCTTTCATTTTCAAAACGTGGGTACTGACAGACGAACCCTCAGTCATCACACAGGCATGCAATGCCCTGACTGTATCAAATCTCTCTTGCCTTGCCTGTAAGTGAAACATAGATTTCAAAGAGGATATCATATCCCATACATGCATGTCTTCATGTTCCCTTAGAAGCTCAGGAGTCATGGATGCAAGCATCAAACAGCTAACATCCAGTGAGTCATGAGATGATTATCATAAGTAGCTCTATCCTCAGCTGAAGCATTTATGGAATGAGCGTTTGGAAGGGGTTTTTCTAGAATGTACAACTTCTTTTCGTGTTTAAGGACAACCCTCAAGAAACGAAACCAATCCACGAAGTTCATACCGTTCAGTTTATCCTTATAAAGGATTGACCGTAACGTAAATTGAGATAAATCATTTGTGTTTGTAATCTGGTTGGAGGTGTTAGCAGACATCTAGAAAATAGTTTTAATCTTAGAAACTTTAATATCTCAAATAAATGAATTAACCTTTAAAAAACATTTGATTTGAGCTAAGATCCATATTTCACCTACTTCCATAAATGGTCAATTAACTGTCTATGGAATTAGGCTATTTAGGTAGGCATCATCCAATTATGTTCAACATAACTCTTAGATGTCGTGGGATTCTTTTCAATATATCATATATTGAATTTGGCACGTTTAATCCCACTTCAACGCCTTGAAAATACTCATAGATGGCTAGGCACTTTCTATGATATTTCCAAGTAAACTAACCATACTAAGGTATCATGATCCCACCTAAAATCTCAACTTAGGGTTTATTGGGATCAGTCGTCCAAAATACGACTATTTAAGTGAACAGCTAGGTGACTTTCCACTTAAATCTCGTTATATTGGCACCTTGTCTCACACTACAATCATCCGATATGATTGGCTAGGCACTTACCACACCGAAATCCTGTAAGCTCGACAAGTACCTTAAATGGGTGGCGTTTAGTTTACATTTTGAAAAAGGTTTAATTTTAGAAAACATTATAAGTCTTTTAAAACGTTTTGATTTAAAACCTAGTTTTAAAATATTGTTTTAAAAGTTTATCCAATTAAATCGGTTTGATTTTTGATAAACATATCCGTTTTAAAATATCATATTTTATTTACCGATTTAAGACTTATTTTGCGTTTGATTTTATTTTTAAAAACGTTTGCAAGTATTGTAACAATAATAAAGCAATCAAATAAAATAAAAGAAATCACAAAATAAACAACCACAACAAACTGATAATATATGGTTTTGCCCCTAATGTGGTGTTGTGAGCCAACACAACAACCACGGTCTGTCTAAGGACGTCTTCAAGCACCCACTGGCCTTGCCATCTTGGTGAACTCCAGGGACTCCGTCTTGATATCTCGAAATTCCGTCTTCGGGTTTGATTTACAATTTAAAATAGAAAATACAACAAGTCCTATTCTATTTTACAATTGAACCTATCTAGAAAATTTAAAATTAAAATTACTTCCCATGCAATTAATACATTTTATTTTCCAGCATAAAATAAACAATCCAAACCACGGGTCTTTCGGGGAAACCATATATGTTATCTAATATTATTTTAAGCATAAAATAAACAATCGGCCCGGAAATAATTAACATAATTAAAAGCCGATTAATGGAACAAATTCTCATATGGAAAAATTAAATTCGAAATCAACCTCATCTTTAAAATGTGGGTTACTAACCCGTATGATAATTTTAAGCATAAAATTAACATTATTGACTAATTATATAAACATATACATGAAAGCCAATTTAAATAAGAAAAGTCCGAAAAGAATTTTCAAAACGAGAATTTTAAGACGATAAAATTTAGAAACAAAATTTTGAACCAAAAACTAATCTTGGGCCTACTAGCCCAAGCCCAACTCTCAAAACTGTGGGTTACCAACCCATGACCCAAAAGCAAGAAAACCCGAGTTTCCATTTTATTTAAATATAAAATACTTGGTCAATTTTTTTTTAATTAACATAACTAGAATGACCAATTTACGGGAACATGTCTATCGTATCTAATTGAAACCGACCCAGTTTTAAAACAATGTGACATCGATCCAAAAACCCATAACACTCGAGCTTCTAGCCAGGCCCAATTTCCAAAAACGACAGTGGCCAAAAAATGCACGACTCCAGATTAGACAGTAACCAAAAAAAATACCGGCCCAAAACATCGACCCAGTAAAGTAGGGCATAAGCTCAATACTCACTGTAATAACCGTGTTTTTTTAAGATAAAACCTAGTTTGGGGTGAAAAGTGTGAATAAGAGAAGTTTAGTGTGCTTGTGATAAAGTATAAAAGGGTGAAAAACCCTAGAAATCCCATTCTTCTCCCAAAGAAAATGTGTGTGCGGCTAAGGTGCGACTGTGTGTGCAAAAGCAAAATCAATCAGTCCAGAGTTCTTCAAATTGGGTGTGTGGAATCATCTTGCAAGGTAATCTCCATCTCTTGTGTTTTATGATTGTAATTTAGAGTCTAGAAGGTTGAAGTTTTGCTATCATCTGGTAAGAATGGAAATGGAGTCTGTGTGTATTTTGTAATCAATATTAAGTAAAGAATCGGGTGTTTTAGCTAATTTAATAGGCTGGTAAAATGGTGTCCCCTTAATCCTAATAGTTTAGCATCATTGGGACTGTGTGGATGACCGATTCGAGTGTATGGGTTTTTCGATAAAAAAACCCAGAATTTTCGGAGTCTAAGCAAAGGATCCGGAATTGTGTGGGCTTAAGTTCCGGTATTCAAAAGTGATCCGAAATTATTAATTGGACCAAATCCACAGGATCCGGAATGGACTATACATAGTTCCGGAATTGAGTAATTAAATGGATCCGGAATTTAAATTCAATGGGCCTGATCCGGAATTAATTTATGTTCTCAGATCCAGAAGTTGTAAAGTGAAAACGGAATTTGAAATAGCTGTGGACCTGGAATTGGGTTTAAATAGAAATGGATTCCAGAACGTGTGCACGTGCGGGCCGTGGATCCGGTGGGCCGAGGAAGGATCCGGTATTATTAAATAAATTAAATCCGGAAATGGGCCTATTTTGGTAGGAATCGGAATTTGGGTCCTAATTAGTTATAGAATCCGGAATTTGTGCATTAACATGGGATCCGCTATTTATTAGTTTGGGCCGTAAGTCCGGAATCTAAATAAGGATCCGGTATTTCTTCAATTGGGCTGTGATCCGGTATTTCAGCACAAGGAGTTTGTCGCAAAAATTCTTGATCTTGAAACCAAACTCCATCAAAGAGGTCAAACCGATCAGACCATCCATATGAATAAACCAAAGGAGTTCACTTATTTTAACAAGGAGTGGGTAATCGGATACGATAACCCACACTATTTGAAAAAGGGTTTTTCAATACACCTACACTGTAAGATTTTGGCTGTTTAGGATTAGACAAAAAGTATCTGGTATATGCGATTAGATGGACTGATCCTCTTGAACCTGAAAAGGAAGAGGAAACTGAGGAATATAAGCGAAAGAACACGTCTAAAATACAACTTCCTTTTTGTTATGAACCTTTGAATTATTCTTACGAGAAAAATCAAAAGAAGTACCTCTCGAATGACTACTTTGATTGTTATAAGGTTGTAAAGCCCAAGGATTCCTCCAAGAAGGATGAGGTCCAAGCAACCGAACCCAAGACTGAGATAGATGAGTTCAAGCTCTATGTTCCCCCTCTCATCTTGGAAGCGAAAATAGTCGAGTTAGAGGAGTCACTCGAGAAGGAAAGGTCCAGTTTTAAAAAGGAAAAGCAAGCGCTAATCACTGATCTTGAGAAACTCAAATCTGAGAAAACCGAAGTTGTGTCAAATGAAGAAAAGGAAACTCTTCAGTGTGAAATCAATAAGCTCACATCGAAACTGTCTGCCATGGCAAGAGAAACGATGAAAGAGCACATAAGAAATGTTCAACTCCAAGAGCAGATTGACCTACTCCAAATTAAAAAGCAGATTTCACCTGAACTTTCCTCCAACTCATCTGACACATCCTCGTGTAAAGCTTTCATAGGAAATATCTCTCAAGATGCGTGTGTCATAAGGAATTTAAACTCTGATTTTTCAAACGCTTCCGCACCAAATTCCCCAAAGCACACTGACACAAAGTCTTCCTCGCCTTCCTCGACCGATCCAAGTCCAACTATTCCTGATGTTGATTTTCAGAATATATGAACCCCGAAGGCAATTCTGATGAAGAGTTTGAATCGTTGCCTTTCGACAAACCTCTTCCAAGTCATTCTGACTTCTTATCACCAGTGGTAAATCGACCGGTCAATTTTTAAAAGGGCGACTGTTCTCAATCCAAGACTCCGGCTGTGATTAAGATTTCTAAAAATGCTTCAAACTCTCAAAAACAATCACAACCGAAGCAAAAGACCGATCGACCGACCAATAAGATTCATGTCTCTTCAAAAGTCTCTGACCGTGTTGTCCCTGTTGTTTCAGATAAAAACGGTCGAGCTAAACAAGACAAACCAAAGTGGCTAGCTAAGGAATCTATCGAGAATGCAACATCAAAGTCTTTCAATACTGTTTTTTATCCTAGAATGAACAAAAACGACTGTGCTTGGAATCATAGGAATGATTTTGTTAAACGAGATGTTAATTTTCCAATTAAACTTTATTCCGTTCAGCAATTGATTCAATTATCGCATGATTGTTTGTGTTGCTCTAGTTGTGGTTGGAATGACTTTGATGATATTAATAATAATGATTGGTTTGGGTGATATCATATGTATAACTCTACACCCAAACGCAGACCCCGCAAGAACAATTAGAAGTCTAAATCTAAATGGGGTCCCCAATCAGAGGTTAAACCAAAGCAAGATAGGAAACATAATTCAAAACAGGTTCCTCCTACTGAGGTTAAACCTACACCCAAGAGGCAACCTGCTTCAAAACAGGTTCCTCCGAAAGGTGTGAAACCTAACCCTCCAGGACTCATGCGTATATGGGTACCTAAAGTACGCTAATCTCGTTTTGCTGGACGGTCATGTGTGGTACTTAGACTCTAGATGCTCCAAGCACATGACCGGAAGGAGGGAGATTCTCACGAACTACAAAGAACAATATGGCGGAGACGTGAGATTTGGGAACGATCACAAGGCAGCTCCTAGCACGTCTCGGTCCCTCGAACTTATCCATATGGATTTGTGTGGACCGATGCGTGTTCAGAGTATCAACAAGCGCAAGTATGTCCTGGTGATGGTGGATGATTTCTCTCGCTACACATGGGTAAAGTTTCTACGCTCGAAGGATGAAACTCCGGAGCTGATCATCAATCATCTGAAGACCATCCAACTGAACAAGCAACAACAAGTTCAGTCAATCAGGACCGACAACGGGACGGAATTTAAGAATCAGACTGTGGATGATTACCTCAATTCAGTAGGTATCTCGCACAACTTCTCGGCCGCACGCACTCCTCAACAAAATGGAGTGGTGGAAAGACGCAACCGTACCCTAGTCGAAGCCGATCGAACGATGCTTTCACAGTCCAAACTGCCTTTATTTCTGTGGGCCGAAGCGGTGTCTACTGCATTTTACACGCAAAACCGCTCTATAATCAACAAGCGGTTCAACAAGACGCTGTACGAGATCATGAATAACCGCATTTCGAACATCAAGTACTTCCATGCATTCGGATGCACGTGCTACGTTCTAAACGACAAAGACGATCTCGGCTAGGACACAAGATGAGGAAACGAACATCGATGCTCTTCTTGACTCGATCGGAACTTCCGTAGTGCCTCCGTCTTTAAGAGAACCACGAGGATCGGAAGGAGATCCTACCACGGACACATCATCGCCAACCGTGAACGTAGGTGGCTCTGCCTCTAAGGTAGATGCCTCAACGGGTAATCTAAGTTATCCCGGAGTTATTTTCCCAGACTTCGTGTCGAAGGGATATCTGGACGGCGCCCTAAAGGCTGCCCGCGAGGCCATGGAGCAGCGATTCACCAATGAGCTCGACAAACTGAAGACTCTGATCAAAGGTAAAGAGAAGATGATCGAACCTGAAACTGCACCGACACCACCACCGGCTCCTGTTCAGCCTATCTATTCGGTGGATACTTTGAAGACCATGCTCCTAGCTCAGTTGCTCCAACACCAGGATACCGATGCCTCTACCGAAGCAGACCTGATTTCAGTACTACAATCCCAGGTCAATGTTCCTTCGTCATCTGTTACATCACGATTTGACCAGCTTGACATGACTCTTAAGGACGTACAATAAGTGCTCAAAACACTATCCGAAAGAGTCGCCTCACTCGAAGATACTTGCAAGAGTCAAGCTGGCGGACACAAGCGACGACACGATGACCAGGATGACCCTGATCACCGTGAGGGGGAGAACAAGAGACTACGCTTGTCCGAGTCCGCTCCAATCATCCCTGAAACTACTGAGGTTCAACCAGAACCGTCAACTGCAGTAACTACAACTGAAGAACAACCTGAAGCCGTGTTGAGTTTAGCCGAGATGGTCATTGATATGGATATCTCTGACGATGAAGACCCGACGGTTGAAAAGCCTGAGGGAACAGCACAGGAATTGGTCACTTATGATACATCAGATAGGTCTACACTTAACCTGATTGATCCAGATTTCGAGATCGTTCCGGAGACTGAAGATGCATGGTACGAAAAAGCCGTCAGTGCGATAAATCTCCAGGTAAACCTGATATTTCCTACTGATGAAGACGACAATGTAGACTACGACCAGTTTCTGCTGCAGAATTTATATGGTACACCCGTTCACACAGCTCAAGCTCCCGAAACTTCTACAAGACCCGAAACTTCAACCGCTGAAAATCCGACATCTCCTCAGCACCCAACAACTTCTGATCTTCCTCCTCCTCCACAGCAACAAATCAGATGGGAGAAGATCATGATACTTATTTCTCACATGGAGGAATCACTGAAGAAGCTAAATGTTCACAGGTTACGCCCAATCGAGCCGACTTTTTGTCTTGGAATTTCCCACTTTGACGCGGAATACCAAGACCAGTACGTAAAAGCAATGAAGAGGTGTGTGCCAGTTAGCCAAGTCCGAACCAAGCACAAGATCACTGAAGTGATCAATATACAAACCGGTCGAATCCTTAGAGTTATGTTTCCAGTTTTCACCGTTCGCCGCAAAGACGGTAATGAATGGAGAATCTCCGAAGCTGACTTTAAGAACCATATGTCATTCGACTTCCTCGCTTTACTGAAAGACCTCCGAACCAGAACCATCCGACCTCTTCACGTGACTAAAGCGTTCGAAGTTGTTCGTCGATTCCTGATCCACTCAATCATGATGTCATACATGACAGACTTTCAAATGGGAATCGAGAACAGAGCAAAGTAGGTAAACCTGATTAAACCGAATCCGAAAGCGCCCGAATTGAAGATGTATCCCGAGAACGCACTGCTTCTGGAACCAGAATTTGGGATAGTATACCTCAATGAACAGAAAGAAAAGAGGTTTCTCCGCTTCAGCCAGGTAGACAGATTATGCGATGGCACGCTCTTCAAAGTTCAGAATGCTCTTCGAAAAATCATCACGTTCGAATAAGAAAATCAAAAGGTTTCGTATGTTCCTAATCCTAATGAAACAACCGCACTAAAATCCTTAGAAATGATTGAAGAACGCATCGACTACCACCGCGCCATCAGAACGTTGAGGTACACTTTGCGCTCCATAAAAGATATGTTCATAACTGGCGTGAACTCGAACTTCAATTCAAATGGGGGAGATTGTTAGGGCAATATTTATTTGAATAGAAGTTCAAGCGCTGAACTACAATTCTATATTTTGAGCCTTATTAGTGAACGGGCCGTGGGCTTGTTAACCACAGGCCCGACATATATAATGTTGTAATTAGCTTAGAATTAAGCTAGTTGTCATTTTAGCTTTCCTAATCGTATTGTAAACACTCTGCATATTGAAAGCAAATTGGATGACCAGTTAAAATCATAAAGACTTGCTATTATCTATTGATTTCTTTATTGTTCGTTGCACGAATCTGAGACTCACAAAACCTTTTTCAGGTAAGCAGGTAGTCGAAAGTTTGCTTAGAAGTTTGGCAAGGCGTGGGGCGGAGGTTGCGTATAGAAGGATTAGAAGGCTTTCTTTTTTATTTTGTAGTTATGATCTCAGCTGTAGTTAGGGTTATTTTCGCAAACCCAGTTTGTAATCTGGATAGTGTGATTACGTTGAGCCGTTTTTGGCATTTTAAATTAAAGATGTATCTTCTAGCAAGATAGTTTGGTGTGGGTTGTTACAATTGGTATCAGAGCCCTAGTTTAAGGGATTTAGGTGACCGGATGGGCCTAAACTTAAACTGTGGAGTAGGAGGACATATCTGAGATATAGGAAGCCTTTACGGAAGACCTTAACCACAGAGAATTTAGGACGATGGTAGTGAGGACTCTCATGTAAGGTAAATTCATATCACATCCGGCCAATGTCATTATGAATTTACAGGTGCATGGGTGTGCTTGGTTACCATTGTTCTGATATTGATAGTGTGTGGAGTGTGATGGCTAGTGTGTGGAGAATGTTGGTGGTATGTCGATGAAACGGTATCGGCGTGGAGCCGGAGTTGAGGTGAACTTATGTTTAAGATAATTGTCAGGCACAAGAATATCAAATTTCCCAGGCTAATCAGCCTTGTCATCAGAGAAGCGTTTGATGCTCTGCAATTAACACAACAAAGAGCCTCAACTCCTTGATGGGTAATGTCGCAGTTTAGACCAACAATCTCTGGTACGTATCCCAATACTCTAAGAGTCCCACAGACAATGCTATCTCTTATTCACCCTCAACACATCTCTCTTCAAAACTATAGAAGTGCCCAACCTCAAGAGCCTGAGGTGGGATCCCCAACCTATTTAGGTTCTGAGCCATCCTTAGAGTCTAGTAGTGAGGAAGTTTTGGAAGTAGTCAGACCAGAGGTACGAGCACCCAGAGACGGGTCTACCTCAGAGAGAGAAGTTGAGGAGGAAGTAGCAAGTGACAGAGTATCCTCAGAGGAAGCTCTCCAAGAAGGAGTTAGGGATACTAAAGAGGGAGGAGCAGAGAGCTCGTCCTCTTCTGGTAGTGCTGAGACAGAGAAGTCAGAGAGTGAATCTGAGTCTTCTAACCCCATAGGAGCCGAGGGAAATGCGAGCCAAGAAAAAGACGTTCGTTCGAACACACATGTGCGTTTTCCTACCGTTTCTCCCAGTGCTACCACACAACATATCCATGGTGATCAAGACCAAAAGGATATTGAAACAGAGGTGCACACCTCGAACCCAAACCAGCCAAACCCATTAGAGGCAGCTCTTCATGCTTCTGGTGTGCATGAAACAGGGGAATCCCTTTTTGGTAATGATATTCCATCGCCCTAGAATATCGATAGTTCAAATCCACAAGTTGGAGCCTCTGTGGCTCATATAGATGAAACACAAACTAGTCCAGAGATCTTTAGGATCTCACGTAGTCTATGTCAAACTCAGGGACATTGGTTTGACCTAGTGGCACAAGGGAAGACCTGCCTTGATCGCATGACTACCCATCACATCAGATTCCCTTCTCCTGAACCTGAGCAGGAAGAGGAAACTCTGATCAGAACACCCAGAGATGATTCTCCCTAGAGGGAACATCAAGGACAGGGTGGAAGTCCTCCCAGAATCAACGTCAATACAGTTCTGATAGGAGGCGCCTCTGGGCTCGAGACATAATTGAATCCATGTGATGGAAACAATGTTACCCCTTCTGATAATATCACCAGAGCATAGCTCACAATCTTCCGTGATAGCATCAGAGACTCCTTGAATGAGTATAAACTTATCAATGGTACAAAAGAGGAGCTAATCCTAAAGAAGAATGCTTCTCTGAAAGAAGAACTAAAAGAGGTACAAACAAAGTTGGCAGTAACTTCCCAGAAGTTCACTGATTGGGAAAAGACAAGAGCATAGGAGGAAGAGAAGCTGCACAAAGAAATCTCTGATTTGAAAGCTACAATGGCAGAAAATCACAAGGAGTCCATCAATAGAACTCTGCCAGTACCCTCTATCATTTTGTCAGGGGCCAACATCAGAACTTTGACAGATATGACCAGCAACTCTATCAAATTTGCGCTCAAAGACCTACCCTCATCTTCTGCACACCCAAAGCGGCCACAATAGATGCACCAGAAGCTGCTGCTCCTACTCCAATCTCTATCCGCGATCCCAGACCCAATGATCGCCCTATGACTATCGGTCACATGGGTGAATTCAGAAGAGACATACTGAGCAGAATAGTGACCATAACCTCCAAATTTGTGGGAAAAGCCCAGGTCTCAAAAAAACATGTCAAAGAGACTCTGGACTCCTACAAGTTTAATTTTGAATGTCAAGTTGACGAGATCAGAGCAGCGGCAACATAAGTGGAAGAGGTTTTGAAAAATCAGTAATCATGTTCACTGATGCCATTATGAGTGTTGTGTCAAAGAAAAGATCTGCAGAAGAGAGCCCTGAGGCTGGACCATCCAAGAAGAAGGGCAAGTTTGTTGGCCCAGACTCTCCCAAGGCCAATGTGGAACTCTCTGACGAAGATGATGTAGAGGTTGCTGAGGGAGAGGCCTCTGACCAACAAAAGGGGGAGATAATAGTGCTTGATTACATCATCAAGGATAAAACCGTCAAAGCCCCAGCAGAAACCTCTCAACCACCAGAAACCATAATTCTAGATAGTCCTCCCCAAACCCCAAGGATTGAACCAGAGAGCACTGAACCATCCTCTGCTGATGATCAATCAAACCCAAACTAAAACCAAGTCCAAGAAACCCAAACTGAAAAAGAGCTAGAGAACAGAACTGAAAACATGATGGCTGAAAACCAACCCGAAAACCTACATGAACAGAACGCAGAAGAACAGAATGCTGCAGAACAAAACCCTGAAACCCAACACAAATCTCTACCTGCACTAGAAGAAGTATTCTCCTATCTCTATGTTGACAGAGATATCATCCCAATAACCTCTGTACCCATAAATCCATACCTAAACCCAATCAGAGCCAACATGTTAACAGATGAAAGGCAAAGGTTTATGATAACCAAATCTTATATCAACAAGGCCATCAATTCATCTTTTTCCTTTGACAAAATTCTGAAGATAGAGTAGAGGAAGTTTGCCTATGACAGAATTCTCTATCATGTCTACACAGTGGAAACAAAGGACAAGAAGATAGAAACCTTCAAGGACAACGACCTCATGCTTATGAACCCCTATGACCTGTTAACTCCACATGGCTACTGCATCAATTACAGCGACAAATACATAGGTGCAAGAACTGCCTTGGTTGAAATTCAGTACGCTATGCAAGAGCACATCAACCTCAGAACACAAATCGACCTTTAGCTTGTCATAGAGTTCAAGCTAGACAAACTGGCGTTTGGTCCTCCAAATGAGAGCCTTGAGGGACTTGCGCATCATAGAACAGGAACTCTTGTAGGGGATCTAGCAATACTCATATGCCGACAGAAGGGCGTCAAGAAAGCCATCAGAGTAGAAGAAGCCCACAAGTACTCAAGCCAATCACTGCAGTATCTCAGAAACATTATTCTAACTCTTCCAAGGGAAAATGTCCAGAAGCCATACTGAAGAGTTACATTAATCACATAGACCTCATGTTAGAATTCAGGGACTTAATCAGAAGATTTGATAGAATTCTTAGAGGAAACTACTATGATTAGTATACTATCTCTTTTGCAATGTATTGTAATCATCTTGAAAAAATAGTATCAGTTTCACAGAGGATGACTTTCTCTTCTCTGTCTTTTGTTTATTTATCTCTGTAAATAGCTTAATTTGTATTTTCAATACTTAGGGGGAGATTGTTAGCCCCAAGTATGCTCAATGTAAAAGTATTGAAAATATCACAAGTCAGGAGACCACCAGAGATCAAGCAGAAGACTTAGAAGAAAAACAAACAGAAGATCATCAGAGTTCGATAGAGCTCTGGCAGAAGACTTCTTCAGTTCCACCAGAAGAACTGTTTTTGCCAGAAGACCTTCAGAGCTCTGGCAAAAGAGCTATGGCGAATGAAGACCTCTGTGAAGCTCAAGTCTCGTAGAAATCTCTAAGTGTCAGACACGTGTCCGTACTTTCCACGTCAGCCCTAAAAGGACGAAGACACACTTTCCACGTGTCATTCAAGGGTTAGATAGTACACTGTCTTTCACTTTATCAGGCTATAAATAGAAGGGTAGTGGAACGCATAATAGTAAGCTTTTGGTGAGAATTATTACTAGAATTGTGAGAGCAAATATTGCACATTATATTCCATTACCACTGTACGAATTGTCACCAGAGAGATTTCAGAATACACACACAAGAAAGTATTCTTGGTGTTATTCATATATATCAATATACGAGCAGCTTATTTTACTATTGTGTTATCCTTTACTGTTCTACATATTGTTATTGTTATTCTCTCATTGCTTCATATTTATACACAATCACTCATACTTAAACAACTTTATATAATGCTTCCGTTACCTTTGATCTGGCTGTTTATATGAGACAAAGTGAATCTGGAAACCTACAGTCCATCCTCTAAATACGGGGATGACTCAACCTCTGTCGGATCTGAGACTGACTCTGACGACTCAGAGATAATTCCTTGTGAATAAGAGGGGTTTAAGCTTCCGTCTGGCATCCTTAACAGAACCATTCCTCCAAAAGAGAAATTCACAAGTGTTCCTATCTGCCCAGACTTTCTGGATATGTGTATACAAGCAAAAACTTCTCTTGAGCTTTAGAAAATTAAAAAGGAAAAGTCCTCTCGAAATTCAAAATCATCAAAATCTTTAAAGACATTTGAAGAAAAACTCACTTGGCAACTAAAAGGAAAATGGGTTGAAAATAACAAGACTTTTTCTTCCGTGACAGTGAAATCGGCAGAGGTTCACCACAGAAGATGGGTACAGTGGAGGGCTACTCCAAAGAGAGACTTTTCAAAAAATAAATCTAGCCTAGATAGGTCTTTTCGTAATAGAAAGTCTAATGCTAGGAGAGATTGTAATCATAAAGCCTCTGTACCCATGTTCAACGTTTTTAATGAAAAGTTTAAGCAAATTTCTTCACATGTCGATTACTGTTATTGCTTTGAACTTATTTATCAATTGAATCAACACTACTCCGGTCCTCACTGTTTCCTCTCTAAACCCAAAGCAAAGAATGCAAAATTCAAGGGTGAGAAGAAACAAAATGGTTCTTCAAAAGATGTTAAAACCAAACCTAATGATGCTAAGGCAACCTTAAAGCCCCCTAACAAAACTGGACCCATTTGGAAATGGGTACCTAAATCTCTCTAATTATATTACATAAGCAGTATGTGCCCATCTGGTACCTAGACTCCGGATGCTCGAGGCACATGACTGGAGACAGAGGTTTGCTATCCTCGTACAAAGACAAACTTGGAAGAGGATCAGTAACCTTTGGAGATAACAAAAAGGGGTACATCAGAGGCTATGGAGTCATCAAGAAAGAATACATAACTGTGTGCAAAGTTGCATACGTGGATGGCCTCAAGAACAATCTTCTAAGTGTAAGCCAACTCTGCGACACAGGATTCGATGTAAAGTTCAAAAGAACTTATTGCTCTCTACTCGGGGAAGATACAAAGGTAGAACTTCTGCGAGCTGAAAGAAGAGGCGACCTATATATATATATATATATATATATATATATATATATACTAGCTGTCTACCCGCGCGATGCAGTGCGGGTGAATCACAATTCCGAAGTCGTTAACTAAACTGTGTATCATTCGTTTTCTACCCATTATCACACTTTGTGTAAGTTATAGTGTTAAATCTTATCAGTAAGCGCTTACCTGATAGCCATTTGGGTAAACGAGCCCTAAGTGTAAATATATCATGTTTAAAATCTTTTGCAACAAAATCAACAAAGCCTCAAAATCGTTTACATTGGTGACTCCTGCCGCATTGTGCGGGTACACAACTAATAACGTATTATATATGGCAGCACGTCTAGGATATTAACTAATAGATATTATATGCTTAGAGGAAACACTTAAACCTGATGCTAAACCAAAAGAACAGACATGTTTTCAGGAATCGAATTCTAATCTAAAGAGAACTTACTATGACGGAATAAGTGGAATATAGACCATATGTGGCTTGACTATTTGTCCAAGAAGCAAAATACCATTTCCTACAAGACAACGAGAGAATGCATCCAGAGCTACAACGCGATTACAGATAGGCCTTGCTGACCAAACCCAAAGCTCCCATCAACTGCTCTTTCAGATTTGGTCAAGTCCATGACTTGAGATGTGTGCTACAACTGTTTCATAAGTCTAAAGAAGTCAACAAGGTTTTGACCAAGAAATCTATAATGGATAATGGCAAATTTATATATAACTCGCCAAAATAAAATAGGTGCTGAAGCATTTGATGATGTTAAATCCCCGACAACTGTATCAAAATGGATTAGATCAAATACATAATAACCTGGTGTCCCACTACCATCTCCATACTGGAATATATAACTGCATTGATTATTTGAACTCGAATAGCCGGAGTCGGAAGATTGGGTTCCTAAAGAACATCATCGGGCTTCCGTTGCTTGATGGGTTGTTCTTCGTTTTAGCCCTAGCATACCACTTCCGCTTCAAACCAAATACCAACTTAAATCCATTAAATCAACAAAAAAATAAGTTTAGTGAACACGTATATATCAATAATTCATCGCTAGGACATCATCAACTCGTGAAAAGATAAGCATTTCTTACCTCCCGTTGCTGAAAATTGTTTCTCAATCCTGGACTCAGCTTCACACTTTATCCTTTGCGGTTCTTCCCTCTCTCACACATGGTTTCTGTAAATGACGATTAGAATACAGAGGTAATTTGGAGAGAACTGTTGAAAAGGGAGTGGTTTCGTGTACGTGCACAAAATTTTAGGGAATCCGAGATTATATAGCTTACATGATTAGAAGATCAATTTCTGAACCGTTTACAAATGAAATCTGGTAAACTTTTAATAAAAATTCTTATTTAAGATGAATATTGTCTATATGTGTAAACAAATAAGTGTAAGAGCTCTATGTGTGTAAACAACTACCACTCACCGGGTTACAGGACCTAGGAAATGTGAATGGCAACTAAGATTTTCGGATTTTCTTGATGAAGGTTGATAAAACCAAACGTATCAATAATTCAATCTGCTAAATGAGATACAAAATGAAAATATGGACCAAAATAGAAGCCTCTAATCCAGCACTTGAAATAGCCTTGAGTATAGCAAGGGCCGGAGAAGTTGTATACAATTCAGGTGCATGCAAGGTCAGTTGATCCATCTCATCACTACTACTTTTAGAATTCAATAAATCTCAATATTGCCTTCACCATAATGACATACCTGTTCAGCATCCGCATATCCTGCAACCTTAGCCATCACATGCAACCCAAGCTCAAGTACCTTCTCTCCACTAACCAACACAAGTGCAGCAGCACCATCACTGCAAAAAAGAAAAATATATAACTTCCTTCTTAGCAGAAATATGGCAAATATTTATGGAAGACAAACAAAGCAAATACCATTATGCAATATTAACTTTTCATTCATTTAAAATTGCATATTGGAGTCCACAAAGAAAACCAAAGGAGAGTAATAGTGTATTTAAACTTTTAGGCATCATGTCAAACAATGTGCTACTGAATGCATTCACTTTTCCGTTAGATGTTGAAGTGTTCGTTTAAACAAAGATATTTAACAAAATAGACACTTTTATACAAAGGATGAGTGAATGTGGCTTACTTGATACCAGAGGAATTACCAGCAGCAATGCACTGGGTAAGCGTTTACGTAAAGGGCCCTAAGATTAGCAAATTCTTTGGGAGATTTATTCTTCTGGATGTATTGTAAATTTGGTTTCCAAAAAACAATATGAGCCATCATTAAAATCAAAAAATCCACCAAGCCTCCAATCTACCGACCGACTAATGCTCCATTGGGATTCTTTAAAAACCAAGAACAAATAAACAATTTGGACAAATGCCTACTCAAACTGGACAATCAAATACATGGAATATGTGAATGAAATATGAAAGTCCACAATTAGATCATCACCAAATAAACTCCAAACTATTATGCTGTTGAAATACATGGACATAAGTCTGCCAAATAAAAATGGATTACCTACCATAAATGCATCTAACAGCAGGAAATCCATAAAAAGTGTACACAACCAAACTTTGTGCTTCTCTCTTTTGATGGACTAAAAATACCAACACTTTTTCCTGCTTCTTTGCCCGAGGAATCCATCATAAAAATCACATATTTGATGTAAATCAACGATTTGGGACATCTGCATTAACATGAATAAAAATACTGTTAAAGTAACATGAATAAAAAGAAGCAAAAATACTTGTTAAAATCGATCGATGCAAATGGGCGTGGTGAAGAACAAACTTGAGCAACCAATCTGGGTTTGACCATGTCACAAAACTGAACCATATATTGTGCAGACCCATAATTGAAATACCAGTTAGAAACATCAGCTTTATAAATGAAACCAGTAGCCAAGCAAACTGATCCCAAACAGAATTCAAACTGATCTCTAGTAAATTAAAGGGTTGTTTAATAAACACTTACCCATTAAGAGTTGATCTCCAATAAACTAAGGGGTTGTTTACTAAACACTTACCCAATAAGTACTTATAGGGTCTTTTTCTCTTTATCGGATGAACATGAAAATGATTGGTAATCTTACCGGGTAAGAGCAATGACAAAGACCAAGAGTCTTACCCGATAAGTAAGAATAACGACTTTTACCCAACAAACGCTTGTCAGATAAATTGTTGCATACAGTGTCGTTTTAAAAAAACTAAAATCTTACCCGTTAAGTTAAGTGGATGTGTTGAATCCTACCCGTAAGAACTTATCGGGTAAGCGTCGGGTAAATGGGCCCCAAACTAAAAAAAATGTAGACAATTGTTTTAGGACGAACGAGGTAAATTACATGAGCTAAAAGAAAGAGAAACAAAAGGAGGCACAATGAAACCATTCGTAAACAAGCTCTGCTGCAGCGAGTGAAGTCTGTACAAGGTAAGGTAACAAAGACAACAATGAGCCAAGTTATAATATTATGAACTGAGTTCAGAATGCATTTTAGTTCATAAATAAATATGTAATTATCTTACAAAATCATCAAGAACCATAGAGAATTGATAACCTCATTTTTGAGCTTGAACGGTTGTTGATAACCTCAATAGCTTCTCAGTTTTCCACCCTTCCCAAGCCTCTTCCTTTTCCCATCTTTCTTCGAGCAAAAACACAATCAACAACATCATCCTCACATAAAGAAAATGTCGATTTTTTTTAAAAGTTCAGTTAAAAAATAAATTGTTTCTCACCATAAAAATCCTATGTGTTGCTTTAGAAATGCCATTGTCCATCTATCAGTACACACAAAAACAAGACAAAAACAAGAAAAATGTCAATACTTGCTAGACAAGTAAAATAGACAAGTAAAAATCGAGCAAACAAAAATCAAAACAGAGAGGAATCCAGAAATCTAGGAGAAATCAAACCTGGAGAAGGCAGAGAGAAATCGGCTTACTTTGGTTTATCACAACGACAACTTGAAGGCGGAATTGCCGTCTATGGAGCCTAAAATTGGTTTATCCAATTTCCATAGTTTAGCAGAACCCATGAATCAATCAATTAAACAAAACCCATTGATTCGTGTGATTTGGAACAAAACCCTCGATACCATTGAAGAAAAAAGAAGACCCAATTACCCAAATCGTCATCAAGTGGCATTATAGATAAAAAGAGATTAAAAAGGTACCTGCTAATTGCTCCAAAATCTTACCCTAGCTTCCAGAGTCGATGTCTTTCTCCAACTCACACTGTTTAGGGTTCTTAAAAATCTCTTTCTCCAACTCACACTGTTTAGGTTATTTTTAAGAAGAGAAATTGAAATTGGATTGAAGAAACGATGAATCGGATTTTTATGCAATTTTTCATATGGCGTAGCAGGTAGAAGGAAGCAGAGAGGATATTGTTTGAGACATGCTTGTTGAAGAAAGCGTGTGAAATTTTCTAAATGGGTATGGTGGAATAAGAGGTAGAAGGGGATGTCAGCCTGTCAGGAAGCATGGGCTACGCAACGTACTATCGATCTTGGCCCGTTTAAAAATCATTACATAAAAGAGTTGTCCCTCATGCTTTACAACTTGTAATTAAGAGTTTTTTGAATTTCATGCTTGAGAAGGTTGTACATTGTGCTTTAATAGTTGTCTTTAAGACATTTGGTTAGCATGCTTATATATGTAGTATAGATATATATATATATATATATATATATATATATATATATATGTGGGAGAGATCAATTGCAAGCTACCCTAATTCTACAAACTGTGCAAACCGTCGATTTAATTGCGTAATTTGATGAAATTGTTTCATACAATTCTTTTTTTTTATAAAATTATTTCACCTATTAGTGTTTTTATGTAGTTTCATGTATTTTTCTCATTCTAATGAAAAATTTTCATGCATTTTTTCAATCTAATGAAATTTTTTCGTTTTTACATAATAACACTAATATATGAAACAATTTCATCATGAAAAAAAATGTATGAAGCAATTTAATCAACTTAACCAACGGTTTGCACGATTTGCAATTGAAACAACCTCTCTCTCTCTCTCTCTCTCTCTCTCTCTCTTCAAGCTTTAAACCTTAAAATTTCCCTTCTCAAGACAACAAATGTGAACAAAATAGGTCGTCGTTATACAAATAGAAAATGAAGAATGAGGAACAATTTGTATGTGTCCTATTTTTTTTCCTTTCCTAGCAGAGTGTACTGTGTGTGTATATATTAAAACTCACGTTTGTGTATATATAAGACCCAACATGTGCTATGTTCATGTGTATATATATATATATATATATATATATACTACTTGTGTCTCTGTGCAATGGTGCGGCATGTATTTGGTTTTAGTCCCTCTAGACCTTGTTTTTTTTTTATAGTTTTGGGCATTTGACATTGTTTTAGTTTTATGGATCCCCGTTTGTGATGAGAAAGAAAAATACAAATTCAAATTCTCTACAAACTTCAAGGGTTTTTTTTTGAAAGACTACGCACCTTAAGATATCTTAAACGAGCACCAGTTCAAACAATAAGCAATCAAGAACGAAATTAATTAGTATATTCATAGCAAGTAATAGCAAATTAGAAGAAGCATAAGTTCCGGCAGCAGTTGCAAGCTTTGTTCTTCGTTCTTTCTTTCAATTCCATCAAGAAATGCCAAAGAACAAGAATCAAATCATGACTACTCCGTGATAGCAACACCTCCAGCCGCTTTAATCTTGTCAATCATCCATCCAACACCCGGTTAACTTCTGTTGGTCCCACTTTGGACAATAGAAGAAATCCATATAAAATAGAGATAAGATGAAGATTAAGAACATAATATTCAAGAACTCATCTCAAATGCTTTGATTGATTCAATATGGATGGGAAATTAGGAAGAACACCACACTTTACAATAATATGACTCTCATAGAAATTAGTCAGTGTGTGTTTTTATGTTTCTTCAAAATGACCTCTCATGTGAAAACACCTAGGTTGTGTATGTTTTTGTGTGTCTTCTAAAAATTACCTCTCTAATGATAAATGAAACCCTAAACTTCTTTTTAAAGGGTCCATTTACATTAAAAGGCTCAAGCCCATAAAGTTAACTAAAAAGCTAACTAAAAAGCCCATACACATTTTCTTTATAAAACATTTAATTAAATTAGAAGCTAATTTAATCTAACAATCTCCCCCTAATGTTTTATAAAGAAAGCATCATCTTATAGTCTCCCCCTTGCTTTTTTTAGAAACTTTGGCGTTCCGTTCTTCGAGTCTTCAAAGCATCAGAAGCTCCCCCTCAAATGCAGGCTCATTTTCTTGAAAAACTGAGACAATTAACCCCATTTTGTCCAGTTTTCATGACTCAACTTCACTGTTCAGTAAGCATTCAACGCCGAGCATTAAACATGAATAACAGAGGAGTGAGTGACAATCAATATATCACAATAGCAGAATGAAACCGTAAAGAAACGTCGAGAGAACACCGTTCTTGAAAGCGGAAAGAGCATGAATTAAATTCAATGCTTTCGGTCCAGCACCTTACAGCAGACTTTAAAGCTGATTTTGGCATATCAGCTTACATAATTTAAGAAAACTCGGAACATAAAAGTCGTGCGTCCGTGAATTATCTTTCCAATGAAACTAGACTCGTGTCAATTGGAGTACCGAGTAAAAGTTTGTGCGCATGTTTCTGAAGCAGCGCAAAGCTGTCAAACAAACTGAAAAATTTCGGGCTCCGGGCTTTTGGCTTGTTTTGATTTCTGGACCAACGAACTCTAATAAACATGCTTGAGTCTGCTTCTGGTCCTCTCTGTTCACTTCTCTTACTTCTGAAAAAAATTGATCCAGAGAGCCTCTTGATTAAGCTTCCTACTGGGTTTTACCCCATATCCGGGTAGAAGTTATACCATATTTCCACTAATACCCGGACATTTTCATGGCGGATTCCAGCCAAAACATAGATACCCTCCTACCGGATTCCCACAAAATCTGGATACACCTTTATTGAGTTTCACTCAGAACTTGGGTAACTCCACTATTGGATTCTATCCATAATCCCGGAAACCTCGCCTAGATACTACCCAATATCCACGTAAATTTGTCCGACATCGAGCGATTCCCGTTCATTCGGGATTTGTACCGATTTTCAGCTAAGGGTTTTCTACCCTCTTCATTTACAAACACATTTGACCAAAAGGATTAACGTTCTAACCCTTATTAACCAACCAACAACATTAAAATCATTAATACTCCATAATGAATAATTTCCTAGGAATCTCATAAATATAACGACACAGTGACTTAATGGCTCAATCCCAAATCAATACACACCAAGATATATGGAGATCATTAAGGGACGAATGATTTTTAGCTTACCTTGTAAATGATGACTCTAGATTTCTTCTAGCACAACCCTTGCCAAAATTCCTAACCAGCCTCTCCTCCCCTCGCTTACACTATAACAGCCACCACATTGCAAGAATTAGGTATTTCCCCTTTTATACCTTTCGTAAATTACATCCAAGTCCTTGAGTTTTCTTTCTCACACTCTGACCACACTTTACAAAATAGACTGTAGTTTAGGATAACGGTTATTACATGATATATACCAAAAATTCGTAGAGTGGATCATATGTGATACATTATTGTTGGTCCCAAAGGGGTTATACAAGTTTGTAGATTGAGAGGGGAGGGGGGGGGGTTGAATACAAACACATATTTTTATCTTTCTAAATTGTTTATTGATATATATCAAACAATTTACAGTTTGTTGCAGAATAAGATTAAGTCAAAAACCTAATCAAAACAAACTATGAGAAATACACAGATTTCTTGCACTAAGAAATAGAGAGAAGGAAGTTTAAGGAAACTAAGGAAAGTTTTCTAACAATAAGAAGTTCAGCGAGGAAGAAGTCGAGCACTTCACAAATGAAGTAGGGTTTCTTATTTATACTGCATGCATTAAATGCAAGTCAGTACAACTTTACACGTGGCAGCGACTGGTTGGATGCATGGATTTGACTTTAACAAAACATCCTCTTGGCTGCATGATGTACAGTGTAGTAGCAGAGTTGGTTGTACAATTTAAGACAGGGGATGTCTTTTCTGACAAATCGTACAAAAGGCGTGCAAGGAGGTAAGACAAAAGTTGCTTATAGAACAGGCTTCATGATCAGCGATCACTGAGTTGATCTTTATCAGTAAATGATAAAGTTCAGTTCTCGCTGAAGTTTTCTACTTGAAACTTCGCGTGAAATGGACAAGTATTGGCTTCGCCGATATCCGCATCAGGTCACTAGTAGACATAGTCACTTGTTCTTCAGCTTGGTCTTAGATTTCAGCTTTAAACATGGTTGTCATGAATCTTGTGTTCAGGGATCATAAGCAAACTGTTACAAAGTAAACTTATCAGCGATCATCCGTGAGACTGAACAGACTCAGGGCTCACTGATGTACATGTATCGCTGAGGTATTAAATGTAAAGCATGAGTTTCACATCAGGGATACTAAATAGACTTGGTATATTTTCTCAGATGATGAAACTCTGATATGTACAATTTACTTATGATTTTTCACAAAGTGTTTCTAAGGATCATTATCAAATCACTGAGGGGTTGGATCAATAATCTCCCCCTATTTGATGATGATAAAGCAATAAAGGAAAATTGCTTAGATGAAAAACATAAAGATAAAGGAACTCGTAAAATGCGTGTCTCATTTACTTTTTTCAGGGATCTTTTAGAGTAATGATGGAGTAAATTACTTTCATTGAAAATTTTCATTAACTTCGTAAAACATTACAAGGGAAGTGGAAAAATTACAAGTACAATGAAGAATAATTACAAGTACTAAAAGATACAAGCTGATAAAATAGAAGAATAACAAAAGGTGATCCTATCAGCTATTCAGGTTCTTTCTTGACAAGAAGTTTGTCAAGAGTGTCAGTTTCTAGAATCATCCAATCAGGGACTGTTACACCCTGATACCATCTAAGTTTGGCTTCGCGGTAGATGAGGGGCTTCAGGAATGATCCGAGAAGGTCTTGGTTGTAGTCGCACAAATATAGTAGATCTCTGAGTTGTTCAATGGGAGCCTTGTGTAACTCAGATACATGTTGAAAGCATCAGCGACCGTTGTATTCAAAGAAGAAAATGCCAAAGGGATCACTGAGTACTTTACCGGAGATGAATTCTTCAGCAGGAGGTAGGGAAATGTCAAGGCCTGAAAGATCAGCATAGGGGTCGAGCACTGCTTCACGAGAGAATTCAATCCCTGTCTCATATTTTAAAGCAGGGCCTGAAGATGACCGAGATTTCTTTTTGGGAGCACTTCATTTTGGTTGGATGGGTGAAAGAGGAGGAATATCAACTGCTGAGGATACTTGGTTGATCATATTGTTTATAGATTTCTCGACACAAGGATTGAAGAAAGAGATGGGTCGCTGAAGAGCGATTATGAGTTCCAGCCATTCACTGAATCCGATTTTGTCCAAAGCCGAAATGTAGCACATTCTTCTATCTCCATTTTCTCTGATTGTCAGAACCTCAACTATTGACACTCCTCTGATGCATTTTCCCTTTATTTGTACAGATTGGATCCTTGAGCCTAGACTTCGGTAGTGCAGCTTTGATTTACACCAGGCAAGAGTAGTGTCACTGACCTTAGTCTTTTCTTGTTTTCTCTTCTTTGCCTCCTTCAACATCTCTTTTTAGATAGCTACTTGAAACTTCTTCAGCTTTGGATCCATTACTGAACGTTGAACAAGTTTTAAGGCATAGTTTTTGTCTTTTAGTTCAGCCTTCTGTCTTTCAGCAAGGATCTCTTCAGCTTTCAATGCTTCAACAATTTCCTTTGAGGACAAGCAACGTAGATGAGGAGGAACCAGACACTGACTTTCTATTTGTTGGATCATCCCTGCTCTTTTTCTTTGTTCATCTTCACTTGACCTTTGAGGAGGCAAGGAATGTCTTCTAGGGTGAGAGATCATCTCTTCTTTTTTCATCTTGTTCATCGGTTTCATTAAAAGTTGAAACCAGGATTATTTAAGAGGTTTGAGTAGCTTCAGCTGTAGCCTCAAGCATGGGAGAGGACTAGCTGAAACAAAATGATCATAAAAGTTAGATCATTTGAGTAATAAAGATAGAGAAAGGAGATAAGTTAATTGTTTAGAGGTTTGAGAAGGAGAATGATTGAGAATGAGATAGGGTAGAGGAGGGATGCAGTGTATGGGAAGAAAAAGTAACATAACTAACAAATTGGCTTCTTCATTAGAGTTGCCAAGTTGCCATCAGCGGCAAGTCCCTTCTGTTTACCATGAGATGCTTACTTCGCTTGGGACTTTGTAGTAGGCCTATCCCCTGGTTCGTTTATTGGAACCCTTTTGGCAGTTGGGGCTTTGATTACTTCAGGAAGAAAGAATAAATCATCTTCATCATCATCATCAGTATCCTTTGGAGAAGGATTCGATGATGGTTCTTCTTCTACGAGATCAACCTCTTCCTCTTCGTCTTACTCTTCCTCGTCATCAGAGAGGGCCTGAACGGTATTATCAGCGACATGATGAGGAGATTCTTCGCGTTTCTCCCGCTCAGAAGGAGAGGGACTTTCAGCGGTTCCCTCAGGATGATCAAATTCATGAGGGTCTTCTTTATTTACTTCCTCCCCCTCAACATTTAGGGGAAGGCCTTAGATATTCTCCCCCTCTACTACTGAATGGGGGGGAGGGAGGATCAGTAATATCGGTGGCGGCAACAGCGGTTTCAGGGTCCCTATCTTCTAGGACAGGGATCCCTAACTTCTTTTCCACCTCTGCCATTATGTCTTCCATGCCAGAAATGGCAGGTGTACTTTCAAGAATATATTCCACTGCCATCTCCATCTTCTCCCGGTCAGCCTGAAAGAAGTGGGATAGAGGGATAGTAGGAGCTTCCAGTCGCTAAAGGATCTTGGTGAGCAAGTCATTTGATGTAGAGACTTGTTGAGCAAGACTGCTCACCTCACCTTTAAGACCATCGAAGTTGGCCTTCAAAGTATCAACCTCGCTACTGAGATTGAAGAAACCGGTGGAGAGATCAGTGATGGTTATGTTGAGTTTGGTGATGGTGGAGGTGTTGTTGATGATAACGGTTTTCACAGTCTTTAGTCCCCAATCGATTACGGAGACGTTAGCAGATGATGTCTTTTCAGCGACTGCGGTGGAGATATTCTTCAGGGTCTCTACAACGTCAGTAACTGCTGAAGAGTTATTTGAGATGGTGGTGGAGAAGTTGTCCACTTTATCAGCAATGTCCTTAAGGGACGTGCTGATAGTGCCCAAATTTGGAACTGTAAAAGAGAATAATTTGTGAGCAAAGGAAAGCTCAAAAGTTGGGGGTACGGAGAGAGATGGAGAAGTATTTGGGAAACCTGTAGGAGGGTTAGAGAAGGTGTTTAAGTCTTGTGTCCCTGAGAAGTGTTCCAAGTCGTCTTCCAGAGAACAGACAGGGAAGAATGATCCTACATGTACAATGACATTGCGCTGCATCAAATGTTGGAGGGTTGCAGCAGCGATGTCCATCAACTTTAATGATGGCATTGTTGATGCCATTGTGTAGATGAAGGGAGTGGAGGTAGAAGCAACGGCTGAGAGATGAGTGCTTGTTGCAACTTCAGTGTTGGGGATGCTGGAAATGATCTCATTAACACTTTGAGGCGCTGTGGAGTGTGGGTGCTCATCCAAGAAAGTTTCAGTGAACTGAGTTACTTAAATGGTTGTTGCAGGTGTGGCGGAGGGGACTATGAAATTATCCAACATTGCTTGTGAAGAGACCAACGTAGTTTCCTGAGCCTGAGAAGGCTGGGGCTTCTCCTTAGAGGTATTCTTGGTCTTATGGCTGCCAAGTTGGGATGAAGAATGTTTCCTCTTTTTCAGAGAGGAGGTGGTAGTAGCCTGGGTATCAGCGGTGGGTGTTTACACTGCAGTTGTTGCCACTGAAGATGGAGAAGAGCAGAGAAGGGAGAGAAGAGTTGAGAGACGTACCTCGTTGTCCAGTGGTTTGAAGTCAATAACTTTTGTACCCACTTGCGAGAGTTTGTAATCCCCAACCCTGGGATAACTCTTGTCGAGCACCATTTGAAGTATGGCGCTGATGAATCTTGGGTAAGGGACAGTGTTGGAGCGATTTGTCTTCTCAACCCTGTCCAACAGGTCTTCAAAGATGATACGTACATAATCCACGCTCAGACCTTTCAGGAGAGCATAACCTAGAGCAGCTTAGGTCTTGGAGGCCTGATCAGTGGACCCAAGTTTAGTAGTCATACAGCTTATGTCATGTGAGAAAATAAAATTCAGTTCTGAAGGCATCGTGTTCTTCAGAACTGTGGTGATCTTCTTTTCATCTTCACCACTTCTTGCCTTATTCCAAGAGTACTTCATAAGGTCAAGAAACTGAATGATCTCTTATTCTCTTTCAGTCGTGTTGGGATCAGTGAGAGGAACGAACGGGTTGGCCTTAGAGCTGCCAGGAAGGTTCAGGGCTACACGGATAGCAGCAGGGGAAATGGTGCCACGACCAAGTTCAGTTTGATACCCGATCACTAGGTATTCACGGCCGGCTTTGGTGGAGACCTGAGTGGTTCGATGTGCAGTGTACCAAAACTGCATGAGAAGGTTTTGATGAGCTGGTGGAGTGATGGTCATTGCAGTGGACAACGAACATGTTTTGATGAAATTAACAGTGTCAGCAATATGAGGGGCAAGCTTCTTCTTAGGGAAGTCTAGTAGTGGGTCGGGGTTGTTAGAAGCAAAGACGATCTGATGAAGGTCATGCTTCATGTTGTCAGCTCGCACCATTGTGGAAGGAGAAGTGGTGCGGTCAGAAGGAGCAGCAGTGGTAGCAGGGATTGAAGATGCCATGTCTGTTTGAACGTAAAAGTAGAGAAGAAGATGAAGTAAAGTCTTAAAATGGAAATTATTTTCCAAAATAAGGGTTTTGGAAGTTTTAGGGTTTTACAGTTTCTTTTTAAGGAAAACATATGTAAAATAGAGTTTTCTAGATTTAAAAGAAATTCAAAACTAGTGAAAAATCTTGTTTTCCAGTTTCTTTTTAAGGAAAGGATTCTGGAAAAACGTATGATGTTTTAAGTTTAAGATTTTTGTACGAAGTTAAAAGAAAAACTTGTTGACAAGTTTTGTTCATAAGATCATGAAGAAGATGATCTTATGTTAGAAAACACATTTATTTAATCTATTTAAGCAAGAATAAGATCAAAACAAGTAAACAAAGTTGGTTAGAATGAAGAAATAAGAATAAGATCAAAACAAGTGCTCACTCTCACTCCCTACTGTGGGCACTGTACTTCCCACTGTGGGCACTGTATCAACACCGTAGGATCCATAAATCGAACTTAAAGCAAAGCAGTCTTCGGTGTCTATATACTTAAGGGACTTGAAGACATTAAATGTCACCTCTTGATCATTAACTCTCATCGTGAGTTCTCCTTTGTGTACATCAATTAAAGTTCGTCCGGTTGCAAGAAACGGGCGTCCTAAGATGATTAGGATTTCTTTATCGGCCTCATAATCTAGAACTAGAAAATCGGCGGGGAAGATAAATTTATCCACTTGGACCAAGACGTCTTCTATTTTTCCCTTGGAGTAGGCAATGGACCGATCGCTTAGTTGTAATGTCACGGTTGTGGATCTAGCCTCTCCAATACCTAACTTGTTAAAAATGGACAGTGGCATCAAATTGACACTAGCTCCCAAATCACAAAGTGCTTGACCTACTTCTTGTCCTCCTATTGTGCATGGAATGGTGAACCTACCCGAGTCTTTCAACTTAGGTGGAATCTTGCTAGTAAGGAGGGCACTACATTCTTCGGTCAAAGCCACAGTCTCAAACTCACCCAACTTTCTTTTTTTGTTCAAAATATCCTTTAAAAATTTAACATAGCTTGGCATTTGCTCTAGAGCTTCTACCAAGGGTATGTTAATGTGAAGCTGTTTAAAAATGTCTAAGAATTTTTTAAATTGAACTTCGACATTTTTAGGCTTCATTCTGTCAGGAAAAGGTATGCTTCGTGGGTCAATTTGAGTTTGTTGTGGAATTGGCTTTGGAACAGTAGGTTTTGGAATAGGTCCAAAAGTGGGAAGGTCAGGGATGTCGTTCCCCACTGTGGGGATCACAGTGACTTGAGGCGAATCATTAGAATCAAAATTGATATCTTTCATATCCTTTCCATTCCTAAGTGTGATGGACTTGACATGTTCAGATCCTATTACCTTAGCATGTTCGGTGTCACTAGGCAATGTCCCTGGTGGTCTATTCTTAACTTCGACAGCTAGTTGTCCTACTTGGGTCTCTATATTCCTAATGGCTGCTTGAGTTTGATTCATGATACCCTTTAGAATTGATTTAATCGATTGTTGAACCTCAGCTGGTTGATTGGATCGTGGTTGGTATGGTTGTGAGGACTGCCCTTGGTGAAAGTTCTGGGGGTGCTGCCCACTGTGATGTGGGTGCTGCCCATTGTGATGTGGGGATTGCCCACTGTGATGTTGCTGGAATCCAGGGGGATTGTGTGGTCTTTGCTGGGAATGACTCGCCCCGTGGGGTTGGAGTCCTGGATTACCAGCCCAAGAGAAATTTGGGTGATTTCTCCAACCTGGATTATAAGTCTGTGAGTATGGGTTGTTTTTCGGATTGGTTCCTATAACATTAACGGCTTCGGGAGTTGCTGGACAATAGTCAAAAAGATGCTCCTCTCCACAAAGGGAGCAGTTTTCGGCTAGATGAGTTGCAGAATTGACTTGGCCTCTATTTTGGTTCAAAACGATTTTTGTTAAGGCCACTAACTATGCATTCATGGTTTTGAGTGCCTCAGAATCGATGGTGTTGGTCTTTGGTACTATTGCTCTAGGATTGGACCACTCGGTATTGTTGTTGGACACTTTTTCTAAGATTTGATATCCTTCATTATAGGTTTTACTCGTGAATGCTCCACCGGCTGTTGCATCTAAGATGATTTTGGCTGCATTGGAAAGACCATTGTAAAAGGTCTCCAATTGGATGCAATGTGGGATGCCATGATGTGGGCACTTTCGAAGTAAATCTTTAAATCGTTCCCATGCATCCGAAACAGCCTCATCTTCTTCTTGCCTAAACAAAATTATATCATTTCGAAACCTTACATTCCTCGTTGGAGGAAAGTATTTTTGCAAACATTTATCGGCAAGTTCTTGCCAAGTGGTTATCGAGTGAGGTGCATGCGAGTTCAGCCATGACTTTGCCTTGTCCCTTAGCAAAAAGGGAAAAAGTCTTAGTCTTAATGCTTCATCACTCACACCTTGTAACTGAAAGGAATCGGTCATTTCCAAGAAAGATTTTAAGTGCGAGTGCGGATCCTCCGATGGTGATCCTCCAAACTGACCCATGGCTTGGATCATTTGAAACATCACCGGTTTGAGTTCAAAATGGTTTGCAACAATGTTGGGCCTTAGAATTCCGGAGCTTAAGTCATTAGCTCCGGAAGTAGCATAGTCCCGTATTTTTCGATCTTTGCTATCGGCAATCGTCACTGTGGTCTCCACTATAGGTGGTGTTATTGCTGCCTTGTTTACAGTGGGGATTACAGGGGGTTGTCGATTTGTGTTCTTGTTTTTACGTCTTCTTCGAAAAGTTTTCTCTATTTCAAGATCGATTGGTAGAAAAGGTTCGTGTTGTTGCCGTGGCATGCAACACGAACGGCTTAGAAAAACGAGTTACTCGGGCTCGAACAAAAACTAATGTCTTGAGATTTAAAATCATGCCAATCCCCGGCAACGGCGCCAAAAACTTGTTACGTACGAAATGTGTGTTTTAATCGCAGTGGGTTGCAAACTGTCCACAGTGGGAAGTGCAAGTGTACACTGTACACTATGATCGTCACAGCAAGTAATAGTTGGTAAAATACCACAATCGAATCCACAGAGACTGGGCAATCAAGACAATAGGGTTCTCATGAGCTCCTTTTACAGGTTTCAAAAACAGAAGAAGCAATATTTTGTTTTGTTCGGTGAAATAGCTACTTTAACGATTTTACTAAGGTTTAAAAAGAGGAATGTAAGTTAGATTTTCCCTAGATTTTATACTAAATACTCGGTCCTAAAAGTGATCCTTGTATTCGAGATGGGCATCTTCGCTAGAAAAGCCCGGTTACAAAATACTCACATCGTTAGATAAAAATCCTGTACTCTTAGTATTTATTGTTTTGTCAATGGCAATCTCAAAAATGGACCTTTTCAGGTCTCGATAGAATGTGTAGAGACAAATACTCTAAGTGTTTTTAATACACAAATTAGCTTGCCTACTACTCCAGTGGGTTGAGATTAGCTCACTGTGCCGACCTCACTTTCGTAAGTGTCATAAGAATTCTTTCGAATCCCCTAGCATCATTCAAGCTCGTGTCACTACGTTCTACTTATTTCTAAGTTAAGAACTAAACTTTAGATCTTAGCAAGTGATCGGCTTGTTTGCATCCTTGGGTAAAAATCGAGAATGAATGACCAAAACAACAAATATTCTAAGTATAAAGATTACTCAAGCATTTTTAATAAAATCCAGGTACTTCTCCTTCCTACATCTCAAAGGATGTCTAGCCCATAATTAAAGTAAAGAAAACAAGAGAGTAGACGTTGCACATAATTAAACTGAAAGTGACTTGAATTGAACTCGCAGTGGGGAACGAGAAGTCGTCCCTGTCATTGTGTACTTCGAACTACAATTAAACTAAGAAATTAAGATACATAATTTTAAAGCTAGCTACTGCAGTAAATGAAAGACTAACACTAATGTAGTTGTTGAGAGAATTTAAGACTAAGCCAAGCATGTCATAAATGGCACCCAAGTGCTCCTTTATATACTAGGAGAAAGAGTTGGGTATTACACAAAGAGGTGGGTTTATCTAATGGGTAAAGACTGCAGTATTATGGCAGAATTCAGCACTTTGGACAATCCTTTTACCCAATAGACCCTTCACCAAGTCAATCTCTAAGTACAAGAAGGTGTACTTGTTGTCATCTTTAAGAAAACTACTTTGTACTTCTACAGGCCATATTTTCCTGCCATTTGAACCTTCTAAACTCCAGAATAGTTGCATCCCAACTACTAGTTTCTTTTGTCTTCTTGCTCTGCTTGAATAGTGGGAAACCGGAGTGGGCACAACAGTGGTCACTGCAGGATAAATCGTGAAAAACACCCAAATTCCACTAAATAATTTATTAAAGACTATGGTTCACTCTTTTTGCTCATTTTCGAGAATTGTTCCAAGAATGGGGTTTTTAGAAGCGGAATGGCTAAAATTGACAAAATAAAATAGTAAATTCAAGGAAATAATAACTCTAAAAATAGAGTTATCACAACCTCAAACTTAAACCATTACTTGTCCCCAAGTAATAAAAAGAAAGAAAATAAAATATAAAAATATATATATATATATATAAAATAATGCACAAGAGCTTTCAGGGACTTACTGACTTCTCATTCTGACTGGATGTTGATCTCCCTCCACAGGTAGTTTTTTCGGTTCCAAAATCAAAGCTTCACATTTGTACTTGATGAAATCTTTCCCTTGTTCACAATTGATAAATTGGACTTTTCTTGGGTTCGAAAGGTTTGTGGCTTTGAATATTTTTCCAAGGGTTTTGGCACGAAATTCCAAACATGGACCGACGATCTAGGTTTGAGATATTTATTTCCAAAAGTGAGTGGTTTGTATTTTGCATGGGTAACTACGTACACTTTCAGGCTTTATTTGGGTATGGCTATTTTTTTCTTGAAAGTGGGTATTCTGATGGTCCAGAATAGGCACACCATCTTTTTCTGGGAGTGAGCACTTTGATGGGCCAGAAAAGGCACACCATCAATTTTGTTAGTGATACTCCATTTTTCTTCTGTTTTTGTATTTTTGTGTTTTTTTTTGGAGGTGGGTATGGTTTACCCACCTCAAACTTATGACCTCACAGTGTCCCCACTATGGGAAGACTGGAAGTCACTCTGGAAGTTCCCACCTCAAACTTAAAACTGCACAGTGTCCCCACTGTGACATGGAAATAGGGATGAACGAGGTGTTTTGGGGATGCAAAAAGGGTCGTGTTTGGATGCGAAAAACGGCCTATATCAATTCATGGTGACAAGTTGAGATTTATACTTACAAAAGTGACCTTTTAAGTCGGAAGCTGAAAGTTGTACCTTGAAATGGAAACGAGATCAAACAAGCATTCAACTAAGAAAATACGTTAGTAACCCAAAATCACCTACTCAGCAGTAGGATTTCCATGCATCATTAATGAACAGTTTAAAAGCAGCAAATAGTATCAAAAGCCTAGCCATAGGCATAAAATCAAACCAAATAGAAATTAAAATTATTTTTGGGAGCATCATGAGTGGAAACCAAAGTTTTAACAAACCATTAGTGGGTCGGGGTTGGTTGCGGTAAACTGTTGCCAGAATCTTCCTCCTCGAAATCATCCTCACTATCATATGAGGGGTAAATACCTTCTGGAAACTCGGGGAGCTATGCAGTGAGTAGGGGATCAACACCCTGGTATATCTGATTGAGAAGTGCATCACGGTCCCGAGTATACATCCAGAACAGCTCATTGGCTCGGTTGGCATGCTTCTGCTGGGCCTCCATTAGTTCGAAACAATAGGTGAGAGATGTCAATGCTTGCATAACTGCTGTCAGGGGGTTGCTTGTGCTTGCGGTTCCTGCAGTTGGCTGGCGCAGTGGGATACTAGCGTTTCTCACAGTGTGAGCATCAGCGATCCTCACAGTGGGATCAGCATTCCCCACAGTGGGATTGTCAGCGGGATCATCGGTTGGGACAGTGATTACTCTTCCCATTTTGTGTATGGTTGCCACACTGATATTGCTTGTTGAAACAAGCCACTGATCATCTATAGATGAGGGCACTCCAGCATCGATTAGCAATGAAATGATTAAACAAGGGAGGGGCAAGATTACCTTCTTACGAGTGCGGGCTTGATGAATGGCAGCGTGCATGACAATCCCCAGATTGATCCTTTTCCCAGTGAGGATGCAATATAACAAGGCACACTTGTGCATTGAAAGAGTTGTATCATGCGATGTTGAGGACACAGAGGCATGGAGAAATTGGAACCACACAGTGGCCTCTGTGGTGAGGGAGCTAGCGTGCAGACACTTTCTCTGGCCATCTATATCCCATGCCTTTCCTTCAACTGCTATCTCTTTTAAAATAAGATCCTCATCTAACGGGGACATTTTCTTCAGAAACTGTGAAAAGTCACAAGCTGTCGGAATCCTTCCTAGAACCCGATTAATTTCATCTGCTGTATAGTTCACGGTTCGACCCCGGACTTTTACAATGGGGTCCTTCTTTTGGGAAGCCTCGACGTAAAACTCCCGCACCAACGAGGCATTTGCTCGACGATTGGCAGATGCCAATGTCGACCAATCTTGCACTAAAATTCTATCTTTGACAAATGGATTGGCCTCTATAAAGTCGGGGTCGAAACCCCTCTCTAAGTTCAACTTTTGATTAGAAATAAAAGCATAGTGAGCTGCTACTAAGGGAGTGGTGAACTGCCTAGGCACCCCACTGGGGGCATGTTCAGTCCCCACAGTAGACAGGTGTGGGCTGTCAGATGGCATTTGTTCACCCCTGGCATCAATTTCCACAGAAGATGAACTCAAAGAGGGTTCGAGACCCTTACCTTTCCCCGATGATTGTCTTCGTGGATTTTTGTTTGGTGATCTCTGCGGCATGGTCACCGTAGACCGGGTGACCATTCCTCTTTTCCTCATAACCCGAGTGATGGGGTTCTCCCTACTGTGGGCAGCCTTCTATAGTGCTTCCATACCCACGGTATTGTCCATTTGGCTGTAATGGTGTTGGTACTCTTCCTCAACCTGTCTTCTCAACTTCTCTTTTTCATCGAACATTTCTGCCTCTGCTCGTTTTCGTTCTTCCTCGAATCTCCTTTCTTTTTCGGCGTTAATCCTTGCTTCTTCCAATCTCCTTTCTACCTCCTCTTTTCACACCCTTTCCTCTTCCTCTCGCCGCCTTTTCTCGACTTCTTCTTTTCTTTTTCGAATGGCAGCCATTCTTTGGTTGTACTCCTCTTCCAATCTCCTTTCTTTTTCCTCGGCCTGCAATGCCTCTTCATCGAGGTGGCTAGAACTGGAGTCCGCAACTTTCGATGAAGAAACACCCCTTGGACTCCCTTGCTTGGACGAACCTGTGTCTGGAATATCAGCGACAATCGGATTTTCGCCGGAGACCGGCGGTGGTTCATTTAGGTCGCCGGTGACGGTTTCCGGTGGGTGGTCTTTGGTGGTTCGGCGGCGGACCGCCGGACGTGTGGGTACCTCAGGGTTGGTGTTTAGCCTTTTGCTTCTAGCCATTGTTAGGGTTTAGGAGGGGTTTTTCGGTTATGGTTCGTGAGAAATCAAAAAGGAGAGAGAGTAAGTATTTTGAATATTTGGAAGTGAAAGTAGTTTTTAGGAGTTATGTGGTTTTTGGGATTGAAGAGGTTTTTTTTTTCTTTTGGTATTGGAGGGAACGGTTGAGAGAGAGAGAGAAAAGAAATGATGGCTTTTTTCTTGGGACAAGGCAATAGGACATGTGGCAGCAAAAAGGTGACACCTTGTGTAAGAAAAGTTTATGTGTGTCAGCCTTGGGCCCCCCAAAAACTGTCCTATCCTTCTTCAGAAGCGGAGCGGGGAACGCAGGAACTTGCATCTCCCCACTGCGAGGCTTTTTCTTGACTTTTCCTTTAAAAGCTGAAAATCTCTCCTACACACATTAAAACAAACTACCATGCAGAATTAAAAAGACTAAAAAATAATAAAAAGGCAGCAAATAACTGAAATAAAATATTTACAAGTGGTTTCGATATTTCTTAACCATAGTGGGGTGGAGAGTGGGATGGAATGTGAGCACTCTCACTCAGAAAATGCTTCACTATCTGCCCATTGACTTGAACGTTTGACCAGACTGTGGGGACTTTAACTCCACTGTTCCAAAGGGACTCACTTTGCCAATGGTGTATGGTCCCGTCCATCATGATTTTAGCTTACCCGGAAAGAGTTTAAGACGGGAATTGAACAATAATACTTGTTGTCCTTCCATGAACTCCCTATGGTTGATTCTTCAATCATGCCACATCTTGGTATTTTCTTTGTACAACTTTGCGTTTTCATAGGAGTGATATCGCAACTCCTCTAGTTCATGCAATTGCAAACTCCGCTTAATTCCCGTGGCATCCTCACTCATGTTAAGCTATTTAAGGGCCCAAAACGCCTTGTGCTCCAATTCAATCGGTAAA
The DNA here is from genome assembly GCA_033807775.1 of Saussurea involucrata. NCBI lineage: Eukaryota > Viridiplantae > Streptophyta > Magnoliopsida > Asterales > Asteraceae > Saussurea > Saussurea involucrata. The sequence goes on along the minus strand of CM066313.1, from coordinate 55,315,751 downwards.
TGACAAGCTTTGCCAAAAACTAATTTAAATGGAGACATTCCCAAGGGAGTTTTATAGGCCGTTCGATAGGCCCAAAGAGCATCATCAAGTTTGGTTGACCAATCTTTGCGGCGCGGTTTAACAAGTTTTTCCAAAATTCCTTTGATCTCACGGTTTGAAAGATCGGCCAAACCGTTGGTTTGCGGATTGTATACGGTGGCCACTCTATGATGTATGTCATATTTAGCAAGGACCGAGGCCATGACTTTGTTTACAAAATGGGTGCCTTCGTCACTAATTAATGCTCGTGGTATTCCAAATCGAGTAAAAATATTTTTATGCAAAAATTTCACCACGGTATTGCCATCATTAGAATGACACGCAATGGCTTCCACCCATTTTGAAACATAATCTACCGCAACCAAGATATAAAAATTATTATTGGAATTTGGAAAGGGTCCCATGAAATCAATCCCCCAAACATCAAAAAGTTCTACCTCTAAGATGTTGTTAAGAGGCATCTCATTCCTTTGCGAAATGTTCCCGGTGCGTTGACATTGTTCACAACTTTTTACAAATTCATATGAGTCTTTAAACATAGTAGGCCAAAAGTACCCACTTTGCAAGATTTTTGCAGCAGTGCGGTTTCCACCAAAGTGGCCACCGTAGTGGGATGTGTGACAACCATGGAGTATTTGATGTTGCTCACTCCCGTGGATACAACGCCTCAATATTTGGTATGTCCCTATCTTATACAAGAAAGGGTCGTCCCAAACATATTATCGTGTATCATGTAAAAACTTTTTAAATGGTTGCCCACTCATCCCATGGGGTTTTAGTCCACTTGCTAAAAAGTTGGCAATGTCAGCATACCAAGGAATATTATTTTCGAGATGTTGGGCTGATAACAATTGTTCATCGGGAAAATTCTCTCTGACCAGAGTGGGACCAACAGTGCCCACTATCTTCTCGAGCCTGGACAAATGGTCAGCTATATGATTGCTTGTTCCTTTTCTATCAACGATCTCAAGGTCAAATTCTTGCAGCAATAAAACCCACCTAATCAAGCGTGGCTTGGAATCAGCCTTTTTGATCAAGTATTTTATCGCTGCATGATCCGTGTGCACTATGACCTTCGTCCCTATCAAGTACGACCTGAAACGATCAAAAGAAAACACCACCGCAAGTAATTCTTTTTCAGTTACTGTGTAATTAATCTGAGCTTCAATCAGTGTTTTACTTGCATAATAAATGGGGTGAAAATCTTTGTTCTTTTTCTGTCCGAGAACAGCCCCCACGGCCCACTCGCTGGCATCACACATCACTTCAAATGGGAGTGACCAGTCAGGAGTGGTCACTATGGGTGCTGTGACTAAGGCTTTCTTGATTGTTTCAAAAGCATCTTGGCATTCTTTCGTAAAAATGAAATCTTTTTCGTGTTGTAACAGGTTGCATAGGGGTTTTGTTATTTTTGAAAAATCTTTGATGAACCTCCTATAAAAACCTGCGTGACCCAAGAAACTGCGAATACCTTTTACTGTTGTGGGTTCGGGAAGTTGTGCCACTACCTCAAGCTTGGCTTTGTCAACTTCCATCCCTCTCCTTGAGACAAGATGACCTAGGACAATACCTTCTTCTACCATAAAATGGCATTTTTCCCAATTCAAAATAAGGTCATGGGTCTCACATCTCACTAGGCTTTTTTCTAAATTTCCTAGGCAGTTGTCAAATGTTGTCCCTATCACAGAAAAGTCATCCATAAAAACTTCTATGGTGTCCTCAATCATGACCGTGAAAATGGCCATCATACAACGTTGGAAAGTGGCTGGGGCATTACACAATCCAAATGGCATCCTCCGGAATGCAAAAGTACCGTAGGGACAAATAAAGGTGGTCTTTTCTTGGTCCTCGGGGGCGATGTGGATTTGGTTGTATTCGGAGTATCCATCTAGAAAATAATAAAATTCCTTTCCCACTAACCGATCAAGCATTTGGTCGATGAAAGGTAGGGGGAAGTGGTCTTTCTTAGTGGCCAAGTTGAGTTGTCTATAGTCCATGCATATCCTCCACCCCGTTACAGTTCTAGTGGGAATGAGCTCGTTCTTTTCGTTCTTTACTACGGTCGTCCCTCCCTTTTTAGGGACACATTGGACGAGGCTTACCCAGCTACTACTAGCTATTGGGTAGATGATACCGGCGTCTAACCATTTCAAAACTTCTTTCTTACCTACCTCCTTCATTATGGGATTCAACCTTCTTTGAGGTTGAACTTTTGCAGGGTAGTCACTGTCCAAGTTAATCTTATGTTGACATAAAGAGGGGCTAATACCTCTAATATCCGCTATGGTCCAACCAATTGCTTTCTTATGCTTCATCAACAAATCAATCAGACGTTGTTCTTGTTTCTCGCTAAGCTTGGAAGAGATAATAACGGGAAGTTTATTATCCTTAGCGAGATAAGCATATTTCAAGTGGGAAGGCAATGGTTTAAGCTCTAACTCGGGAGGTTGTTCTATTGAAGGGGGTTGAACATCTCTATCCTTAAAGTCTAGAGGTTCAAAGGCTGCCACTATTTCGTTAAACACATTCTCAAAAGTGTCGTCACTCTCAAGGTCGGAATGCTCACTCTCACTCCCCACTGTGGGCACTGTACTTCCCACTATGGGCACCGTATCAAGACTGTAGGATCCATAAATCGAACTTAAAGCAAAGCAGTCTTCGGTGTCTCTATAATTAAGGGACTTGAAGACATTAAATGTCACCTCTTGGTCATTAACTCTCATCGTGAGTTCTCCTTTGTGTACATCAATTAAAGTTCGTCCGGTTGCAAGAAACGGACTTCCTAAGATGATTGGGATTTCTTTATCGGCCTCAAAATCTAGAACTAGAAAATCGGCGGGGAAGATAAATTTATCCACTTGGACCAAGACGTCTTCTATTTTTCCCTTGGGGTAGGCAATGGACCGATCGACTAGTTGTAATGTCACGGTTGTGGGTCTAGACTCTCCAATACTTAACTTGTTAAAAATGGACAGTGGCATCAAATTGACACTAGCTCCCAAATCACAAAGTGCTTGACCTACTTCCTGTCCTCCTATTGTGCATGGAATGGTGAAACTACCCGGGTCTTTCAACTTAGGTGGAATCTTGCTAGTAAGGAGGGCACTACATTCTTCGGTCAAAGCCACAGTCTCAAACTCACTCAACTTTCTTTTTTTGTTCAAAATATCCTTTAAAAATTTAACATAGCTTGGCATTTGCTCTAGAGCTTTTACCAAGGGTATGTTAATGTGAAGCTGTTTAAAAATGTCTAAGATTTTTTTAAATTGAACATCGACATTTTTAGGCTTCATTCTGTCAGGAAAAGGTATGCTTCGTGGGTCAATTTTAGTTTGCTGTGGTATTGGCTTTGGAACAGTAGGTTTTGGAACAGGTCCAAAAGTGGGAAGGTCAGGGATGTCGTTCCCCACTGTGGGGATCACAGTGACTTGAGGAGTGCCCACTGTGGGGATCACAGTGACTTGAGGTGAATCATCAGAATCAAAATTGATATCTTTCAGATCCTTTCCACTCCTGAGTGTGATGGACTTGACATGTTCAGATCCTATTACCTTAGGATGTTCGGTGTCAGTAGGCAATGTCCCTGGTGGTCTATTCTTAACTTTGACAGCTAGTTGTCCTACTTGGGTCTCTATATTCCTAATGGCTGCTTGAGTTTGATTCATGAAACCCTTGAGAATTGATTCAATCGATTGTTGAACCTCCGCTGGTTGATTGGATCGTGGTTGGTATGGTTGTGAGGACTGCCCTTGGTGAAAGTTCTATGGGTGCTGCCCACTGTAATGTGGGGATTGCCCACTGTGATGTTGATGGAATCCAGGGGGATTGTGTGGTCTTTGTTGGGCATGACTCGCCCCGTGAGGTTGGAGTTCTGGAATACCAGCCCAAGAGAAATTTGGGTGATTTCTCCAACCTGGATTATAAGTCTATGAGTATGGGTTTTTTCTCGGATTGGTTCCTATAACATTAACGGCTTTGGGATTTGCTGGACAATAGTCAAAAAGATGCTCCTCTCCACAGAGGGAGCAGTTTTCGGCTAGATGAGTTGCAGAATTGACTTGGCCTCTATTTTGGTTCAAAACGATTTTTGTTAAGGCCACTAACTGTGCATTCATGGTTTTGAGTGCCTCAAAATCGATGGTGTTGGTCTTTGGTACTATTGCTCTAGGATTGGACCACTCGGTATTGTTGTTGGACACTTTTTCGAAGATTTGATATCCTTCATTATAGGTTTTACTCGTGAATGTTCCACCGGCTGTTGCATCTAAGATGATTTTGGCTGCATTGGAAAGACCATTGTAAAAGGTCTCCAATTAGATGCAATGTGGGATGCCATGATGTGGGCACTTTCGAAGTAAATCTTTAAATCGTTCCCATGCATCCGAAACAGCCTCATCTTCTTCTTGCCTAAACAAATTTTTATCATTTTGAAACCTTACATTTCTCGTTGGAGGAAAGTATTTTTGCAAAAATTTATCGGCAAGTTCTTTCCAAGTGGTTATCGAGTGAGGTGCATGCGAGTTCAGCCATGACTTTGCCTTATCCCTTAGCGAAAAAGGAAAAAGTCTTAGTCTTAATGCTTCATCACTCACACCTTGTAACTGAAAGGAATCGGTCATTTCTAAGAAAGATTTTATGTGCGGGTGCAGATCCTCAGATGGTGATCCTCCAAACTGACCCATGGCTTGGATCATTTGAAACATCACCGGTTTGAGTTCAAAATGGTTTGCAACAATGTTGGGCCTTAGAATCCCGGAGCTTAAGTCATTAGCTCCGGAAGTAGCATAGTCCCGTATTTTTTGATCTTTGTTATCGGCAATCGTCACTGTGGTATCCACTATAGGTGGTGGTATTGCTGCCATGTTTACAGTGGGGACTACAGGGGGTTGTCGATTTGTGTTCTTGTTTTTACGTCTTCTTCGAAAAGTTTTCTTGAAAGTTCAGGATACACTCTTACAATCAAATATGAACATTCAAGATCGTATTCACAGCAACTGGTCATATGATTTATTAACAATCTGTGAATTACAAGATATTACAATGAATTTCTCTAAATGGATTCACCAAAGATTATATCAAAGATTCTCTCAAAGATTAGCCAAAGATTCAGTTAGCTACAGTTGCTAACTCCTATATATACTGTAGAGAATAGCTAAAGCTACAGTACATATAAGAAACAGACTAATAGAACAATTACACGTGTCCTGAATGTAACAGAATATCCAAGTCATAAGTTCTGAACATGTTGTTCAGAACTTCTGAACATACTTCTGAATAAGCGCTTCAGAACATTTGTCTTCATAGTCAGAAGTTCTGAGTCTCCTACTCAGAACTCTGAACCTTCTAGTCAGAATCCAACACTTAGAATCTTTTTGAGTCTTCTACTCAGAACTTCTGAGTCTTCTACTCAGAACTTCTGAGTCTTCTTTAGTCTTCTTACTCAGAACTCAACACTTGTGTTTTTGACAAAACTCTAGACCTAACATTTCTCTATTTCAAGATCGATTAGGACCAAAGGTTCGTGTTGTTGCCGTGGCATGCAACACGAACAGCTTAGAAAAACGAGTTACTCGGGCTCGAAAAAAAAACTAATGTCTTGAAATTTAAAATCACGCCAGTCCCCGGCAACGGCGCCAAATACATGTTACATGTGAAATGTGTGTTTTAATCGTAGTGGGTTGCAAACTGTCCACAGTGGGAAGTGGAAGTGTACACTGTCCACTATGATCGTCAAAGCAAGTAATAGTTGGTAAAATACCAGAATCGAATCCACAGAGACTGTGCAATCAAGACAATAGAGTTCTCATGAGCTCCTTTTACAAGTTTCAAAAACAGAAGAAGCAATATTTTGGTTTGTTCGGTGAAATAGCTACTTTAACGATTTTACTATGGTTTAAAAAGAGGAATGTAAGTTAGATTTTCCCTAGATTTTATACTAAATACCCGGTCCTAAAAGTGATCCTTGTATTCAAGATGGGCATTTTCGCTAGAAAAGCCCGTTTACAAAATACTCACACCGTTAGATACAAATCCCGTACTCTTAGTATTTATTGTTTTGTCAATGGCAATCTCAAAAATGGACCTTTTCAGGTCTCGATGGAATGTGTAGAGACAAATACTCTAAGTGTTTTTAATACACAAATTAGCTTGCCTACTACTCCAGTGGGTTGAGATTAGCTCACTGTGCTGACATCAATTTTGTAAGTGTCATAAGAATTCTTTCGAATCCCCTAGCATCATTCAAGCTCGTGTCACTACGTTCTAGTTATTTCTAAGTTAAGAACTAGACTTTAGATCCTAGCAAGTGATCGGCTTGTTCGCATCCTTGGGTAAAAATCGAGAATGAATGACCAAAACAACAAATATTCTAAGTATAAAGATTACTCAAGCATTTTTAATAAAATCCAGGTACTTCTCCTTCCTACATCCTAAAGGATGTCTAGCCCATAATTAAAGTAAAGAAAACAAGAGAGTAGAAGTTGCACATAATTAAACTGAAAGTGACTTGAATTGAACTCATAGTGGGGAACGAGAAGTCGTCCCTGTCACTATGTACTTCGAACTACAATTAAACTAAGAAATTAAGATACATAATTTTAAAGCTAGCTACTGCAGTAAATGAAAGACTAACACTAATGTAGTTGTTGAGAAAGAATTTAAGACTAAGCCAAGCATGTAAGCACCCAAGTGCTCCTTTATATACTAGGAGAAAGAGTTGGGTATTACACAAAGAGGTAGGTTTATCTAATGGGTAAAGACTGCAGTATTATGGTAGAATTCAACACTTTGGACAATCCTTTTACCCAATAGACCCTTCACCAAGTAAATCTCTAAATACAAGAAGGTGTACTTGTTGTCATCTTTAAGAAAACTACTTTGTACTTCTCCAGCGCATATTTTCCTGCCATTTGAACCTTCTAAACTCCAGAATAGTTGCATCCCAACTACTAGTTTCTTTTGTCTTCTTGCTCTGCTCGAATAGTGGGAAACCGGAGTGGGCACAACAGTGGTCACTGCAGGATAAATCGTGAAAAACACCCAAATTCCACCAAATAATTTATTAAAGACTATGGTTCACTCTTTTTGCTCATTTTCGAGAATTGTTCCAAGAATGGGGGTTATTAGAAGCGGAATGGCTAAAATTGACAAAATAAAATAGTAAATTCAAGGAGGAGGAATATCAACCGCTGATGATACTTGGTCGATCAACTTGTTTATAGATTTCTCGACACAAGTATTGAAGAAAGAGAGGGATCGCTGAAGAGCGATTCTGAGTTCCAGCCATTCACTGAATCTGATTTTGTCCAAAGCCGAAATATAGCACATTCTTCTATCTCCATTTTCTCTGATCGTTAGAACCTCAACTATTGACACTCCTCTGATGAATTTTCCCTTTATTTGTACAGATTGGATCCTTGAGCCTAGACTTCAGTAGTGCAGCTTTGATTTACACCAGGCAAGAGTAGTGTCACTGACCTTAGTCTTTTCTTGTTTTCTCTTCTTTGCCTCCTTCAACAGCTCTTTTTAGATAGCTACTTGAAACTTCTTCAGCTTTGGATCCTTTACTGAACGTTGAACAAGTTTTAAGGCATAGTTTTTGTCTTTTAGTTCAGCCTTCTGTCTTTCAGCAAGGATCTCTTCAGCTTTCAATGCTTCAACAATTTCCTTTGAGGACAAGCAACGTAGATGAGGAGGAACCAGACACTTACTTTCTATTTGTTGGATCATCCCTGCTCTTTTTCTTTGTTCATCTTCACTTGACCTTTGAGGAGGCAAGGAATGTCTTCTAGGGTGAGAGATCATCTCTTCTTTTTTCAGCTTGTTCATCAGTTTCATTAAAAGTTGAAACCGGGATTATTAAAGAGGTTTGAGTAGCTTCAGCTGTAGCCTCAAGCAGGGGAGAGGACTAGCTGAAACAAAATGATCATAAAAGTTAGATCATTTGAGTAATAAAGATAGAGAAATGAGATAAGTTAATTGTTTAGAGGTTTGAGAAGGAGAAGGGTTGAGATTGAGATAGGGTAGAGGAGGGATGCAGTGTATGGAAAGAAAAAGTAACATAACTAACAAATTGGCTTCTTCATTAGAGTTGCCAAGTTGCCATCAGCGGCAAGTCCCTTCTGTTTACCATGAGAAGCTTACTTCGCTTGGGACTTTTCAGTAGGTCTCTCTCCTGGTTCGTTTATTGAAACCCCTTTGGCAGCTGGGGCTTTGATTACTTCAGGAAGAAAAAATAAATCATCTTCATCATCGTCATCATCATCATTTGGAGAAGGATTCGATGATGGTTCTTCTTCTACGAGATCAACCTCTTCCTCTTCGTCTTACTCTTCCTCGTCATCAGAGAGGGCCTGAACGGTATTATCAGCGACATGATGAGGAGATTCTTCGCGTTTATCCCCCTCAGAAGGAGAGGGACTTTCAGCAGTTACCTCAGGATGATCAAACTCCTGAGGGTCTTCTTTATTTACTTCCTCCCCCTCAACATTTAGGGGAAGGCCTTAGATATTCTCCCCCTCTTCTACTGAATGGGGGGAGGGAGGATCAGCAACATCGGTGGCGGCAGCAGCAGTTTCAGGGTCCCTGTCTTCTAGGACAGGGATCCCTAAGTTCTTTTCCACCTCTGCGATTAAGTCTTCCATGCCAGAAAAGGCAGGTGTACTTTCAAGAATATATTCCACTGCCATCTCCATCTTCTCCCAGTCAGCTTGAGCGAAGTGGGAGAGAGGGATAGTGGGAGCTTCCAGTCGCTAAAGGATCTTGGTGAGCAAGTCATTTGATGTAGAGACTTATTGAGCAAGACTGCTCACCTCACCTTTAAGACCATCGAAGTTGGTCTTCAAAGTATCAACCTCGCTACAGAGATTGAAGAAACCGGTGGAGAGATCAGTGATGGTTATGTTGAGTTTGGTGATGGTGGAGGTGTTGTTGATGATCACGGTTTTCACAGTCTTTAGTCCCCAATCGATTGCGGAGACGTTAGCAGAGGATGCCTTTTCAGCGACTGCGGTGGAGATGTTCTTCAGGGTCTCTACAACGTCAGTAACTGCTGAAGAGTTATTTGAGATGTTGGTGGAGATGTTGTCCACTTTATCAGCAATGTCCTTAAGGGACGTGCTGATAGTGCCCAAATTTGGACCTGTAAAAGAGAATAATTTGTGAGCAAAGGAAAGCTCAAAAGTTGGGGGTACGAAGAGAGATGGAGAAGTATTTGGGAAACCTGTAGGAGGGTTGGAGAAGGTGTTGAAGTTTTGTGTCCCTGAGAAGTGTTCCAAGTCGTCTTCCAGAGAACAGATAAGGAAGGATGATCCTACAGGTACAATGACATTGCGCTGCATCAAATGTTGGAGGGTTGCAGCAACGATGTCCATCAACTTTAATGATGGCATTGTTGATGCCATTGTGTAGCTGAAGGGAGTGGAGGTAGAAACAACGGCTGAGAGATGAGTGCTTGTTGCAGCTTCAGTGTTGGAGATGCTGGAAATGATCTCATCAACACTTTGAGGCGCTGTGGAGTGTGGGTGCTCATCCAAGAAAGTTTCAGTGAACTGAGTTACTGAAATGGTTGTTGCAGGTGTGGCGAAGGGGACTACGAAATTATCCAACATTGCTTGTGACGAGGCTAACGTAGTTTCCTGAGCCTGAGAAGGCTGGGGCTTCTCCTTGGAGGTATTCTTGGTCTTATGGCTGCCAAGTTGGGATGAAGAATGTTTCCTCTTTTACAGAGAGGAGGTGGTAGTTGCCTGGGTATCAGCGGTGGGTGTTTCCACTGCAGTAGTTGCCACTGAAGATGGAGAAGAGCGGAGAAGGGAGAGGAGAGTTGAGAGACGTACCTCGTTGTCCAGTGGTTTGAAGTCAAGAACTTTTGTACCCACTTACGAGAGTTTGTAATCCCCAACCCTGGGATAACTCTTGTCGAGCACCATTTGAAGTATGGCGCTGATGAATCTTGGGTAACGGACAGTGTTGGAGCGATTTGTCTTCTCGACCCTGTCCAACAGGTCTTCAAAGATGATACGTGCATAGTCCACGCTCAGACCTTTCAGGAGAGCATAACCTAGAGCATCTTGGGTCTTGGAGGCCTGATCAGTTAACCCAAGTTTAGTAGTCATACAACTTATGTCATGTGAGAAAATAAAATTCAGTTCTGAAGGCATCTTGTTTTTCAGAACTGGGGTGATCTTCTTTTCATCTTCACCACTTCTTGCCTTATTCCAAGAGTACTTCATAAGGTCAAGAAACTGAATGATCTCTTATTCTCTTTCAGTGGTGTTGGGATCAGTGAGAGGAATGAACGGGTTGGCCTTAGAGCTGCCAGGAAGGTTCAGGGCTACACGGATAGCAGCAGGGGAAATGGTGCCACGACCAAGTTCAGTTTGATACCCGATCACTGGGTATTCACGGCCGATTTTCGTGGAGACCTGAGTGGTTCGATGTGCAGTGTACCAGAACTGCATGAGAAGGTTTTGATGAGTTGGTGGAGTGATGGTCATTGCAATGGACAACGAACATGTTTTGATGAAATTAACAATGTCAGCAAGATGAGGGGCAGGCTTCTTCTCAGGGAAGTCTAGTAGTGGGTAGGGGTTGTTAGAAGCAAAGACGATCTGATGAAGCTCATGCTTCATGTTGTCAGCTCTCACCATTGTGGAAGGAGAAGTGGTACGGTCAGAAGGAGCAGCCGTGGTAGCAGGGATTGAAGACGCCATGTCTGTTTGAAAGTAAAAGTAGAGAAGAAGATGAAGCAAAGTCTTTAAATGGAAATTATTTTCCAAAATAAGGGTTTTGGAGGTTTTAGGGTTTTACAGTTTCTTTTTAAGGAAAGCATATGTAAAATAGAGTTTTCTAGTTTTAAAAGAAGTTCAAAACTAGTGAAAAATCTTGTTTTCCAGTTTCTTTTTAAGGAAAGGATTCTGGAAAAACGTATGATGTTTTAAGTTTAAGATTTTTGTACGAAGTTAAAAGAAAAACTTGTTGACAAGTTTTGTTCATAAGATCATGAAGAAGATGATCTTATGTTAGAAAACACATTTGTTTAATCTATTTAAGCAAGAATAGGATCAAAACAAGTAAACAAAGTTGTTTAGAATGAAGAAATAAGAACCTGATATTGGAATGTTTGAGAAATCGAACACAAGTTCAAAAAATAATCAAGTCTAAATCCAAGTAAACAAGAATGCTAGGGAATTCTTTCTGCTTTAGAAAGTTCGAGACCGTAAAAGGAAAACTTATAAACACGAGTTTTTTATATAGTGAGAATAGAGAGAGAAAGTGATGATCGGGAAAAAGCACTCATCATGACACGTGACACGTCCCTTGAAGCGTATTGGACAAGAATTCGAAATGGGCAAACGTGTCAGACGAAAAGTCATGCCAGAGGTTATCCGTTTGATGACGTCACATAAAACTGTCTTTTCATTTTCAAAGCGTTTCCCTGATGGGTTTGAATGTTTCAGAGAGGATTTTAAAATGAAGAAGCACTGAAAGAAAATATCAGTGAGAGGTTTTGTTTCAAAAGGATCACTGAAAGGATAATTCAGCGATTAAGTTTGGTTTTATGAAACATCATACTGAAGTAAGCTTCAGTGATTTAGAGAAGAAAAAACATGCCTAGGTATCAGGGAGCATTTTGTTCAGGGATTATGGAAGGAATGAGAAGATAGTGTTTCTTTTATCACTGAATTTGTGCGAACCACTGAAAATTTAATCTTCAAGATTCAGCATTCCAAGCTCGCTGATGAGAAAGTTGAATCTTGTTTCATCAAGAGGTTTGGTAAATAAATCATCTAACTGAAAATCAGTGGGGATAAAATGAAGTTCTATGTCACCATTCATTATATGATCTCTGATAAAATGATACCTGATCTCAATGTGTTTGGTCTTTGAGTGTAGCAATGGATTGTTTGCTATGGCGATGGCACTAGTGCTGTCGCAATAGATTGGAATTTTGGAGAGCTGAAGGTCATAGTCTAATAGTTGTTTTCTCATCCATAAGACTTGAGCACAACAGTTTCTAGCAGCTACATACCCAGCTTCAACGGTTGAGGTGGACACTGAGTTTTGTTTCTTAATTGTCCAACTCATAAGCTTTCCACCCAGAAGCTGACAGCCTCCTGTGGTGCTTTTTCTATCCAGTTTGTAACCTGCAAAATCACTATACGGGTTTAACAATGGTAGAATCTGAAGCGGTAAATAATTAACAATGGATAATCGTTGGGGTCCGCACTCAAGTACCACAACTGTGTTCACGTTTCAGAAGAACGTGTGGCACGCACGACCAGTGAAATCGTGCCATGTCAGAGGTGTCAGAGTACGACGAGACGTCGTGCGGCGCCCATTAATGCTAGGCGCGTGGTGATAACTCTATTTTTAGAGTTATTATTTCCTTTTATTTTTATTTTATTTTGTCAAATTTTAGCCATTTCGCTTCTCAAAACCCCCATTCTTGAAACATTTCACGAAAATGAGCAAAATGAGCGAACCATAGTTTTTATAAATCATTTGGTGGTATTTTGTTGCTTTTTCATGAAATTTCCATAGTGACTTGCGCATCCCACTCCAGACCCCACTATCGAGCAGAGAAGAAGACAAAAGAAAAGAAACTCTTAGTTGGGAAGTAAAGATCTAGAAAATGGAAGGTTCAAATGGCAGAGAAATGAGCTGGAGAAGTACAAGCATCTTCCTAGAAGCATGGCAGGAAGTACACCCATGGTACTTTAATGATTGACTTTTTGGAAAGGTGAAGGGACCAATGGGTAAAAGAACTACAAGTTGTTGGATTGAAGAATTATCCAAGGAGCTGAATTTTATCTTGATTCTTCAGTCCTTATTCTCTAGACAATCCATTTTGGTATAAAACCCAAGCCTTCCTCTTATTATAAAAAGGGGTATTGGGTTCCATTTAATTCATGCAGGAAATCTCCAACTACCACATTAAGTGTTAGCATAGTTCTAGTGTTTGTTCATCATTTACTGCAGTAGTAGTTCTTTAAACTTCTGTATTTTCCATTCCTAGTATAATTGTAGTTTCGAGTAATCTGTGGCAGTGACGTACCCTCGTTTCCCACTGCGGTTTTAATACAAGTCACTTTCAGTTTATTTATGTTCATCTTCTCATCTGTTGTTTTCTTTACTTCAGTAATTATGGGCTAAACATCCTTTGGGGTGTAGGAAAGAGAAGTACCTGGATTTTAGAGAAAATGCTTGAGTAATCTTTATACTTGGAATATTTATTGTTTTGGTCATTCACTCTCGATTATTGCCCAATGATGCAAACAAGCTGATCATTTGTAAGGATCTAAAGTCTAATTCTCAACTCAGAAATGAGTAGAATGCAGTGACACGAGCTTGGATGATGCTAGAGGATTCGAAAGAATTCTTATGACACTTGCGAAAGTGAGGTCGGCACAGTGAGCTAATCTCAACCCACTGGAGTAGTAGGCAAGCTAGTTGGTGTATTAAAAACACTTAGAGTATTTGTCTCTACACATTCCATCGAGGCCTGAAAAGGTCCATTTTGAGATTACCATTGACAAAATGATAAATACTAAGAGTATGGGATTTTTGCTTAAATGTGTGAGTATTTTGTAACCGGGCTTTTCTAGCGAGAATGTCCACCTCAAGTACAAGGATCACTTTTGAGATCAGGTATTTAGTATAAAATCTAGGGAAAATCTAACCTACATTCCTCCTTTTAAATCTTAAGTTAAATCGTTAAAGTAGCATTTCACCAAACCAAGCCAAAATATTGCTTACTCTCTAATCGAAACCTGTAAAAAGAGCTCATGAAAACCGTATTGTCTTGATTGCCCAGTCCCTGTGGATACGATTCTGGTATTTTACCAACTATTACTTGTTGTGACGATCATAGTGGACAGGGTACACTTGCACTTCCCACTGTGGACAGTTTGCAACCCACTGCGATTAAATCACATATTTCGCACGTACCATGTGGGCGTCTCTATATGCAGATGTCTGTCACTCTGGAAAAAAAACCGCACCTACAGAACTCTTTAAATGCCCAAGTATCAGAATCGACAGAAGCTCTGTAGTGGAATGAGCTCCGTGATCTGAAACCTTCTTACATTATCTCTGTGCTTGCACCTTTACCTTTACAGTTGAAAAGACAGTGGAAGTGATCGATAGAGTTTCCGTACAAAATTTGCGGTTACAGAGGCTGTGTTGAGCTCAGCAGAGGCTCTATGACAGAAAATTTCTAATTACGGAGTGCTCATAAAACGTTTTGATCATCCAAACTTTTGACTGCTTTAAACTGTGTTTCTAGGACATATTTGGAAATTGGTGTCCTAGAAAACTGTTTTGTAAAATGGTTTTGTGCGAGACAATCACTCTTAGATTCTCCTTTGATAGGCATAGTCCCTGACTTCTGTCGATATACTCGACCAATACTCTTCTTTGGCTCCCCCTTGAATGATTAACATCTATAGATCAATTCAAGGTCTCCTTCTGCTCCCCCTTGACCTATGCTTGGATCAGATGTGATAAGTAATGCATAGAACATAGGTCAAAATATCCAGAGGTTCCGTGGGAATTGTCAGAGGCTCTGACCAATTCCACAGAAGCTCTGTTGGGTATAGAACTTTTAAAGATAAAGAATTCACATACTGAAAGATTGAAATATATACATATGTACAGGAAGATTTATCCTCATTTACAGAGGGATCAGCTCATGTTTAGCATAACCAACTTACGCACCAAGAAAAGGAATATTTTCTCATCAAGTGCCTTGCTTGGTAAATAAGTCTGCAAGCTGAAATTTTGTTGACACAAAGTACTCTCTATTGTGCCTTGTTCAACATGATGCTTCAGGAAGTGGTACCGGATATCTATGTGCTTTGTCTTAGAGTGTTGCACAGGATTAGCAGAGATCGCAATGGCACTTTTTGAGTCACAGAGGATGGGGATCTTCTGGATGTCTAGACCATAGTCCTTTAGCTGGGTTCTTATCCACATAACTTGGGAGCAACAGCTTGCAGCAGCAATGTATTCGGCTTCTGCTGTAGATGTTGACACACAATTCTGCTTCTTCGAAGTCCAGCTGACTAACTTACCACCCGGGAATTGGCAGCTCCCAGAGGTACTCTTTCGGTCAAGCTTACATCCTCCGTAGTCTGAATCTGTATATGTCATGAGATCAAAGCCAGAGTTCTTTGGATACCAGATGCCAAGATTCTTGGTTCCCTTTAGGTATCTAAAGATCCTCTTGACAACAAATAGGTGGGATTCTTTAGGGTTAGCTTGATATCTTGCACAATGACATGTGGCATACATTATATTTGGTCTACTGGCAGTTAAGTATAAAAGAGACCCAATCATGCCTCTGTAGAGCTTGCACTAGACAGACTTTCCCTCTAGATCTGAGTGTAACTTACATCCAGTGGCCATAGTGCTATCAAATTTTAGACCAACGAATGAGAAATAATCAAAACACACACATGTAATAAATTAGATCAGATTTAACCCAAATAGAATCAAATCTTCACTCAGACATTTTATCGAACATGTGGTGTGCAGAATCAGATTTTGTGAAGAAACAATGAGATTTTCTGTCAAAACTTATCCATATCTGATTCAGATCAAAAATGGATTTCAAATATGCACAAAACAGAAAAAATAAACAATAGAATGATATTTGTGTTTAGGCTCATGTGATTGAATCAATCTAAGCACCAAAACAACAAATAAACCATCTAATCTTCTATTGTTGCCATAGATGACCGATTTTGAAGAAAAGTTTATTCAATCGGCTCTGATACCAATTGTTGGTCCCAATTCCATATTTAAGATGCAGAGATAAGATGAAATATAAAGAACATAATATTCAAGAACTCATCTCATATTCATTGATTCAAAATATGGAGAGGAAAATGAAGAACACCACACTTTACATTTTAGATGACTCTCATGAGATTAGTCAGTATGTGTTTTTGTGTGTTACTCCAAAATGACCTAAAAGAAAAATGGAACCCTAAAATAAATTATAAAGGGTCCATTTACAATATAAAAAGGGCTAAGCCCATACAACTAGCTAAAAGCCCATAAGCTAATTATAAAGCTAACTAAAAAGCCCATTCACTTTTCTTTATAAAACATTTAATTAAATTAGGAGCTAATTTAATCTAACAAAAGTTCAACATAATGCATAGAGGGGAGTGTTTAGCTGACATAGAAGGGTTTTATAAGTGTGGGAAGAAGGGGCACATGGCGAGAGATTGCCATGGTCCAAGGTCATGCTAACAATGTGGTTTGCCAGACAACATAAAGACAGACTGTCCACAACTGAAGAAGGGAATTACTGGTGGTTATGGAGGGGGCAGCAGAGGAAGCGGCGGAGATAGGGGGTGAAGCCAGCTCGCGCGAAGACAAGGGCGTTCCACATGTCTCCTAAAGAGGCGGTGAATACGCCTGATGTGGTGACATGTACGTTCCTTGTTGCCTCGACTTTTGCTAAAGTGTTGTTTGATTCGGGCGCAAACCGTTCTTTTATGTCACCAAACTTTGTTGGAATCTTGTAAGTGAAACCTAAGAGGTTGAACTTTGGGCTTGAAGTAGAAGTAGCGGATGATAGTCGAGTCTAGGTGAAGGATGTCTATGAGGGGTGTAGGATTGATGTAGATGGTGACTTCTTCCCATTGCGTTTGTACCCGATAGGTATGAGAGAGTTTGATGTGATAATAGGAATGGATTGGCTAGCAGATAACGACGCTAATATCATCTAAAGAAGTTAATTCGTGTCACTTTGCCTGATAAGAAGGAAGTGGTGATTTATAGGGACCGTCGGGATAGAAAGTCGTATTTGATATCCATGAGGAAAGCTAGGCGATGTTTAGGGAATGGGTGTCTTGGGTATTTAGCGTATGTCTTGGATGCTAAGAAAGAGAAAAAGGGAGTGGAGGATGTGCCTATAGTAAGTGAGTACTCAGAAGTGTTTCCAAATGACTTGACGAGTCTGCCCCCAGATCGTTAAGTGGAGTTTAGAATAGATTTGATGCCCGGGCGGCACCGATTGCGCGTGCGCCCTATCGTGTGGCACCAACAGAGATGAAGGAGGTGATGACGCAGTTGCAAGAGTTACTGGACAAGGGCTTTATTCGTCCGAGTTCATCGCCTTGGGGAGCGCCGGTACTAATCGTTAAAAAGAAGGATGGGCCTATCCGGATATGTATAGACTACCGAGAACTTAACAAGGTGTCAGTTAAGAATAAGTACCCGCTTCCGAGAATCGATGACCTCTTCGACCAGTTGCAAGGTGCGAGCTATTTCTTGAAAATAGATCTAAGGTCAGGTTACCACCAGCTGAAGGTGAGGGAGGAAAACGTGCCTAAGACGGCCTTTCGCACCAGATATGGACACTATGAGTTCCTAGTCATGCCATTTGGACTGACTAACGCCCCAGCGGTATTCATGGACTTGATGAACATAGTGTGTAGTTCGTTATTGGACAAGTGCGTGATCGTCTTCATTCATGACATTCTGATCTACTCCTGATCTCAGAGTGATCACGAGGAGCACCTTCGGATGGTGTTAAAAATGGCGAGGCGTGAAAAATTGTACGCTAAATTCTCAAAGTGCGAATTCTGGTTAAGAGAAGTTCAGTTTCTAGGTCATGTGATGTTGGCAGACGGCATCAAAGTAAACCCAACCAAGATTGAAGCAATTAAGAACTGGGAACCGCCGAAGTCGCCGTCAGAAGTAAGAAGTTTCCTCGGACTGGAGGGTTACTACCGGAAGTTCATTCAGGACTTCTCTCGTATAGCCACTCCGTTGACCACGTTGACAAGGAAGAACGTTAAATTCGTTTGGACCGAGGCTCAGGAGGCTGCTTTTGATATGTTGAAGGAAAGACTAAGTAGCGCTCCAATTCTGACATTACCCAACGGATCTAAGGGATTTGTAATCTTCAGTGATGCACCCAAGCTCGGGTTAGGGTGTGTTTTTAAGCAAAACGGAAAAGTGATCGCCTACGCGTCCCGACATTTGAAAGATCACGAGAAGAATTACCCTACGCATGATATGGAACTAGCGGCAGTAGTGTTTGCCTTATATATTTGGTGACACTACTTATACAGAGTTAAGTGCCAGATCTACACTAATCACAAGAGCCTTAGACATCTCTTTGATCAGAAAGAGTTAAACATGAGACAGAGAAGATGGATGGAACTACTAAATGATTATGATTGTGAAATCCTTTACCATCCGGGTAAAGTGAATGTGGTTGTTGATGCGTTAAGTCGGAAGGAGATGGGGGAATCGACCAAAGAAGTGGCCTTCAGGGTCGAGGCGACTTCAGATCTTCTGGATGAGGTCAAGAAGTCTCAAGAGGAGGCGTTGCTGGAAGAAAATGTAAAGAGCGAAAGAGTCATTGGGGTTACGTCCTTGCTTAGTGTCAACAGTAGTGGTTTGAGGTGCTTCAAGAACCGGGTGTGGATTCCTAAGTTGGGAAACTTGAGGGTAAGCATTCTAGAAGAAGCACATAGGTTGCTATATTCGGTACATCCAGGGATGAATAAATGTTAGGACATTTAAGTTGTCCTAATTAATTAGAAAGTTTTGTAAAGTAATAGATTTGGGCCTAATGGGCTTAGACATGTAAATGGGCTTGGGCTTAAATGTTGTAACAAGGGAAGGGGACTATAAATAGATCTTGTATTGTATAGTTGTAAGCAACAATTCATAATTCACAATGTAGCTTTCAACAAAAAAAAAAATAATCAAGGGGGAGAGGAGTCAAAGGCTTGAAGATGATTTACTTTCCAAAACTTTAGGGGGAGAATGTTAGGACATTTAAGTTGTCCTAATTAATTAGAAAGTTTTGTAAAGTAATAGATTTGGGCCTAATGGGCTTAGACATGTAAATGGGCTTGGGCTTAAATGTTGTAACAAGGGAAGGGGACTATAAATAGATCTTGTATTGTATAGTTGTAAGCAACAATTCATAATTCACAATGTAGCTTTCAAAAAAAAAAAAAAAAGGGGGGGGGAGAATGTTAGGGCACTGAAGTTGTCCTTTATAATAGAAAGTTTCGTAAAGCAATAGCTTTGTTAAAGGGCTTATGCTTAATTGTTGTAGCAAGTGATGAAGACTATAAATAGGTCTTTACTTGTAGTTTGTAAGAAGTGAATTCATTAATACAAGATGTAGATCTCTAATCACTTTGTGTTCTCTCTAGGTTAGATTTCCTTTTCAATAATGTTCTTCATCATCTTGTTACACAATACTTGGATTGTATGAAGATCATGGACCTAACAATAAGATGTACCGACATTTAAGGCAGTTTTATTGGTGGCCAGGAATGAAGAAGGACATCGTTCACTTTGTGGAACGTTGTGTGACGTGTCTGAAGGTCAAAGTAGAACATCAACGACCATATGGGGAGCTTCAATCTTTGGATATACCAGTGTGGAAATGGGATAACATAACTATGGATTTTGTCATGAAATTACCAAGGACTCCGAAGGGTCATGATGCAATATGTGTGATTGTGGATAGTCTAACCAAGTCGGCACACTTACTACCTATTAGAGAAGCGGACCCGTTGGAGAAGTTGGCAAGGTTGTATATAAATGAGATTGTGTCGAGACATGGGGTACCGCGATCTATAGTGTCAGATTGTGATAGTCGGTTCACGTCGTCATTTTGGGGAAGTCTTCAAAGAGAGTTGGGATCACAACTTAAGCTAAGTATTGCATCTCATCCCCAAACTGATGGTCAGAGCGAAAGAACTATACAGACGTTAGAGGATATGCTCCGAGCATGCGTGATTGATTTCAATGGTGCTTGGGAAGCAAACTTACCATTAATAGAATTCTCGTATAACAACAGTTACCACGCGAGCATCCATGCGGCACCATTTGAAGCATTATACAAACGAAAGTGTCGGACGTCGTTATGTTGGAACGAAGTGGGGGAGAGACAACTAGCAGGTCCTGAAATTGTGCAAATGACAGTTGATAAAATAGAGCTGATCCGCGAGAAATTGAGGATCGCGCAAGATCGGCAAATGAAGTATGCTAACAAAAGAAGGAAACGTATCGAGTTTCAAGTTGGTGATAAAGTGATGCTAAAAGTCTCACCTTGGAAAGGCGTGGTTCGTTTCGGGAAGAAAAGAAAGTTGAGGCCGAGATATGTGGGGCCTTTCGTCATTATTGAACGAGTTAGACAATGGCCTACAAGTTGGATTTGCCGGAAAAATTAAAGGGAGTTCATCCAACGTTTCATGTTTCAAACCTAAAGAATGTTTCGCGGAGACAGATATGGCTGTTGTTGGATCCCAGATATAACAAGTAACAATTATAATAGCAAGGATCTTTGTATTGACTGATAAAGAAGAGTTTTTACAAGATAAGATTGATAAACACTCTTTTACAAATAAAGCTCTCTCTCTCAATACATATGAAACTAGAAATTAGAGGCTGGGAGATTTTAGAGGCTTAACCTAAAATCTAACAAAGATACACATTAAGTACTAAGGCTTTATGGCCTAAGCCCATTAGCAACTAAAGCCCACATATTTAATTTGGGCTTTTACAATTTAACCTAGTAATCTTGAATACAATATAAAATAAAAGCTAACATATGTTCTATTGGAGGATATCAATGTTGACGAGAGGCTAACGTACGTAGACAAACCAGTAGGGATTGTGGACAGTAAGATCTGAAAATTAGCAAGGAGATCAGGTTGGTAAAGGTCCAGTGGCAGTATCGTAAGGACCAAGAGGCAACGTGGGAGGTAGAGGCAGACATGAGGGCCAAGTACCCTCATCTCTTTGACAGAGGAATTCCGGGGACGAAATTCTTTTGAGGGGGGGAGTATTGTAATATCCAGGTTTCTAAATGAATAAGATTTGAGAATTTTGTGAGAAAAGTTAAGAGGCTATAACTTTGGGGACTCGTGTTTTAGCCCCAAAACCCTAGGTTCTACAATTGTCACCTGGAGCGACGATAGGAGAGCTGAGAAGAGACCAAGATAGCAATTTCACGTTAGAAGAATTCCAAGAAGTGGGAATTGGAAAATAGCTTCTACATTGATTCTACCAAGTAATCTCATATTCTAATCCTTGTTCTTGGTTTATTTTGAGGGAATCAGATTATTTGGGTTTCTGTGGTTGAATGGTTGTAAATGATGCTTTAAGTGGTTTTAGGTATCATCCTTGTGTTTAAGCCGAAAAGAGATGGTTAAGAAAGGGTTAAGGATTGTTGTAACGCTTTTATTAGTTGTGAAATCAAGTTTTTGGGTTTAGTAGTGGATCCCATACCCAATCATTCGAAAGAACCCACGTCCGGTAAGTGGCCCTGTGCTAGTGTCCGGATCTCGTGTCTGCTAAGAAGTACCCAGACCCCGTGTCCGGTAAGTACCCGGATAGTTTTATCAGGGAAGTTACCCGGATAGTTTTATTAGGAAAGTTACCCGGATAATTCTATTAGGGAAGTTACCCGGATAGTTTTATCAGGGAAGTTATCAGAGTAGTAATTAGGAAAGTATCCAGAAAGTAGGTAATTGTTAGCCCAACTGTGCTACCCAAGAGCACTTTCTGTTTGGTTGACTTCATTCCCCGAGTGAGTTGAGAAGTTAGCTTTTGAGGCTTTATTCGGTTAAACTTTTTGGGGCCATTCTGGTTGTTGAATTATATTTAATGTTATGCTTTATTTTTGGTGTGGGTTGTTACGACAAATATGTGACAGTTTCATTGAAGGTTTGTATCGTATGTGATAATTTTTTTTGATAATTGTATCAGTCGTATATGATAATTGTAAATGCTTTTTTTAATCATATGTGATTTTGTATTTTTACGTTTGTGACACAATTATATTATCATATGTGATAATAAATCACTTATACTCAAATGCATATTATCACATGTGATAATATGTAACTTATACCACATGTGATATGTACTAAAAGTTTACAGAATGGATCATATGTGATATGTAACATATCATATTGTTAAACGTAACTAAACTTGTGTGATTCAAAACGTGGATCCAAAAGATAGAGAAAATGATGAAAAAGATAATGGCTTGATTGTAAATAACACGTGTATTATTTGGCGAAAATTGTGATTTTATTTTTACAAAAATGTATCTAAAAAATGGTGAAAAATAACATTTAGAACTTGATAAAAAACTATACTTTAGTTAAAGTTAAAAACATAAATAATCTAAAAGACGAAATGAGATTTTAAGGGACACAAACAGTGTTTTTGTTCCATTTAAACCCTTAACAAAATATTTATTCCAATTTAAAATGGTCAATATCCTAACTTTTAAATTTATTTTCTTTATTTATCTATTGGCATTTTCAATAGATTTAGTGGTTAAAATTATTCTCTCCATCTCACAAATTGATCATAAAAAACGTTAAAATGTCCAAATTTACATCTACCTCCAACTTTTATTTATGTTTCTTCATTGTATAGATCCCAACATTTATTATATTTAATAAAATATCAAAAAAAACATTCGTAGTATTTAAATGGAGTAAATATACCAATAAATGATAATAAATGTGAATATTTATATATGGAATAATATTAAATGACAAAACATAGAAAATTGATATATAAGCAACATCAGTAAATAATATCATTCAATAAAAAAAAATATATCATTTAGTTTCATTGCAAATGGCAATCTTCCTTATGTTCTTGATTTTTTCTTCAGGTTAATTACTCTTCTCATCGTTATATTCATATGATAGTATGATGTTAGTTCTCGAATAATTTTCATATATTTATTTGTTACAGGTATAATCAACTTCCCACAAGGATCATATGCTGATTGTAAATGTAAAAAAAACGAAGATTGTGACGAAAACAAATGCCCACCAGGTTCTTATACAGTGTGTAATTATGGTTGTTGTGAATGTTCGGAAGCCAAAAAATGGAGAAATCAGGCCACTTTTGGTAGCAATAAAGCCACTAACACTGCCGCTGAACAAACACAACTGCTGCACCTCCAAGTCAAAACCTAGTTGGGATGTTCAGTTTTGTACATCAGATTGCAATTCTCAAACTAAATAGAAGTTATGGTTTCGTTTATCAATAAATATTTTCATTGTGTTTCTTATCAAATCATACTCAATTTTTCGTGCAAATAGACACTCTCCATGGTAAAATGTTAGAAAACATACTTTTTTGGCAAGATATGAGGAAACTGTGATTTCGATTGTGATGAATTTCATATTTGCACATGTCTCTCTCCCAACTTATATATATATATATATATATATAGGGTGAGTTTCTTTTGCAAACCAAGCAATTCATAGAAACTATACAAACCAATCTTAGCCGTTCATCAAGTCTAATAAATATCTGATTTTATTATGTTTCCTAATATAAAGCCATGATCATAATTAATGAACTTAATCATTTTCCATATATAATTATTATCATTATTAATTAATGATAATAATTACCATAAATATATATGTTGTTGCCTAATATAGTGGTTTGCAAAGTTTGTACAAATTACTTGGTTTGCAAAAGAAACTCACCCTATATATATATATATATATATATATATATATATATATATAGGGGTTAAATCATGTGAAAACCAAAAATAGGTTGAGAACCGTGGGAACCGATCTAAGCCGTCATTTCGTTTTGATCCTATGGTTTTAAAAACATAAAAATTAATTCATAGGTTCTCACGGTTCTCAACCTATTTTTGCCAATAATAATGTCCATAAATTAAAATCAATTAACGGCTTAGATTGGTTTTCACGGTTCTCAACCTATTTTAAGTTCTCATTTGATTATCGTCCTATATATATATATATATATAGGGGAGATATCAAATGCAAGCTACCCTAATTTTTTGTATAATTTGATGAAACTGTTTCATACAATTCTTTTTTTTTTGA
Source organism: Saussurea involucrata (assembly GCA_033807775.1). Taxonomy (NCBI): domain Eukaryota; kingdom Viridiplantae; phylum Streptophyta; class Magnoliopsida; order Asterales; family Asteraceae; genus Saussurea; species Saussurea involucrata. The sequence continues at coordinate 55,291,827 of CM066313.1, read as the reverse complement.
TAAAATTGTTTCACTTATTTGGGTTTTTATGTAGTTTCATGTATTTTTCTCATTCTGATGAAATTGTTTCTTGTATTTTTTCAATCAAATGAATTTTTTTCGTTTTTACATAATAACACTAATATATGAAACAGATTCATCAAGAAAAAAATGTATGAAGCAATTTAATCAACTTTACCAACGAAATCGACGGTTTGCACGGTTTGCAAATGAAACAACCCCCCCCCCCCTCTCGCTCTCTCATCTTCAAGCTTTAAACCTTAAATTTTCCCTTTTCAAGACAACAAATGTGAACAAAATAGGTCGTCATTATACAAATAGAAAATGAAGAACGAGGAACACTTTGTATGTGAACAAAATAGGTCGTCTTTTGAGCTGAGTTTGCTTCTACCACTGATCACAACCATCATCTTGACCCATTTCTCTCACCCTACACTATCAAATGGTTAAACCCATCCCCCAATTTGAGATTGTTGAGCGGTGTGTATTATATATATGTAAAAATTGAGTGTGTATTGTGTGTGTATATATTAAAACTCAAGTTTGTGTATATATAAGACCCAACATGTGCTATGTGCTTGTATATATTTATATATATATATATATATACATACATATACACTACTTGTGTATCCGTGCAATGGTACGGCATGAATCTGGATGAACTCGAATTCTCAGTTCTTGATTGTTCTGTTTTAGTCCCTCTAGACCTTGTTTTTTATGGTTTTGGGCAGACATCGTTTTAGTTTTATGGATCCCCGTTTGTGATGAGAAAGAAAAATACAAATTCAAATTCTCTACAAACTTCAAGGAATATTTTTTGAGAGACTACACACCTTAAGATATCTTAAACGATCACCAGTTCAAACAATAAGCAATCACGAACGAAATTAATTAGTATATTCATAGCAAGTAATAGCAAATTAGAAGAAGAACATGTTCCGACAGCAGTTGCAAGCTTTGTTCTTCGTTCTTTCGTTCAATTCCATCAAGAAATACCAAAGAACAAGAATCAAATTATGACTACTCCGTGATAGCAACACCTCTCGCCGCTTTAATCTTCTCAATTATCCATCCAACACCAGGTTAACTTCCTACCGGGTTTTACCCCATATCCGGGTAGACCTTCTACCAGATTTCCACTAAAACCCGGACACATTCATACCGGATTCCTGCCGAAACCCAGATACCCTCTTACCAGATTCCCACAAAATCTAGACACACCCTTATTGAGTTTCACTCAGAACTCGGGTAACTTCACCATTAAATTCTACCCATAATCTGGGAAACCTTGCCCGGAAACTACCCAATATCCACGTAAATTTGACTGGCTTCGAGCGATTCCCGATCATTCGAGTCTGTCCCGATTATCAGCTAAGGGTTTTCTACCCTTTTCATTTACAAACACATTTGACCAAAAAGGATTAGCGTTCTAACTCTTATTAACCAACTAACAACATTAAAACCATTAATACTCCATAATGAATAATTTTCTAGGAATCTCATAAATATAATGACACATTGACCTAATGGCTCAATCCCAATTCAATACACACCAAGATATATGGAGATCATTAGGGGACGAATGATTTTTAGCTTACCTTGTAGATGATTCCTCAAGATTTTTCTAGCACAACCCTTGCCAAAATTCCTACTCAGCCTCTCCTCCCCTCTCTTTCACTATAGCAAGCAGCCACCACACTACAAGAATTAGGTATTTTCCCCTTTTATACCTTTCGTAAATCGCATCCAAGTCCTTGAGTTTTCTTTCTCACACTCTGCCAACACTTTACAAAGCAGACTGCAGTTTAGGATAACGGTTATTACATGATGAATACCAAAAATTCGTAGAGTGGATCATATGTGATACGTTATAGATCACATGTGATTCAAAACGTGGATCCATAAAATAAAGAAAAATGGTGAAAAGGTAAATTGATTGATTGTGGATTTCATATGTGATAATTAACGAAAATTATAAAAAATCTTAGTGTATCCAAAAAATTGTGAAAAAATGTTATAAAATTTGATAAAAAATATCAATTAGTTAAAGTTAAATTATAAATAAATGTAAAATATATAATGAGGCTTCTAATGTATTCAAATAGTGCTTTTGTTACAATTATACCCTTAAAGGATATTTGACCCAATTCAAAATGTTAATTATCCAAATTTATAAAAAAAAAATATATTGTATGTATCAAAAAATTATACGGTTTATATTACTTTTTTCAAATTGACCGTTTTCTCGTTTAAATATGATCCTATATATATATATATATATATGCGTGTGTGTGTGTGTGTGTGTATGTAGAGGGATAGTAAAATGTAAACCTATAAATGTGTGTAAACTATGTAAATGTAACGTCCCAAAAACACAACAGGACAAACATAGCAATAACTCATAATCATTACAACACTGGGTCCCAAAATTTCATTACATCAATCTCGAACTAAGGTTGGCGGAAACAACCTATACACAACTGAGAATAATCTAGCTTCTACAAGTGGCACTTGCACTGTCTCTAGCTGCACATGTACTCTATCTTGCGCTTGCCCACATACCTGAGTCTCCTACTATATGCTTACCTGAAAAGGTTTTAGTTTTGAAAAGCGAGGGTTAGACCATGAGGTCTAGTGAGTTCCCTCCGTAAACAGCGTACATCAACATTATAAAAATTCATTTTATAAAACACCTTAACGTTCTTCACACAATCATTCAATCATGGTACTGCACAGTGTTTAAGGATCACATAGGCGGTTACAGATCCGAGTAGGAAGGAAACGAATTCCCTCCTACAAGCTACTCACCTATCCGAGTAGGAAGGAAATGAATTCCCTCCTACAAGCTTACTCATATATCCGAGTACGAAGGAAATGAATTCCCTCCTACAAGCTTACTCATAACAGCCCAAGGGATCATCTGATCCCGAGGTACTCATATCCCACTGTGCAGACCGACTCCACATAACATATACATAGCTTGTCATAAACATGAAATCCGTTTAACACTTTATAATTTATTTCACCTTGATGAATAATCTTTTCCTTAAAACATACTTTTCATGGGAAAACATACGTAAAAGCTTGTAAATAAATCATGCTTGTAAACACACCATGATCGGTAAAATATTAAACTTGCATTCACGTAAAAATATTGTAAATAACATGGCATGTCCACATAACCACTTTCTTTGGAAAAACACGCAAAGTCACGTATTTTAGTTAGAAAAACTCACCCGGTGCGTTTAATATCTTTCCTTACTTTGCTTCCGACTTACAATCGGGTTACCTGAGAAATGGATGAATTATAAACTGCTCAGACCTTAACACCAACTTTCCGGACACTATCCGGACTCAACTTATCGAATACATAACTTACCGGTCAATTACTACTTTCCGGACAACTTACCGGATTACTCCACTTACCGGATAACTCTTACCGGATAACTATACTTACCGGACATACTACATTCCGGACACACACACTTTCCGGACATCATATCCGGAAACCAGAACTGTCACTTACCCGGAAACCCTTGACACCCGGATACCTATGAGCACCATCAGGAAACCCCCATTGTCCGGACACTATGAACAATACCCGGAAACCTCCCCACTGTCCGGACACTACTGTCCGGATGGGGCGACGTTCGGAAACTACGGGCAGGACGAAAAAACCTTTTTCCAAAAGTGATTAAAAACCTATTTTCTGTTAAAAGCTCGATTAGACAAACATAAGGGTTCGTCAATCAGTCATAAACACTCAATTAATCCCCTGATAAACCGTAAAATCGAAGCATTACAACCAAGAACCCCAAATACTCTTTAAGGGTTGTTTTGAAGAAGAAATACCATAAACCCCTATGATTTCATCCCCAAATCTTAGACAAAAGAGAGTAAGGAACTTGAAATAAACAGAAGCAAACACATTGGATGATTACCTTTACTAATCTTTTCCTTGATTGAGAATTCTACCACTTTTGCTCTTTCTTCTTTTCCCCTCTTAGCCGCCAAACACCCAAGAACAATAATACTGATTCTAAACTAAAGGATGCCCTAGGAATTTGGAGCCATTTATACTCCTCATAAATTGTCAACAAGTCCTTCAACTTCCAACTTGAGTTTCTTTGAATTTGGCCACCAAACCTTCACACTTTGCAAGAAAAACCCGGTTGTTACAACACTCCCCCGCTTAAAAGAATTCCGTCCCCGGAATTACTTATTGGGAAAAGATGCGGGTATCATGGCCACACCAAAACTGACACTTCCCAAGGTAATGCCACTTCTGACTCAGTCAACCACCTTATTAAATTCGAAACATGGAACATTGGGTGCATTCCCTTCAGTTCTTACGGTAACTCCAACTCATAGGCTACTATTCCTACTCGATCAAACATGACAATAGAAGATTAAATAAGGCTTCTCAAGCACCTATACTTCCTTTAAGGAGGAACCTGGCGGAATCCCCCTTTACAACACGAGATTCTTTTACCAAGAAACAATCACTCACCTGACAGCTTAGCACAAGGCTAACCCTGTACGTCCCGATAACTCACAACCCAGAGTTTCCGTCAACGTAATACAAGCAATTCTATATCACTTCTCCCAACCAACAATCGTCTATGCAGATAACATTTCCCTTTCTCGGACCACCTCGACCACAACTCGTCAACCATCTCTCATATCCTTGCCACTTCATCACTCCATACTTATACGTAACTAAGGGTAGGAACCTCCAAACCCATCGTTGAAGTGTTCACCTACTCGAATTAAACTTTCCCTGAAACGCATCAATTTCTCACCGATTGCCACGATCGTTCAGTCATAAAAATAGGACTCCGGTTATCCTCACACAACTGGGAGGAGTAACCATGGTCACACCATACTATTCTCACCAGCTTAATCACTACATGACCAAATCGTTTGTCTTATCCACTCCTTTCTTGCACAAAGTCATACACAAATCCCTTCCTCAAAGATTTTACATCTACTACACCACATTATGATTAACACATCCGTCATCTTCTTTAGACTTACAGTGATTTCAAGAACATACTTGCTTAGCGACTCACATAGCCAAAAATGCTTGGTCTCTCATTTGGGCAAGCACTCATTAATGCTCTGACATTCTACTCCGATAGTAGACGTATCACACTGCCACTTACAACTACGTTTTCCAACCACTTGCTAAACAATTCGCACACCTCATCCGAAAACCCGAAAAGGCTTCCATCTAATGTTTCATCTTTCTAACATCACGTTACTACAACACTAGCTGGGACATTTAACTTGGCAACTATTGACACTACATAACTGTACATTCCTCACTCATAACATCACACTGCAGACCGAATCCCTCATGGCCATTCTTACATAATTCAAACTCGTCTTCACATTCTCTCGCATACATATCTCGCTACTTTGTCCTTTCTCACCCTAGTTGAACTATAACTTCCTAGTTCCCAATTAGCTCAAAAGTAGTCGGTCTTGCTCGCTATTTACGATCCGAGCCCTCACATAAACAGGATGATACAATTTACACACTCGCTTCGTTCGTGCTACATACCTTGTCCTTCTACGAACCCTCCATACCTCGTAAGTAGAACGCTTAACCAAAATAGCAGTCTCTCACTAACTTAACACCCCTACAAGGTGTTCTATCAACTTTCACTCTCCTGGCTCAAGTCTTCGACCTCAGCCAACTTACACTGCTGCCGACTTCAACATCAATAGTCAACTTGTTGATACTGTTAAATCCCAATTCTAGCACAAAGTAATGAACAAGTGTAGAGAGAATCTAGAGAGCAATCTTGTCATCCATATATTGATTTCAAAGTGTAAAATGACAAATGCTTCAAGTTGTTGAACAAAATAACAAAGGAACTCCTTTATATAGTAGGACATGACAAGCCCATGCCTCTACTAAGGAGAAACATTACAAGATATTAATACTGTCTTGATAGCTACAAAAATGCCCTAACAATCTCCCCCTTAGCTATCAAGGCAGAAAGGGTCTTCTTCTACTTCGAAACCCAAGATGCGTTTCAATCCTTCGCATAGCCATTCTGAAGCTCAATTTTTCATCTATCTCTTCAATGGCTCTTGACAAAACTCTTCTAGGTCTTGAAGACATCCAATTAACTTTTCGTTCAGCATCATGTCTTTTGAGCTTTTCGACTAACTGAAGTCTTACAATTTTAAGCGTACCATCAGAATATTTTTCCAACTCATTAAACCGAATGAATATCTTGTTTGCACCATTACTGAACACAACACCAAACTCTGGTTCTCCAATCACACAATATAAAGGCATCCTCATCAATCCAGTCAATTCTTGATTTGGTCTTAACAGATTTATTCTTAGTTGATAGCTTTCCACACCCATCTGCAAATCATGACACTGTGTGAATAAAACGTGTCTTCTCAGAAATCTCTTAATGGCATTCAAAGCAAGAGTTACGTTTTCCCTTCTGATCTGAAGATCTCTGAAATGATGATACAAGAACTCAAAATCTTCCATGGTTAAATGACAGAAATCAGCTTCAGTAAATCTATAATCTCTGCAATCTTGCCTTTGAACAAGAAACTCTGGATACCACAACTTGTAATACAGTCTAGCTGTTACCTCTTTTATAGACACAATCAACTTCTTGCTCCTCACCTCTCTTTTCTTTTGACACTTGTCCCTTAGAAAGTACATATATTCGAACTTGTATTCGGCTGTTTGATCTGTAATACCCAACACAGCGTAGGGATTCAAAGTTCTGATTCTGTGCACAAACAATCTTCTTTCTTCTTCTTCTAGGAAAGGTGTTCTCAAATACAAAGTTCTTTGTCATTGTTCAAGTTCAGTCAATTTTCTGCTCCGTGAGGATGAAGGACCAGGTTGATCAGCTGGATTAGAAGGACCAGCTTCATCATGACTAGGAATGATAGGAGGTATTGAAGATGTAGTGGATTGAGGATCAGTCTCTTCGGATTTTGGCTCTTTAGATAATGGATCATGAGAATGATGTGGTTCAGATACAGGTATAGTGGTTTGAGTTGAAGTAGATTGGTCAAGGTTGATGGTTATAGGTGTAACAGGAGGTTGTTCTGACATCAAAGTGGTTGAGATATGTTCGGGTGAGTGTACAGGGCTAAAGATTATTTCTTCAGGAGTTTGTGGCCCATATATCTCTGACAAAATATCAACCTCTTCTTCATTAAATCCAACACCTTGATCTTCTGGTTCATAAGTAAATACCAAAAGTGGTTCTTCTTCCTCCTTAACTTTCCAATACCGATCATAAGCTCTTGCACTTTCATCAGCTTCTTCATCATCAGAACTAATTTCAATCAACTCCACAGATTGCACGAATCGATCAACCACTTCTCTTATCTCCTTCTCATTTACCTCAGGCTTTTCAACTGTTGGTTCTATATTCGGATCAACATATAATACGATCTGTTTTCCGCTTTGATCACCCATAGCACCTGATTCAAACATTTTAGATATTTCAGCAACAGTCGGATTCTTTTTCTGACCTTGAGAGCTTTCTGACTCAGCTCTTCTCTTCTTACTCATCTCCCCCTCATGATCATGATCATCGGGATCCTGATCATGTCTTCTTTTAGTACCCTGAGCTTGAGTCTTACACGACTGTTCCATTAATGCTTTCAACTCAACAATTGACTGCTTCATATCACTTAAAGATTTCACAACTTCAGACTTGAAAGTAGATAACTCTTTGGATAATGCTTGAAACTGTGTGGGTGTAACTGAAGGTGTAGGTGGAAGTGGATTTGGAGTAGATTGGAAATTCTGAAGTAGAGATAACAAGGTTTTACTTTGCTGATCTTCAAGACTCATAGACATCAGTTTGGCATAGAATAAATCCCTTAATTCATCAACACTTTGATCCACTGGTGGTTGTTGCATAGGAGAAGACTGAGGTACTCGAGGCGGAGCCAGATAGATTTCTGGACGAGGACGTACAGCTGGCTCATAAGTCATCGGTTCTTTTCCCTTCAACTGATTCTTCACACCTTGTAACTCCCGGATGAACATAGTTTCAATATCCTTTAGGGCGCCATCGAAGTTTTCCCTTGTCACAAAGATGGGTAAAGTAACACCGGCACCACTTAGGTTTGCCGTTGACACAACAGTTGTTGCAACTGTGTGACCTACGCTCAGTGTTGGCATAGTGTTAACACTGGTAGGATTTCCACTCTGTCCTTGTAGTCCTGTAAAAGAATCTACTCTGAGTGTTCCGGATGGGTCACGAAGACGCGCATCAGATGTTTCTGAAAGTGTCCTATTCAAAGAATCAAATATGTTAGGAACAGGCACTAGACTCGAACTTTGTGCAGGAAAGAAGGTCGAGGACTGGGGAGGAAGTCGCTCTGTTTCAATATCCGGAATCTACGAACGAGATCCAGATAGTGTTTGTGCTAAAACCCCGTGAGAAAATGAGACAGTTTCTTGTGAAGAAGAAGCTGAATAGCTGGCAGAGGTGTGCAATTGCGGTACTGGGCGAGTAACGACTTGTTCAACACCTGATCCCAACAAATGAGATCTGGTGGTGGATGTGGCTGCCCTTCTGGAATAGACAGTTTGGATATCTTTCACACTCACCATATTCTTTTCTTCAGTTTCTCTCACAGACTCATATATTTTCAACTGATACTCCCTCGGGTCTCCTTATGCCTTCCGTTCCTTCACTAACTTGAGTCGACATTAAAGGCATGTCATCAAAGTTTAAGCTTTCCACATTAATATTATCTGACATATTCAATTGTGGAAATTCAAAGATATCAGAAACGTTACCAAAACAGTTTTCTTCAGTATTAGCATCAGCACCAATATTTTCAGCATTCCCTTGTTCATCATCATTATCATCGTTGTCATCTTCATCATCATCACGATGTTCCTCCGCTGAATCAGACGCATTATCAGACTCTGTACTATCACTAGAGTACTCAACTAAAGGAGGATCCCCAATGTGTTTAGGAATTTCTCCCTCAGAATCGTGTTGTACAAGATCATCTGTATGTGTGTCCTCGGACGATGACCCTGTATCTTTAAATACAGATGTATGATCCCCACCAGTTCCCCTCTCGGTGTTTTCCCTCGACTCTCCCTGTTCAGTAGCCCGTGCATCCTGAACACTCACCGACTCCTCTTGCCTAGGGGTTGAGTCTGGGGTAGGTCCCTCCGGTTCTGGCTGGACCATAGACTCTCTATACTCGATAATGCACTCAACGTCTTGATCCGCGTATCGAAGAAATCCTTCAGGTAACGGCATCTCATAATCAAATTCAGTTTTACGAAACTGAAGATACTGCATAGCTTTCTCGGGCACAGAAGGATGATTTGCTCGTCTTGGAATTTCTCTGTTAGAACGAAGCATGCTATGAATGATAATCTGAAGAAACCTCATATATGGAACATAAGGCTTTCCCTTGTTTTGTCGACGAAGTTCTATCTTCTCGCTCAGTTCATGCCAGAAGATGGCTGCATAATCTACATGTAGATCATACACCACCGCATAAAATAACTTCAAGAACCCAATGCTGGCACTGTCTGTTCCGGCATGTTTTGCAGATAAGCAACGGTTAATGATTGAGAAGATCGTATAGTATAATGGTGGAAGATTCGCCTTGTGGAATTCCTTCACCCGTGTTAAGTTTCCAACATAGCCCATGGCTCGTATACCTTCAAAGGTTTCTTCTTCGGATGGAAAGGGATCAAATTCAGTCTGTCCCTCTCGTGAATCAGGTTCAGGTAGCCTCAGAATCATTCGTAGTCTCTGGAAGTCAAGCTTTGTTACAAAATTGTCTATCTGAAACACAAATAATGGTCTTCCATTTTCCATAGTTGTGGTTATTGTCTTCCAAGCTTGCTGCAGATATAACATGGGCACAACTACTGTGTTCGTCAGTGCATATGCTAACGGATGATTCCTGAGCACTTCCTTTATCACTGGATGAATGCTGATACGATCAAAGTCAATATGATGATTGTTAGGAATGATTGCAGTGTAATTGACTGGATGTATAATAGGTTGATCTAGATCAGTTCCGACTTGTGATTGATGTACTGATCGAGTCGACGGTAAAGGTACATCGGGTGTCGGTTGGGGTAAATCCGGAATATGATCATCAAATCCTTGAACATGACTTTGTTCTTCCTGATTGGCCATTTTACCTGTTGATAATAGTTCTTACCGAATTAGTCTTTGAAAAAAAATTTGAAAGAAATTTTTTTTCTAAGTATAGAATTCGAATCATAGTGCATTCGAATTCATGATTTGTCTTTGAATATCAATTCGAATCCACAAGGGTTCGAATTCATCCAATTCGAATCCACAAGGGTTCGAATTCATCCAATTCGAATCCATAAGGGTTCGAATTCATCCAATTCGAATCTATATGGGTTCGAATTCATCCAATTCGAATCTATATGGGTTCGAATTCATCCAATTCGAATTCATAAGGCATTCGAATTCAACAGTTAAGCCCTAATTCAGATTATAACATGTGAATTCGAATCTAAAGGAATTCGAATCTAAAGGCATTCGAATTCAACACTTTAGCCCTAATTCAGATTATGACATATGAATTCGAATCTAAAGGAATTCGAATCTAAAGGCATTCGAATTCAACACTTGAGCCCTAATTCAAATTATGACATATGAATTCGAATCTAAAGGCATTCTTTCTTAACATGTTTCATGAATTCGAAACAAGAACGATTCGAAATCATGTTCGAATTCAACAATGTTCATGAATTCGAATCAGGTATGGTTCGAATTCATGTTCATATGAACACGATGATGAACAGTAAAATTTTTGATTTTACAGATTAGCATAGTAAATGTTTACAATCAAACAAACCATTCGGATAGAATGATTCGTATTACATTTTCGAATCTGATAAGAGTAATTTCGATAGAAATGTTTACCTGATGAGGATGAATCAAGCAGATGAAGGATCGATAAAGTGGAAGATGAACAGTGTTCTCTTGAGAGTGTTTGAAACAATACCAAATAGTGAAAAGTGGGAAATAAGGTTTCGAATCCTATTTATACTCAAAAAAAATTTGTACACTTGGCACACATTAGAGTACCCCACTTGGCAATCAGTTAAAAATGCATGTTTCAAAACATTAGATATGGCACTGTTCATCTGAACAATTTACATAAACAAATATGTAAAAAAATTCCAAAAGAGTTCGAATCAGATAAAGTTGTACAACAATTGATATTGATCTCATTGAATTCGAATCCTTAAGGGTCCGAATTCATTGAATTTGAATCCTTAAGAGTTCGAATTCTTTGAATTCGAATCCTTAAAGGTTCGAATTCATTGAATTCGAATCCTTAAGTGTTCGAATTCTTTGAATTCGAATCCTTAAGAGTCCGAATTCATTGAATTCGAATCCTTAAGTGTTCGAATTCTTTGAATTCGAATCCTTAAAGGTCCGAATTCATTGAATTCGAATCCTTAAGAGTTCGAATTCTTTGAATTCGAATCCTTAAAGGTCCGAATTCATTGAATTCGAATCCTTAAGTGTTCGAATTCATTGAATTCGAATCCTTAAGTGTTCGAATTCTTTGAATTCGAATCCTTAAGAGTCCGAATTCATTAAATATTTGCATGAAAAATTACAACTTTTTCTGAAAAGTCCAACAACTGTTCTAAAATTCTCACATCAAATAAAATTTTGTAAGCTCTCAGATACAGATAACACTTTTACAGATTTATGCCGAACTGCTCCCCCTTAACAATTGCATAAACTGTTATCTTTTCTTCAGAGAAATCTGCACAAACAGAGGAAAATTTGGTACTCATAGAACATGAGTCCAAACTGTTAGAATTATCACTTTGTGTAAAAATCTAACTCCCCCTTAAACTATGAATTCTTGAGCAACTTGCTTTCTTCCTCTGAAAATATGCATAAAACTCAGTATTTGATATTGGATCAAAAATACATTTCACAAGGAAAGTCAAATTCATTGAATTTTATTTTATGACTACTAACATTTGATCATTTGAAAGCTTTACAAAAGAACTTCAACTTAATAAAATTTAACATATATTCCAATCAGATGAAATCAAATGCATGTGTTTGGATTCAAGGACAAGACATCATTGCTTATCAAGTTATAATTGTTCAGTGTCAACCCCTTTATTAAATCTATTTGGTGTGCTAGCATGCGAAATATGATTGGCATAAAGCTTATGTATTTCTACAATATATAAGAATACTTTGCTCTACTCACACTATTTGTCCAAAATCAGAATTTTCACAAATTTACGGGTTTATCGCGACTTTGTATTTTCCCAAGTTTCAAGAGATATGTGCTCTTTGGCATCTTTTAATATTGTGCACATTTGAATCTTTTGAATTTGTGCCCATTGGCATCTTTTGTTTTTGTGCGCATTGGCATCTTTTGATTTTGTGCTCATTGGCATCTTTTGATCAAGAAGTTTAGTAAGAATAAGATACACCGTTAAACATGACTTTCTATCTGGTTCTATAGCAGGATTTGGGTTAGCAGATCCCAGACCAGTTGGCCTTAGGTGCTAGGTGTCAAGCACCCCTTAGAACTTAATTTCCCAAACCAGAAAGGCCACATCGATATATCTTAAACCCATTTGTACCAGTAGAACATGGCTTTCTATCTGGTTCTATTGTAGGATTTGGGTCAGCCGATCCCAGACCGGTTGATCTTAGGGACTAGGTGTCGAGCACCCCTTAGGACTTACTCTCCCAAACCAGAAAGGCCACAGGCACAAACTTTCAAACTAAATGATAGTGCAACTATTTTATCTCAATCACTTGGTTATAAAACATAGTGCTTTGCCCATATTTTCATTTCCATCCATCATTCTGACATATAGGCTTTTTGAGCATTATATTCTATATATATCCAGATTCACATAACTTTGAGCATTCAGCATAATTTCATTCATGTTTTGCTGACCTTTCGATTTATTTTAGAGGTGAAAATTGAAGCAAATCTAACTCAGATAGTACAAAGTTTCTTGTAAAATCATCTTTTAGCACACATTTAGTTCATTGAATGAAAATTGAAAATTTCATGTCATTGAATTAAATTTGTAAAGTTTCAAGTTTTCAAAGTAGTAGAAACAAAATATAATCCAATGTTACCTTTCACCACATGTTCCTTGAATTAAAAAGATATGACAGTTAAAGGATATCACTTGGGAAGTGTGAGTTCTAAACTGATTTGTTTAGAAGTCTTAGTCTTTGAAGTACGGGTCCTGAACTGAATTGTTCAGAAGCCATAGTCGTTGAAGCACGGGTTTTGAACTGATATGTTCAAAAACCAAACTCTCCTTTAAGTGCGGGTCCTAAACTGATATGTTTAGAAACCATTGATCTTTGCTCCCCCTTAAGGGTACAAATATTCTTCAAAAAATACGCCGCTTCTCTTCTGTTTTCAGTCATGCGTGTGGTATGTTTCTTCAATTCAGTACATCACATGATGAACCTGCAAAACAGATTAAGCAGATTTTGGTACCCAACGAGACTTGGGTCCTAGTGTGTTAGGATATGATCATAGATTTAAGTAAGCAAGAACACGAACTCCCCCTCAATGTCTTAAGGATTCAACATTCCTAGTTTGCTGATTAAAAAATTTAACCTCTTTTCATCTAAAGGTTTTGTGAAAAGATCAGCAAGTTCTAGTTCTGTTGGTACAAAGTGCATTTCTATAGTTCCCTTCTCAACATGGTCTTTGATAAAATGGTACCTGACATCTATGTGTTTCGTTTTGGAATGCTGAACAGGATTTTCAGTTATTGCAATTGCGCTTTTGGAATCACAATAAATGGGGATTTTGTTGAAGATATATCCATAATCCTTTAGCTGAGTTTTCATCCAAATTACTTGCGAACAGCAACTAGCGGCGGCCACATACTCTGCTTCAGCCGTAGATGTTGATACACAAGTTTGCTTCTTTGATGACCAGCTTACTAGTTTATCTCCCAAGAATTGACAAGCACCAGATGTGCTTTTCCTGTCCATCATATTTCCCGCATGATCTGCATCTGTGTAAGCAGTTAGTTCAAACCCAGAATCCTTAGGATACCAAAGACCCAAATTTTTTGTGCCTTTGAGATATCTAAGGATTCGCTTTACAGCCACAATATGAGATTCCGTCGGGTTTGCTTGGAAACGTGCACAAAAAGATGTTGCAAACAAAATATCCGGTCTACTTGCCGTTAGATACAGTAAAGATCCAATCATGCCTCGTTATAACTTTTGATCGACTGATATACCAGATGAATCAGCGTTCAAAAGCTTACCAGTAGCCATGGGAGTTTTCATGGTGGAAGAGGAATTTAAGTCAAATTTCTTTAGCATATCAGTTATATATTTTGATTGATTGATAAAAATGCCTTTATTTGACTGTGTCACTTGAAGACCAAGAAATTTTTTTAACTCTCCCATCATACTCATTTGAAAACGGCTTTTCATCACCTCTTCAAAATCTTTACACATATCTGGATTTGTAGATCCAAATATAATGTCGTCAACATATATTTGTACTAACATTAAATCTTTATCTTCTCTTTTGAGAAAAAGAGTTGTATCTATTGTACCTTTGGTGTATCCATTTTTAAGCAGGTGAATAGTCAGAGTCTCATACCATGCCCTCGGTGCTTGCTTTAAGCCGTAGAGTGCTTTGTCTAGAATGTAGGCATGGTTGGGATATTTGGGATCAACAAAGCCTTCAGGTTGACTTACATACACTTCCTCATGTAGTATTCCATTCAGAAACGCAGATTTGACGTCCATTTGGAATACCTTCATGTTCTTATGTGCTGCGTATGCAAGAAAGATCCTTATTGCTTCAATCCTTGCTACTGGTGCATAGGTTTCATCATAATCTATTCCTTCTTGTTGATTGTAACCTTTAGCAACCAGTCTTGCTTTATTTCTGACTATAATCCCCGCTTCGTCCTTTTTGTTTCTAAAGACCCATTTGGTTCCAACTATGGTTTTGTCTTTTGGACGTTTCACCAAGTGCCACACTTCATTGCGTTTGAACTCATTTAATTCCTCTTGCATGGCGTTGATCCAATCTGGATCTTGTAAAGCTTCAGATGCTTTCTTGGGTTCTAACGTGCTAAGAAAATTTACGTACAAACATTCGTTTTTAGTCGCAGATCGGGTTTTCACTCCATCATTCAGATCACCAATTATATCAGCCGGAGGATGTGCTCTTGTCCATTTATGACTACTTGGAATAGTTGGTATATCCATACGAGTGTTTGATGGATTATTTTCATCCAATACTGCAAAAATCTCCTCTGTCGATTCAGCTGAAGATACATTTGTCGTTTCCGGTATGTTGACTTCTGTTTCTAATCCTTCAGAGGTGGAAGTCTCCGATGAATGATTTTCTGAAACCTGATCAACTGGTTGAATTTTAGGTTCAGAGACAGGAACGTGTTCACTTGGAATTTCATTAGTTTCTACAGAAGTACTAGTATCAACATCTTTAGTTGGACCGGAGATATTTGCACTCGTCTGATTCTGAGATGCATTCACAGATGTGATTGGTGGTTCCATATCTGCACAGTAATCCATAAATGCATCATGAAATAGTAAATCTAAATCAGTAGTATTATTATTATTCAAAGATGAATTAGAAAACTGTTTCATCACAGGTTCTACTCCATTTTTAGTAGAAGCTTCAGATTTCTGTACGAGTTCTGAACTAAATTGTCCAGAAGTCAATGTCACAGTCTCGTCGAACGTAACGTTGATACTCTCGATTACTGATTTTGTTTGATTATTATAAATCCTGTATGCTTTCGAGTTCAAGGAATAGCCTATAAAGATGCCCTCATCAGCTTTAACTTGAAGCTTTGTAAGATATTCACGATCTTTCATGACAAAACACCTGCATCCAAATACACACATAAATTTGATGTTAGGTTTGCGATTGTTGATTAATTCATATGCAGTTTTGTTAAAGCGTTTATTTATAATAGTTCTGTTTTGAGTAAAACATGCTGTGGATACTGCTTCGGCCCATAGACTTGGTGGAAGACCCGAGTAAGCAAGCATCGTCCTAGCAGCTTCTACAAGAGTTCGATTTTTCCTTTCAACTACTCCATTTTGTTGTGGAGTAATTGGGGCAGAAAAATTATGAGTTATTCCAACGGATTCAAGAAAATATTGAAGAGTTGCATTCTTGAATTCAGTTCCGTTGTCACTTCGGATTTTTCGAACAGGGCGTTGTAGAAGAGTTTGAATCTTCTTGATGAATTTAATGATCTGCTCGGGTGCTTCAGACTTGAGTCGTAAGAAATCCAACCAAGTATATCGCGAAAACTCATCAACCATAACCAAGATATATTTCTTTCCTCCCATTGACTGAGTTCGCATTGGGCCACAGAGATCCATATGAATTAATTCCAAGGCATTGTTACAATTAGACAAAGTCTTGGTCTTGTGAGAAACATGTTTCATTTTTCCCATTTCACAAGCTGGACACACAGAAACTTTGTCAATTTTCATTTCAGGAAGCCCGGAAACTAATCCATCTATTCGAAGCTTGTTGATGCTGCGAAAATTTTGATGCGAGAGCCTTCGATGCCATAACCAACACTCTTCTTGTGAAGCTTTTGATACAAGACAGACATGATTAGAAGCAACAAGAGTTGTAAAATCAGTCATGTATAAGTCTCCGCATCTTTTTGCTCTGAAGATTTCTGACCAATTTGCATCCAAGATGTAGCAAAAATCTTTATCAAATAACACCTTACAGTTCTTGTCGCAGAACTGACTTATACTGAAAAGGTTATGCCCTAAACCTTCAACATACAAGATCTTTTCAATTTGTATTGAGTCATTTTTCAACGTTCCGTAGCCTCGAACGTGACCTTTTGAGTCATTTCCAAATCCCACTGATCCTCCAGGATGTACAATAAAATCTTGCAAGAAGTGCTTGTACCCCGTCATGTGTCTAGATGCTCCCGAATCAATGACCCACACATGACGGTCCTGTTAAGAAACAATTATCTTATTTTAGGTACCCATATCTGCATGGGTCCTTTCTTGTTAGTATGGATCAGTTTATTAATGACATTTGATGCCCCCTGAATTTTGCCTTTAAAAGTTAAACGATTGAGTAAATTTGGTTTGTTAACTTCATTTTTTGGAATCCATTTCCAATCCATATTTACTTCAACTGTTTTCTTTTCTTTCATCTTTTTATTCTGTTTGTTTGATCTGAAACCAAACATTTTGGCAAATTTGTTTGCTGAGGATTTTAAAGAGAAGGAAGAAGTTTTAGACTTCTTATTCGTTGGAGCATTTCTGTTTAGCTTGAAATAGTTGTCCCAACAGTGAGCACAATGAATTCTTCTTTTAGCTTGTGACAATAATTTGAAATCTGAAATTGCGGAATTATTATTGCCACAAACATTGCAAACATTACAAGAATGTATACAATTTTTATTCAAAGAACTACATTTCTCAGAGTCGGTGCTTCTATTCTTGCTATTCAGAACTTGTTCCTTCAAATCCACATACTTTTCTTCATCCATTTCTGAGAAAGAAGAAGAAACATTGTCAGAACCTTTAGAGGTAGAAGGATCACTTGAAAACAAATTAGATTTATTTTCGGATGATTTTTCTTTCTCTTTTCCTTTTGAAACTGGATCACTTGAAAACAAATTAGATTTATTTTCAGATGCTTTTTGTTTCTCTTTTCCTTTTGAAGCTGGTTCTGTTTTTAAATCAGATACCTTTGATGAAAACTTTTTATGGTAGACTTCACAAAACTTTAATTCTATTTCAAATTCAGTTCTTTCTTTCTTCTTCTTTTCTTTTTCTAGAAATAAAACTTTTTCAAAATCTGAAATTTGTTTCGAAAGTTCTACACATCTTAATTCAAGATTTTTCTTTTCTTTAAAAAATTTGAGCTTTTCAAAAGGATCAAACATACTTGAAGATTTATTCTGATCTTTGGATTCAGCTTGTTTTGAACATTTTTCACAACTTTTTGAGGCCTTAGAGTTTGATATTTCACATAATTTGGATTCTAGTCTTTGAATCTCACTCTTAAGATCAAGATTGATCCTTTTTGTATGATCAAATTCTAGTCCAATATTATCATGATCATCCTCTAATTTTTCAAAATCTAATTGCCATTTGGAAATTTGATTTTCTAAATCAACAATTTTAAGTAAAGCTGAGTCCAAATCAGGAAATTCAGAAGAGGTTTCTGGAACAAACTCCTTTTTGTCAGAATCTGATGTATTATTTGACTCCATTTCAACGTTAGATTTAGTTTTAACAGATATAGGTTCATTGATTTTGTCAACAATTGTTTTAGCCATAGATTCATCGGAAAACAACGAACTAAATCCAGTTGGTTCACACATTTTGGTTTTGTAACTGGAGTTTAATTCATCATATTAAAAATTTGTTATATTGTATCTAGGCTTTTCTTTTGAACCTTTGTCTGTTTTAGCTTCATCTTTCATTGAAATTGGAGTTGAAGAATTTGAAGCATTATCTTTGATAGGAGTTTCTGATTTAGGAGATGTTTCTGATACAATAACTTGTTGCAAAATTCCATTACTTGCCTTTGCTTTTTCTTGTGTCTTTGGAGGTGTTTTTGTTATTATGACTTGTTGCAACACTTCATTATTTGATTTAACAGATACAGGTGAATTAACAGGTGTTTCTGTTATAATGACTTGTTGCAACTTTACATTTGCTGGTTTAACAAAAACTTTTGCAATTGGAGGAATCTCCTTTATCAGAGTTTGCTTCAAAACTTCCTTTTTCTCAATAGGTTTTATTGTTTTGAAACTCTTGTCATCAGATAATCCTAGACCCATTTTTGGATTATAAAATCGTTTATCTTTTGGGTTGCTAGTCAACAAATTCAGCGTTTGCTCAGATTGGCCTCTTTTGTAATTTAAATCTTCAAGCTGCTTAATCTTTTCAATTGCTTCTTTTCTTTCATCAGAAAGAATCTTGATTTTGAACTGAAAATCTATGTTTTCATCATTTAAATCAGTTATTTTCTTTTTTAACTCAGAAATTTCAGATTCAAGTATTTTAACATTTGATCTAATAATTTCTTTCTCCTTTTCTCTATCTTCAGCTAAACACTTATAAAGAAGTGCTTCATCATGATATTTCAGCTTTGAGCTTTTCTCATCTTCATATTGCTTTTGCACTTTTTCAATTTTCTTTTGTGCCTTTTTAAATTTCTCGTTAAGCTCAAATATCACAACTTGCATTTCTTCATATTTATTATTTTCAGTTTCAGATTCATTTTCAGAATTATCAGAATAAAGAGAAGTGTTATCATAAAGAGAAGGATATAGAGATTGTACCTCAGATTCCAGATCTTCCTCATCAAGTTTAGCCATTAAACTGTGCTTCACTTGAGTAAAGTGAGCTTCTTCATCATCTGAAGAATCCATCAGCCATATTTCTTCTTCAGCATTTACTGGCTTTCCGGTTTCTTTGGCTTTTGCGAGATGTGCTTTACGCTGATAGTATTCAGAATCCTTAACTTTCTTCAACTGACAATCTCTGGCAAAATGACCCGGCTTACCGCAGTTATAGCAGTTTCGGTCATCCATATCCTTCTTTTCTTCCCTCTCCTTTTTCTCAACTTTCTCCTCTTTTTCTTCTTCCTTTTGATCCTTGTTCTCATACCTTTTCTCAAACCTTTTGTATCTGTTCACTTTGTTGTAATCAGGTTTGCTTTTTGAATGAAACTTCTTCTTTCCATATCTGTTTTGAAATCTTGTAGTTAACAAGGCTAATTTTTCAGCTATCTCACTCATTTCATCTCCAGAACTGCTGCTTTCATCATCATCATCAGAACTTATCTTCTTTTTGCTTAACCCAGAGATTAAAGCCTTTGTTTTCATCGCTCCACTTTTCTTGTGTTCACATAGAAGGGCTAAAGATTCTTCGACCTTTTTCTCCTTTTCTTTGACCATTTTTACTTTTTCTTCATGTTGACCCAGAATGCTGAAAATATCGGTCAACTTTTCATCATCCATATCCCTTGACATTTGAAGCTGAATAGAGTATGAATCCCATTCCGGCAGTAAATTCTTGACAAACTTGTAATTAATCTCTGATTCAGACTTGTCAACTCCATTCCTTCTTAAATCATTCAGAATGATGTTGTAACGATCATAGGTATATTTCAACGATTCTCCATCTCTAGCTTTAAACCCTTCATACGCATTGATGCTCTGATTCTTTTTTGTCTTCATTGATTTTGATGAACCCTCAAACTGCCTTTCTAGCTCATCCCAAATATCCTTTGCTGAATTTTGGCTGTCTACGCGATTATAGATATTGTTTGGAATGGCCATAGTCAAGTATGTCAATGCTTGCTCATCAATTTCAACTCTAGCTTTATCAGCATCACTATAATATTTGTATTCCTTTTCTATTCTTCTTGGAAGAATCTCTTGACTTGTTTCTGTTGCAGCAATGCCACCAACCTCTATGTAGGCTTTGTAAGGACCGTTCTGAATGGACAGCATAAGATCTCTGTTCTGATGATTCAGAAATTGAATCATTCTCCTTTTCCATTGAGAATATTCTTCAGCTATCAATACCGGAGGCTTATTCTTAGAACCCATGCTCAGCATATCTCTCGACATCTTCTGATAATTGGCTAGATAAACGATCGTTCAGAAGATAAAGCAGTTAGTGTAAGAAAAATTACACTTATGAGAATTTAACCAACATTCCTAAGAATTCGGATGCTCAATTCGGATGCTCAATCCGGATAATCAATTCGGATGCTCAATTCGGATAATCAATTCGGACTTGATAGATTTCGAAATCCTCCAATTTGAACTTAACAGCGTTAGAATTCACTCAATTCGGATGTACTAAGGTTCGAATTCACTCAATTCGGACGTACCTTGGTTCGAATTCTTTACTTGGAAAATTTAATCAACTCAATTCGAATCTAACACAGTTCGAATTCTCCTCAATTCGAATCTAACACGGTTCGAATTCTCCTCAATTCGAATCTAACTGGGTTCGAATTCAATCAATTCGAATCCTTCTTGAGTCGAATTCTACACTTGTATTTCCAAGAACACTTCAAATTCTTCTTTGAATGATCCGAATTCACCAAGAATGATCCGAATTCACCACTTCGAACTTCAGAATCACTTAATTTGCCATATCTTTTTCAATTCTTGATCAATTTTGATGAATCTTATATCAAAATGCTCGTAATTCAAATCCGCACATTTTTCCTGTTAATCACGATTCACAATTCGATCAATTTAACCAGATTAAGATCCAAACAGTGATTTTGAACTTTTTAAAAAAATTTCAAAAATTGATCAGATCTGTCGATTCTGTGCAGTTTTTGATGTTGATCCAAGAATTAAAGATGATCAGAATGTAAATCCGAATGCAACGATGCAAAAAATTGATTCAAAAACTCAAAATCTAGAAAATCTTCATGTCTGAATGTTAAGACTTCAGATGAACAGTAAACTGAGAGTGGTCCGAATTCTTGAGCTCTAGTGTAAAAATTCTTCAATTTGGTCTTCGATCTGCTTGAATCTTCTGTTTAGCTCTGATACCAATTGTTAAATCCCAATTCTAGCACAAAGTAATGAAAAAGTGTAGAGAGAATCTAGAGAGCAATCTTGTCATCCATATATTGATTTCAAAGTGTAAAATGACAAATGCTTCAAGTTGTTGAACAAAATAACAAAGGAACTCCTTTATATAGTAGGACATGACAAGCCCATGCCTCTACTAAGGAGAAACAGTACAAGATATTAATACTGTCTTGATAGCTACAAAAATGCCCTAACAGATACTTTCTTAACCTATTCTTAAACTTGGGTTCCTTACGGAACCTAATCCTTCCAACATATCATAATCAACTTCATAATCTATCGCCCTTATTTCAAAACTTACTCATGTGACATCAATATTACAAGCTCACCTCAAAACTCATATCCCACGCCGTGGACCTTTCATTTCTGCCTCACAACACTACTCATAATGAGTTTCTAAACCAACACTTTGATGACTCCTAGTCCTTCCTCCGGACACCATCATCCCTCGGCAACTGTATTTCCAGTCACCGAACAAAGGTACAGACCCTCATACACCCGACCCTATAATCCATTCCCGACTCTTCCACTGTCCAACTCTCCTCTTGAACACATATACCAAAACTACATACGTTCTCCCCTGACTTGCCCAACACCTCTCCACTCTCGGAGTTCTTCCTTAGCTTAAAATGTAATACTCTACGACCTAGTGAGTTCATAGCCTTCATACATGACAACGCGGTAAATAAATCATTTCGTACATTTTATCATTTTAAATAAACACATTTGGAAACACTTGGGTACACCTGACCCCATCACTCTTATAACTCGGGTACACCTGACACATCTTCCCGTGAACCTTAATCTTACTCAATCCAAACGATGTTATTACGACAGTAATACGTTGAATGAAAATCCTTTCATACGACACAATTTTGAAAGAAATTACCGACACCAAGTAAACCAGTCGGTTCTCACACCCTTTTTATATGATATCAACTGGTTAAAACTCATTTTGATTGTAAAAGTTTTGCTGGAAACGTTTTCTCGACCTTTTTGTAACAATTTAACTTATCATGAAAAGTGTGAAATACCTTGCAAATCGTTAAGCTCAAAATTTCATTATGCAATGTGAATGAAATCACCTTTTCTTTAAAAATACGCTTGCACATTCTGACTCATTTTCGATCAAAATTGACATTTACACATTTAACTTAAATCGTGAATATTTCATGTGCCATATAGGAACGTCCTGCATA
This sequence comes from Saussurea involucrata, assembly GCA_033807775.1. NCBI lineage: Eukaryota > Viridiplantae > Streptophyta > Magnoliopsida > Asterales > Asteraceae > Saussurea > Saussurea involucrata. Next base: position 55,268,961 of record CM066313.1, on the reverse strand, counting down.
AAAGTCTACTTCCAATTGAAGGCTACTCACCCTAACAAGGTCAACCGCTTTACTTACGCAACTTATCCTTGACACTCCACCTACGACCAACGGTCGCCCTTTCGGTCATGCAACAACTTGCTATACATACCTTCAATGGTCCACCTACTCAACCTGTAACACCCTAAATTTCCATTTTGCTTAACAATGGTGATTTCTTCAGTTAGTTCAGATAAGATATAATGCGAAAGCGTATTTAAAGAACTGAAAGAAATACTAAGGTAGAATAACACACAATATCAAATAAGTAATATAAAGATGACAGATAGATATCTCAAAGGTTTACTATATTTGATATGGAATAAGAACACCAAGAACACTTGAAGGTTTAACAAGAAATTTGCTGGTGTGTGTGTTGTGCGAAGTTTAATACATGCATACGTTAATGTTAATAGAAGAACTCAACATGAGTCATCTATTTATACTACTACAAAGGGGACATACTTTAGACAACAAGGACTGATCTACAGTAGACAAGATCGTATGAATAGTAGCTGGTACGACGTTCATTTAATGCGCAGATATCAACTTGGACAGAGCCCTATCAGAGTTTGACACATGGAGTTTTGTCAGGGAACGCCTTGCACAAGTGGATGAACGCATCTTGGAACAGTAGAAAGATATTTGTAAATCTTCTAAGTCTTCTTTATACCACAGAGGCTCTGTCAAAGGTGACATAGGTTCTGCGGCCTTGTCCTCTGTGAGTAGTCTTCTGTCGTTTCTTTACTTCGAACTTCTTGGTGTATCGGCAGAGTCTCTGTTGGAAACTTCTATACTTAGCCTATTTTTCACTACTTTCATAAACAGAAAGATTGGAGCTAACAATCTCCCCCTAAGAAGTGAAATCTTGCTAGTAAGGAGGGCACTACATTCTTCGGTCAAAGCCACAGTCTCAAACTCACCCAACTTTCTTTTTTTGTTCAAAATATCCTTTAAAAATTTAACATAGCTTGGCATTTGCTCTAGAGCTTCTACCAAGGGTATGTTAATGTGAAGCTGTTTAAAAATGTCTAAGAATTTTTTAAATTGAACATCGACATTTTTAGGCTTCATTCTGTCAGGAAAAGGTATGCTTCGTGGGTCAATTTGAGTTTGTTGTGGAATTGGCTTTGGAACAGTAGGTTTTGGAATAGGTCCAAAAGTGGGAAGGTCAGGGATGTCGTTCCCCACTGTGGGGATCACAGTGACTTGAGGCGAATCATCAGAATCAAAATTGATATCTTTCATATCCTTTCCACTCCTAAGTGGATGGACTTGACATGTTCAGATCCTATTACCTTAGCATGTTCGGTGTCACTAGGCAATGTCCGTGGTGGTCTATTCTTAACTTCGACAGCTAGTTGTCCTACTTGGGTCTCTATATTCCTAATGGCTGCTTGAGTTTGATTCATGAAACCCTTTAGAATTGATTTAATCGATTGTTGAACCTCAGCTGGTTGATTGGATCGTGGTTGGTATGGTTGTGAGGACTGCCCTTGGTGAAAGTTCTGTGGGTGCTGCCCACTGTGATGTGGGTGCTGCCCACTGTGGTGTGGGGATTGCCCACTGTGATGTTGCTGGAATCCAGGGGGATTGTGTGGTCTTTGATGGGAATGACTCGCCCCGTGGGGTTGGAGTCCTGGATTACCAGCCCAAGAGAAATTTGGGTGATTTCTCCAACCTGGATTATAAGTCTGTGAGTATGGGTTGTTTTTCGGATTGGTTCCTATAACATTAACGGCTTCGGGATTTGCTGGACAATAGTCAAAAAGATGCTCCTCTCCACAAAGGGAGCAGTTTTCGGCTAGATGAGTTGCAGAATTGACTTGGCCTCTATTTTGGTTCAAAACGATTTTTGTTAAGGCCACTAACTGTGCATTCATTGTTTTGAGTGCCTCAGAATCGATGGTGTTGGTCTTTGGTACTATTGCTCTAGGATTGGACCACTCGGTATTGTTGTTGGACACTTTTTCTAAGATTTGATATCCTTCATTATAGGTTTTACTCGTGAATGCTCCACCGGCTGTTGCATCTAAGATGATTTTGGCTGCATTGGAAAGACCATTGTAAAAGGTCTCCAATTGGATGCAATGTGGGATGCCATGATGTGGGCACTTTCGAAGTAAATCTTTAAATCGTTCCCATGCATCCGAAACAGCCTCATCTTCTTCTTGCCTAAACAAAATTATATCATTTCGAAACCTTACATTCCTCGTTGGAGGAAAGTATTTTTGCAAAAATTTATCGGCAAGTTCTTGCCAAGTGGTTATCGAGTGAGGTGCATGCGAGTTCAGCCATGACTTTGCCTTATCCCTTAGCAAAAAAGGAAAAAGTCTTAGTCTTAATGCTTCATCACTCACACCTTGTAACTGAAAGGAATCGGTCATTTCCAAGAAAGATTTTAAGTGCGAGTGCGGATCCTCCGATGGTGATCCTCCAAACTGACCCATGGCTTGGATCATTTGAAACGTCACCGGTTTGAGTTCAAAATGGTTTGCAACAATGTTGGGCCTTAGAATCCCGGAGCTTAAGTCATTAGCTCCGGAAGTAGCATAGTCCCGTATTTTTCGATCTTTGCTATCGGCAATCGTCACTGTGGTCTCCACTATAAGTGGTGTTATTGCTACCATGTTTACAGTGGGGATTACAGGGGGTTGTCGATTTGTGTTCTTGTTTTTACGTCTTCTTCGAAAAGTTTTCTCTATTTCAAGATCGATTGGTAGCAAAGGTTCGTGTTGTTGCCATGGCATGCAACACGAACGGCTTAGAAAAACGAGTTACTCGGGCTCGAACAAAAACTAATGTCTTGAGATTTAAAATCACGCCAATCCCCGGCAACGGCGCCAAAAACTTGTTACGTACGAAATGTGTGTTTTAATCGCAGTGGGTTGCAAACTGTCCACAGTGGGAAGTGCAAGTGTACACTGTACACTATGATCGTCACAGCAACTAATAGTTGGTAAAATACCATAATCGAATCCACAGAGACTGGGCAATCAAGACAATAGGGTTCTCATGAGCTCCTTTTACAGGTTTCAAAAACAGAAGAAGCAATATTTTGTTTTGTTCGGTGAAATAGCTACTTTAACGATTTTACTAAGGTTTAAAAAGAGGAATGTAAGTTAGATTTTCCCTAGATTTTATACTAAATACTCGGTCCTAAAAGTGATCCTTGTATTCGAGATGGGCATTTTCGCTAGAAAAGCCCGGTTACAAAATACTCACATCGTTAGATAAAAATCCTGTACACTTAGTATTTATTGTTTTGTCAATGGCAATCTCATAAATGGACCTTTTCAGGTCTCGATAGAATGTGTAGAGACAAATACTCTAAGTGTTTTTAATACACAAATTAGCTTGCCTACTAGTCCAGTGGGTTGAGATTAGCTCACTGTGCCGACCTCACTTTCGTAAGTGTCATAAGAATTCTTTCGAATCCCCTAGCATCATTCAAGCTCGTGTCACTACGTTCTACTTATTTCTAAGTTAAGAACTAGACTTTAGATCTTAGCAAGTGATCGGCTTGTTTGCATCCTTGGGTAAAAATCGAGAATGAATGACCAAAACAACAAATATTCTAAGTATAAAGATTACTCAAGCATTTTTAATAAAATCCATGTACTTCTCCTTCCTACATCCCAAAGGATGTCTAGCCCATAATTAAAGTAAAGAAAACAAGAGAGTAGACGTTGCACATAATTAAACTGAAAGTGACTTGAATTGAACTCGCGTGGGGAACGAGAAGTCGTCCCTGTCATTGTGTACTTCGAACTACAATTAAACTAAGAAATTAAGATACATAATTTTAAAACTAGCTATTGCAGTAAATGAAAGACTAACACTAATGTAGTTGTTGAGAGAATTTAAGACTAAGGCAAGCATGTCATAAATGGCACCCAAGTGCTCCTTTATATACTAGGAGAAAGAGTTGGGTATTACGCAAAGAGGTGGGTTTATCTAATGGGTAAAGACTGCAGTATTATGGCAGAATTCAGCACTTTGGACAATCCTTTTACCCAATAGACCCTTCACCAAGTCAATCTCTAAGTACAAGAAGGTGTACTTGTTGTCATCTTTAAGAAAACTACTTTGTACTTCTCCAGGCCATATTTTCCTGCCATTTGAACCTTCTAAACTCCAGAATAGTTGCATCCCAACTACTAGTTTCTTTTGTCTTCTTGCTCTGCTCGAATAGTGGGAAACCGGAGTGGGCACACCAGTGGTCACTGCAGGATAAATCGTGAAAAACACCCAAATTCCACTAAATAATTTATTAAAGACTATGGTTCACTCTTTTTGCTCATTTTCGAGAATTGTTCCAAGAATGGGGTTTTTAGAAGCGGAATGGCTAAAATTGACAAAATAAAATAGTAAATTCAAGGAAATAATAACTCTAAAAATAGAGTTATCACAACCTCAAACTTAAACCATTACTTGTCCCCAAGTAATAAAAAGAAAGAAAATAAAATATAAATATATATATATATATATATATATATATATATATATATAAAATAATGCACAAGTGCTTTCAGGGACTTACTGACTTCTCATTCTGACTGGATGTTGATCTCCCTCCACAGGTAGTTTTTTCGGTTCCAAAATCAAAGCTTCACATTTGTACTTGATGAAATCTTTCCCTTGTTCACAATTGATCAATTGGACTTTTCTTGGGTTCGAAAGGTTTGTGGCTTTGAATATTTTTCCAAGGGTTTTGGCATGAAATTCCAAACATGGACCGACGATCTCGGTTTGAGATTTTTATTTCCAAAAGTGAGTGGTTTGTATTTTGCATGGGTAACTACGTACACTTTCAGGCTTTATTTGGGTATGGCTATTTTTTCTTGAAAGTGGGTATTCTGATGGTCAAGAATAGGCACACCATCTTTTTCTGGGAGTGAGCACTTTGATGGGCCAGAAAAGGCACACCATCAATTTTGTTAGTGATACTCCATTTTTCTTCTGTTTTTGTATTTTTGTGTTTTTTTTGGAGGTGGGTATGGTTTACCCACCTCAAACTTATGACCTCACAGTGTCCCCACTGTGGGAAGACTGGAAGTCACTCTGGAAGTTCCCACCTCAAACTTAAAACTGCACAGTGTCCCCACTGTGACATGGAAATAGGGATGAACGAGGTGTTTTGGGGATGCAAAAAGGGTCGTGTTTGGATGCGAAAAACGGCCTATATCATTTCATGGTGACAAGTTGAGATTTATACTTACAAAAGTGACCTTTTAAGTCGGAAGCTGAAAGTTGTACCTTGAAATGGAAACGAGATCAAACAAGCATTCAACTAAGAAAATACGTTAGTAACCCAAAATCACCTACTCAGCAGTAGGATTTCCATGCATCATTAATGAACAGTTTAAAAGCAGCAAATAGTATCAAAAGCCTAGCCATAGGCATAAAATCAAACCAAATAGAAATTAAAATTGTTTTGGGAGCATCATGAGTGGAAACCAAAGTTTTAACAAACCATTAGTGGGTCGGGGTTGGTTGCGGTGAACTGTTGCCAGAATCTTCCTCCTCGAAATCATCCTCACTATCATATGAGGGGCAAATACCTTCTGGAAACTCGGGGAGCTATGCAGTGAGTAGGGGATCAACACCCTGGTATATCTGATTGAGAAGTGCATCACGGTCCCGAGTATACATCCAGAACAGCTCATTGGCTCGGTTGGCATGCTTCTGCTGGGCCTCCATTAGTTCAAAACAATAGGTGAGAGATGTCAATGCTTGCATAACTGCTGTCAGGGGGTTGCTTGTGCTTGCGGTTCCTGCAGTTGGCTGGCGCAGTGGGATACTAGCGTTTCTCACAGTGTGAGCATCAGCGATCCTCACAGTGGGATCAGCATTCCCCACAGTGGGATTGTCAGCGGGATCATCGGTTGGGACAGTGATTACTCTTCCCATTTTGTGTATGGTTGCCACACTGATATTGCTTGTTGAAACAAGCCACTGATCATCTACAGATGAGGGCACTCCAGCATCGATTAGCAATGAAATGATTAAACAAGGGAGGGGCAAGATTACCTTCTTACGAGTGCGGGCTTGATGAATGGCAGCGTGCATGACAATCCCCGGATTGATCCTTTTCCCAGTGAGGATGCAATATAACAAGGCACACTTGTGCATTGAAAGAGTTGTATCATGCGATGTTGAGGACACAGAGGCATGGAGAAATTGGAACCACACAGTGGCCTCTGTGGTGAGGGAGCTAGCGTGCAGACACTTTCTCTGGCCATCTATATCGCATGCCATTCCTTCAACTGCTATCTCTTTTAAAATAAGATCCTCATCTAACGGGGTCATTTTCTTCAGAAACTGTGAAAAGTCACAAGCTATCGGAATCCTTCCTAGAACCCGATTAATTTCATCTGCTGTATAGTTCACGGTTCGACCCCGGACTTTTACAATGAGGTCCTTCTTTTGGGAAGCCTCGACGTAAAACTCCCGCACCAACGAGGCATTTGCTCGACGATTGGCAGATGCCAATGTCGACCAATCTTGCACTAAAATTCTATCTTTGACAAATGGATTGGCCTCTATAAAGTCGGGGTCGAAACCCCTCTCTAAGTTCAACTTTTGATTAGAAATAAAAGCATAGTGAGCTGCTACTAAGGTAGTGGTGAACTGCCTAGGCACCCCACTGGGGGCATGTTCAGTCCCCACAGTAGACAGGTGTGGGCTGTCAGATGGCATTTGTTCACCCCCGGCATCAATTTCCACAGAAGATGAACTCAAAGAGGGTTCGAGACCCTTACCTTTCCCCGATGATTGTCTTCGTGGATTTTTGTTTGGTGATCTCTGCGGCTTGGTCACCCTAGACCGGGTGACCATTCCTCTTTTCCTCATAACCCGAGTGATGGGGTTCTCCCTACTGTGGGCAGCCTTCTATAGTGCTTCCATACCCACGGTATTGTCCATTTGGCTGTAATGGTGTTGGTACTCTTCCTCAACCTGTCTTCTCAACTTCTCTTTTTCATCGAACATTTCTGCCTCTGCTCGTTTTCGTTCTTCCTCGAATCTCCTTTCTTTTTCGGCGTTAATCCTTGCTTCTTCCAATCTCCTTTCTTCCTCTTCTTTTCGCACCCTTTCCTCTTCCTCTCGCCGCCTTTTCTCGACTTCTTCTTTTCTTTTTCGAATGGCAGCCATTCTTTGGTTGTACTCCTCTTCCAATCTCCTTTCTTTTTCCTCGGCCTGCAATGCCTCTTCATCGAGGTGGCTAGAACTGGAGTCCGCAACTTTCGATGAAGAAACACCCCTTGGACTCCCTTGCTTGGACGAACCTGTGTCTGGAATATCAGCGACAATCGGATTTTCGCCGGAGACCGACGGTGGTTCATTTAGGTCGCCGGTGACGGTTTCCGGTGGGTGGTCTTCGGTGGTTCGGCGGTGGACCGCCGGACGTGTGGGTACCTCAGGGTTGGTGTTTAGCCTTTTGCTTCTAGCTATTGTTAGGGTTTAGGAAGGGTTTTTCGGTTATGGTTCGTGAGAAATCAAAAAGGAGAGAGAGTAAGTATTTTGAATATTTGGAAGTGAAAGTAGTTTTTAGGAGTTAAGTGGTTTTTGGGATTGAAGAGGTTTTTTTTTCTTTTGGTATTGGAGGGAACGGTTGAGAGAGAGAGAGAAAAGAAATGATGGCTTTTTTCTTGGGACAAGGCAATAGGACATGTGGCAGCAAAAAGGTGACACCTTGTGTAAGAAAAGTTGATGTGTGTCAGCCTTGGGCCCCCCAAAAACTGTCCTATCCTTCTTCAGAAGCGGAGCGGGGAACGCAGGAACTTGCATCTCCCCACTGCGAGGCTTTTTCTTGACTTTTCCTTCAAAAGCTGAAAATCTCTCCTACACACATTAAAACAAACTACCATGCAGAATTAAAAAGACTAAAAAATAATAAAAAGGCAGCAAATAACTGAAATAAAATATTTACAAGTGGTTTCGATATTTCTTAACCATAGTGGGGTGGAGAGTGGGATGGAATGTGAGCACTCTCACTCAGAAAATGCTTCACTATCTGCCCATTGACTTTGAACGTTTGACCAGACTGTGGGGACTTTAACTCCACTGTTCCAAAGGGACTCACTTTGCCAATGGTGTATGGTCCCGTCCATCGTGATTTTAGCTTACCCGGAAAGAGTTTAAGACGGGAATTGAACAATAATACTTGTTGTCCTTCCATGAACTCCCTATGGTTGATTCTTCGATCATGCCACATCTTGGTCTTTTCTTTGTACAACTTTGCGTTTTCATAGGAGTGATATCGCAACTCCTCTAGTTCATGCAATTGTAAACTCCGCTTAATTCCCGTAGCATCCTCACTCATGTTAAGCTATTTAAGGGCCCAAAACGCCTTGTGCTCCAATTCAATCGGTAAATGACAAGCTTTGCCAAAAACTAATTTAAATGGAGACATTCCCAATGGAGTTTTATAGGCCGTTCGATAGGCCCAAAGAGCATCATCAAGTTTGGTTGACCAATCTTTGCGGCGCGGTTTAACAAGTTTTTCCAAAATTCCTTTGATCTCACGGTTTAAAAGCTCGGCCAAACCGTTGGTTTGCGGATTGTATGCGGTGGCCACTCTATGATGTATGTCATATTTAGCAAGGACCGAGGCCATGACTTTGTTTACAAAATGGGTGCCTTCGTAACTAATTAATGCTCGTGGTATTCCAAATCGAGTAAAAATATTTTTATGCAAAAATTTCACCACGGTATTGCCATCATTAGAATGACACGCAATGGCTTCCACCCATTTTGAAACATAATCTACCGCAACCAAGATATAAAAATTATTATTGGAATTTGGAAAGGGTCCATGAAATCAATCCCCCAAACATCAAAAAGTTCTACCTCTAAGATGTTGTTAAGAGGCATCTCATTCCTTTGCGAAATGTTCCCGGTGCGTTGACATTGTTCACAACTTTTTACAAATTCATAAGAGTCTTTAAACATAGTGGGCCAAAAGTACCCACTTTGCAAGATTTTTGCAGCAGTGCGGTTTCCACCAAAGTGGCCACCGTAGTGGGATGTGTGACAACCATGGAGTATTTGATGTTGCTCACTCCCGTGGATACAACGCCTCAATATTTGGTATGTCCCTATCTTATACAAGAAAGGGTCGTCCCAAACATATTATCGTGTATCATGTAAAAACTTTTTAAATGGTTGCCCACTCATCCCATGGGGTTTTAGTCCACTTGCTAAAAAGTTGGAAATGTCAGCATACCAAGGAATATTATTTTCGAGATGTTGGGCTGATAACAATTGTTCATCGGGAAAATTCTCTCTGACCAGAGTGGGACCAACAGTGCCCACTATCTTCTCGAGCCTGGACAAATGGTCAGCTATCTGATTGTTTGTTCCTTTTCTATCAACGATCTCAAGGTCAAATTCTTGCAGCAATAAAACCCACCTAATCAAGCGTGGCTTGGAATCAGCCTTTTTGATCAAGTATTTTATCGCTGCATGATCCGTGTGCACTATGACCTTCGTCCCTATCAAGTACGACCTGAAACGATCAAAAGCAAACACCACCGCAAGTAATTCTTTTTCAGTTACTGTGTAATTAATCTGAGCTTCAATCAGTGTTTTACTTGCATAATAAATGGGGTGAAAAACTTTGTTCTTTTTCTGTCCGAGAACAGCCCCCACGGCCCACTCGCTGGCATCACACATCACTTTGAATGGGAGTGACCAGTCAGGAGTGGTCACTATGGGTGCTGTGACTAAGGCTTCCTTGATTGTTTCAAAAGCATCTTGGCATTCTTTCGTAAAAATGAAATCTTTTTCGTGTTGTAACAGGTTCCATAGGGGTTTTGTTATTTTTGAAAAATCTTTGATGAACCTCCTATAAAAACCTGCGTGACCCAAGAAACTGCGAATACCTTTTACTGTTGTGGGTTCGGGAAGTTGTGCCACTACCTCAAGCTTGGCTTTGTCAACTTCCATCCCTCTCCTTGAGACAAGATGACCTAGGACAATACCTTCTTCTACCATAAAATGGCATTTTTCCCAATTCAAAATAAGGTCATGGGTCTCACATCTCACTAGGCTTTTTTCTAAATTTCCTAGGCAGTTGTCGAATGTTGTCCCTATCACAGAAAAGTCATCCATAAAAACTTCTATGGTGTCCTCAATCATGTCCGTGAAAATGGCCATCATACAACGTTGGAAAGTGGTTGTGGCATTACACAATCCAAATGGCATCCTCCGGAATGCAAAAGTACCGTAGGGACAAATAAAGGTGGTCTTTTCTTGGTCCTCGGGGGCGATGTGGATTTGGTTGTATTCGGAGTATCCATCTAGAAAATAATAAAATTCCTTTCCCGCTAACCGATCAAGCATTTGGTCGATGAAAGGTAGGGGGAAGTGGTCTTTCTTAGTGGCCAAGTTGAGTTGTCTATAGTCCATGCATATCCTCCACCCCGTTACAGTTCTAGTGGGAATGAGCTCGTTCTTTTCGTTCTTTACTACGGTCGTCCCTCCCTTTTTAGGGACACATTGGACGAGGCTTACCCAACTACTACTAGCTATTGGGTAGATGATACCGGCGTCTAACCATTTCAAAACTTCTTTCTTACCTACCTCCTTCATTATGGGATTCAACCTTCTTTGAGGTTGAACTTTTGCAGGGTAGTCACTGTCCAAGTTAATCTTATGTTGACATAAAGAGGGGCTAATACCTCTAATATCCGCTATGGTCCAACCAATTGCTTTCTTATGCTTCATCAACAAATCAATCAGACGTTGTTCTTGTTTCTCGCTAAGCTTGGAAGAGATAATAACGGGAAGTTTATTATCCTTAGCGAGATAAGCATATTTCAAGTGGGAAGGCAATGGTTTAAGCTCTAACTCGGGAGGTTGTTCTATTGAAGGGGGTTGAACATCTCTATCCTTAAAGTCTAGAGGTTCAAAGGCTGCCACTATTTCGTTAAACTCATTCTCAAAAGTGTCGTCACTCTCAAGGTCGGAATGCTCACTCTCACTCCCCACTGTGGGCACTATACTTCCCACTGTGGGCACCGTATCAAGACTGTAGAATCCATAAATCGAACTTAAAGCAAAGCAGTCTTCGGTGTCTATATAATTAAGGGACTTGAAGACATTAAATGTCACCTCTTGGTCATTAACTCTCATCGTGAGTTCTCCTTTGTGTACATCAATTAAAGTTCGTTCGGTTGGAAGAAACGGACGTCCTAAGATGATTGGGATTTCTTTATCGGCCTCATAATCTAGAACTAGAAAATCGGCGGGGAAGATAAATTTATCCACTTGGACCAAGACGTCTTCTATTTTTCCCTTGGGGTAGGCAATGGACCGATCGACTAGTTGTAATGTCACGGTTGTGGGTCTAGCCTCTACAATACTTAACTTGTTAAAAATGGACAGTGGCATCAAATTGACACTAGCTCCCAAATCACAAAGTGCTTGACCTACTTCCTGTCCTCCTATTGTGCATGGAATGGTGAAACTACCCGGGTCTTTCAACTTAGGTGGAATCTTGCTAGTAAGGAGGGCACTACATTCTTCGGTCAAAACCACAGTCTCAAACTCACTCAACTTTCTTTTTTTGTTCAAAATATCCTTTAAAAATTTAACATAGCTTGGCATTTGCTCTAGAGCTTTTACCAAGGGTATGTTAATGTGAAGCTGTTTAAAAATGTCTAAGAATTTTTTAATTTGAACATCGACATTTTTAGGCTTCATTCTGTCAGGAAAAGGTATGCTTCGTGGGTCAATTTTAGTTTGTTGTGGTATTGGCTTTGGAACAGTAGGTTTTGGAACAGGTCTAAAAGTGGGAAGGTCAAGGATGTCGTTCCCCATTGTGGGGATCACAGTGACTTGAGGAGTGCCCACTGTGGGGATCACAGTGACTTGAGGCGAATCATCAGAATCAAAATTGATATCTTTCAGATCCTTTCCACTCCTAAGTGTGATGGACTTGACATGTTCAGATCCTATTACCTTAGGATGTTCGGTGTCAGTAGGCAATGTCCCTGGTGGTCTATTCTTAACTTCGACAGCTAGTTGTCCTACTTGGGTCTCTATATTCCTAATGGCTGCTTGAGTTTGATTCATGAAACCCTTGAGAATTGATTCAATCGATTGTTGAACCTCAGCTGGTTGATTGGATCGTGGTTGGTATGGTTGTGAGGACTGCCCTTGGTGAAAGTTCTATGGGTGCTGCCCACTGTAATGTGGGGATTGCCCACTGTGATTTTGATGGAATCCAGGGGGATTGTGTGGTCTTTGTTGGGCATGACTCGCCCCGTGAGGTTGGAGTCCTGGATTACCAGCCCAAGAGAAATTTGGGTGATTTCTCCAACCTGGATTATAAGTCTATGAGTATGGGTTTTTTTCTCGGATTGGTTCCTATAACATTAACGGCTTTGGGATTTGCTGGACAATAGTCAAAAAGATGCTCCTCTCCACAGAGGGAGCAGTTTTCGGCTAGATGAGTTGCAGAATTGACTTGGCCTCTATTTTGGTTCAAAACGATTTTTGTTAAGGCCACTAACTGTGCATTCATGGTTTTGAGTGACTCAGAATCGATGGTGTTGGTCTTTGGTACTATTGCTCTAGGATTGGACCACTCGGTATTGTTGTTGGACACTTTTTCGAAGATTTGATATCCTTCATTATAGGTTTTACTCGTGAATGTTCAACCGGCTGTTGCATCTAAGATGATTTTGGCTGCATTGGAAAGACCATTGTAAAAGGTCTCCAATTGGATGCAATGTGGGATGCCATGATGTGGGCACTTTCGAAGTAAATCTTTAAATCGTTCCCATGCATCCGAAACAACCTCATCTTCTTCTTGCCTAAACAAATTTTTATCATTTCGAAACCTTACATTTCTCGTTGGAGGAAAGTATTTTTGCAAAAATTTATCGGCAAGTTCTTTCCAAGTGGTTATCGAGTGAGGTGCATGCAAGTTCAGCCATGACTTTGCCTTATCCCTTAGCGAAAAAGGAAAAAGTCTTAGTCTTAATGCTTCATCACTCACACCTTGTAACTGAAAGGAATCGGTCATTTCTAAGAAAGATTTTATGTGCGGGTGCAGATCCTCAAATGGTGATCCTCCAAACTGACCCATGGCTTGGATCATTTGAAACATCACCGGTTTGAGTTCAAAATGGTTTGCAACAATGTTGGGCCTTAGAATCCCGGAGCTTAAGTCATTAGCTCCGGAAGTAGCATAGTCCCGTATTTTTTGATCTTTGTTATCGGCAATCGTCAATGTGGTATCCACTATAGGTGGTGGTATTGCTGCCATGTTTACAGTGGGGATTACAGGGGGTTGTCGATTTGTGTTCTTGTTTTTACGTCTTCTTCGAAAAGTTTTCTCTATTTCAAGATCGATTGGTACCAAAGGTTCGTGTTGTTGCCGTGGCATGCAACACGAACAGCTTAGAAAAACGAGTTACTCGGGCTCGAACAAAAACTAATGTCTTGAAATTTAAAATCACGCCAGTCCCCGGCAACGGCGCCAAATACATGTTACGTGTGAAATGTGTGTTTTAATCGCAGTGGGTTGCAAACTGTCCACAGTGGGAAGTGCAAGTGTACACTGTCCACTATGATCGTCACAGCAAGTAATAGGTGGTAAAATACCACAATCGAATCCACAGAGACTGTGCAATCAAGACAATAGGGTTCTCATGAGCTCCTTTTACAAGTTTCAAAAACAGAAGAAGCAATATTTTGGTTTGTTCGGTGAAATAGCTACTTTAACGATTTTACTATGGTTTAAAAAGAGGAATGTAAGTTAGATTTTCCCTAGATTTTATACTAAATACCCGGTCCTAAAAGTGATCCTTGTATTCAAGATGGGCATTTTCGCTAGAAAAGCCCGTTTACAAAATACTCACACCGTTAGATACAAATCCCGTACTCTTAGTATTTATTGTTTTGTCAATGGCAATCTCAAAAATGGACCTTTTCAGGTCTCGATGGAATGTGTAGAGACAAATACTCTAAGTGTTTTTAATACACAAATTAGCTTGCCTACTACTCCAGTGGGTTGAGATTAGCTCACTGTGCTGACATCAATTTTGTAAGTGTCATAAGAATTCTTTCGAATCCCCTAGCATCATTCAAGCTCGTGTCACTACGTTCTACTTATTTCTAAGTTAAGAACTAGACTTTAGATCCTAGCAAGTGATCGGCTTGTTCGCATCCTTGGGTAAAAATCGAGAATGAATGACCAAAACAACAAATATTCTAAGTATAAAGATTACTCAAGCATTTTTAATAAAATCCAGGTACTTCTCCTTCCTACATCCTAAAGGATGTCTTGCACATAATTAAACTGAAAGTGACTTGAATTGAACTCACAGTGGGGAACGAGAAGTCGTCCCTGTCACTATGTACTTCGAACTACAATTAAACTAAGAAATTAAGATACAGAATTTTAAAGCTAGCTACTGCAGTAAATGAAAGACTAACACTAATGTAGTTGTTGAGAAAGAATTTAAGACTAAGCCAAGCATGTAATAAATGGCACCCACGTGCTCCTTTATATACTAGGAGAAAGAGTTGGGTATTACACAAAGAGGTAGGTTTATCTAATGGGTAAAGACTGCAGTATTATGGCAGAATTCAACACTTTGGACAATCCTTTTACCCAATAGACACTTCACCAAGTCAATCTCTAAGTACAAGAAGGTGTACTTGTTGTCATCTTTAAGAAAACTACTTTGTACTTCTCCAGCGCATATTTTCCTGCCATTTGAACCTTCTAAACTCCAGAATAGTTGCATCCCAACTACTAGTTTCTTTTGTCTTCTTGCTCTGCTCGAATAGTGGGAAACGGGAGTGGGCACAACAGTGGTCACTGCAGGATAAATCGTGAAAAACACCCAAATTCCACCAAATAATTTATTAAAGACTATGGTTCACTCTTTTTGCTCATTTTCAAGAATTGTTCCAAGAATGGGGGTTATTAGAAGCGGAATGGCTAAAATTGACAAAATAAAATAGTAAATTCAAGGAGGAGGAATATCAACCGCTGATGATACTTGGTCGATCAACTTGTTTATAGATTTCTCGACACAAGTATTGAAGAAAGAGAGGGATCGCTGAAGAGCGATTCTGAGTTCCAGCCATTCACTGAATCCGATTTTGTTCAAAGCCGAAATGTAGCACATTCTTCTATCTCCATTTTCTCTGATCGTCAGAACCTCAACTATTGACACTCCTCTGATGCATTTTCCCTTTATTTGTACAGATTGGATCCTTGAGCCTAGACTTCAGTACTGCAGCTTTGATTTACACCAGGCAAGAGTAGTGTCACTGACCTTAGTCCTTTCTTGTTTTCTCTTCTTTGCCTCCTTCAACAGCTCTTTTTAGATAGCTACTTGAAACTTCTTCAGCTTTGGATCCTTTACTGAACGTTGAACAAGTTTTAAGGCATAGTTTTTGTCTTTTAGTTCAGCCTTCTGTCTTTCAGCAAGGATCTCTTCAGCTTTCAATGCTTCAACAATTTCCTTTGAGGACAAGCAACGTAGATGAGGAGGAACCAGACACTTACTTTCTATTTGTTGGATCATCCCTGCTCTTTTTCTTTGTTCATCTTCACTTGACCTTTGAGGATGCAAGGAATGTCTTCTAGGGTGAGAGATCATCTCTTCTTTTTTCAGCTTGTTCATCGGTTTCATTAAAAGTTGAAACCGGGATTATTTAAGAGGTTTGAGTAGTTTCAGCTGTAGCCTCAAGCAGGGGAGAGGACTAGCTGAAACAAAATGATCATAAAAGTTAGATCATTTGAGTAATAAAGATAGAGAAATGAGATAAGTTAATTGTTTAGAGGTTTGAGAAGGAGAAGGGTTGAGATTGAGATAGGGTAGAGGAGGGATGCAGTGTATGGAAAGAAAAAGTAACATAACTAACAAATTGGCTTCTTCATTAGAGTTGCCAAGTTGCCATCAGCGGCAAGTCCCTTCTGTTTACCATGAGAAGCTTACTTCGCTTGGGACTTTGCAGTAGGTCTCTCTCCTGGTTGGTTTATTGAAACCCCTTTGGCAGCTGGGGCTTTGATTACTTCAGGAAGAAAAAATAAATCATCTTCATCATCGTCATCATCATCATTTGGAGAAGGATTCGATGATGGTTCTTCTTCTACGAGATCAACCTCTTCCTCTTCGTCTTACTCTTCCTCGTCATCAGAGAGGGCCTGAACGGTATTATCAGCGACATGATGAGGAGATTCTTCGCATTTATCCCCCTCAGAAGGAGAGGGACTTTCAGCAGTTACCTCAGGATGATCAAACTCCTGAGGGTCTTCTTTATTTACTTCCTCCCCCTCAACATTTAGGGGAAGGCCTTAGATATTCTCCCCCTCTTCTACTGAATGGGGGGAGGGAGGATCAGCAACATCGGTGGCGGCAGCAGCAGTTTCAGGGTCCCTGTCTTCTAGGACAGGGATCCCTAAGTTCTTTTCCACCTCTGCCATTATGTCTTCCATGCCAGAAAAGGCAGGTGTACTTTCAAGAATATATTCCACTGCCATCTCCATCTTCTCCCGGTCAGCTTGAGCGAAGTGGGATAGAGGGATAGTGGGAGCTTCCAGTCGCTAAAGGATCTTGGTGAGCAAGTCATTTGATGTAGAGACTTATTGAGCAAGACTGCTCACCTCACCTTTAAGACCATCGAAGTTGGTCTTCAAAGTATCAACCTCGTTACTGAGATTGAAGAAACCGGTGGAGAGATCAGTGATGGTTATGTTGAGTTTGGTGATGGTGGAGGTGTTGTTGATGATCACGGTTTTCACAGTCTTTAGTCCCCAATCGATTGCGGAGACGTTAGCAGAGGATGCCTTTTCAGCGACTGCGGTGGAGATGTTCTTCAGGGTCTCTACAACGTCAGTAACTGCTGAAGAGTTATTTGAGATGGTGGTGGAGATGTTGTCCACTTTATCAGCAATGTCCTTAAGGGACGTGCTGATAGTGCCCAAATTTGGACCTGTAAAAGAGAATAATTTGTGAGCAAAGGAAAGCTCAAAAGTTGGGGGTACGAAGAGAGATGGAGAAGTATTTAGGAAACCTGTAGGAGGGTTGGAGAAGGTGTTGAAGTCTTGTGTCCCTGAGAAGTGTTCCAAGTCGTCTTCCAGAGAACAGATAAGGAAGGATGATCCTACAGGTACAATGACATTGCGCTGCATCAAATGTTGGAGGGTTGCATTAACGATGTCCATCAACTTTAATGATGGCATTGTTGATGCCATTGTGTAGCTGAAGGGAGTGGAGGTAGAAACAACGGCTGAGAGATGAGTGCTTGTTGCAGCTTCAGTGTTGGAGATGCTGGAAATGATCTCATCAACACTTTGAGGCGCTGTGGAGTGTGGGTGCTCATCCAAGAAAGTTTCAGTGAACTGAGTTACTGAAATGGTTGTTGCAGGTGTGGCGAAGGGGACTACGAAATTATCCTACATTGCTTGTGACGAGGCTAACGTAGTTTCCTGAGCCTGAGAAGGCTGGGGCTTCTCCTTGGAGGTATTCTTGGTCTTATGACTGCCAAGTTGGGATGAAGAATGTTTCCTCTTTTACAGAGAGGAGGTGGTAGTAGCCTGGGTATCAGCGGTGGGTGTTTCCACTGCAGTAGTTGCCACTGAAGATGGAGAAGAGCGGAGAAGGGAGAGGAGAGTTGAGAGATGTACCTCGTTGTCCAGTGGTTTGAAGTCAAGAACTTTTGTACCCACTTGCGAGAGTTTGTAATCCCCAACCCTGGGATAACTCTTGTCGAGCACCATTTGAAGTATGGCGCTGATGAATCTTGGGTAACGGACAGTGTTGGAGCGATTTGTCTTCTCGACCCTGTCCAACAGGTCTTCAAAGATGATACGTGCATAGTCCACGCTCAGACCTTTCAGGAGAGCATAACCTAGAGCAGCTTGGGTCTTGGAGGCCTGATCAGTTAACCCAAGTTTAGTAGTCATACAACTTATGTCATGTGAGAAAATAAAATTCAGTTCTGAAGGCATCTTGTTTTTCAGAACTGTGGTGATCTTCTTTTCATCTTCACCACTTATTGCCTTATTCCAAGAGTACTTCATAAGGTCAAGAAACTGAATGATCTCTTATTCTCTTTCAGTGGTGTTGGGATCAGTGAGAGGAACGAACGGGTTGGCCTTAGAGCTGCCAGGAAGGTTCAAGGCTACACGGATAGCAGCAGGGGAAATGGTGCCACGACCAAGTTCAGTTTGATACCCGATCACTGGGTATTCACGGCCGATTTTCGTGGAGACCTGAGTGGTTCGATGTGCAGTGTACCAGAACTGCATGAGAAGGTTTTGATGAGTTGGTGGAGTGATGGTCATTGCAATGGACAACGAACATGTTTTGATGAAATTAACAATGTCAGCAAGATGAGGGGCAGGCTTCTTCTTAGGGAAGTCTAGTAGTGGGTAGGGGTTGTTAGAAGCAAAGACGATCTGATGAAGCTCATGCTTCATGTTGTCAGCTCTCACCATTGTGGAAGGAGAAGTGGTACGGTCAGAAGGAGCAACCGTGGTAGCAGGGATTGAAGATGCCATGTCTGTTTGAAAGTAAAAGTAGAGAAGAAGATGAAGTAAAGTCTTTAAATGGAAATTATTTTCCAAAATAAGGGTTTTGGAGGTTTTAGGGTTTTACAGTTTCTTTTTAAGGAAAGCATATGTAAAATAGAGTTTTCTAGTTTTAAAAGAAGTTCAAAACTAGTGAAAAATCTTGTTTTCCAGTTTCTTTTTAAGGAAAGGATTCTGGAAAAACGTATGATGTTTTAAGTTTAAGATTTTTGTACGAAGTTAAAAGAAAAACTTGTTGACAAGTTTTGTTCATAAGATCATGAAGAAGATGATCTTATGTTAGAAAACACATTTGTTTAATCTATTTAAGCAAGAATAGGATCAAAACAAGTAAACAAAGTTGTTTAGAATGAAGAAATAAGAACCTGATATTGGAATGTTTGAGAAAACGAACACAAGTTCAAAAAATAATCAAGTCTAAATCCAAGTAAACAAGAATGCTAGGGAATTCTTTCTGCTTTAGAAAGTTCGATACCGTAAAAGGAAAACTTATAAACACGAGTTTTTTATATAGTGAGAATAGAGAGAGAAAGTGATGATCGGGAAAAAGCACTCATCATGACACGTGACACGTCCCTTGAAGCGTATTGGACAAGAATTCGAAATGGGCAAACGTGTCAGACGAAAAGTCATGCCAGAGGTTATCCGTTTGATGACGTCACATAAAACTGTCTTTTCATTTTCAAAGCGTTTCCCTGATGGTTTTGAATGTTTCAGAGAGGATTTTAAAATGAAGAAGCACTGAAAGAAAATATCAGTGAGAGGTTTTGTTTCAAAAGGATCACTGAAAGGATAATTCAGCGATTAAGTTTGGTTTTATGAAACATCATACTGAAGTAAGCTTCAGTGATTTAGAGAAGAAAAAACATGCCTAGGTATCAGGGAGCATTTTGTTCAGGGATTATGGAAGGAATGAGAAGATAGTGTTTCTTTTATCACTGAATTTGTGCGAACCACTGAAAATTTAATCTTCAAGATTCAGCATTCCAAGCTCGCTGATGAGAAAGTTGAATCTTGTTTCATCAAGAGGTTTGGTAAATAAATCAGCTAACTGAAAATCAGTGGGGATAAAATGAAGTTCTATGTCACCATTCATTACATGATCTCTGATAAAATGATACCTGATCTCAATGTGTTTGGTCTTTGAGTGTAGCAATGGATTGTTTGCTATGGCGATGGCACTAGTGTTGTCGCAATAGATTGGAATTTTGGAGAGCTGAAGGTCATAGTCTAATAGTTGATTTCTCATCCATAAGACCTGAGCACAACAGTTTCTAGCAGCTACATACCCAACTTCAATGGTTGAGGTGGACACTGAGTTTTGTTTCTTAATTGTCCAACCCACAAGCTTTCCACCCAGAAGCTGACAGCCTCCTGTGGTGCTTTTTCTATCCAGTTTGTAACCTGCAAAATCACTATACGGGTTTAACAATGGTAGAATCTGAAGCGGTAAATAATTAACAATGGATAATCGTTGGGGTCCGCACTCAAGTACCACAACTGTGTTCACGTTTCAGAAGAACGTGTGGCACACACGTCCAGTGAAATCGTGCCATGTCAGAGGTGTCAGAGTACGACGAGACGTCGTGCGGCGCCCATTAATGCTAGGCGCGTGGTGATAACTCTATTTTTAGAGTTATTATTTCCTTTTATTTTTATTTTATTTTGTCAAATTTTAGCCATTTCGCTTCTCAAAACCCCCATTCTTGAAACATTTCACGAAAATGAGCAAAATGAGCGAACCATAGTTTTTATAAATCATTTGGTGGTATTTTGTTGCTTTTTCATGAAATTTCCATAGTGACTTGCGCATCCCACTCCAGACCCCACTATCGAGCAGAGAAGAAGACAAAAGAAAATAAACTCTTAGTTGGGAAGTAAAGATCTAGAAAATGGAAGGTTCAAATGGCAGAGAAATGAGCTGGAGAAGTACAAGCATCTTCCTAGAAGCATGGCAGGAAGTACACCCATGGTACTTTAATGATTGACTTTTTGGAAAGGTGAAGGGACCAATGGGTAAAAGAACTACAAGTTGTTGGATTGAAGAATTATCCAAGGAGCTGAATTTTATCTTGATTCTTCAGTCCTTATTCTCTAGACAATCCATTTGGTATAAAACCCAAGCCTTCCTCTTATTATAAAAAGGGGTATTGGGTTCCATTTAATTCATGCAAGAAATCTCCAACTACCACATTAAGTGTTAGCATAGTTCTAGTGTTTGTTCATCATTTACTGCAGTAGTAGTTCTTTAAACTTCTGTATTTTCCATTCCTAGTATAATTGTAGTTTCGAGTAATCTGTGGCAGTGACGTACCCTCGTTTCCCACTGCGGTTTTAATACAAGTCACTTTCAGTTTATTTATGTTCATCTTCTCATCTGTTGTTTTCTTTACTTCAGTAATTATGGGCTAAACATCCTTTGGGATGTAGGAAAGAGAAGTACCTGGATTTTAGAGAAAATGCTTGAGTAATCTTTATACTTGGAATATTTATTGTTTTGGTCATTCACTCTCGATTATTGCCCAATGATGCAAACAAGCTGATCATTTGTAAGGATCTAAAGTCTAATTCTCAACTCAGAAATGAGTAGAATGCAGTGACACGAGCTTGGATGATGCTAGGGGATTCGAAAGAATTCTTATGACACTTGCGAAAGTGAGGTCGGCACAGTGAGCTAATCTCAACCCACTGGAGTAGTAGGCAAGCTAGTTGGTGTATTAAAAACACTTAGAGTATTTGTCTCTACACATTCCATCGAGGCCTGAAAAAGTCCATTTTGAGATTACCATTGATAAAATGATAAATACTAAGAGTATGGGGTTTTTGCTTAAATGTGTGAGTATTTTGTAACCGGGCTTTTCTAGCGAGAATGTCCACCTCAAGTACAAGGATCACTTTTGAGATCAGGTATTAAGTATAAAATCTAGGGAAAATCTAACCTACATTCCTCCTTTTAAATCTTAAGTTAAATCGTTAAAGTAGCATTTCACCGAACCAAGCCAAAATATTGCTTACTCTCTAATCGAAACCTGTAAAAAGAGCTCATGAAAACCGTATTGTCTTGATTGCCCAGTCCCTGTGGATACGATTCTGGTATTTTACCAACTATTACTTGTTGTGACGATCATAGTGGACAGGGTACACTTGCACTTCCCACTGTGGACAGTTTGCAACCCACTGCGATTAAATCACATATTTCGCACGTACCATGTGGGCGTCTCTATATGCAGATGTCTGTCACTCTGGAAAAAAAACCGCACCTACAGAACTCTTTAAATGCCCAAGTATCAAAATCGACAGAAGCTCTGTAGTGGAATGAGCTCTGTGATCTGAAACCTTCTTACATTATCTCGGTGCTTTTACCTTTACCTTTACAGTTGAAAAGACAGTGGAAGTGATCAATAGAGTTTCCGTACAAAATTTGCGGTTACAGAGGCTGTGTTGAGCTCAGCAGAGGCTCTATGACAGAAAATTTCTAATTACGGAGTGCTCATAAAACTTTTTGATCATCCAAACTTTTGACTGCTTTAAACTGTGTTTCTAGGACATATTTGGAAATTGGTGTCCTAGAAAACTGTTTTGTAAAATGGTTTTGTGCGAGACAATCACTCTTAGATTCTCCTTTGATAGGCATAGTCCCTGACTTCTGTCGATATACTCGACCAATACTCTTCTTTGGCTCCCCCTTGAATGATTAACATCTATAGATCAATTCAAGGTCTCCTTCTGCTCCCCCTTGACCTATGCTTGGATCAGATGTGATAAGTAATGCATAGAACATAGGTCAAAATATCCAGAGGTTCTGTGGGAATTGTCAGAGGCTCTGACCAATTCCACAGAAGCTCTGTTGGGTATAGAACTTTTAAAGATAAAGAATTCACATACTGAAAGATTGAAATATATACATATGTACAGGAAGATTTATCCTCATTTACAGAGGGATCAACTCATGTTTAGCATAACCAACTTACGCACCAAGAAAAGGAATATTTTCTCATCAAGTGCCTTGGTAAATAAGTCTGCAAGCTGAAATTTTGTTGACACAAAGTACTCTCTATTGTGCCTTGTTCAACATGATGCTTCAGGAAGTGGTACCGGATATCTATGTGCTTTGTCTTAGAGTGTTGCACAGGATTAGCAGAGATCGCAATGGCACTTTTTGAGTCACAGAGGATGGGGATCTTCTGGATGTCTAGACCATAGTCCTTTAGCTGGGTTCTTATCCACAGAACTTGGGAGCAACAGCTTGCAGCAGCAATGTATTCGGCTTCTGCTGTAGATGTTGACACACAATTCTGCTTCTTCGAAGTCCAGCTGACTAACTTACCACCCGGGAATTGGCAGCTCCCAGAGGTACTCTTTCGGTCAAGCTTACATCCTCCGTAGTCTGAATCTGTATATGTCATGAGATCAAAGCCAGAGTTCTTTGGATACCAGATGCCAAGATTCTTGGTTCCCTTTAGGTATCTAAAGATCCTCTTGACAACAAATAGGTGGGATTCTTTAGGGTTAGCTTGATATCTTGCACAATGACATGTGGCATACATTATATTTGGTCTACTGGCAGTTAAGTATAAAAGAGACCCAATCATACCTCTGTAGAGCTTGCACTAGACAGACTTTCCCTCTAGATCTGAGTGTAACTTACATCCAGTGGCCATAGTGCTATAAAATTTTAGACCAACGAATGAGAAATAATCAAAACACACACATGTAATAAATCAGATCAGATTTAACCCAAATAGAATCAAATCTTCACTCAGACATTTTATCGAACATGTGGTGTGCAGAATCAGATTTTGTGAAGAAACAATGAGATTTTCTGTCAAAACTTATCCATATCTGATTCAGATCAAAAATGGATTTCAAATATGCACAAAACAGAAAAAATAAACAATAGAATGATATTTGTGTTTAGGCTCATGTGATTGAATCAATCTAAGCACCAAAACAACAAATAAACCATCTAATCTTCTATTGTTGCCATAGATGACCGATTTTGAAGAAAAGTTTATTCAATCGGCTCTGATACCAATTGTTGGTCCCAATTCCATATTTAAGATGCATAGATAAGATGAAATATAAAGAACATAATATTCAAGAACTCATCTCATATTCATTGATTCAAAATATGGAGAGGAAAATGAAGAACACCACACTTTACATTTTAGATGACTCTCATGAGATTAGTCAGTATGTGTTTTTGTGTGTTACTCCAAAATGACCTAAAAGAAAAATGGAACCCTAAAATAAATTATAAAGGGTCCATTTACAATATTATAAGGGCTAAGCCCATACAACTAGCTAAAAGCCCATAAGCTAATTATAAAGCTAACTAAAAAGCCCATACACTTTTCTTTATAAAACATTTAATTAAATTAGGAGCTAATTTAATCTAACAAAAGTTCAACATAATGCATAGAGGGGAGTGTTTAGTTGACAGAGAAGGGTGTTATAAGTGTGGGAAGAAGGGGCACATGGCGAGAGATTGCCATGGTCCAAGGTCATGCTAACAATGTGGTTTGCCAGACAACATAAAGACAGACTGTCCACAACTGAAGAAGGGAATTACTGGTGGTTATGGAGGGGGCAGCAGAGGAAGCGGCGGAGATAGGGGTGAAGCCAGCTCGCGCGAAGACAAGGGCGTTCCACATGTCTCCTAAAGAGGCGGTGAATACGCCTGATGTGGTGACATGTACGTTCCTTGTTGCCTCGACTTTTGCTAAAGTGTTGTTTGATTCGGGCGCAAACCGTTCTTTTATGTCACCAAACTTTGTTGGAATCTTGTAAGGGAAACCTAAGAGGTTGAACTTTGGGTTTGAAGTAGAAGTAGCGGATGATAGTCGAGTCTGGGTGAAGGATGTCTATGAGGTGTGTAGGATTGATGTAGATGGTGACTTCTTCCCATTGCGTTTGTACCCGATAGGTATGAGAGAGTTTGATGTGATAATAGGAATGGATTGGCTAGCAGATAACGACGCTAATATCATCTAAAGAAGTTAATTCGTGTCACTTTGCCTGATAAGAAGGAAGTGGTGATTTATAGGGACCGTCGGGATAGAAAGTCGTATTTGATATCCATGAGGAAAGCTAGGCGATGTTTAGGGAATGGGTGTCTTGGGTATTTAGCGTATGTCTTGGATGCTAAGAAAGAGAAAAAGGGAGTGGAGGATGTGCCTATAGTAAGTGAGTACTCAGAAGTGTTTCCAGATGACTTGACGAGTCTGCCCCCAGATCGTTAAGTGGAGTTTAGAATAGATTTGATGCCCGGGGCGGCACCGATTGCGCGTGCACCCTATTGTGTGGCACCAACATAGATGAAGGAGGTGATGACGCAGTTGCAAGAGTTACTGGACAAGGGCTTTATTCGTCCGAGTTCATCTCCTTGGGGAGCGCCGGTACTATTCGTTAAAAAGAAGGATGGGCCTATCCGGATATGTATAGACTACCAAGAACTTAACAAGGTGTCAGTTAAGAATAAGTACCCGCTTCCGAGAATCGATGACCTCTTCGACCAGTTGCAAGGTGCGAGCTATTTCTCGAAAATAGATCTACGGTCAGGTTACCACCAGCTGAAGGTGAGGGAGGAAAACGTGCCTAAGACGGCCTTTCGCACCAGATATGGACACTATGAGTTCCTAGTCATGCCATTCGGACTGACTAACGCCCCAGCGGTATTCATGGACTTGATGAACATAGTGTGTAGTTCGTTATTGGACAAGTGCGTGATCGTCTTCATTCATGACATTCTGATCTACTCCTGATCTCAGAGTGATCACGAGGAGCACCTTCGGATGGTGTTAAAAATGGCGAGGCGTGAAAAATTGTACGCTAAATTCTCAAAGTGCGAATTCTGGTTAAGAGAAGTTCAGTTTCTAGGTCATGTGATGTTGGCAGACGGCATCAAAGTAAACCCAACCAAGATTGAAGCAATTAAGAACTGGAAACCGCCGAAGTCGCCGTCAGAAGTAAGAAGTTTCCTCGGACTGGAGGGTTACTACCGGAAGTTCATTCAGGACTTCTCTCGTATAGCCACTCCGTTGACCACGTTGACAAGGAAGAACGTTAAATTCGTTTGGACCGAGGCTCAGGAGGCTGCTTTTGATAAGTTGAAGGAAAGACTAAGTAGCGCTCCAATTCTGACATTACCCAACGGATCTAAGGGATTTGTAATCTTCAGTGATGCACCCAAGCTCGGGTTAGGGTGTGTTTTTAAGCAAAACGGAAAAGTGATCGCCTACGCCTCCCGACATTTGAAAGATCTCGAGAAGAATTACCCTACGCATGATATGGAACTAGCGGCAGTAGTGTTTGCCTTATATATTTGGTGACACTACTTAGATATAGTTAAGTGCCAGATCTACACTAATCACAAGAGCCTTAGACATCTCTTTGATCAGAAAGAGTTAAACATGAGACAGAGAAGATGGATGGAACTACTAAATGATTATGATTGTGAAATCCTTTACCATCCGGGTAAAGTGAATGTGGTTGTTGATGCGTTAAGTCGGAAGGAGAGGGGGGAATCGACCAAAGAAGTGGCCTTCAGGGTCGAGGCGACTTCAGATCTTCTGGATGAGGTCAAGAAGTCTCAAGAGGAGGCGTTGCTGGAAGAAAATGTAAAGAGCGAAAGAGTCATTGGGGTTACGTCCTTGCTTAGTGTCAATAGTAGTGGTTTGAGGTGCTTCAAGAACCGGGTGTGGATTCCTAAGTTGGGAAACTTGAGGGTAAGCATTCTAGAAGAAGCACATAGGTTGCTATATTCGGTACATCCAGGGATGAATAAATGTTAGGACATTTAAGTTGTCCTAATTAATTAGAAAGTTTTGTAAAGTAATAGATTTGGGCCTAATGGGCTTAGACATGTAAATGGGCTTGGGCTTAAATGTTGTAACAAGGGAAGGGGACTATAAATAGATCTTGTATTGTATAGTTGTAAGCAACAATTCATAATTCACAATGTAGCTTTCAACAAAAAAAAAAATTCAAGGGGGAGAGGAGTCAAAGGCTTGAAGATGATTTACTTTCCAAAACTTTAGGGGGAGAATGTTAGGACATTTAAGTTGTCCTAAATAATTAGAAAGTTTTGTAAAGTAATAGATTTGGGCCTAATGGGCTTAGACATGTAAATGGGCTTGGGCTTAAATGTTGTAACAAGGGAAGGGGACTATAAATAGATCTTGTATTGTATAGTTGTAAGCAACAATTCATAATTCACAATGTAGCTTTCAAAAAAAAAAAAAGGGGGGGGGAGAATGTTAGGACACTGAAGTTGTCCTTTATAATAGAAAGTTTTGTAAAGCAATAGCTGTGTTAAAGGGCTTATGCTTAATTGTTGTAGCAAGTGATGAAGACTATAAATAGGTCTTTACTTGTAGTTTGTAAGAAGTGAATTCATTAATACAAGATGTAGATCTCTAATCACTTTGTGTTCTCTCTAGGTTAGATTTCCTTTTCAATAATGTTCTTCATCATCTTGTTACACAATACTTGGATTGTATGAAGATCATGGACCTAACAATAAGATGTACCGACATTTAAGGCAGTTTTATTGGTGGCCAGGAATGAAGAAGGACATCGTTCACTTTGTGGAACGTTGTGTGACGTGTCTGAAGGTCAAAGCAGAACATCAACGACCATATGGGGAGCTTCAATCTTTGGATATACCAGTGTGGAAATGGGATAACATAACTATGGATTTTGTCATGAAATTACCAAGGACTCCGAAGGGTCATGATGCAATATGTGTGATTGTGGATAGTCTCACTAAGTCGGCACACTTACTACCTATTAGAGAAGCGGACCCGTTGGAGAAGTTGGCAAGGTTGTATATAAATGAGATTGTGTCGAGACATGGGGTACCGCGATCTATAGTGTCAGATTGTGATAGTCGGTTCACGTCGTCATTTTGGGGAAGTCTTCAAAGAGAGTTGGGATCACAACCTAAGCTAAGTATTGCATCTCATCCCCAAACTGATGGTCAGAGCGAAAGAACTATACAGACGTTAGAGGATATGCTCCGAGCATGCGTGATTGATTTCAATGGTGCTTGGGAAGCAAACTTACCATTAATAGAATTCTCGTATAACAACAGTTACCACGCGAGCATCCATGCGGCACCATTTGAAGCATTATACAAACGAAAGTGTCGGACGTCGTTATGTTGGAACGAAGTGGGGGAGAGACAACTAGCAGGTCCTGAAATTGTGCAAATGACAGTTGATAAAATAGAGCTGATCCGCGAGAAATTGAGGATCGCGCAAGATCGGCAAATGAAGTATGCTAACAAAAGAAGGAAACGTATCGAGTTTCAAGTTGGTGATAAAGTGATGCTAAAAGTCTCACCTTGGAAAGGCGTGGTTCGTTTCGGGAAGAAAAGAAAGTTGAGGCCGAGATATGTGGGGCCTTTCGTCATTGTTGAACGAGTTAGACAATGGCCTACAAGTTGGATTTGCCGGAAAAATTAAAGGGAGTTCATCCAACGTTTCATGTTTCAAACCTAAAGAATGTTTCGCGGAGACAGATATGGCTGTTGTTGGATCCCAGATATAACAAGTAACAATTATAATAGCAAGGATCTTTGTATTGACTGATAAAGAAGAGTTTTTACAAGATAAGATTGATAAACACTCTTTTACAAATAAAGCTCTCTCTCTCAATACATATGAAACTAGAAATTAGAGGCTGGGAGATTTTAGAGGCTTAACCTAAAATCTAACAAAGATACACATTAAGTACTAAGGCTTTATGGCCTAAGCCCATTAGCAACTAAAGCCCACATATTTAATTTGGGCTTTTACAATTTAACCTAGTAATCTTGAATACAATATAAAATAAAAGCTAACATATGTTCTATTGGAGGATATCAATGTTGACGAGAGGCTAACGTACGTAGACAAACCAGTAGGGATTGTGGACAGTAAGATCTGAAAATTAGCAAGGAGATCAGGTTGGTAAAGGTCCAGTGGCAGTATCATAAGGACCAAGAGGCAACGTGGGAGGTAGAGGCAGACATGAGGGCCAAGTACCCTCATCTCTTTGACAGAGGAATTCCGGGGACGAAATTCTTTTGAGGGGGGGAGTATTGTAATATCCAGGTTTCTAAATGAATAAGATTTGAGAATTTTGTGAGAAAAGTTAAGAGGCTATAACTTTGGGGACTCGTGTTTTAGCCCCAAAACCCTAGGTTCTACAATTGTCACCTGGAGCGACGATAGGAGAGCTGAGAAGAGACCAAGATAGCAATTTCACGTTAGAAGAATTCCAAGAAGTGGGAATTGGAAAATAGCTTCTACATTGATTCTACCAAGTAATCTCATATTCTAATCCTTGTTCTTGGTTTATTTTGAGGGAATCAGATTATTTGGGTTTCTGTGGTTGAATGGTTGTAAATGATGCTTTAAGTGGTTTTAGGTATCATCCTCGTGTTTAAGCCGAAAAGAGATGGTTAAGAAAGGGTTAAGGATTGTTGTAACGCTTTTATTAGTTGTGAAATCAAGTTTTTGGGTTTAGTAGTGGATCCCATACCCAATCATTCGAAAGAACCCACGTCCGGTAAGTGGCCCTGTGCTAGTGTCCGGATCTCGTGTCTGCTAAGAAGTACCCAGACCCCGTGTCCGGTAAGTACCCGGATAGTTTTATCAGGGAAGTTACCCGGATAGTTTTATTAGGAAAGTTACCCGGATAATTCTATTAGGGAAGTTACCCGGATAGTTTTATCAGGAAAGTTATCAGAGAAGTAATTAGGAAAGTATCCAGAAAGTAGGTAATTGTTAGCCCAACTGTGCTACCCAAGAGCACTTTCTGTTTGGTTGACTTCATTCCCCGAGTGAGTTGAGAAGTTAGCTTTTGAGGCTTTATTCGGTTAAACTTTTTGGGGCCATTCTGGTTGTTGAATTATATTTAATGTTATGCTTTATTTTTGGTGTGGGTTGTTACGACAAATATGTGACAGTTTCATTGAAGGTTTGTATCGTATGTGATAATTTTTTTTGATAATTGTATCAGTCGTATATGATAATTGTAAATGCTTTTTTTAATCATATGTGATTTTGTATTTTTACGTTTGTGACACAATTATATTATCATATGTGATAATAAATCACTTATACTCAATTGCATATTATCACATGTGATAATATGTAACTTATACCACATGTGATATGTACTAAATGTTTACAGAATGGATCATATGTGATATGTAACATATCATATTGTTAAACGTAACTAAACTTGTGTGATTCAAAACGTGGATCCAAAAGATAGAGAAAATGATGAAAAAGATAATGGCTTGATTGTAAATAACACGTGTATTATTTGGCGAAAATTGTGATTTTATTTTTCCAAAAGTGTATCTAAAAAATGGTGAAAAATAACATTTAGAACTTGATAAAAAACTATACTTTAGTTAAAGTTAAAAACATAAATAATCTAAAAGACGAAATGAGATTTTAAGGGACACAAACAGTGTTTTTGTTCCATTTAAACCCTGAACAAAATATTTATTCCAATTTAAAATGGTCAATATCCTAACTTTTAAATTTATTTTCTTTATTTATCTATTGGCATTTTCAATAGATTTAGTGGTTAAAATTATTCTCTCCATCTCACAAATTGATCATAAAAAACGTTAAAATGTCCAAATTTACATCTACCTCCAACTTTTATTTCTGTTTCTTCGTTGTATAGATCCCAACATTTATTATATTTAATAAAATATCAGAAAAAACATTCGTAGTATTTAAATGTTGTAAATATACCAATAAATGATAATAAATGTGAATATTTATATATGGAATAATATTAAATGACAAAACATAGAAAATTGATATATAAGCAACATCAGTAAATAATATCATTCAATAAAAAAAAAGTATATCATTTAGTTTCATTGCAAATGGCAATCTTCCTTATGTTCTTGATTTTTTCTTCAGGTTAATTACTCTTCTCATCGTTATATTCATATGATAGTATGATGTTAGTTCTCGAATAATTTTCATATATTTATTTGTTACAGGTATAATCAACTTCCCACAAGGATCATATGCTGATTGTAAATGTAAAAAAAACGAAGATTGTGACGAAAACAAATGCCCACCAGGTTCTTATACAGTGTGTAATTATGGTTGTTGTGAATGTTCGGAAGCCAAAAAATGGAGAAATCAGGCAACTTTTGGTAGCAATAAAGCCACTAACACTGCCGCTGAACAAACACAACTGCTGCACCTCCAAGTCAAAACCTAGTTGGGATGTTCAGTTTTGTACATCAGATTGCAATTCTCAAACTAAATAGAAGTTATGGTTTCGTTTATCAATAAATATTTTCATTGTGTTTCTTATCAAATCATACTCAATTTTTCGTGCAAATAGACACTCTCCATGGTAAAATGTTAGAAAACATACTTTTTTGGGAAGATATGAGGAAACTGTGATTTCGATTGTGATGAATTTCTTATTTGCACATTTCTCTCTCCAAACTTATATATATATATATATATATATATATAGGGTGAGTTTCTTTTGCAAACCAAGCAATTCATAGAAACTATACAAACCAATCTTAGCCGTTTATCAAGTCTAATAAATATCTGATTTTATTATGTTTCCTAATATAAAGCCATGATCATAATTAATGAACTTAATCATTTTCCATATATAATTATTATCATTATTAATTAATGATAATAATTAACATAAATATATATGTTGTTGCCTAATATACTGGTTTGCAAAGTTTGTACAAATTACTTAGTTTGCAAAAGAAACTCACCCTATATATATATATATATATATATATATATATATATATAGGGGTTAAATCATGTGAAAACCAAAAATAGGTTGAGAACCGTGGGAACCGATCTAAGCCGTCATTTCGTTTTGATCCTATGGTTTTAAAAACATAAAAATTCATTCATAGGTTCTCACGGTTCTCAACCTATTTTTGCCTATAATAATGTCCATAAATTAAAATCAATTAACGGCTTAGATTGGTTTTCACGGTTCTCAACCTATTTTAAGTTCTCATTTGATTATCGTCCTATATATGTATATATATATATATATATATAGGGGAGATATCAAATGCAAGCTACCCTAATTTTTTGTATAATTTGATGAAACTGTTTCATACAATTCTTTTTTTTTTGATTAAATTGTTTCACTTATTTGGGTTTTTATGTAGTTTCATGTATTTTTCTCATTCTGATGAAATTGTTTCTTGTATTTTTTCAATCAAATGAATTTTTTTCGTTTTTACATAATAACACTAATATATGAAACAGATTCATCAAGAAAAAAAATGTATGAAGCAATTTAATCAACTTTACCAACGAAATCGACGGTTTGCACGGTTTGCAAATGAAACAACCCCCCCCCCCCCCCCCCCCCCTCTCTCTCATCTTCAAGCTTTAAACCTTAAATTTTCCCTTTTCAAGACAACAAATGTGAACAAAATAGGTCGTCATTATACAAATAGAAAATGAAGAACGAGGAACACTTTGTATGTGAACAAAATAGGTCGTCTTTTGAGCTGAGTTTGCTTCTACCACTGATCACAACCATCATCTTGACCCATTTCTCTCACCCTACACTATCAAATGGTTAAACCCATCCCCCAATTTGAGATTGTTGAGCGGTGTGTATTATATATATGTAAAGAGTGAGTGTGTATTGTGTGTGTATATATTAAAACTCAAGTTTGTGTATATATAAGACCCAACATGTGCTATGTGCTTGTATATATTTTATATATATATATATATATATATATATATATATATATATATATATATATACAT
Source organism: Saussurea involucrata (assembly GCA_033807775.1). Classification (NCBI taxonomy): domain Eukaryota; kingdom Viridiplantae; phylum Streptophyta; class Magnoliopsida; order Asterales; family Asteraceae; genus Saussurea; species Saussurea involucrata. Next base: position 55,236,579 of record CM066313.1, on the reverse strand, counting down.
ATACACTACTTGTGTATCCGTGCAATGGTACGACATGCATCTGGATGAACTCGAATTCTCAGTTCTTGATTGTTCTGTTTTAGTCCCTCTAGACCTTATTTTTTATGGTTTTGGGCAGACATCGTTTTAGTTTTATGGATCCCCGTTTGTGATGAGAAAGAAAAATACAAATTCAAATTCTCTACAAACTTCAAGGAATATTTTTTGAGAGACTACACACCTTAAGATATCTTAAACGATCACCAGTTCAAACAATAAGCAATCACGAACGAAATTAATTAGTATATTCATAGCAAGTAATAGCAAATTAGAAGAAGAACATGTTCCGACAGCAGTTGCAAGCTTTGTTCTTCGTTCTTTCGTTCAATTCCATCAAGAAATACCAAAGAACAAGAATCAAATTATGACTACTCCGTGATAGCAACACCTCTCGCCGCTTTAATCTTCTCAATTATCCATCCAACACCAGGTTAACTTCCTACCGGGTTTTACCCCATATCCGGGTAGACCTTCTACCAGATTTCCACTAAAACCCGGACACATTCATACCGGATTCCTGCCGAAACCCAGATACCCTCTTACCAGATTCCCACAAAATCTAGACACACCCTTATTGAGTTTCACTCAGAACCCGGGTAACTTCACCATTAAATTCTACCCATAATCCGGGAAACCTTGCCCGGATACTACCCAATATCCACGTAAATTTGACTGGCTTCGAGCGATTCCCGATCATTCGAGACTGTCCCGATTATCAGCTAAGGGTTTTCTACCCTTTTCATTTACAAACACATTTGACCAAAAAGGATTAGCGTTCTAACTCTTATTAACCAACTAACAACATTAAAACCATTAATACTCCATAATGAATAATTTTCTAGGAATCTCATAAATATAATGACACATTGACCTAATGGCTCAATCCCAATTCAATACACACCAAGATATATGGAGATCATTAGGGGACGAATGATTTTTAGCTTACCTTGTAGATGATTCCTCAAGATTTTTCTAGCACAACCCTTGCCAAAATTCCTACTCAGCCTCTCCTCCCCTCTCTTTCACTATAGCAAGCAGCCACCACACTACAAGAATTAGGTATTTCCCCCTTTTATACCTTTCGTAAATCGCATCCAAGTCCTTGAGTTTTCTTTCTCACACTCTGCCAACACTTTACAAAGCAGACTGCAGTTTAGGATAACGGTTATTACATGATGAATACCAAAAATTCGTAGAGTGGATCATATGTGATACGTTATAGATCACATGTGATTCAAAACGTGGATCCATAAAATAAAGAAAAATGGTGAAAAGGTAAATTGATTGATTGTGGATTTCATATGTGATATTTAACGAAAATTATAAAAAATCTTAGTGTATCCAAAAAATTGTGAAAAAATGTTATAAAATTTGATAAAAAATATCAATTAGTTAAAGTTAAATTATAAATAAATGTAAAATATATAATGAGGCTTCTAATGTATTCAAATAGTGCTTTTGTTACAATTATACCCTTAAAGGATATTTGACCCAATTCAAAATGTTAATTATCCAAATTTATAAAAAAAAATATATTGTATGTATCAAAAAATTATATGGTTTATATTACTTTTTTCAAATTGACCGTTTTCTCGTTTAAATATGATCCTATATATATATATATATATATATATATATGTGTGTGTGTGTGTGTGTGTGTGTGTGTGTGTGTGTAGAGGGATAGTAAAATGTAAACCTATAAATGTGTGTAAACTATGTAAATGTAACGTCCCAAAAACACAACAGGACAAACATAGCAATAACTCATAATCATTACAACACTGGGTCCCAAAATTTCATTACATCAATCTCGAACTAAGGTTGGCGGAAACAACCTATACACAACTGAGAATAATCTAGCTTCTACAAGTGGCACTTGCACTGTCTCTAGCTGCACATGTACTCTATCTTGCGCTTGCCCACATACCTGAGTCTCCTACTATATGCTTACCTGAAAAGGTTTTAGTTTTGAAAAGCGAGGGTTAGACCATGAGGTCTAGTGAGTTCCCTCCGTAAACAGCGTACATCAACATTATAAAAATTCATTTTATAAAACACCTTAACGTTCTTCACACAATCATTCAATCATGGTACTGCATAGTGTTTAAGGATCACATAGGCGGTTACAGATCCGAGTAGGAAGGAAACGAATTCCCTCCTACAAGCTACTCACCTATCCGAGTAGGAAGGAAATGAATTCCCTCCTACAAGCTTACTCATATATCCGAGTACGAAGGAAATGAATTCCCTCCTACAAGCTTACTCATAACAGCCCAAGGGATCATCTGATCCCGAGGTACTCATATCCCACTGTGCATCTCGACTCCACATAACATATACATAGCTTGTCATAAACATGAAATCCGTTTAACACTTTATAATTTATTTCACCTTGATGAATAATCTTTTCCTTAAAACATACTTTTCATGGGAAAACATACGTAAAAGCTTGTAAATAAATCATGCTCGTAAACACACCATGATCGGTAAAATATTAAACTTGCATTCACGTAAAAATCTTGTAAATAACATGGCATGTCCACATAATCACTTTCTTTGGAAAAACACGCAAAGTCACGTATTTTAGTTAGAAAAACTCACCCGGTGCGTTTAATATCTTGCCTTACTTTGCTTCTGACTTACAATCGGGTTACCTGAGAAATGGATGAATTATAAACTGCTCAGACCTTAACACCAACTTTCCGGACACTGTCCGGACTCAACTTATCGAATACATAACTTACCGGTCAATTACTACTTTCCGGACAACTTACCGGATTACTCCACTTACCGGATTACTCCACTTACCGGATAACTCTTACCGGATAACTATACTTACCGGACATACTACATTCCGGACACACACACTTTCCGGACATCATATCCGGAAACCAGAACTGTCACTTACCCGGAAACCCTTGACACCCGGATACCTATGAGCACCATCAGGAAACCCCCATTGTCCGGACACTATGAACAATACCCGGAAACCTCCCCACTGTCCGGACACTACTGTCCGGACACTACTGTCCGGACGGGGCGACGTTCGGAAACTACGGGCTGGACGAAAAAACCTTTTTCCAAAAGTGATTAAAAACCTATTTTCTGTTAAAAGCTCGATTAGACAAACATAAGGGTTCATCAATCAGTCATAAACACTCAATTAATCCCCTGATAAACCGTAAAATCGAAGCATTACAACCAAGAACCCCAAATACTCTTTAAGGGTTGTTTTGAAGAAGAAATACCATAAACCCCTATGATTTCATCCCCAAATCTTAGACAAAAGAGAGTAAGGAACTTGAAATAAACAGAAGCAAACACATTGGATGATTACCTTTACTAATCTTTTCCTTGATTGAGAATTCTCCCACTTTTGCTCTTTCTTCTTTTCCCCTCTTAGCCGCCAAACACCCAAGAACAATAATACTGATTCTAAACTAAAGGATGCCCTAGGAATTTGGAGCCATTTATACTCCTCATAAATTGTCAACAAGTCCCTCAACTTCCAACTTGAGTTTCTTTGAATTTGGCCACCAAACCTTCACACTTTGCACGAAAAACCCGGTTGTTACAACACTCCCCCGCTTAAAAGAATTCCGTCCCCGGAATTACTTATTGGGAAAAGATGCGGGTATCATGGCCACACCAAAACTGACACTTCCCAAGGTAATGCCACTTCTGACTCAGTCAACCACCTTATTAAATTCGAAACATGGAACATTGGGTGCATTCCCTTCAGTTCTTACGGTAACTCCAACTCATAGGCTACTATTCCTACTCGATCAAACATGACAATAGAAGATTAAATAAGGCTTCTCAAGCACCTATACTTCCTTTAAGGAGGAACCTGGCGGAATCCCCCTCTACAACACGAGATTCTTTTACCAAGAAACAATCACTCACCTGACAGCTTAGCACAAGGCTAACCCTGTACGTCCCGACAACTCACAACCCAGAGTTTCCGTCAACGTAATACAAGCAATTCTAGATCACTTCTCCCAACCAACAATCGTCTATGCAGATAACATTTCTCTTTCTCGGACCACCTCGACCACAACTCGTCAACCATCTTTCATATCCTTGCCACTTCATCACTCCATACTTATACGTAACTAAGGGTAGGAACCTCCAAACCCATCGTTGAAGTGTTCACCTACTCGAATTAAACTTTCCCTGAAACGCATCAATTTCTCACCGATTGCCACGATCGTTCAGTCATAAAAATAGGACTCCGGTTATCCTCACACAACTGGGAGGAGTAACCATGGTCACACCATACTATTCTCACCAGCTTAATCACTACATGACCAAATCGTTTGTCTTATCCACTCCTTTCTTGCACAAAGTCATACACAATTCCCTTCCTCAAAGATTTTACATCTACTACACCACATTATGATTAACACATCCGTCATCTTCTTTAGACTTACAGTGATTTCAAGAACATACTTGCTTAGCGACTCACATAGCCAAAAACGCTTGGTCTCTCATTTGGGCAAGCACTCATTAATGCTCTGACATTCTACTCCGATAGTAGACGTATCACACTGCCACTTACAACTACGTTTTCCACCCACTTGCTAAACAATTCGCACACCTCATCCGAAAACCCAAAAAGGCTTCCATCTAATGTTTCATCTTTCTAACATCACGTTACTACAACACTAGCTGGGACATTTAACTTGGCAACTATTGACACTACATAACTGTACATTCCTCACTCATAACATCACACTGCAGACCGAATCCCTCATGGCCATTCTTACACAATTCAAACTCGTCTTCACATTCTCTCGCATACATATCTCGCTACTTTGTCCTTTCTCACCCTAGTTGAACTATAACTTCCTAGTTCCCAATTAGCTCAAAAGTAGTCGGTCTTGCTCGCTATTTACGATCCGAGCCCTCACATAAACAGGACGATACAATTTACACACTCGCTTCATTCGTGCTACATACCTTGTCCTTCTACGAACCCTCCATACCTCGTAAGTAGAACGCTTAACCAAAATAGCAGTCTCTCACTAACTTAACACCCCTACAAGGTGTTCTATCAACTTTCACTCTCCTGGCTCAAGTCTTCGACCTCAGCCAACTTACACTGCTGCCGACTTCAACATCAATAGTCAACTTGTTGATACTTTCTTAACCTATTCTTAAATTTGGGTTCCTTACGGAACCTAATCCTTCGAACATATCATAATCAACTTCATAATCTATCACCCTTATTTCAAAACTTACTCATGTGACATCAATATTACAAGCTCACCTCAAAACTCATATCCCACGCCATGGACCTTTCATTTCTGCCTCACAACACTACTCATAATGAGTTGCTAAACCAACACTTTGATGACTCCTAGTCCTTCCTCCGGACACCATCATCCCTCGGCAACTGTATTTCCAGTCACCGAACAAAGGTACAGACCCTCATACACCTGACCCTATAATCCATTCCCGACTCTTCCACTGTCCAACTCTCCTCTTGAACACATATACCAAAACTACATACGTTCTCCCCTGACTTGCCCAACACCTCTCCACTCTCGGAGTTCTTCCTTAGCTTAAAATGTAATACTCTACGACCTAGTGAGTTCATAGCCTTCATACATGACAACGCGGTAAATAAATCATTTCGTACATTTTATCATTTTAAATAAACACATTTGGAAACACTTGGGTACACCTGACCCCATCACTATTATAACTTGGGTACACCTGACACATCTTCCCGTGAACCTTAATCTTACTCAATCCAAACGATGTTATTACGACAGTAATACGTTGAATGAAAATCCTTTCATACGACACAATTTTGAAAGAAATTACCGACACCAAGTAAACCAGTCGGTTCTCACACCCTTTTTATATGATATCAACTGGTTAAAACTCATTTTGATTGTAAAAGTTTTGCTGGAAACGTTTTCTCGACCTTTTTGTAACAATTTAACTTATCATGAAAAGTGTGAAATACCTTGCAAATCGTTAAGCTCAAAATTTCATTATGCAATGTGAATGAAATCACCTTTTCTTTAAAAATACGCTTGCACATTCTGCCTCATTTTCGATCAAAATTGACATTTACACATTTAACTTAAATCGTGAATATTTCATGTGACATATAGGAACGTCATGCATAAAAGTCTACTTCTAATTGAAGGCTACTCACCCTAACAAGGTCAACCGCTTTACTTACGCAACTTATCCTTGACACTCCACCTACGACCAACGGTCGCCCTTTCGGTCATGCAACAACTTGCTATACATACCTTCAATGGTCCACCTACTCAACCTGTAACACCCCAAATTTCCATTTTGCTTAACATTGGTGATTTCTTCAGTTAGTTCAGATAAGATATAATGCGAAAGCGTATTTAAAGAACTGAAAGAAATACTAAGGTAGAATAACACACAATATCAAATAAGTAATATAAAGATGACAGATAGATATCTCAAAGGTTTACTATATTTGATATGGAATAAGAGCACCAAGAACACTTGAAGGTTTAACAAGAAATTTGCTGGTGTGTGTGTGTTGTGCGAAGTTTAATACATGCATACGTTAATGTTAATAGAAGAACTCAACATGAGTCATCTATTTATACTACTACAAAGGGGACATACTTTAGACAATAAGGACTGATCTACAGTAGACAAGATCGTATGAATAGTAGCTGGTACGACGTTCATTTAATGCGCAGATATCAACTTGGACAGAGCCCTATCAGAGTTTGACACATGGAGTTTTGTCAGGGCACGCCTTGCACAAGTGGATGAACGCATCTTGGAACAGTAGAAAGATATTTGTAAATCTTCTAAGTCTTCTTTATACCACAGAGGCTCTGTCAAAGGTGACAGAGGTTCTGCGACCTTGTCCTCTGTGAGTAGTCTTCTGTCGTTTCTTTACTTCGGACTTCTTGGTGTCTCGGCAGAGCCTCTGTTGGAGACTTCTATACTTAGCCTATTTTTCACTACTTTCATAAACAGAAAGATTGGAGCTAACAATCTCCCCCTCAGTAGTGAAAAATGAAAATTTGAAAAGTGCAAGAATTTTCTAGACTAAGTACTAGAACATTTTCTTTTCATAGTAGATTATGCCAGAGGCATTTACATTTGATTGTATTGAAAAGAAAAAATTACATAGATTTGTAGACTGACTCAGACCTTGTCGTCTTTGAAGTCGTTGAAACTTCTGCGGTCGAATCCTTCTTCTTTGAAGTCGTTGAAACTTCTGTCGTCTTTGTAGACTGACTCAGACCTTGTCGTCTAGACTAAGAACTAGAACATTCTCTTGGGTTTGGTTGCACCTTCCTCAGAGGCTTTTGTTTTTCTTTTCTTCTTTTCCTTTGGTGGTGAGGGAGGTGCAGAAGATCCAACCTCTGTTTCATTGGGTGGAGAGCTTTGGGTTTGAGCTTCTGCGGCACTGGTAGAGGTGCCCTCTGTGGTTTTCCTTTTGTGTGTTTTCTTTTTGGGAGTTGAGGCAGAGGGTATTATTGTTTTTCTTTGAGCATGGAACCTAGCTTTTGCCCATTCTTCATCTGTCATACGTTCTGCAACTGGTGTGTCATAGGACTCAGTTCTGGAGTCCTATGATCGTGTATATAATCTAGTCTAAGGCTGTCGTCCGAAACATAGGCAAGAAGCTTCTTTGGCAGAGGTCTGAAGAATGGATATCCATCTTCATGATTTGTTGGGGAGTTCTTAGTCATTGCGTATACTTTGGCTACGGGTCCCTCCATCGACCATTTTTCCAGGAAGAGCAGAGGTTCAAATAGAACACCAAAAATTCTTTGGAACTGCAGAGGGGGTAGTGCTTCTTTGGATCGCCCTTTGGCCTTCTGCGAGGAGATTTTTCTGTCAATGGTGTTAACCATTTCCTGCATCATCAAGGTTGTGTAGTCCAAAGGGAGGTCGTAGAATACCCCGTACATGATGGTCACAATTTGATGGGATGATTAATCTGGACTGCCCACTTTGCCAGTAAGGCACCTGTTGAGGATTGAAAAAAGTGTATTCCACAGAGGTGGAGGTCGATTTCTTCTGAAGTCATTTCTCTTCCTCAGGGGTGTGTTGTACCCCAACATTTCAACAAATTTGCATAGCTCAGCATCTGTTGGTTCCTCTGCATAGGCCTTTATTCCCAAAAGACCTCTTGTTGGTAGGTTGAACTCAAGTGAGAACATAGTTCTGTTGAATTTGAGTTCAAGGTTCTCAGACTTATCTGGCGTAGAGATGTAGCCCTTGATTTGTCTATCCTCTTGGTCAAACCTACTACTTTGCCAGAATTGATTTAGGTACCTTGCAGGGATTTTATTGACGGTTTTGGTTAGGAGAGGGTAGAGATAATGATTTTGCAAGATGTTAATGAGAATGGCATTCGCTTCTCCAAATGCGGTTTTGGAGGGAACCAGATAATGATTGTTTGGTTTTAGGGGAAGAACTTTTTCAAAGTGGTATTGGGCGATGAAGTTCAGTAGATGGGTCGTCGGAGCAAAATCAACTTCATCGTCGGAGTTGTCTTCGTCCAGATTTTGGACTTTTGTAGGGATCAAAGAATGCTCGGAGTGAGCAGGGGAGTTCGCCGGAGAGTGAGAAGATGATGCCATTGTTTGCTGTTGGGAGAAAAGAGTTGAATCTTTGGAAGTTGCAGGTTTTAGCACAAGTTCGCCGGAGAAGATAGAGTAAGTTTCATAAAGTTTGTGAAGGATTGGTAACTTGGGTTTTATACTGAAGAGATAACGGTAGAATCTGAAGAGGTAAATAGTTGAAAGTGAATAAAATTTAGGGTCCGTAATTGAGTGCATACAGCTGGTTCAACTTTCCAAGACAACGTGTGCTATGCACGTCCAATGAAAATGCGACACGTCAGCAGTGTCAGAGTAAGACAGGACGTCGTGCGCGGCCCATTAATGCTTGGCGTGTGAGCTTTGTTTACCTCCACAAGAGTGTCACTCGCAGTATATTACCGTCACTGTTACAGAATTTCCCTAAGTACCAAAAGGTGACAGAAGCTCTGTAGTAATAGGAGCTATTTGGTCTGAAACCTTCTTTTTATATCCTCTGATGCTTGTATCTTTACCAAAAACGTTTGAAAACACATTAGAGAGGATCGATAGAAATTTAGTATAGAAATTTCATCCACAGAGGTTCATAGGCTCTGTTGGGCCTGGCAGAGCCTCTATGAGAGAAAATTTCTAATAACTTAAAATTCATAAAATATTTTGATCATCCAAGGTTTTAATTGTTTTAAGCATTGTTTTTAGGACAAATTTGGAAATTTGTGTCCTTGAAAACTGTTTTGGAAAAAGATTTTGTGCGAGTAACTCTTATAGTTGCCTAGGTTAATCAATAGAGGTTCTTGTGATGGAATGGGCTCTGTGACTAGTCTTTCAGTGTCTTTACGCGTGCATTTGTACAAGAGAACTCTTTAGAGGACATTCAAGTTGATCGATAGAGTTTCCATTATAAATTTTCGATCATAGAGCTTTTCTCTAGCAGAGCCTCTGTTGAGCTCAGCAGAGGCTCTATGACCTTAAATTTCTAATAACGGAAAGCGCATAAATCGTTTTGATCATTTAAACTCTGAGATGTGTTTAACAGTGTTTTTAGGACATATTTTGAAATTTGTGTCCTAGAAAACTGTTTTCAAAAATTAGTTTGGGCGGTAAACTTACATTTTGACTCTTCTGACCTCGGCGAAATACCTGACTTCTGTGGATATGGTTGATCACAATTCTTCTTTGGCTCCCCCTTGAACTGACAACTTCTGTAGATCAGTTCAAGGTCTCCTTCTGCTCCCCTTGACCTATGTTTGGTTCAAATGAGATAAGTTGTGCATAGAACATAGGTCATGTTCACTTAGAGGTTCTATGAAGTCCGTCAGAGGTTCTGAGCAGACCCACAGAAGCTCTGTGAATTTTAGAACCTTTAATGATGGAGAATTTACATACTTCAATGAAACAAACAAAACAACAAAAAATATATATACATATATTTACAGAAGATCGAATCATACTTACAGAGGTTTTAACTCATGTTAATCATTCCCAACTTACCTACCAAGAAAAGGAATATTTTCTCATCAAGTGCCTTGGTGAATAAGTCTGCAAGCTGGTATTCTGTAGACACAAAATGCATTTCGATTGTGCCGTATTCAACATGATGCTTCAGAAAGTGGTAACGTATGTCGATATGCTTTGTTTTTTAGTGCTGTACTGGATTGGCAGAGATGGCTATGGCACTTTTTGAATCACAGAAGATGGGTATCTTGTATATGGTGTGGCCATAGTCCTTTAGTTGAGTTTTCATCCACAGAACTTGGGAGCAACAACTAGCAACATCGACGTATTCAGTTTCTGCCGTAGATGTCGACACACAGTTCTGCTTCTTTGAAGTCCAACTAACTAATTTCCCACCTAGGAATTGACAACTCCCAGAGGAACTCTTTCTGTCGAGCTTGTATCCTCCATAATCTGAATCTGTGTATGCCTTAAAACTAAATCCAGAGTTCTTCGGATACCAGGGGCCAAGATTTTTGGTCCCTTTGAGGTATCTGATGATCCTCTTTACAGCAATATAATGGGATTCTTTTGGATCAGCTTGATATCTTGCACAGAGGCATGTGGCATACATTATGTCAGGTATACTTGCGGTTAAGTATAAAAGAGACCCAATCATGCCTCTGTATAGTTTTCACTCTACAGATTTACCATCTGGATATGAGTATAACTTATTTCCAGTGGCCATTGGGGTCTTCATTACAGAGGCATCAGAGAGACTGTATTTTAAAAGTATGTCAGAGACATATTTAGCTTGATTTATGAAAGTTCCCTCTGATGATTGTTTTACTTGGAGTCCGAGGAAGAAAGTTAATTCTCCAATCATACTCATTTCAAACTCACTCTGCATGAGTTTTTCAAAATCTTTGCACTGTTGTGCATTTGTAGACCCAAAAATAATGCCATCCACATAGATTTGTACAAGTAGAATCTCATCATTTTTTCTTTTGTAAAACAAAGTGGTATCGGTTGTACCTCTGTCGAAATCATTTTTAAGAAGAAAAGTTGAAAGTCTTTCGTACCATGCTCTTGGAGCATGTTTCAGTCCATACATAGCTTTGTCGAGGTAATATACGTATTTTGGGTACTTAGAGCTTTCAAACCCTGGTGGTTGCTGGACGTATACTTCTTCTTGGATTTCGCCATTTAAAAAAGCAGATTTTACGTCCATCTGAAATAATTTGAAACCTCTGTGGGCTGCGAAGGCTAAGAAGATTCTTATAGCTTCGAGTCGTGCTACAGGGGCAAAAGTTTCATCATAATATATTCCTTCTTCTTGGCGATATCCCTTGGCCACCAATCTTGCTTTGTTTCTGATAACCACCCCATCCTCATCTTTCATGTTTCTGAAGACCCATTTTGTCCCTATTGCTTGTTTCCCTCGTGGCTGAGGAACTAGGGTCCATACTTTGTTTCGTTCAAACTGCAGAAGCTCATCTTGCATAGCATCTACCAAGTTTGAATCGTCAAGGGCTTCAGAGATCCTTTTTGGCTCGATCATACTGATAAAATTTGTAAAGAAACAAAAATTAGCAGTGGCTGATCATGTTTTGACCTTGTCAGAAGGTTTGTTAGATCTGAGTTTTGTCAATAAACCAAGTGTTGAAGATCTGATAAGAAGACTCAGATGTTCTGAGAAGAAGAGTCAGAGTTCTGACTAAGAGAGCTCAGAAGGATTGCTTTGATATATCACTAAGTACTAAGGTCTGATAAGAGGAGTCAGAGATCTGAGAAGAGAAGTCAGAGTTCTGAGAGAAAGAGTCAGAAGATCTGAGAAGCGTTATCAGAAGAATGTTCATAACTTATAACTAGATATTTTCCTTAGTGTTTAGTTAACTAATTAGGACACGTGTTTTGTTCCTATCAGTCTTTCATATTTGTACTGTAGCTTTAATATTTCCGTTGCAGTATAAATAGTGGTTAGCACTACTTTGCTAACTGATTTTCCCGAATATACTTGTATTCATTCTTTGTAATCTTTGAGACTCTCTCTCTCTAAGATCTGTATTTCTGTTCATCATTGAATACAATTAGGCTTGATCATACAACTTCTCAATTACTTCTTTCTATATTGATTGTAAGATTAGATCCTGTACTTTCAATTGGTATCAGAGCCAATCAACAAACAAATTTGTTCAAGATCGTGATCGCGAAGGTTTATTGATCAATTTCTTGAAGATTTCTTGATTCATTCAAAAATCGATTCCGCTGCTAGGGCTAGTTCTTGAATTCTTGGAAATTCTTGAATTAACTGTTATCTTTCGATCAAGAAATTCGAATTTGTCTCTCTGTTGAATATTCTTACAATCATGTTTTCTAAAGAATATCTAGCCATGGGATCTGAAACGAAGCCACCTGTTCTAATCCCCGAAGAGTACCAGCAATGGAAAATACGAATGATCCAATTCTTGGATAACATAGACGAGAATCTGATGGTATCTATCCGAGAAGGTCCTATCGAGGTTTATATCGATGTGGAAGCAACTCCTGAGACAGAGACAACTCCAGAAATTCCGGCAACGAGAGTGAAGAAGAACTATTCTCAATACACAGCTGAACAGAAGAATAGGCATGCAATCGACAAAAGAGCAATCACATTGATGACACTTGCAGTTCCGAATGAAGTGCTTAACAGGATTGACAGTGGTTCATCCGCCAAGGAAATGTGGGATGAACTGGAAAGACAAATGTTAGGAACAGTCAGATCAATTCAAGCGAAGTTAAATCAGAGCATAAATGCTTATGAACGATTCAAGGCTAAAGAATCTGAAAGCTTAAGTCAGACGTTTAGTAAATTTTGTACTATACTAAATGATCTGAGAAGGAATGGGCTGAAAAAGACAAAGTCAGAAATAAACTACAAATTTCTGAACAGTCTAAACTCTGAGTGGTCATCATTTGCTATAAGTCTACAAATGAACAAGGATATGTGTGAAGAGGATCTAAATGATCTATTTTGTGTTCTTAATCAGCATGAGGACTCTGTGAAAATTGTGGTTGAAGAGAAGAAGAGTGTTGCAGAACAATTGGCCTTTCTGTCAAAGTCCAAAACTGTGAAAGCACCCAAGAAGGCTGCATATATGTCTGAGATACCCAACCTGGAGGAGTCTGATAAGGAAGAAGGATCAGAAGAAGATGAAGATATAAAAATGATTGCTGAAAAGCTGGCCTTGTTGACTAACACTTTCAACAAGAGGTATGGAAAAGGAAAATTTCAGGGCAAGTATAGGAAAGAGCAGGGAAGTTCAGATTACAAGAAAAGAGAAGAGAGCGGAGAGAGTAAGTATGAAAAGAAGGAAGAAAGAAGGGAAGAGAATATAGAAGAGAAGGAAGAAAGAAAAGAAAACAATCTGTGCTTCAAGTGTGGAAAGTCTGGCCACTTTGCAAAGGATTCCAAAGTGAAAATAGTGAAAGATTATGAGTACTATACCAAAAAGGCTCAGCTGGCAAAGAAAAGAGATGATGAAGTGGCAATGTTAGCTGAACAAGAAAACTGGTTGTACTACACTTCAGATGAAGATGACTGTATTCACTTTTCCCAGATGCAAAGTTACATGGCAAAGATGAAGAATGAGGATGATTCTGACTTTGAAGATGCTGATTCTGAGTCATCTGCTGAGGTACATTCTGCACTTGAAATAGACTTAATGACACAGATTGGTGAAATGAAAACTGAATTTGGTAAACTAAGAAAACAAATAAAAGGAGAAAGAAATTTAGTTAACAAATTCAGAATTGAAAAAGAGGTGGTAAAAGAACAATATGAGGAATCTAAGGCTGAAAAACAGAAAATTAAAACTGAAAATTCTGAGTTGTTGAAGAACCTTTCTGAATTAAAAATTGAGCTTTCAAAAGTTAAAGAAGAAAAGGGTGATTTACAAATAAAGTTTAATATGCTATTTGAGGAAAGAAAGAATTTATACACTAAAATCAAAGAATTAGAAGATCTTAACTTGAAAAGAGGTCAGACTCAGCAAACATTAAATCTTCTAACAAGTAATGTTAAAGATACAAGATTTTATAATCCAAAGAAGGGATTGGGATTGGAAGAAAATGTTGTTTTAAAAAGAGCTCCAGTCAACTTGTATGATTTTGAGAAACTTCATGTTCCAAAACCAAAAATTCCAGAAGTTGTTGATGTTTTTAAAAGATCTGCAAGTTCCATCACAAGTTCTGACAGCTTACAAAAACCAAGTACTAAAAAGACAAAGGAAATAGTTTCTGAATCAAAAACAGAAAAATCAGATGTTTCAGAAAATGAGGTTAAGAAAGAAATTTCTAAACCAAAAGAAGAGAAACCAAAATATAATGATGCTAAATTCAAATATGACTCTTTAAATGTCAGTTACAAAAATAAACAACAAAGTTTTTCTTATTCCGACATAGAAAGTATATTTGATACTAGTAAAGTTTCTGAAAAAGTAAGTCAGAAATCTGATTCTTCTAATCAGAATTCTGATTGTTCTTATCAGTTTTCTGATTCTGAAGGTCAGAAATTTGAGTCTATTGATCAGAATTCTGAATCAAAGAGTCAGAATTCTGAATCAACTGAAAATTCTGAAACAAAATCAGAAGAATTTTTACAACTTGAAAAGAGGTTTACTCTTGTAAGTCAAGAACTTGAGGACTAAAGAAAAACTTATGATGAACTTGAAAATGACTTCTGTGAGGTGGATTTTAATCTTGAAAATGCTTTAAAAGAAAAAAGTGTTGTTATTCAGAAAATAACAGAGCTTGAGAAACTGAAGGCTGAAAATGATATGTTCAAGATTAATGCTTTAAAAGAAAAGAGTGTTTTTATTCAGAAAATAACAGAGCTTGAGAAACTGAAAGCTGAATATAATCTGTTCAGGATTAATGATAAATTCTTTAATAAATCAAGTACATATGAAAAAGGTGAATCATCTACTTCTTCTTCTAACAAAAAGGGGTTGAATTTTTCAGAAAAAGAGGGAAGCAAAAGGAAAGATGGTGTGAAAAGAATTTCTGAGATGAATGAAGAGGTTCCTGCAACTGTACCAAAAGCACATAGTTATTGTGATATATGTACTTGTACATTGAAAAACAACAATAAAAATGAAAAGGCTTATGGTACAGATCTGTTGTTACTTGCAAAGAAAAATCTTAGTTGTGTTCAATGTAAAAGTGATTCTTTTCAATATTCTCAGAAATGTCCAATCACAATAACATCTGTTTCTTTCATAAGAAAAGATATTCAGAAACCAGGAAAGAAGAATGTTTCTGTTCCTCAGAAAACAGAAAAGAAAAATGTTTTTGTTCCTCATAATACAGAAAAGAAGAAGGTTTCTGTTCCTCAAACTCAGAAGAAAGAAAAGATAAAAGAAGTGAATCCTCAAATAAAAATCAAAAGAAAGAATGAGAAAGAAATTAATGTAAAAGAAAAGAAAGTTGAAAACACTGAAAATCCAAATTTACAACTTTCAAAAAGAAATTGAACAAGTTTGTGAACAGAAAATGTTCTGACTTCATAAAAGTTCAAGGCAAGTGGTGTTTAAAGAAAGACTTTGAGTGGAAAGTAAAAGGCACTTATGTTAAATCTAATGACAAAGCTAACAAAGATGGACCCATTCCAAAATGGGTACCTAAAACTAACTGATCCTTTTGCAGGGCTGTCATGTGTGGTTTTTAGATTCAGGACCTTCAAGACACATGACAGGTCAGAAGTCTTTTCTATCAAACTTCACAGAAAAGGCTGGAGCAGTAGTAAACTTCAGAAATAATAGCAAAGATCAAGTTAAAGGTTATGGGCATTTAACTAAAGGAGATCTGACTATCCAAAAGGTTTTCTATGTTGAAGGATTACAACGTAATCTTTTCAGCATAAGTCAGTTTTTAGACAGTCTTTGTCAAATAAAGTTTCAAATAACAGGTTGCATGATTTTAACTGAAAATGATGTTAAAGTCTTATGGGCCAAAAGACATATGGACTTATTTGTAGTTAATTTTTCAAAATTGAAAACATTAAATCCAGTTTGTCTTTTATCAAATTCAACTGCAAATGAATGCTGGCTTTGGCACAGAAGATGTTCTCATCTAAATTTCAAAGATCTTAATAATCTTGTGGCAAAACATCTGGTTAAAGGTTTACCAAAGATTAAATTTGAAAAAGAATCATTATGCTCAGCTTGTGAAATGGGCAAGATGAAAAAGAGTTCTCACAAATTAAAAATGGACTCATCTTGCAAAGCACCATTAGAAATGATTCATACTGATCTTTGTGGTCCTATTTCAGTTCAGTCTATGGGAGGAAAGAAATATATGCTTGTGATTGTTGATGAATACTCCAGATACACATGGGTTGAATTCCTAAGAGCTAAGTCAGAAGCTGCTACTACATTGATAAACTTTATCAAAAGGATTCAAGTTCTCTTACAACTTCCAGTTCAGAAAATCAGAAGTGATAATGGAACAGAGTTCAGAAATGAGACTCTTCAGAATTTTTTAGAAAGTTCTGGGATTTCTCACAATTTTTCTGCTGTCTGAACTCCTCAACAAAATGGTGTTGTTGAAAGGAAAAACAGAACTCTAGTTGAAGCTGCGAGAACAATGCTTGCTTATTTAAATCTTTCTACTTTTCTATGGGCTGAAGCAATTGCAACTGCCTGTTTTACACAGAACAGAACTTTAATCAATAAAAGATTAAATAAGACTGCTTATGAACTGATAAATAAAAGAAAACCATTAATCAAATTCTTTCATGTTTTTGGTTGCAGGTGCTATGTTCTTAAAGACAGAGAAAATCTTGCCAAATTTGATAAAAAGGCAGATGAAGGATACTTTGTTGGTTATTCTTTAACTTCCAAAGCATTCAGAATCTACAATAGAAGAACCAAGAGGATGATGGAAAGCATAAATGTAACTTTTGATGAAGCCAGAATGAAGACTTCTGAACAAGACAGTTCAGAACTCATACAGAACAAGACGAAAATGACTTCTGATACAAATTCTAATTCTATTTGTTCAGAACTCAATTTACTGTTTAAGGATGCTTTCATAGAACTAATTTCTGATTCTTATGCAGAATATGAAAACCCAAAGATGGTCAAAGAGATGAAAAATAGGACTCCAGAAATAGTTCAATCAACTGTAATTCTGATAAAGGTCCATCTGAGGAATGTCCAAATCTGATAAATACAAGTAGTGAAAATTCTTAACCGTGTATTCAGAATTCTGAACCTTGTACTCAGAATTCTGAACCTTGTAGTCAGAACTCTGATCAAGTTACTCAGAAGTCTGACTTCATTACTCAGAATACAAACACACATGTAACTCCTACACGTATATCAGAACAAGGGGACAGTTTAGAATTACATGCAATCATTGATGAGAATGATACAAACAACAATTTTTCAGAGATTGATGTGATTCCCAGTGCAAATAAATGGACTAAAAATCATCCTATTCATCAAGTGATAGGTGATCCATCAGCATGAATAAAAACCAGATCAGCGACAGCAAATGAAGCCATGTTTGCAGGTTTCTTAAGTGTAATTGAACCTAAGAAAGCTAATGAAGCACTAGAGGATCCAGATTGGATTTCAGCAATGCAAGAGGAATTGCTACAATTTGAAAGAAACAAAGTCTGGAGACTCATTCCAAGGCCTGAAGGTAAATCTATCATTGGAACTAAATGGGTGTTCAGAAACAAAAAGGATGAGTCAGGTGTTGTTATCAGAAACAAGGCAAGATTGGTTGCTAAGGGATACTGTCAACAAGAGGGAATTGATTATGATGAGACATTTGCACCAGTGGCAAGAATAGAGGCAATCAGAATATTTTTGGCCTATGCTGCACACAAGAATTTCAAAGTGTATCAGATGGATGTTAAATCAGCCTTTCTGAATGGTAAACTTAATGAAGAGGTGTATGTTCATCAACCTGAAGGCTTTGTTGATCCAGAATTTCCTGACCATGTTTATATCTTAGATAAAGCACTATATGGTCTAAAACAAGCACCAAGAGCCTGGTATGACACTCTTACTCAACACTTATTAGTTTCAGGGTTCAAGAAAGGTGAGATTGACACAACTTTGTTTTTAATGAAACAAGGTGAGGATTTGATTCTTATTCAGATTTATGTTGATGACATAATATTTGGTTCTACTAGTCAAGAATTATGTGATAATTTCTCTTAAATCATGTCATCTGAATTTGAAAGGAGCATGATGGGTGAACTGAACTTTTTCCTTGGCCTTCAAGTAAAACAGTTACCAAAAGGTATTTTTATAAATCAAGGAAAATATGTCAGAGATATTCTGAAAAAGTTCAAAATGTCTGATTGTGCTTCTATGAGAACTCCTATGGCAACAAACATAAAGTTAGATGCTGATCTCAAAGGAGTTTCAGTAGACAACAAACTCTATAGAGGCATGATTGGATCATTACTTTATCTGACTACAAGTAGGCCTGATATTATGTTCTCTACTTGTTTCTGTGTTATATTTCAATCCAATCCAAAACAATCTCATATGTTGGCTGTCAAAAGAATTTTAAGATATCTAAAAGGCTCATCCGATCTAGGTTTATGGTATCCTAAAGAAACTGATTTCAAATTGACTGCTTTCACTGATGCTGGCCATGCAGGAAGTAGGTTGGACAGAAAGAGTACATCTGGTGCTTGCCTCTTTTTGGGAGATAAAATAGTGAGTTGGGCATCAAAGAAACAGAATTGTGTGTCTACTTCAACTGCTGAAGCAGAGTATGTTGCTGCTGCTACTTCATGCTCTCAAACTTTGTGGATGAGAACACAACTCATGGACTATGGATATCAGCCCAACAAAATTAGCATCTATTGTGACTCAGAAAGTGCAATTGCCATTACTCAGAATCCTGTTCAACACTCAAAGACTAAGCATATAGATGTGAGGTATCATTTTATAAAGGACTATGTGGAAAAAGGAACTATAGAGATGCACTTTGTGCATACAAAGTATCAATTGGCTGACTTGTTCACAAAGCCTCTTGATCACAAAAGGTTCTCTTTTCTCATATGTAAAATAGGAATGCTTAATCTAACTAATTGAAAATATTTGTGTTTCTTAAAAATGATAAATTTTTCTAAGTAAAATTTTCTGAGTAGTGTATTCAGAACTTCTGAGTCTTGAGATAAGATATTATGAGTCTTGACTTCAGAACTTCTAAGTCTCAACTTCAGAACCTCTGAGTCTTGACTTCAGAACTTCTGAGTCTCAACTTCAGAACCTCTGAGTCTTGACTTCAGAACTTCTGAGTCTTGACTTCAGAACTTCTGAGTCTTGACATCAGAACTTCTGAGTCCTATAATCAGATATTCTGAGTCAATACTTCAGAAATCTAACTTTCAAGAATTTATTTCTGTGAAACACAAATACTTCAATTTTTTTTGGATTATTTCTTTTCTATTACCTTTTTACTTCATCTTTATGTATCATATAAGGTCATATACATGCTAAAGTCAAGGGGGAGCATCAATATTTTTTTGAAAATTATTTCATGATGCTTAAAAGGTTTGTTTTCATTTCTTATATCTGATCATTCAAAGAAGAACAAGCTTTTAATGATAAAATTTTTCTACTTGTTCAAACTATATTTGAATTAAAAAATTTCATATTCAGATATAAGATTTTAAATGATTTTTTAATCATCATTGTATGAACAGAATTTTGATGATAAAATGAGTTTCTATTTGTTCAAACTTCTTCTGAATAACTAAAAGTTTTACATTTGTCAGAAGTTGATTTTAAATAAAATTTTGGTTACACGGCAAAATTCTTCTGAATCATGGAATCAGAACTCTGATTAAAGAAAGTCAAACTACTGAGCGTGTTATTCAGATCTTTGACTTGAGTCAAAATTCTATCCACTAACACGTGTCAGCTTCATATTTTGTTGATTATGCCACGTATTTCATTTAAATCATCTGTGGCATTTCAAATGTGTTGACTCCGTTATAACGTTAAACTCGCTTTTCCGTCAAACCTTTCAACTTCGCGGATTTTAAATAGGTCTTAAAATCCCTAATTCAAATTCTTTCAAATTCCCGAGCGAAAAGTGAGATACGAATAAATCCAAAGTTCTTTGAGTTTGTTTTCTTCTTAAATCATGTCTGGATTACGAAGGAGTGGTCAAATTTCTCTACATTCTACTAAGTCAATGATGGATTAATCTGATTCAGATGATGATGAAGTACAAAATAGGGCTGTTGAGGAAGAGGCAATAAGGAATGATGGAGAAGATGAACAGATGGATGAATCGGAAGGAAATGCAGATGAGGTAAACGTTAATATTGAACATGAACAGAGTGCTGCAGGGTCGATTATGTCAGATAGACCTATTTTAGTGGAAAGGGTTGTTCCTGAGAGTGAATGGTTGAAATTATCTGAAAATAATTGTGTTGTATTATTTGAGGAAAGTCGATTTAAGCCTGAACACATAATTATCATGGAGTTATTCAAACATCATCCTTACAGAATATGGTTTACAAGAAGCAAAAATGTTCCTGTTCAGTATATACAACAATGGTGGAAACATCTTAGGTTAGAAGATAATAAATTTGTGTCTGAAATTGGAGGAGTGACATTTGCCCTATACATCTCTGCATTAAGAGAAATGTTGAATCTACCAGAAAAAGATGATGTATAAAGAAGAACAGATTTTGAAGACTCACCCCTAACAGAGGAATTAATAGCAGAGTTTATGAAGTTGGGATATAATGAAGGATTGAGGACTCTCAGTTTGTTTAGAAGGAATAACTACCACCTATTTGGGCTTGTTTCTTTCATGTGGTAAATAAGTGTTTGTCAGGGAAGAATAGTTCTGCTGATCAAGGTTCCAAACAGATTCTTCAGATCTTTCAAGGTTTAGTGAAGAATAGGCATTACGACTACACTTCAATACTGTGGGAAGATATGAAGAATACTTTCGAGAAAAATCAGAAAGCTATTCAAAGGAAAACAAAGGATGCTCCTCTGACATACATACCTTACATAAGGTATTGGAAAATTGTAATCTGGTATGCAATGCAGGAAAATAGAACCATATCAAGAAGATCAAATGAAGAGCATGGTCCTACTTTCTACTTGGGTAAGATGGCCTCAGTTACTAGACTTGAAAATTATCCAAATCATAAACTGTTGCCAAAATCACTTAGGAATTATATCCCAAGGGAGAGTGAGATTTTAAAAGCTTATTGCACCTCTATGGGAATTGAATTACCTCAAATCCCTACCCAAGAGGACCAACCAGAGAAGGGAGGTGAGGGGTCTAGTCGAATTAGAGAGGGGGAGGATGTTCAAATGGGTGAACATTGTGAGAGAATTGAGGGGGAAAATTATGAGAGCTTGGTTAGACTTGGTGAGGAAAAACAGAATGAGGGTGGTGAGGATGATAGATTGTTAACAGAGGTTCAAACAGAAAGAGATGCCTCTGAACCAGCTAATCTTGACCAGGTAACCACAACTGCTATTGGTTCACATTTCTTGGTGTCCAATATTGAAACAAACACCATGGACCTAGTGGTGGATCTTGAACAACCCATCCATACCCACTCAGAAGCATTTCAACATGCTACTGTTTCACATAATTCAGGGGAACCATCCCAAACTCATTTGGAGGGAGGTGATAAATCCCAACCTATCTTTCAACACATTGAGTCTGAATATCACAGTCCTATTCATATTGAGCCTGAAATTCCTTCTCACATTTGCACAAATCAGGAATTTCGTATTCCTGAAACAACATTCATAGACATACCTAATGTTGGGTGTCGAGGATTGGATGGAAGTCCTGGTGAGGTGAACATTACAAAAGCCTCATTCAAACGTGCATCTGTTGTACAAGATGACTTTGTGTTATCTACAGGCCATGAGCCCTCTGGGCACATGAAAACTGGACCATCTGTTGGTTCAGGTTCACAGTTAGAAACTTCTGAATTTGAAAAGATTCAGAAACAAAACAAGGAGATGGGGGAAAAGTAGAAATTTTGGAGAAGAAGGTGGATGATTTGAATGATGAGGTGATAGATTTGAAAGATGTGTTGAAGAGAAAGTTGATTTCTGTTGAAATCAAAGTAGATGATGTAAAGAAATCCTTGCATTCTCATAAAAAGGAGATCAAGGATATAATGTCTCAATTTCAAAAAGATATGTTAAAACAAATGCAAAGTATGCAGGAATCTGTACTGAAAGCACTGAGTGTATCAATGGCTTCTACTTCAAAGCCTCTTGAGCCTGTTCCTGTTGCAGAAGCTGAACCTGAAGGTACTTCTAATCAGAACTTGAAAAGAAAGTTTGATGATAATGAACCTCATGATCATCAAAAGGGGGAGAAAAACAGAGATTAAGTTCTAATGATGACATTGGCATAGAATATTTTGAAATAGCAGATATGCACTTAGCCAGTACAAAGAGCTCAGAAGATCAGACACAGGAAAATATAAAGGCAATGATTCAGATAGTTCAGATTGATAGCTCAGATACAGAGGAAATGGAGTTGGAAAGTAAAGATGGTAGTGATTCAGATAAAACAGAGGAACTGAATTTAGACACAGAGATGGAAGGAAACTCTGATGAAACTGAAGCTATTGAGGAATCTGAATTGAGATCAGAAGAAGCAGTGAAAAGTGCAGTGGTCAACACGTGTACAGATATTGTGGTCTATAACAAAGAAAATGTGATGGTTTCTGAATCAGAAGAAAGGACGTTGAGTGAAGAATTGATTAGAAGGATGCATAATGAATTGATCAGAGCTTTGAATACTCAGAAAGTTCAACAAGGGATAAAAATGGTAAGACCTATTGATCTGTTGGGAGAAGAAGACAGAACTGTGGATTATTCTCAGAATTTTAAGCATGAATTTCGATTTAACTATGCTGATGAGTTAAATACAGAAGAAGAATATGATAAAGTGGAAGATTACTTTATGCCTTCTGAGTATATATTCAGAAAACCAATTGAGATTCCCAAGATTGATTTGCAGATTTTAGAAGAACCTGTATGTGATTTTATCCTGGAGTTGAGTGATGTACCATTGGCCAGACAATTTCATGATGACATTTTTCCTGAGGAAATGTATGAAAATCTCTACCACACAGAAGGAGAGTATGAGCTTTTGGAGAGAAATGTTGATGGTTTCATGGATGAAAGAGTTCAGATAATCTATGCAGAAGCCTCTAACAGATTTAGAATTCCTTACTCAAGACTGCATATTCAGAAAAGGATTGAGAAAGTTCTGATGTTTCAACAAGAAGAATTCAGTGGTTTGATATTTGTAAGAATGGAAGTGCTGAAAGAAAGAAATACAAAGGTTTCCATGTCCAGTTTTGACTTCCACATACTAACCCTTGATGATCAGATCTTTCTAGTTAAGTTCTTTGCTAGTACTGAAGAAGCCTTAATAGAAATTGAATGCAGAAGAATTCTAGGTATCTATGTCAGAAATATGTACTTGTATGATTTTCAACTAGCTATTGAAGAAAGAAAAGAGAAGTGCAACCTGAGTTGTCCAACAAATACTTTAGGGTTTGGTGTATATTTGAAGGGATTTGTAAATGAAGGAATGGAAACTGAAGGGTATGCATATTCAGTTCAAGGGAGACTTGAAATGTTCAAACTGAAAGAATTGGTAAAATATAGTGATGCAACTCTGAGTTGGTTACTGATTGAAATGAGAGTAAGTGTGAATACTGAAAGAGAGAATTTAAAGAAAAGATGTGTAAACTCTGTGAAAAGAAGGTTGAATCTCAGAAAGAAGATCAGAAGTTGTGGTGCATGGTTGCTATCTGAGGTTAATCCCAAAAAGATACTACATAATGATTTTGTGTTTCCTGCTGAGTATGAAGTAAATGAGATACTTTCTGATGAAGTTGAAGAAATTCAGAACACAACCCCTCAGAACATGCAAATAACAAGTGTTGATCAAGCTGAACAATCTGAACCAAAAGAAGATGAAATATCCATTGATCTGAATGGATACTTTCTTGAATTTGATCTACCTGAATTCTTCAAACCCAAAGAGATACAATTTCTAGATGTGTACTATGATAGACCAAAGGAGATTCAGATCTGGTTGGCAGAAAAATCAAGATGTCTTGGGAAATCAAAGCAAGCTGTTTATTCAGATTTCTTAATCACTGGAATCAGAGAATTGAAAGTTAAACACTTCAAAAAGTTGGAGTACTTATCTTTTGAAGTTTTGAGAGAAGATGGCAAGGTGTATTATTTTACTGATGCAGATTTTGAGAAATTATCAGTGGTTGACTTCTACAGATTACACAGTTTTCTATGCTTCAAAGAGTCAAGCAAAGACATAAATGAAAGAAAGGCTAGAAGTGTGGTGATTGAGGCTATGTTTTACATCTTGAGGTGGCATTGTTATACAGATTTTCAAATAGCTCTGTATTTACAAAGGCCATGTGTTTATCTGACAAATCCCAACACAGTTCATGATCAGAAAAAGGTGTTGAAGACTGGAAGTGTTACTAGACATCCAGATTTGGGAGTCTTTTTGAAAAACAAGAGTGGAAAGATCTTCTTCAGAGCAAAGGAAACTACAAAATACTGTTCTGGAACTTTAAGGATCATAAAGCACAATTTGGAGAAAAAGATGCTGAAAGTGAAGCAAGCAAATATAACTCAAGAAGCAATCAATCAACAAGTGGAAATTATTCAAGAAATCATTGCTAAGATTGATAAGAGACTTAATCTAAGAAATGTGCTACTTCAGAAAATTGTTCCTGCTCTGAAAGAACTGGATGATGCAAAGTTCAAGTTTATTTGACAAAAAGGGGGAGATTGTTAGATCTGAGTTTTGTCAATAAACCAAGTGTTGAAGATCTGATAAGAAGACTCAGATGTCTTGAGAAGAAGAGTCAGAGTTCTGACTAAGAGAGCTCAGAAGGATTGCTTTGATATATCACTAAGTACTAAGGTCTGATAAGAGGAGTCAGAGACCTGAGAAGAGAAGTCAGAGTTCTGAGAGAAAGAGTCAGAAGATCTGAGAAGCGTTATCAGAAGAATGTTCAGAAGTTCTAAACAACCTGTTCAGAACTTATAACTAGATAATTTCCTTAGTGTTTAGTTAACTAAATAGGACACGTGTTTTGTTCCTATCAGTCTTTCATATTTGTACTGTAGCTTTAATATTTCTGTTGCAGTATAAATAGTGGTTAGCACTACTTTGCTAACTGATTTTCCCGAATATACTTGTATTCATTCTTTGTAATCTTTGAGACTCTCTCTCTCTAAGATCTGTATTTCTGTTCATCATTGAATACAATTGGGCTTGATCATACAACTTCTCAATTACTGCTTTCTATATTGATTGTAAGATTAGATCCTGTACTTTCAAGGTTCGCCGATTATAAGGCTTGGAGGATGGCTTTTCGTCCATTTTGTTGTTCTTGGGAGATGGTCATCGAAGTCATCAAGTTGATCTACAGAGGTTGTGCTATGTTGTTTTGGTGCACCTTCTGTTGTAGATGGTGCTTCTGTACTTGTGCTTGGATTTTCAGCTTGTGGGAAGATTGGAATGAGTGTTAGAATTTGTTCCTCTGAGGAAGTAGAAACTGAGTCCTCGTTTTCCTCTGGTGTTGATTCCTCTGTAGGTGCTGGAGTTGGTCTTTCAGGAGCTTCTGTGATTGTATCATTTGTTGCATCATCTTCTGTTGGCTCCCCCTCGGTATTTGCATCTGTATGATTAATAGAAGAAGGTGAAGTATTTAAGGGACCAGTTAGAGATATACCTGTCTCGTTCTGGCTGACAGAAGATGATTCTCCAGAGGCTCTGACTGTTCCAGCAGAGGGATCAATATCATTATGGAACATCTCTTGAAATAGAAGATTTAAGTCTTCTCTTGTTTTTGAGATGCCAGAGGATTCCTTGTTTAGACCGAGTTCTGAACTGATTTGTTCAGAAGTCTTCTGGAAGGAATCGTCAAAAGACAAGTTGATGCTTTCTACAATGGTTCGTGACCGCAGAAGATAGACTCTGTAGGCCTTAGATGTGGCAGAGTATCCAATGAACTTGCCTTAATCTTCTTTCACTTCAAACTTTCCTCTTGCTTCTCTGTCATTTAAGACAAAGCATTTGCATCCAAATACATGGAAGAACTTGACGTTTGGTCGCCTTTTGTTGATCAAATGATACGGTGTTTTGATGTGTCTCTTTACAATGGTTGATCGATTTTGGGTGTAGCAAGCGGTTGATACTGCTTCTGCCCAAAAAGTCATTGGTAATCCACATGCTGTGTGGTGCGTGCAGCAGAGAAGTTCTGTGATATCCCTTCTTCTGTAAGATAGGCTTCAATGACAGAGTTTTTAAATTCTGTGCCATTGTCGCTTCTTAGTTTTTGGATTCTACACTCATACAACACTTGGATTCTTTTCATTAAGTTTATCAAAATGTTTGGAACATCTGATTTCTTTCTGATAAATTCAACCCATGTAAATCTTGAGAATTCATCGATTAAAACAAGTATATATTTTTTGCCACCTAGGCTCTGTGTGGACATTGGACCGCAGAGGCCAACATGAAGCATATATAGAATCCTAGGGCAAGACACATCAGTTTTGCCTTTATGGGAAACTCTGTTGAGTTTTCCCATTTTGCAGGCAAAGCATAAATGGTCTTTATTAAACTTAACATCTGGCAGACCTTTGACTAGATCGAGTTTTGCAAGTTTATCTAAAGTATGAAAGTTTAAGTGACAGAACCTGTTATTCCATAACCAGGCTTCTTCGCTTTTGCATGTCACAAGACAGAGCTTGTCTTCCTTGTTTTTGGCACAAAAGTTCATGAGGTATAGATCACCACTTTTTTCGGCTCGCAGAAGTTCGACTCCTGTGTCTTCACCTTGTAGAGAGCAGAAGGTTCTTTTGAACATCAAATCAAATCCCATATCGCATAGTTGTCTAACACTGAGAAGATTGTGTTTAAGGCCATCCACATATGCAACTTTGCATATGGTTATGTTCTTCTTTTTGATGACTCCATAGCCTTTAATGTACCCCTTTTTGTTGTCCTCAAAGGTCACAGATCCACCATCGAATTTTTCTTTGTATGTGGATAGAAGACCTCTGTCGCCAGCCATGTGTCGCGAGCATCCAGAGTCTAGATACCAGATCGGCACATACTGCTTCTGTAAGACAATCAGAGAGTTTTAGGTACCCATGTCCAAATGGGTCCTTTTCTGTTAGGGGTCTTCAAGTTTGCCTTAGCATTCTTGGTCTTAGTTTTAACTTCTGTTGTAACGTCCCAAAAATTACAAGTAAATTTAAATTTTTAAATAAACATTTCATTTATAACAACTCATTAAATGATCCCAACGTTTCGTTTGCAAACTCATAATTAATATCTTCATAATAAAAACCAGCGGAATAAACGTTTAATTATTAAAAACCATAAAGCAACCAGCTCTCCTCGCGCGCCAGTGTGTACTCGTCACGCCTTGGAGCCGCCCGCACATGAAACCACAGTTTATTGGGAAAGGGTAAGCATGAAGCTTAGTGAATTCAAACACCATAAATAACACAGTTATTTCCACACCACCATAAACAGATAATTGCACATAAACAGCATGCAAGTCTACGAACAAATCATAGACGTGCATACTCACACCAACCCACCTAATAGGCAAACGTCGGTCCCACCGACCACACGACAACCGTGCAAACGCAACCCGGCACCCCCGGGTTCATACGCCACCCGCGTATACAACCTTCGGTCCCACCGAATTACTACGCCACCCGCGTATGTGACCCTCGGCCCCACCGAACTCCTACGCCACCCGCGTAGTCACAACAATAAAGGTCCGACTAGACACCCCATTATGTAACCCCGCATCAAAAGCAAATAAAACTACCACATACATACACAACGTAATGTAAAAATAACCGACATTAGTTATAGTGAGAGAACTCACCTCGAATGCGCGCCTAGCTTAACAATATAATTCAAGCTTCACAATTACGGTCACTTCCCAGCACCTAAACGCATGTTAAAACGTGTCAATACGAGACCCGGACCCTACGACACGACACCCGCTTAAACCGTCACTAAAACGACTTTTCGGTCTAACCAAACAGGTCTGTTCGGGACCTGATCCGACCTCTTTAAACCCAGAAAATCCACGATTAAAATACATAACTAGAAAGTACTCTGAGTTAGGGTTCCAGGGACATATTATACACTTCCTAACGATTGTTCTACAATTAAATACGGATTTTATAAGAATGGTTCGCAGAACAGTGAAAAAAACAGCAGCTATCGGTATAAAACGACGATTTTACCTATGCTACGTTCCGAACTTGATTTTGCTCAAAACATAGGAAAGTTACTAGACTCAAAAAGGGAACGTTTGGCACTGATTTCACCCCAATCCGAGTTACGAGTAAAAAGTTATGACCAAAACAAAACAGAAGCAGAAAAACGACGATTTTACATTAAATGACTAACTGCTGTGAAACGACCACTTTTTCACCAAGCTAGAGGCTGAACCAGATTTCCGCTAAAACACGGAAAATGTGCCCGACCCAGAACGTGAACCGTGGGCACCAGTTTCGACTCAATCCGAGTTACGACGGGAAAGTTGTGGTTGACGCAAAACAGTGGCAGAAAATGTTTTCACATAAAATGACGATTTTATAAAACGATTCGCGTTCGGCTTAACGGTTCGGGTTGCAACTAGGGCTGGACAACCCACGCACCACCCACTGCCACCTCCGACAGTGGTGGTCGGCGGCGGCGGCAGCCACCGCCGGTGGTGGTTTCACGGCGACACGAAAGAAACAATCAAGGGGGAAAACACTTACCTACGACGACGTCTCGCCACCACAACCAATCTTCTCTCTCTCGATTCCTCCGACGACCCCGGTGGTGGCGACCTCCGGCGACAGCAGCAGCGGCGGCGAAGGGTGGCTGCCTCTGCGTTCTTTCTCCCTCTTCTCTCTTCTTTCTCGCGATCTCTCTCTCTCTCGGCCGCACCACACAAGGAAAAAAGATGATGGGTTGTAGGGTTTTGGTTTTTGTTTGTGTTTCTTTTTTTTCCAAGAATAAGAGACAAGAATGAAAATATGGAGGATAGAGGTGGGGTTCTCGGCCATGGGCCGAGACCCATGCAAGGATTCTTCTAAATGGCACAAATGGCCCCTTGACTGTCCAAGAATCTTACAACTACAATAATAATTTACTAAACTTAGCATTTTGGTCCTCTTTGACACAATTCCACTAACAAAAAAATAATTTAAGGTAAACATTTTAAATAATTAAAATTAATTAATAAACGCACCGGGACACGGGCTTTACAACTCTCCCCCGCTTGAATTAGACTTCGTCCTCGAAGTCTATGCCCGTGAATAGCTCTGGATAGCTCTCCCTCATCTCAGCCTCAGGTTCCCAAGTCCACTCAGAACCCTTTCTGAGTTGCCACTGGACTTTCACTAACTGGAACCTAATTTCTCACACCGTCTAAGAATCTCCCGAATACTTCCTTACTAACAACACTCCTTCAAGAACACTGAAAACGCGATTGGAAGAACACTCCAACAATCGGAATCATTCCTAGTTAAACGACTTCGGTTGTCTCCCAATCTTAGATGATTCATACCTCCCGATTAAATTTTTCAAGCTCTAACCATTCTAAAGATGCTCACCAATATACCCTACAGGATACTCGAATCCGATCATTCCTACCATTAACTGCCGATTAACTTCTACGAGTTCTACTAGACTCCAAAGATTTTCAATAAATTATATTAACAAAACATCGACCCCCTGCCGAACATCGGTCCAACCGATTACAATGACAAACATCGGCCACCCGCCGAACATCGGTCCAACCGATTACAATGACAAACATCGGCCACCCGCCGAACATCGGTCCAACCGATTACAATGACAAACATCGGCCACCCGCCGAACATCGGTCAAACCGATTACAATGACAAACATCGGCCACCCGCCGAACATCGGTCCAACCGATTACAATAACAAACATCGGCCACCCGCCGAACATCGGTCCAACCGATTACAATAACAAACATCGGCCACCCGCCGAACATCGGTCCAACCGATTACAATAACTCACATGAGCGTGGTATTATCCTAGACACTACACAAATAGATATCCCCCACAATCAAGTCAACTAACACACACGTAGGTCATTCCCTTAACCGATACTACCCGGCCTACATTACCAACACGCTTGGAATACCCAACCTCCCACCGTCGACGTATCCCCCACACTCGCTCTATGTTAGATCTGAAGTTTTGTCAATAAACCAAGTGTTGAAGATCTGATAAGAAGGCTCAGATGTTCTGAGAAGAAGAGTCAGAGATCTGAGAAGAAGAGTCAGAGATCTGAGAAAGAAGAGTCAGAGATCTGAGAAGAAGAGTCAGAGATCTGAGAAAGAGGAGTCAGAGATCTGAGAAAGAAGAGTCAGAAGTTCTGAGAAGCGTGATCAGAAGAATGTTCAGAAGTTCTGAGCTACCTGTTCAGAACTTATGACGAGTTCCTTTACTTAGTAATTTGTAAAGTAATTAGGACACGTGTTTTGTTCTTATTAGTCTTTCTTATTTGTACTGTAGCTTTAATATGTCCGTTGCAGTATAAATAGAGTGGTTAGCACTACCTTGCTAACTTGATTGATTTTCCCGTATATCTTTGTATTCTTTCCTTGTAATCTTTGAGATTCTCTCTCTCTTAGATTTGTAATCCTGTTCATAATTGAATACAATTGGGCTTGATCATACAACTTCTCAATTACTGCTTTCTCTATTGATTGTAAGATTTTATCCTAAACTTTCAATTGGTATCAGAGCCAATCAACAAACAAATTCGTTCAAGATTGTGATTGCGAAGATCGATTGATCAATTTCTTGAAGATTTCTTGATTCATTCAAAATTCGATTCCGTTGCTAGGGCTAGTTCTTGAATTCTTAGCAATTCTTGAATTACCTGTTACTTTTCGATCAAGAAAATCGAATTTGTCTTTCTGTTGAATTTTCTTACAATCATGTCTTCTAAAGAATATCTAGCCATGGGATCCGAAACCAAACCGCCTGTTCTTATACCAGAAGAGTATCAGCAATAGAAAACTCGTATGATCCAATTCCTAGACAACATCGATGAAAATCTTATGATTTCTATTCGAGAAGGTCCAATTGAAGTATATATCGATGTCGCCGCAACCCCTGCTACAGAGACAACTCCAGAAATTCCAGCGACCAGAGTGAAGAAGAATTATTCCCAATACACAGCTGAACAGAAAAATAGGCATGCTATTGACAAAAGAGCAATTACTTTGATGACTTTGGCTGTCCCGAATGAGGTTCTTAACAGGATTGACAGTGGATCATCAGCTAAAGAAATGTGGGATGAATTGGAAAGGCAGATGTTAGGAACTGTACGATCTATTCAGGCAAAATTAAATCAAAGCATAAATGCTTACGAAAGGTTCAAAGCAAAAGAGTCAGAAAGCTTGACACAGACATACAGTAAATTTTGCACTATTCTAAATGACTTGAGAAGAAATGGACTGAAGAAAACTAAGTCAGAAATAAATTATAAATTTCTGAATAGTCTAAATTCAGAATGGTCATCATTTGCCATCAGTCTGCAAATGAACAAGGATATGTGTGAAGAAGACTTAAATGATCTGTTCTGTGTTCTTAATCAACATGAAGACTCTGTCAAGTTAGTTGTGGAAGAAAAGAAAAATGTTGCTGATCAGTTAGCATTCTTATCAAAATCCAAAGCAATCAAAGCAACCAAAAAGACTGCATATCTATCAGAGATACCGAGTCTGGAGGAATCTGACAAAGAAGAAGGATCAGAAGATGATGAAGATATCAAGATAATGGCTGAAAAGCTAGCTTTGCTGACAAATACTTTCAACAAAAGGTATGGGAAGGGCAGATTTCAATGAAATTATAAGAGAGTTGGAAGTTCAGATTATAAGAAGAAAGAAGACAGAGAAGAAAATAAGATTGAAAAGAGAATAGAGAGAAGTGAAGAAAACAAAGAAGAGAAGGAAGAGAGAAAAGAAAAGAATCTGTGTTTCAAGTGTGGAAAATCTGGCCATTATGCCAAGGATTGCAGAGTTAAAGTTGTGAAAGATTATGAATACTACACCAGGAAGGCTCAGCTTGCAAAGAAGAGAGATGACGAGAGTGCGCTATTGGCTGAACATGAGAATTGGCTGTACTACACTTCTGATGAAGATGATCATATAAACTTTCCACAAATGCGAAGCTATATGGCAAAAATGAGGAATGAGGATGATTCTGATTTTGAAGATGCTGATTCTGAGTCATCTGCTGAGGTACATTCTTCACTTGAAATAGAGTTAATGACACAGATTGGTGAAATGAAAACTGAATTTGCTAATCTAAGAAAACAGATAAAAGGAGAAAGAAATTTGGTTAACAAATTCAGAATTGAAAAGGAAGTAATAAAAGAACAATATGAAGAATCTGAGGCTGAGAAACAAAAAGTAAAAGATGAAAATTCTGAATTGTTGAAAAAGCTTTCTGAATTAAAAGTTGAGTTTTCAAAAATAAAGGATGAAAAAGGTGATTTACAAATAAAATTTGATATGTTATTTGAAGAAAGGAAGAATTTATACACCAAAATCAAAGAATTGGAAGATTTGAATTTGAAAAGAGGTCAGACTCAGCAAACATTAAATCTTTTATTAAGCAATGTTAAAGATACAAGATTTTACAATCCAAAGAAGGGATTGGGATTGGAAGAAAATGCCATTTTAAAAAGAGCTCCAATACTTCAAGTTTCTAAGCCAAAAATCCCAGAAATTGTTGAAGTTTTCATAAGACCTGCTAGTTCTGTAACAAGTTCTGACAATTTGCAAAAACCAAACTCTAAAAAGTCAGATGAGAAAATTTCTATGTCTAAAACAGAAAAGTCAGTTGTTTCAGAAGAAAAGGTTAAGAAAGAAGTTTCTAAACCATCAGATGAGAAGCCAAAATACAATGATACTAAATTCAAGTATGATTCTTTAAATGTCAGCTACAAAAATAGACAACCAAGTTTTTCATATCATGACATTGAGAGCATATTTGATACAAGTAAAAATTCTGAAACAGTAAATCAAAAGTCTGAAACTTCTAGTCAGGATTCTGAACTTTGTAGTCAGAATTCTGAGTCTAAAGATCAGACATCTGAGTCTGTAAATCAGAACTCTGACTCAGGTAGTCAGAAGTCTGATTCAACTAAATTTTCTGAAACAAAGTTGGATGAATTTTTACAACTTGAAAAGAGATTTAATCTTGTGAGTCAAGAACTTGAGGACTTAAGGAAAACTTATGATGAACTAGAAAATGATTTCTGTGAGGTGGATACTAAACTTGAAAAAGCTTTGAAAGAAAAGAATATTTTTATTCAGAAAATAACAGAGCTTGAAAAGCTGAAGACTGAGTATGATTTTTTTAAAATTAATGCTTCTAAAGAAAATGATAAATTCTTTAATGAATCAAGTACATATGAAAAAGGTGAATCATCTAATTCTTCTAACAAAAAGCACTTGAATTTTTCAGAAAAAGAAGAAAGCAAAAGGAAAGATGATCTTGCAAAGTTGAATGATCTGAAAAGGGATCTTGAGAAGCTTAGAATGAAATCTACTTCTGAACTCAAAGCTAGAAATTCTTGTAATAAAGGCAATTGTACTCTGAACAGTATCAATAAAAATGAGATGATCTATGTTTCAGATTTATTGTCACTTGCAAAGAAAAATCTTGTTTGTGTCAGATGTAAAAATGATTCATTCCAATATTCTCATAAATGTCAAGTCAAAATAACTTCTGTTTCATACATAAGAAAAGATATTCAAAATTCAGAAAAGAAAACTGTTTCTGTTCATCAGAAAACAGAAAAGAAGAGAATTGTTGTTCCTTAGACTCAGAAGAAAGAAAATATAAAAGAAAAGAAAGTTGAAAATGTTGAAAAATCAAAAGACACAACCTTAAAAAAGAAAGTGAACAAGTTTGTAAGCAGAAAATGTTCTGACTTCATAAAAGTTCAAGGAAAGTGGTGTTTGAAGAAAGATTTTGAGTGGAAAGTAAAAGGTACTAATGTTAAATCCAATGACAAAACTAACAAAGATGGACCCATTCCAAAATGGGTACCTAAAACTAACTGATCCTTTTGCAGGGCTGTCATGTGTGGTTTTTAGATTCAGGAGGTTCAAGACACATGACAGGTCAGAAGTCTTTTCTATCAAACTTCACATAAAAGGCTGGAGGAGCAGTAAACTTTGGAAACAATAGCAAAGGTCAAGTCAAAGGTTATGGGGATTTAACTAAAGGGGACCTAACTATCCAAAAGGTTTTCTATGTTGAAGGATTACAACACAATCTTTTCAGCATAAGTCAGTTTTTAGACAGTCTTTGTCAAATTAAGTTTCAAATAACAGGTTGCATGATTCTAACTGAAAATGATGTCAAAGTCTTCTGGGCCAAAAGACATATGGACTTATTTGTAGTTAACTTTTCAAAATTACAAACATTAAATCCTGTTTGTCTTTTATCAAATCATGCTGCAAATGAAGTGGCATCATGATAATCAAATATTCATCAAATGGTGAATTGTGGTTGATTCTTCATTGTGCCACATTGGTGACAAAAGTAAAAAGTTGGAAATGTGAGTGGCTATATAAAGGATAAGATATGGCTTTATGGTTCATACAAAATTTGATCCATTTTAGGGTTAAATAGTTATTTTTTATTTACATGACAAAACATTTCATGTAATAGTTAAACATTTCATGTAATAGTTAAACATTTCATATCCTTAAAGGAAAACCCAAAAGTAATGAGGTGGCATCATGAGAATCAAGTATTCATCAAATGGTGAAATTGTGGTGGATTCTTCATTGTCCCACATTGGTGACAAAAGTGAAAAGTTGGAAATGTGAGTGGCTATATAAAGGATAAGATATGGTTTGACGGTTCATACAAAATTTGATCCATTTCGGGTTAAATAGTTATTTTTTATTTACATGACAAAACATGTCATGTAATAGTTAAACATTTCATATCTTTAAAGGAAAACCCAAGAGTAATGAAGTGGCATCATGAGAATAAAGTATTTATCAAATGGTGAGTTGTGGTTGATTCTTCATTGTCCCACATTGGTGTCAAAAGTGAAAAGTTGAAAGTGTGAGTGGCTATACAAAATTTGATCAATTTTTTGGTTAAATAGTTATTTTTTATTTACATGACAAAACATGTCATGTAATAGTTAAACATTTCATGTAATAATTAAACATTTCATATCCTTAAAGGAAATCCCAAGAGTAATGAGGTGGCATCATGAGAATCAAGTATTTATTAAATGGTGAATTGTGGTTGATTCTTCATTTTCCCACATTGGTGACAAAAGTGAAAAGTTGGAAGTGTGAGTGGCTATATAAAAGATAGGATATGGCTTGAAAGTTCATATAAAATTTGATCCATTTTTAGGTTAAATAGTTATTTTTTATTTACATGACAAAATATATCATGTAATAGTTAAACATTTCATATCCTTAAAGGAAAACCCAAAGGTAATGAAGTGGCATCATGAGAATCAAGTATTTATCAAATGGTGAATTGTGGTTGATTCTTCATTGTCCCACATTGGTGTCAAAAGTGAAAAGTTGGAAGTGTGAGTGGCTATACAAAATTTGATCCATTTTTAGGTTAAATAGTTATTTTTTATTTACAAGACAAAACATGTCATGTAATAGTTAAACATTTCATGTAATAGTTAAACATTTCATATCCTTAAAGGAAAACCCAAGAGTAATGAGGTGGCATCATGAGATTCAAGTATTCATTAAATGGTGAATTGTGGTTGATTCTTTATTTTCCCACATTGGTGACAAAAGTGAAAAGTTGGAAGTGTGAGTGGCTATATAAAGGATAGGATATGGCTTGAAGGTTCATATAAAATTTGATCCATTTTTAAGTTAAATAGTTATTTTTTATTTACATGACAAAACATTTCATGTAATAGTTAAACATTTCATATCCTTAAAGGAAAACCCAAAAGTAATGAAGTGGCATCATGAGAATCATGTATTTATCAAATGGTGATTTGTGGTTGATTCTTCATTGTCCCACATTGGTGTCAAAAGTGAAAAGTTGGAAGTGTGAGTGGCTATATAAAGAATAAGATATGCTTGAAGGTTCATACAAAATTTGATCCATTTTTGGATTAAATAGTTATTTTTTATTTACTTGACAAAACATTTAATATAATAGTTAGACATTTCATATTCTTAAAGGAAAACCCAAGAGTAATGAGGTGGCATCATGAGAATTAAGGATTCATCAAATGGTGAATTGTGGTTGATTCTTCATTGTCCCACATTGGTGACAAAAGTGAAAAGTTGAAAGTGTGAGTGGCTATATAAAGGATAAGATATGGCTTTATGGTTCATACAAAATTTGATCCATTTTTGGGTTAAATATGTTAGAGCATTGTTGTATTCAAGATTTACTGTAAAGTCAATGTACTGTATTAGTTGTGATTGCCTTTATACCTTGTATGTTATGGGTATAAATAGGCTTGTCTAGACCATTTGTTAGAACCACTTTGAAAAAACTTTAGAAAGCTTTTGTAATCTTTTAGAAACCTTTTGTAATCCTTTGAGATTAATACATGGATGACATATTTGCTCTCTAGATTCTCTCTCACTACATTCATATCTTATTGCTAGAGATATGGGATTTCACAATTGGTATCAGAGCTAAACAGAAGATTCAAGCAGATCGAAGACCAAATTGAAGATTTTTTACACTAAAGCTGAAGAATTCGGATTGGGTGTTCATCACTATTCATCACTGTTCATCAAGAATTCTGACCCTTCTTCATTTACTATTCATCCAGATTTCATCTTTTCTTTAATTTTTGATCTTTTGGATTGATTCTTGACATCATTGCACTCGGATTTGATTCCTGAACATCTTTAATTCTTGGATCAACACCAAAATCTGCACAGAATTTGCAGATCTGATCATTTTATATCATTTTTGTTCGAAAACTTTTTCTACTATTTTTGGATCAAAATTCGATTAAATTGATCGAATTAGGATTTGTGATTAACTAAGAAAGTGTGTGGAATCAAATTTCGAACAAATCTGTGCAAATTTCATAACAATTGATCAAGAATTGAAAAAGTTATGGCTGATTTAGTGATTTTCGTGTTCGAAGTGCAGAATTCGGATCATTCTTGGTGAATTCGGATCATTCTTGGTGAATTCGGATCATTCAAAGAAGAATTCGGAGTGTTCTTGGAAATACAAGTGTAGAATTCGACTCAAGAAGGATTCGAATTGATTGAATTCGAACCCAGCTAGATTCGAATTGAGGAGAATTCGAACCGTGTTAGATTCGAATTGAGGAGAATTCGAACTGTGTTAGATTCGAATTGAGTTGATTAAATTTTCCAAGTGTTGAATTCGAACCCTTAAGCATCCGAATTCATAGAATTCGAACCCTTAAGCATCCGAATTCATAGAATTCGAACCCTTAAGCATCCGAATTCATTGAATTCGAACCCTTAAGCATCCGAATTCATTGAATTCGAACCCTTAAGCATCCGAATTCATTGAATTCGAACCAAGTTAAGTCCGAATTGAGTGAATTCGAACCCTTCAGCATCCGAATTCATTGAATTCGAACCCTTCTTCATCCGAATTCGTTGAATTCGAACCCTTACTCATCCGAATTCTTGTGAATTTAAAAAAAAATATAGTTTTTTGAGAAAAATTTTTATCCCGAAATTTTTTCTATAGTGTATTTCATACACTGTAAGAGCTTTTCAAGAAAAAAAATTTATATATTTTTTTTGTGTATTTTCATACACTGTCTGCTTGATCTTCTGAACGATCAATTTCTAGCAATATTCAAAATGGTTTTACAACAAGTTATTGTTAAAAGCAGTGGTGAAGATTTGAAGCAAACTCTGAAAAAGGAGAATCCTCCAATTGCAAAAGTTTTTGTTAAACCAAATGTAAAGTTGCAACAAGTCATTATAACAGAAACATCTGTTAATTCACATGTATCTGTTAAACCAAATAATGAAGTGTTGCAACAAGTCATAATAACAAAAACACCTCCAAAGCCACTTGAAAAAGCTAAGGCAAATAATGGAATTTTGCAACAAGTTATTTTATCAGAAACATCTCCTATATCAGAAACTCATGTTAAAGATAATGCTTCAAATTCTTCAACTCCTATTTTAAATAAAGCATTGGAAGAAGAAAATGTTAATCTGAAAAGACAAATTTTAGACATTTCTTCTTCAAATGCTAAACTTACTAAAAGAATAACTGATCTTGAAGTTTATATTGCAGATCTTGAAGCAAAGAAAGACAACTCAAGTCTGCACGATCAAATCGAGAATCTTCAAGAAAAAGTAACAACTCTTCAAAAAGAAAATGCCGATTTGAAGAGTAGAGAAGAAAAGAGAGTGAAGTGGAACTTAAAGTTACATGCTCAATTAAAAGAAGTTAAAGATATAGGGAAAATTTTGGACAGTGAAAATGCCGATCTAAAGAGAAAACTGTCTAATTTTTCTTTTGAAGAAAAGAAAGTTTTTGAAGAAAAGAAAGAGACTGAGCTGAAATGTATAAACTTTCAAAACAAGTTTCAGACTTTGAGAAAGTTTTATTTTTAGAAAAAGACAAGCTCGAAAAAGAAAGAGCTAAATTTGAAATTGAACGAAATTTTTTTGAGATCAAAAGTTCTGAACTTTCCGTGAAAATCTCTGAATTAGAAAATATTTTGGAAAAGGAAAGAAAAGATTTGAAAAAGAAAGTAAAACCCTTAAAAAGAAAAATATGGAAATTTTCAAAGAGATTACTGATAAAAGAAAGTTTTTGGAAAAAGATTTTGAATCGGAACGCGAATATTTTGAAGATGTGATTCTTAATCTTACCAAAAGATTATCTGGTTTATCAGCTGATATTATGAAGGATCAGTTGATCAAATCTGATCTCCAACAGAAATTTGATCTAATTTCTAAAGAGAAAAATGTTTTAATAAACAAAGTCAAAGAACTTGAAGACGTCATTTTTAAATTTGATGTCTCAAAGCAGGCCAGTCATAATTCTATCTTTCAGACTCCATTTGTTGATTCAAATGATTCTGAATGTTCTTTTAAAACTGCTTCAAGTTCAAGTTTTAAAAACATTTCTTCTAAACAATTTAATAGATCAACAGATTTCTCAAAAGGTCGGATTCGTTCAACAAATCTCTTCTATAATCCTCTGTATGATAAATCAGATAACAAAACAAAAGTGCCTAAAGTTAATACTTCCAAACCTGAAGAAGTTCCAGTCTTCAAGAGGGTGAAGATGGAATGGAGAGTAAAAGGCACAACAGTTCCAAAGAAAGAAGTGCCAAAATCATCTGTATCCACATCAAATGCAAAGAAGAACAATACGCCAAAAGGTAAATCTTATGCTAAACCTAATCCTATTCATCATGTAAATCTGTTGTTCTTACTGTGGTTCAAATGATTTTGTGCATAAAGATTATACTTCTTTTTGGTACGGTACTTATAGTATTCCTTCTAAGAAATCTACACCTAACCCACTAGGACCCAAATGCCATTGGGTACCAAAATCTGCTTAAACTGTTTTGTAGGTACATCATGTGTTGTACTGATTTGTAGATACATACCACACACATGACTGAAAACAGAAGAGAAGCGGCGTATTTCTATGAAGAATATTTGTACCATTAAGGGGGAGACAAATCATGAATGGTTTCTGAATACATCAATTCAGGACCCGTGCTTAAATGTAAATGGCCTTTGAACATATCAGTTCAAAACCCGTGCTTCAACGACTATGGCTTCTGAACAATTCAGTTCAGGACCCGTACTTCAACGACTAAGACTTCTAAACAAATCAGTTTAGAACTCACACTTCTCAGGTGATATCCTTAACTGTTACATCTTTTTGTTTCAAGGAACGTGGTAAAAGGTAACATTGGATTATATTTTGTTTCTACCACTTTGAAAATTTGAATCTTTACAAATTTAATTCAATGAGATAAAATTTTCAATTTTCACTCAATGAATTAAATGTGTGCTAAAAGATGATTTTACAAGTGTTTTTGTTTTATCTGAGTTATATTTGTTTCATCTTTCACCTCTGAAATAAATCGAAAGGTCAGCAAAACATGAATGAAATTATGCTGAATGCTCAAAGTTATGTAAATCTGGATATATATAGAATATAATGCTCAAAAAGCCTATATGTCAGAATGATGGATGGAAATGAAAATATGGGCAAAGCACTATGTTTTAGAACCAAGTGATTGAGATAAAATTATTGCACTATCATTTAGTTTGAAAGTTTGTGCCTGTGGCCTTTCTGGTTTGGGAGAGTAAGTCCTAAGGGGTGCTCGACATCTAGTCCCTAAGATCAACTGGTCTGGGATCGGCTGACCCAAATCCTGCAATAGAACCAGATAGAAAGCCATGTTTTACTGGTACAAATGGGTTTAAGATATATCGATGTGGCCTTTCTGGTTTGGGAAATTAAGTTCTAAGGGGTGCTTGACACCTAGCACCTAAGGCCAACTGGTCTGGGATCTGCTGACCCAAATCCTGCTATAGAACCAGATAGAAAGTCATGTTTAACGGTGTATCTTATTCTTACTAAACTTTTTGATCAAAAGATGCCAATGAGCACAAAATCAAAGGATGCCAATGAGCACAAAATCAAAAGATGCCAATGTGCACAAATCAAAGGATGCCAATGAGCACAAAAGAAAAGATGCCAATGAGCACACATCTCTTGAAACTTGGGAAAATACAAAGTCGCGATAAACCCGTAAATTTATGAAATTCTGATTTTGGACACATAGTGTGAGTAGAACAAAGTATTCTTATATGTTTAAGAATTGCATACGCTTGATGCTAATCATATTTCGCATGCTAGCACACCAAATAGATTTAATAAAGGGGTTGAAACTGAACATTTTTAACTTGATATGCGATGACTTGTTCTTGAATCCAAACACATGCATTTGATTTCAGTTGATTGAAAAATTTGTTAAATTTCATTAAGCTGAATTTCTTTTATAAAGTTTTCAAATGATCAAATGTTTGTAGTTATAAAATAAAATTCAATGAATGTTATTTTCCTTGTGTAAATTTGTTTTAAAATTTGTGCTACAATTTCAAATACTGTACGTTATTGAAATATATGCATACTTTCAGGGGGAGAAAACAAATTGCTCCAGAATTCTTATTTTGAGGGGGAGCAAGGTTATTTTGTAAGGAGGAGATTGTTAGCAATACTCAAAGACACGACTGAAATTGAAAATGGTTTTCGATGATTATGATGCTGACCATCATCGAAAAAGGGGGAGAAAAGTTTAATTTCAATTTCATGTCAAAGAATTTTCAAATCAAAGATATTTCAAGTCAAAGATTCGTGAACAAAGACTGAAGATTGGGGAGAAGGATCATGTGAAGTCCAAATGTTGCCGAATTTGGTTATCTTAGTTCTGAGTGATTCTCGGAATGCGCTTACACCTAAAAGTTCAACAATGTGGTTGGTTTCACATCTTTCTGATCCAAACTCTAATCGTTTCTGATTTATCTTGTTCCGAATTGATGGTTTTATATAAAGATCTGAATTTCATGTTCAAGACTTGAAGACAATCTGTTGAAGATTTTATTGAAGAAGATTGATTTTTCAAAGAGAAAGACAAAGACTTTTAATGTTTGACTGAAGATTCTTCAAAGCTGAGTTCTTAAAGAGTGTCAAAGCATATAGTTCACCGTGAACTAGTGGAGATAAAGCTACTTGAAGATAGTTTGATAAAGTGTCTGTTGAAGAAGATTGACTTTACAAAGAGCTGAAGACTGCTGTCATATTTTTTTAAATCTTGAATCCAAAGGGGGAGATTGTTAGAGCATTGTTGTATTCACGATTTACTGTAAAGTCAATGTACTGTATTAGTTGTGATTGCCTTTATACCTTGTATGTTATGGGTATAAATAGGCTTGTCTAGACCATTTGTTAGAACCACTTTGAAAAAACTTTAGAAAGCTTTTGTAATCTTTTAGAAACCTTTTGTAATCCTTTGAGATTAATACATGGATGACATATTTGCTCTCTAGATTCTCTCTCACTACATTCATATCTTATTGCTAGAGATATGGGATTTCACAAAATAGTTATTTTTTATTTACATGACAAAACATTTCATGTAAAACATTTTATATCCTTAAAGGAAAACACAAGAGTAATGAAGTGGCATCATGAGAATCAAGTATTCATCAAATGGTGAATTGTGGTTGATTCTTCATAGTCCCACATTGGTGACAAAAGTGAAAAGTTGGAAGTGTGAGTGGCTATATAAAGGATAGGATATCGCTTGAAGGTTCATACAAAATTTGATCCATTTTTGGGTTAAATAGTTATTTTTTATTTACATGACAAAACACTTCATGTAATAGTTAAACATTTCATACAATAGTTAAGCATTTCATATCCTTAAAGGAAAACCCAAGAGTAATGAGGTGACATCATTAGAATCAAGTATTCATCAAATGGTAAATTATGGTTGATTCTTCATTGTCCCACATTGGTGACAAAAGTGAAAAGTTGAAAGTGTGAGTGGCTATATAAAGGATAAGATATGGCTCTATGGTTCATACAAAATTTGATCCATTTTTGGGTTAAATAGTTATTTTTTATTTACATGACAAAACATTTCATGTAATAGTTAAACATTTCATATCCTTAAAGGAAAACCCAAAAGTAATGAGGTGGCATCATGAGAATCAAATATTCATCAAATGGTGAAATTGTGGTTGATTCTTCATTGTCCCACATTGGTGTCAAAAGTGAAAAGTTGGAAGTGTGAGTGGCTATATAAAGGATAAGATATGGCTTGAAGGTTCATACAAGATTTGATCCATTTTTGGGTTAAATAGTTATTCTTTATTTACATGACAAAACATGTCATGTAATAGTTAAACATTTCATATCTTTAAATAGATAAAAGGAAAAACCAAAAGATACGA
Source organism: Saussurea involucrata (assembly GCA_033807775.1). Lineage (NCBI taxonomy): Eukaryota > Viridiplantae > Streptophyta > Magnoliopsida > Asterales > Asteraceae > Saussurea > Saussurea involucrata. The sequence goes on along the minus strand of CM066313.1, from coordinate 55,193,431 downwards.
GTTAGCACCATGAGAGTTGAGTATCAAATAGTGGATTGTGGTTTAGTTGTAGCTATCCCACATTGGTAAGAAACTGAAACATTGGAATAAAGATGTTTGTTTAAAAAGGATGGATGTGACGACATTATGTCAAGCCATAAGATTTTAGTATTCTTAAATAGTGAATTGTTATATATTAGAAAATGAGAGTGTATTAATCGGAGAATGTGTCATTGAAAATTAAAAAGAGATTAATGTTTGTTAAAACGAAGTTTGTTTACAAACACAATTAAACAATCAATAAGATACGACCCAAAAGCCATAAAATTTTAGAATTTTCAAATATTGAATAAAACAATCTATTTATATATATAAAAGAAATAACCAAGGGTATTGTTAGACCCAGATTTAACAGGTAACAACGATTCAATGAGGAATAACAATAACAGATAATGATTTCAACTTGTCATCCCTCTCACATTCAATAATCAAGATAGTTACAAAGGTTTGGATGAAAATCCTAACTATCTCTCTCTAAACAGTTTAGCTCTCAATGAATGTATGAATGAATCGCTTAACAAAAGGCTAAAGGTTAACATAACCTTATATACCGAGGCCTTAAACACAAAGGGCCAAGCCCATTAAACTAATTAAGCCCAATTAACAATAATTAAGGCTTTTACAATAAATAGCCTCTATAATTAAACTAATTACGATCCATATAAATATTTATATATCTTTCAAATATGTAGGACATTTATTGTCCTAACAATCTCCCCCTAAAGATATATAAATAAAAATTGGATTTGAAACCTTCAGGTCTTGATCTTCTTTTCTTCTTGAATCTTTGAAAACTTCGGTGTTGCTTGTCTTTATGTCTTTTCAGCGCTCCCCCTCGAATGAAGCTCTTGGTCTTCATATCTTCAACTTTGTAAACGGATTGGTGAACAATGAATTTGCCTTTGAACCGCGAGTTGACTTTGCCTTCAGCTTCAGCTTGTAGAACCAATATGCTCGATGGAGGAAATAGAGATTTGTAGCAAACACCACTTGATGAAGAATGAGAAGAATTGATTACTTGTAAGCACTTTGATCACTTGTATGCTCTTTCAAACTCTTTGGATCTTGGAACAGAACTGTTACTCCCCCTCGGTTTTAGCATGGGGACTTCTTTACTCCCCCTCGGCTTTTGCTAACTCCCCCTCAACTTGATATGCGGTGTCTTTGAATCTGTACCCTTTCTCCCCCTCATGATGAGTAGGAGCATCCGGAGCATCATGCACGTTCAAAGACAATAGTGATGAGTAGCAAAAATTCCAGATCAAAACGTGATAGTAACCAGGGTAATCAGCTAACACAGAAACACATTAGTAACTGTTATCACAACAATTAAAAAATTGTGTGGCCTATGTTCAGAGTTGGCAATGATGAATCTCTGATAGGACTTCCAGTTATCACTGAAGAAAATTTAAAAATTTAACTTCTCAAACTGTTCCGGCAATATCACAAAGATATGCAATTGGAATCACAAAGACTCGTGCATGTGTGAAAGAATAAATTCTATCTATTAGGCTCAAAGATTGACTTAACCTGGGACGCAAGTTAAAATCAATTGACACAGTGATAAGAATATGAAGTTCGGAGACTGGAGCTGATGTCTTCCTGTTTCAATATCTAAGACCTCTGAGTGAGGAATAGATAGATTATGTGCTAATCTCCGTGAATATTTGAAACAAGCATCTGTTGAGAGATACTTGAGTGGCTGGGTGGGGTGACACGAGTTATCGACACTGGGTCCATGTCTGTTTCAATACTCATCTCCAAAGAACGAGAATGAATAGTTTGTGTGGTTACCCGGATAACTGACTCGGTTTGGTAAGGACCAATAATTCTTTTAAGTCCTGTCACAGCCTCACCATATTCTTTTCTCTCCAAACTCATCTAACAAGCTAGACCCCTCACTGTTGTCTATAAAGGATGTGTTTCTTGGGTAGGTCCTTCCGGTTCTGGCTTGACCATAGAAACAATGCAAGACCTAACACTCCTTTCATGCATCGAGTATAACAGTTTAGTAAAACAGTTGAAGTACGAGTTCTAAACTGAAGTGTTTAGAAGTCATAACATTTAAAAACGAGTTCTGAACTGAATTATTCAGAAGTCGACGTTGAAAATGAAAGAATTTCAAAGAGACAAAATCAAGCGCAAGACAGAATGACTCAGTAAGCACATCATTTTGCAAGAAGTGAGACAATGATTAGAAAGTTTAATTGTGAAGAACAAGTCACAATTATTATTATCAGATAAGAATGGAATCATTTGCAAGAAATAGCGTACTTGGAAAACAACTAGGAATTCAAACGAGTGTATCTCCATCGAAAAAATATACAAATATGTGAGACATGGAAATAACTAATTCAAGAAAAATGACACGTGGCAATCATGGAATTTAACATTGGAGAATAACAAACACAAGTAAGTTATCCAGAATGAATTACCACGGTTTTTGAATTCAGTTAGAGTGCACATACATTGCATAAGTTAGTACTCCCCCTCAAAATTGGCCTAACCTTTGAGTGCTCGTCATGTGAAACGAATCTTCTAATTTAAATGCACATGACGTTCCTGCAAAACAGATTATAAAGATTTTGGTATCCATCTTGGGATGGATCCTTGACGGTTAGGTGCCTTATGAGGACCTGGGATACTATAAGTACCATACCAATACTGAGCATGGTATTTCTTCACAAAGTCACTTGTTCCACAATAAGAGCAACACAACTTCTGTGTAGATAAGCTGATCAGTTTATTAATAGAGTAAACTCGATCAGTCTTCACAAAAGGTTTAGCGTGGAAAGATGTGTTGTTCTTGTCACTTTTAACAGAGACGGGTGACTTTGGAGCCGGAGTGGTTCCTTTAACTCTCCACTCCATTTTTACTTTCTTGAAAGATGGATTATCTTTATTATCAACACGAGAATTATAGAAAAGATTGGAAGGTCGAATCTGATCTTTTGAAAAATCCTTTGATTTGACAAAATTCTTTGAAGAACGAATTGTCGAAAATGAACTTGAAGCATAAGAAGGTTGAACACCTTTGATCTTGCTTTCTAAGGCATTTCGTTCTTCGAGAATTAAATCAAATTTCTTTTGTAAATTAGATTTGACCAATTGTTCCTTCAAAATCTCGGTTGCTAATCCAGATAATTTCTGAGTAAGTTTAAAAATCTCAGTTTGAAAGATCTTTCTCTCCTTTTGAAAATCATCTTTCAAGCATTTAGCTCTAAAGCCCTCAACTTTCCCTTTCTCGGACTCTTTGATTAGAACGTCTAATTCTTTCTCCAAATCGGATATTTTCAAAGAAAGTTCTCCATTCTTTTTGGAGAAAGATTTGCGTTCTAATTCAAACTTCTCTCTTTCTGAAATCAAAACTTTTTCAAAATCTGAGATTTGTTTTGAAAGTTTTAAGCACATAAGCTCAAGTCTCTTCTTCTCTTCAAGAGATTTGGTTGAAAGCCCAATTTGCTTTTGATTAAGCACTTGTCTTTCTTTTTCAAAACTTTCCTTTTCCTTTTCAAGAGTCTTTTCAAGAGAAGTGAGTTTGCGTTTAAGCTCAAGGTTTTCACAGTTGAGGAGCTTACCTTTCTCTTCTTCTTCAGCCAGCTTCTCAGAACTATTCCAGATGTGAGATTTCAGTTCCTTCAGCTCTTTGATGTACTTATTGCACAAATCATCTGATTGCTGGATATTCTTTTCATGTAGTCTTTGATGTGCTTTCTTTTTAAGTGCCTTTATCTCGTCTTGTGATGGCAATTCAGACAGCTTCTTTTTCAGCTCAGAGTTTTCAGACTCTAATGCTGCTGCCTTTTCTTCAGATTTGGCAAGCTTCTCAGAACTTTCATATATTTGCAGTTTCAGTTCCTCCCGTTCTTTGAGGAGCTTGTCTCTAAATTCATCTGCAGACTTGATATTGAAATCATACATTTCTTTATCGGCTTTACACGCACGATTAAAGCAATACGACATTGTTACCTGAAAATTTATGATCGTTAATCGGTGTTGATTTTGAAGAATCAAAAATGCGGAAGAAAATCAAAAATTAAATTTGAAAAACAAATTTATAAAATAAATTCGTTTTAAAAATTCAAAATCTGATTATTGACTTTAAACGAACGAAATCAAACTTCGAGAATGAAATCAATCAAAACTTACTAAACACAACTTACCGGATGAATGAGTTTCCGGATGAGAGTTGGTTTACCGGATAAGACAATTTTCCACACAAAGCAAAACTTACCGGATGATGTGATGCTTACCGGATGCGATGCGAACTTACCGGAAAGTGATGAAGATACCGGATAATGAGTGAGCTTTCCGGATAAAGAGAATTGATACTTTCCGGACGAAGTTCAGCTTACCGGATGGAATTAAGGTGAACTTACCGGGTGATGAGGTTCTCGCAAAAATAAGATTAGCACTTACCGGACGAGGTATGCTTTCCGGATGAAAGGTTTCCGATCACAACCAAACAATCAAATCAATTAAAACAAACAAATGCTATGCAACTATATATGCATGCGTTTGACGTGAGCTAGCTTCTTGAGTGTGTGCATGAGTTTCCGGACGAACCAAAAAAGAATTTGAGATGGTTAATGCTTCTCAATCAAACGAATAGGAATAAGATTGAATATATATATGTATGAATGAACGTTGAATATATATATGTTTGGAAGCATGCAGCAAACAAAAGTTGATGGTCAATTGTGAATCACAAAAATCAAGTAGTCAACTGTTGCGGCTCAAACCAAATTCATAAGTTGTCCGGAAAGCTGATGTTGGCAAGGTTACCGAAAAAAAATATCCGGATACAATATTTCATCCGGACAATTGGATTCATCCGGACAATTTAAGAAATTAGAGTTTTGTCCGGAAAAAATTGAAAAAATAGGAAACTTACCCGGACACTGCGGCTGTGTTTTTAAAATCGGATCTGAGATCGATAGGGTTGCTTGATTTCACTCCTGTAGGGTTAGATTTTGACCAAAAACACAAAAACAAACACACCCAAATCGATTTTTGATCAAAATATATCCTATTTTTCACAAAACTCCACCAAAACTTTAAGAACACCAAAACTCAAGATTTGATTTTTAAAATTGAAAGATTAAACTTTGAGAATTGATGATATCGCAGATAAACATAGAAAAACAGCAAGTAAACAATCGAGATCAAACAAACAAATTAAAAATCAACGAAAAGCTTTTCTAACCCGATTGAAGAACGATTTGATCAAGAACAACTGCTGTATTTCGATAAATATCTGGGAGACTTCTGGACCTCAGACAACCAATCCAACCGGTCAGAATGTGAAACAAACTGTCGAGAAGCTGCTGTCAAAATATCACGACGATCCGACGGTTCAATCTCCGGTAATAGGCGAAACGGCCGGCTGTGATTTTCCAGAAAATTTTCTGCGAAAATTCTTGCCTTTTCTTGCTTTCGTTCGTATCCTTTCAGATCTTCAAATCACCGATTAGGCTCTGATACCAATTGTTAGACCCAGATTTAACAGGTAACAACGATTCAATGAGGAATAACAATAACAGATAATGATTTCAACTTGTCATCCCTCTCACATTCAATAATCAAGATAGTTACAAAGGTTTGAATGAAAATCCTAACTATCTCTCTCTAAACAGTTTAGCTCTCAATGAATGTATGAATGAATCGCTTAACAAAAGGCTAAAGGTTAACATAACCTTATATACCGAGGCCTTAAACACAAAGGGCCAAGCCCATTAAACTAATTAAGCCCAATTAACAATAATTAAGGCTTTTACAATAAATAGCCTCTATAATTAAACTAATTACGCTCCATATAAATATTTATATATCTTTCAAATATGTAGGACATTTATTGTCCTAACAGGTATTTGAAGTGACATTGTAAGATTTTTTATTCTTAAATCTTGCATTGTGGTATTATTTTAGTCATTCCACATTGATGAGGGAATACTAGATTGAAGAATGAAATGGACTACAAGAAATGATGAAGGAAAGTTGTATATAAATTTGAAATGAGTTTGGTAATCTCACACTGATAAGAAGATTAACATTTTTATGAAACATGTTAACATATATTGACAACAAGAGAGGGATACATGTTTAATTTGTGGAAACTCATAAAGTTCACTAAGTTTAATCAAACCCTTTTTGGGAAAAATATTCTTCAAACCATTCGTAACAACAATATGTCTGGCGTGTCGTTTGAGTCCTAAACAATATAACAACAAAATTATTACCAATAAATCTCAATTTATTCGTAACAACAAATGGTAATCAGTAGATGAAAATGAACCACTTATGGAATTGCATTTTTTGTTTTAAATCGTATCTCAATAGTATTAACCGATGAATTACCTTTTATCTTAATGAGATTAAGTAATTCTTTAAAATAGTACTCACTACCGCGCAACGCGCGGGGCGGACAGTAGTTAAATTAAAAGGGTATGATTGTTATTTTGTAATATGATTTTCTATAACTGTGGGAATAATCCCTAATAAATCGGGATTGAGTTTGCTTTTCAAACCGATTTCTAATAACCCTTAAAAAATTGATTTCTTTACAAAGACAAATATGTGACAGTTTAATTGAAGGTTTTTATCATATGTGATAATTTTTTTGATAATTGTATCAATCGTATATGATAATTGTAAATATTTTTGTTAATCATATGTGATTTTGTATTTTTACGTGTGTGACGCAATTATATTATCATATGTGATAATACATCACTTATACTCAAATGCATATTATCACATGTGATAATATGTAACTTATACTTACACACAAATCATCACATGTGATATGGACTAAAAGTTTACAGAGTGGATCATATATTATATGTAAAGGGTATGATTGTTATTTTGTAATATGATTTTCTATAACTGTGGGAATAATCCCTAATAAATCGGGATTGAGTTTGCTTTTCAAACCGATTTCTAATAACCCCTAAAAAATTGATTTCTTTACAAAGACAAATATGTGACAGTTTAATTGAAGGTTTTTATCATATGTGATAATTTTTTTGATAATTGTATCAATCGTATATGATAATTGTAAATATTTTTGTTAATCATATGTGATTTTGTATTTTTACGTGTGTGACGCAATTATATTATCATATGTGATAATACATCACTTATACTCAAATGCATATTATCACATGTGATAATATGTAACTTATACTTGCACACAAATCATCACATGTGATATGGACTAAAAGTTTACAGAGTGGATCATATATTATATGTAACATATCATGTTGTTAAACGTAACTAACCTTGTGTGATTCAAAACGTGGATCCTAAAGATAGAGAAAATGATGAAAAAGATAATGGACTGATTGTGAATAACACGTGTATTATTTGGCGAAAATTGTGATTTTTTTTCTTTCCAAAAGTGTATCTAAAAAATGGTGAAAAATAACGTTTAGAACTTGATAAAAAAACTATAATTTAGTTAAAGCTAAAAACATAAATAATCTAAAAGACGAAATGAGATTTTTAGGGACACAAATAGTATTTTTGTTCCATTTAAACCCTTAACAAAATATCCTAACTTTTAAATTTATTTTCTTTATTTATCTATTAGCATTTTCAGTAGATTTAGTGGTTAAAACTATTCTCTCCTTCTCATAAATTGATCATAAAAAACGTTAAAATGTTCAAATTTACATCTACCTCCAACTTTTATTTCCCTTACTTCATCCTATAGATCCCAACATTTATTATTATATACCAATAAATGATAATAAATGTGAATATTTATATATGGAATAATATTAAATGACAAAACAGGGAAAATTAATATATAAGCAACATCAGTGAATAATATCATTCAATAAAAAAAGTATATCATTTAGTTTCATTGCAAATGGCAATCTTCCTTATGTTTTTAATTTTTTTCTTCAAGTTAATTACTCCTCCCATCGTTATATTCATCTGATATTATAATGTTAGGTCTCGAATGATTTTCATATATTTATTTGTTACCGGTATAATCAGCTACCCACAAGGATCATATGCTGCTTGTGAATGTCAAAGAAAAGAAGATTGTACCGATAAAAAATGCCCACCAAATTCTGATACAGTGTGTGATTCTTGTCTTTGTGAATTTTCGGAAGCGAAAAAATGGAGAAATCAGGCCATTTTTTGTAGCAATAAAACCATTTACACTGCCGCTGAACAAACACAACTGCTGCACCTCCAAGTCAAAACCTAGTTGGGATGTTCAGTTTTGTACATCAGATTGCAATCCTCAAAATAAATAGAAGTTATGGTTTCGTTTATCAATAAATATTTTCCTTGTGTTTGTTATCAAATCATACTCAATTTTTGGTGCAAATAGACACTCTCCATGGTAAAATGTTAGCAAACATACTTTTTTGGCAAGATATGAGGAAACTGTGATTTCGATTGTGATGAATTTCATATTTGCACATTTCTCTTTCCCAACTTATATATATATATATATATATATATATAGAGAGAGAGAGAGAGAGAGAGAGAGAGAAAGGAAAGTTCAAATGAAAACTCAAATTCAATTATGAATGTGAGGACGAATCTTGATATTTCCATCTCTATTGATCCAACGACTCATATTAAATAGAATTTTTAATTGAAATTATTAATTAAGATGATTAGGGGTAAAAAGGGAAGAGAATTTAAACTCACGCCTACCATATTTGACTTTTTATTTTCTTTTTTAATTAAAGACTTTTACCCCCTTAAAGTTTAAAATAAATTATCTTAAAAATTACTAATATTTTAATCAAACAAATTACATCAAAAAAACGAGAATTCCGTGCTCTTCGATATGACATCCATCTCGATATAGTTTTTTTTGTTGTTTTAACCGATTTTACGTGAAATGCCATATATGTGTTATATTCATTATGAATATTTATGTATTCAAGTGTTTATAACATCTTGACACCGTAAGTCCGTAACTCGACATCACATTCTACGACACCTTTTTCAACGTCCTAAGGCATCGTGTTTTTCATTACCGTAACCCAACACCCATCGAGATGAATCGAAAACCTATCGAGTTTCGATTGTGAACCAAGGAACGAAAGAGAGTGTGTCACGTCTCCACACCTTCACGGGTCACTCATGTATTATTCTTCATGAATAATGTATCATTCAGTATGAATAATACATCATTCAGGGTGAATAATACACGATTCATGAATCGTGTATTATTCACCTGAATGATGTATTATTCATACTGAATATTGTATTATTCATCATGAATAGTGAACGAGCGTTCACCTTTGTTATTCATACTGAATGTGAACACCTGGAGATGTGCATGCATATTCATAAAGAATAAAACCATGTCGCGATTGTGAATCGGAAAACAAAAGATAGTGTGTCATGTGTTCACACCTTCACGGGTCATTCATATATTATTCATCATGAATAATGTATCATTCAGGATGAATAATACAACATTCAAGGATAATAATACATGATTCATGTTTAATAATACATGAATCAGGAATTCGTGTAATATTCATTCTGAATGTTGTATTATTCATTTTGAATACTGTGTTATTCGTCATGAATAGTGAATTAACGTTTTCATTTGTTATTCATACTGAATATGGACAACAGGAAACGTGCATACATATTCATATTGAATATACACACATACATAGCATTTCACGTAAAAACGGTTAAAATGAAGAAAAAACTATATAGAGATGGATGTCATATCAAAGAGGACGAAATTCTCATTTTTTTGATGTAATTTGTTTGATTAAAATATTAGTAATTTTTAAGATAATTTATTTTAAACTTTAAGGGGGTAAAAGTTTTTTAATTAAAAAAGAAAAAAAAAGTCAAAGATGGTAGGCGCTGATTTAAATTTCCATATTTGTCCCTAATCACTTCTCAATTGGTTTCATTAAGTTTTAAACATTGATTAGTTTTCCAAATCTTGATCAATGGTTGTGACTTGTTCTCATGTTCACAATTGAATATGAGTTTTCATTTGAACCCACCCCTATATATATATATATATAGGGGTGGTATCGGGTACAAACCAACTAGTTTGTACAAACCCGTACAAACTCAATCTACCTTCATGAATTTGCAATTTTTTTAATTTGGCTTCATTAATCTATATTTTGGCTTCATGAATATAAAATTTGGCTTCATGAATATATAATTTGGCTCCATAACTTCTTTTTTATTTATTTATAAGGGTATTTTAGGGCTCCACCGGAAAATATAGATTCATGAAGCCAAATTATATATTCATGAAGCCAAAATATAGATTCATGAAGCCAAATTAAAAAAATTGCAAATTCATGAATGCAGATTGAGTTTGTACGGGTTTGTACAAACCAGCCTATATATATATATATATATATATATATATATATATATATATATATATATATGGGAGAGATCAAATGCAAGCTACCCTAATTTGGCAAACCGTGCAAACCGTCGATTTCATTGTTTAATTTGATGAAATTGTTTCATACAATTCTTTTTTTTATAAAAGTGTTTCACCTATTTGTGTTTTTTATGTAGTTTCATGTATTTTTCTCATTATGATGAAATTGTTTCATGTATTTTTTTCAATCTAATGAATTGTTTTCGTTTTTACATAATAACACTAATATATGAAACAATTTCATCAAGAAAAAATGTATGAAGCAATTTAATCAACTTAACCAACGAAATCGACGGTTTGCACGATTTACAAATGAAACAACCTCTCTCTCTCTCTCTCATATTCAAGCTTTAAACTTAAATTTTCCCTTTTCAAGACAACAAATGTGAACAAAATAGGTCGTCATTATACAAATAGAAAATGAAGAACGAGGAGCACTTTGCATGTGTCCTGTCTTTTTTCCTTTCATGTCTTTGAGCTGAGTTTGCTTCTATCACTGATCACAACTGTAATAACCGGGTACATTATTGGTTTATTTAATTTTATTATTTTTAGTTTAAGGTAAGTTTGGGATTAGTTTCATGGAATTATAAGTTAAGGGGTAGACTTTAATTTTTATTTAGAAGTTTGGGGGTATGTTTTGCAAATAAAGGAAAGTATGGGGTTTGATTGGTTGAGGTGATGAAAGATGAAATCTTCCACCGCCTCTTTTTGGATAAAAAGAGAGGTGTCTCATTTAGTAGAGATATTTTGGGTCTTAGTATGTGTGTGTGTGAGTTGGTTACGGCAAAGAGAGAAAGAGAGATTTGAGAGAGAAATCCAAGAAGAAGAAGAAGAAAGTTGATGATTCTCAGCTGGGTTTTAGGATTCAAATCAAGAGAACATAAGGTATCAATCCTACATAAACTCCTTTTATGTTTATGTTTATTAGTTTTCAAAGAGGGTTTATAAATGGGGTTTGATGAAATATGGATGTTTTTGGAAAACTGAGTTTATGGATAGTTGTTATTTATGGTCTTAAGTATATCTGCAAAGTTACATAAACATTCATGGTCGAAATCTATAATTTTCTGGGTTAAGTATGAACTTAGTGGGCTGAGACATTCATGAATATCGCAATAGTGGGTTGCGACAGTTATGGTAGTTGCGACATTCATGAGTATCGCAACCTTGGGTTGCGACATACTCAATGATATCGCAATGGTTAGTTGCGACATGTGGTGTATATCGCAACAGTTGGTTGCGATATGCTACTGTGTCGCAACAGTTGATTGCGATATGAGGGGTTGTCGCAGTAGTTGGTTGCGACAAGGATTATCATTTTAGTGGGTTGCGATAACAGTCGAGGATTTTGGATATTTAAGAATTATTAGAGAGTCTTATGTGTTTGATTAGTAAAGGAATATATGTATTTGAATTGTCTCAGATTCTGTGAAAGATCGAATTGATTGAGAAAAGCTTGGAAGTGTTTTTGGATAAACAATCGAGGTGAGTTTTACTTTAAAAACGTTTTAAACTGGAATACATATAGGTGTGGATTGGGAATGTGATAATTGGTGTGATTATGTGTTTATATTGAGATAGATATGTGGTTGGAATGTGATGACTTGTTTTATAAATGAAAAATGATATATTTAGATATATATTTTATTTATATGAGCATTACACTACACGAGTGCACGTTGGCCGGGCTTAGGACCGGTGGAGTTTTGGCTGTACGGAGGGACAGTGGAGTTGGCTGTATGTAAGTGCAGCGGGGATATTTATTAGTTGTCTTGCAACCAACTAATATGGCCATGTGAAGGATGAGTTGTACACAAAGCACGAGTCGTATGTCGTATTTAAATAATTGTTGTATATTTGTATTTTATAAAAAGGTTTACTAAACTGACAGGGGATTATCTCACTACACCGTTTGGTCTAACCCTCATTTTGTTTTTTCAAAAATATGTATTCCAGGTCGAGGAACTTTTATAGCAATGGGAAGGAAAAAGTGTAGTATGCGGTTGATAGCTGACGAAGATTAGGAAATGATTATGTCTTGTATTGTATAGTTTTGAAGACCAAGGGACCGTACGTGACTTATTATGTATTTTTGTTATGAATGTAACGATGTTATGCAATATATGTTATTTGATGCATGTTTGGGAAACTGGATCGTTACAACAACCATCATCTTGACCCATTTCTCTCACCCTACACTATCAAACGGTTAAACCCATCCCCCAATTTGAGATTGTTGAGCGGTGTGTATTATATATATGTAAAAAGTGAGTGTGTATTGTGTGTGTATATTAAAACTCAAGTTTGTGTATATATAAGACCCACCATGTGCTATGTGGGTGTATATATATATATATATATATATATATATATATATATATATATACTACTTGTGTATCTGTGCAATGGTACGACATGCATCTGGATAAACTCGAATTCTCAGTTCTTGATTTGTTTTGTTTTAGTCCCTCTAGACCTTATTTTTTATGGTTTTGGGCATTTGACATCGTTTTAGTTTTATGGATCCCCGTTTGTGATGTGAAAGAAAAATACAAATTCAAATTCTCTACAAACTTCAAGGAATATTTTTTGAGAGACTACACACCTTAAGATATCTTAAACGAGCACAAGTTCAAACAATAAGCAATCACGAACGAAATTAATCAGTATATTCATAGCAAGTAATAGCAAATTAGAAGAAGCACAAGTTCCGGCAGCAGTTGCAAGCTTTGTTATTCGTTCTTTCTTTCAATTCCATCAAGAAATACCAAAGAACAAGAATCAAATTATGACTACTCCATGATAGCAACACCTCTAGCCGCTTTAATCTTCTCAATCATCCATCCAACACCAGCTTAACTTCCTACCAAGTTTTACCCCATATCCGGGTAGACCTTCTACCGGATTTCCACTAAAACCGGGACACATTCATACCGGATTCCCGCCGAAACCCAAATACCCTCCTACCGGATTCCCACAAAATCTAGACTGTAAATTCCAAATCTAGTGCAAATAATTAGAGTGAAACATAGATTCTAGAGAGAGAAAATATTGGTCATCCAGGTACAAGAGTTACAAGCTTTACAATGAGTTACGAAAGGGTTATCTGACAACCAACTATGACAAACCTATTTATACCTACACATTACAAGGTATAAAGGCTAAGCAATACATCATTGACTAATACAAGATGTTGACTTTACAGTAAATCTTGAATACAATAATGTCCTAACATTCTCCCCCTTTGGATTCAAGATTTAACAAAAATATAGTAGCAGTCTTCAGAACTTTATCTTCAAAACTTTAACTTTGACCGCATTAATCATTGAAGCTCTTACCATTTTCAAACAGAAAATAATCTTCAATATGATCTTTGTAAAGTCAATCTCTTGAACAAAAACTCTATCAAATCATCTTCAAGTCTTGTACATGTATATCAGATCTTTGCAACTTTAGAGTCTTTAAGGATTCAAACTTTTAGCACGCAACTGTAATTTCACAAAACTTTTTGCATCCAACTGAGTGAGTGAAGAGACTTCTTGCATCCAACTGCATGCGAATTCCTCACTTCTCGGATCCTTCATGATGCGAACTCTTAACTTCTCGTATCCTTCTGATGCAGACAATGAACTTCTCGTATCCTTCTTCATCCGAGAACTGAGCTTCTCGTATCCTTCTTGATGCAAGAACCTAGCTTTTCGTATCCTTTGCATGCGGAACTAAACTTCTCGGATCCTTTTGATGCAATTTATTTGAAGGTTACTGTTCATTTTGGACTTTGATGCGAAAACTTTGACTGAGAATTGAATTTATGTATCTTCATCCCTCTGACTTTAAACGTTCTTTGACAAACGAACTTTCTCGAACAATTTCAGAACATCTTCTTAACTATGACTTATAATTTCTCACCTTTAATCTTTTATAGACAAATCTTCCTTTTCTTCTGTATATTATTTCTTCCCCTTGATCTTCAGTATATTACTTCTTGTAACATCCCTTAATCCCAACACACAAAACACATATATTTCACCGCAAAATAACATATCATATTTCAAATACGGTCCCTTAGATTCAACAATTAGGTCTTTTCAGTACAAACTTTTTCGAATAAAGTAAAATACATAATAGGTACTAAATACAACTGGAATCTTCATAATCATTCATCTTCCACAAAAGCTAAACATGATAAACTCTATCATTGTCTTTTATTTGCTCCATGACCTGGAATACATATTTTAAAACAAAAATGAGGGTTAGACCTTGAGGTCTAGTGAGAAAATCCCCATTAGTTAAAGAAAACATTTGCACAACATCATACACATAATTCACATAAGAATACCAATTATGACTCATGCATCATGTATCTTTCCATCTCTTTCTCTTTTCTTTTCCTTGGCCATGTTAATTGGTAGCAAGCCAATTAATTAATTTACACCGCTGTACTAAATACAACCAACACCACTGTCCCTCTGTACAGCCAACTTTCACCGGTCCTAAGCCTGACCAACTAGTACTCATACAATGTAATATTCATATAAACACTATATGCACAATATTACATTTTAATCACATATATGTATTCCATTTGTAAACATTTTAAAGAAAAACTCACTTGATTAGCTTAGTTCCAAAAACCCTTCCACGCTATTATCGAGCTCTCTGATTCCTTCAGTCCCGATTCACGGAATCTGTACCACATGAATACAAATATTTCTTTTTAAGGCTAGAAGTCTCTAAGTTATGAAATCCTCGACTTAAGTCGCAATACACTACACCATGTCGCAATCAACTACTGCGATTTCCCACCCAAGTCGCAATCAACTACTGCGACTTCATACCCAAGTCGCAATCAACTACTGCGACTTCATACCCAAGTCGCAACCCACTATTGCGACTTCCCACTCAAGTCGTAACCCACCATTGCGACATTCATGAAGATGACCATATTCAAGCATGTCGCAACCCACCATTGCGACTTGCTTGAATGTCTCAGTCCACAGTGTTCATCTTAAACCCATATTTTAATCTTTTAACTATGCATGTTGCTGTAATTATGCAGATATGTTTAAGACTATTAACATAACCTAACCATAAGCTCAGATTTTCCAAAACATCCATAAATCGTTAAAACCCACCAATAACTCTTTTAACAACTTATGAACATAAAAGAAAGGATATAGATAAGGTTGTTACCTCTTTAATTCCTCAGAAAGATCCTTAAATCTCAGCTGAAACTTGTTCCTCTTCTTCCCTTCTTCGATTCTACTTCTCTCACTTTTCTCTCTACTTTCTCTTCACGTAACACACACATACACACTAGCTTTTTAGGATAAGTTGTAAAAGAAAAAGATTAGAGGACACCTCCTCCTATCAAAGACATAAGGCGATGGTGGTGGTGCCAAGTTACCAAACTAACCCCAAACTCTCTTTAATTGGCATAACCTACCCTCAACTTTTATTTTAAAATTATAACTCACCCCTTAACTTTTAACATAGCAAAATACTAAAATAAATACTTATAAAACAATAAAATAAAATATCTGGTTATTACAACATCTCCCCCTTAAAAGAATTCCGTCCCGGAATTCAGTTAAGTGAACAAATGAGGGTATTTGGCTCTCATTTCTGATTCCGATTCCCACGTAGCATCCTGACCTCTGTGATGTTTCCACTGTACTTTCACTTGTCTGATTTCTTTATTCCGCAAAACTTTGAGTTTTCGGTCAACAATAGCTTCCGGTTCCTCCACATAGTTCAACTTTTCGTCCACTTGTATATCCGGTAGAGACACTGCCTGGTCTGGTGATACCAAACACTTTCGAAAATTCGACACATGAAAAGCATTGTGAATCCTGCTTAACTCTGGAGGTAAATCTAGCCGGTAGGTGTAATAACCAGGTATTTTATTTAATTTAAATTTGGAATTTTATAAGTTTATATGGGTTTTTAAGGAGTAAGAAGTTAAGGGGTAAGTTTTAAAGTTTAATAGAAGTTAGGGGTATATTTTGTTAAGTGGAACAAGTTTAAGGGATATTTGGTATTTGGGTGACACCTCCTGCTAGCTACAACCGACTTTCATTCTATTAGGACGAGGTGTCTCCTTCTTAACACTATTAGCAAAAGTGTTTGAGTGTGAGTGTGTGTTCGGTGTTGAAAGAAAAAGAAAGAAATCGAAAGAAATCGAAAGAACTCAAAGGGAAGAAGGAATTCAAAGGTTTCTGCAGAGATTTAAGTACTTAAAATGAAGTAATCAAGGTAAACAATCCATACCTTTTTGTGTTTTAATTCCTCATAGTGTTCTTGAATTTACTAGTTTAAGTTCTTGGTGGGTTTTGTTAAAAATGGATATTTTGGGAAGTCTAAGTTTATGGTTAGGTTGTGATATTAGTTTTAAACATATCTGCAAAGTTACATAAACATGCATAGTATAAAAACCGCAAAATCTGGGTTTTAGAATGAATCAGTGGACTGAGACATTCATCGAAGTCGCAATAGACGACTGCGACATTCAACGAAGTCGCAACAGTTGGTTGCGACTTGGCATTGAAGTCGCAATGGTCGTTTGCGACTTGGCTTGGAATCGCAGTAGTTGATTGCGATTCGGGTTTGGAATCGCAATAGTGGGTTGCGACTCCAGGGTGGAATCGCAATAGTGGGTTGCCACTTAGGGTGAAATCGCAGCAGTGGGTTGCAACTCCAGGGTGGAATCGCAATAGTGGGTTGTGACTTGGTACTGTTCATTACAATTTATAATTTATTTTGGGTTGCGATTTGAGTTGAGAACTTTGTGAGTTTAAGTGTTAAAAGAGATATTTGGTATTTTATCTGATTTCAGATTCTGTGAAGGATCGACCTACGTGAATTATCTTGGAAATGTTTTTGTGATAAACACACGAGGTGAGTTTTTATTTGAAATGTTTTCAAATGGAATACATATATGTGATTAAATGTAATATGGTGCATATAGTGTTTATATGAATATTACATTGTATGAGTACTAGTTGGCCGGGCTTAGGACCGGTGAAAGTTGGCTGTACAAAGGGACAGTGGTGTTGGCTGTATTTAGTACAGCGGTGTAAATTAATTAATTGGCTTGCTACCAATTAATATGGCCAAGGAAAAGAAAAGAGACAGAGATGGAAAGATACATGATGCATGAGTCATATTTGGTATTCTTACGTGAATTATGTGCAAATGTTTTCTTTAACTAACAGGGGTTTTTCTCACTAGACCTCAAGGTCTAACCCTCATTTTTGTTTTAAAATATGTATTCCAGGTTATGGAGCAAACAAAAGACAATGATAGGGTTTCTCATGTTAGCTTCTATGGATGTTGAATGATTATGAAGATTTCAGTTATAATTAGTAGTTGTTATGTATTTCACTTTGTTCAAAAAAGTTTGTACTGAAAAGACCTAATTGTAGTATTTAAGGGACCGTATTTGAGGGACCGTATTTGGATTATGATATGTTATTTTGTGGTGTATTATATGTAATTTGAATGTTGGGAGTAAGGGGCGTTACAGATGGTATCAGAGCCCTAGTTTAAGGGATTTAGGTATTAGTATCTGTACCTAGACTTAAACTGCATGTGAAGTAGGATGTCCCTATTATTTTAGAACCTTGGGATATTAAGTATAACAAGGTAGAAGGAACATCATGTAAGGTAAATTCGAGTTACACCTGGCCAGTGTAATTGTGAACTTACAGTTACATGTTTGGACTAGAATACCTTATTATATGGGGTATGTGCTTATGTGTATATTAACCTTGTTGAAATCTACAGAGTGGCAAGTCGGTCTTGACATATGGATAGAGACGAAGACAGGTATATTTATATAAACTCTACACGTGCTAAAGTGCTATTTGAATTCGGTGCAAACCGATTAATTGTGTTTTCAATCTTTTGTTGCTTATTTGCATTAGAAAAGAATTTGATAATTGTGTTGGTAATATAGATAGGAGTGGAGTGCCTATTATGTTATTTTGGATAATCTTGTTGGAATTTGAAGTAGTAAGTATAGGATGGTGTTGGAATTTGATTTGGTTAAAACTTTCGATTAGGTAATGATAAGTGATCCTTGGTAATTCTGTATATAATGGAATAAGTAGTTATGATGAAAGAAGAGATTGTCGGGTGATTGATTTAAAGTTTTCATTTGTTGACAAATTTTATATTGGGGATATATGAATTATTTGTGATAAGGCTTAGTAAGAGTGTAGGTTTGGAAGCATTTGGTGTGAAAAGAGGTTGGTTCTAATTTAGTAAGAGTGTAACAAATATTTTGGATGATATCGAAATTAGTATGTTTATTCATTATGATATTGCTTGAGATAAATTTAAGTGAGAAATCAAGGGTAATCGAAACTAGAAAGTGAAGAGTGTTATTGGGAATGATTAGTAAGGAAAAGCTATTAGTGATCAAAGGTGATAACCCGTTATCATATGTGGTTGGATTTGAAAGATTTATCAAGGTGGTAATAAAATTTATTGTATGAAAACGAAAGTGGTTGGTAGTTTAATTTGGAATGATTGATCTAACACTTGCAATTGTTAGCAATTTTCAAATTGAAGGTGCATGTTAAAATTTTGGAAAGATATTGCGAAAGTGTAGAATGTGGCGTTGTGTAAAATTCAGTATTTCAAACGCTAGGTTATGCCTCCAAATGTTAAAGTTTATGTTATAAATAAAATTTCAAATGTGTTAGATGATTTGTGATATATATATAATTTTGTGCTGGATGAGGCACGGTGAAATATTGTATGTTGAAAGAGGCACGATGATATATTTTGTGCTAATCGAGACACGAGGTGAAATAAAGATGTACTAATTTTGTTAATAAGATGTTTTTATGGTTGTTATATTTTGGGGATGGGTGTATAGTATGGACCCAAATTGTTTATTATCGTTTTGAAAGATGGTGTTAATGATATTTGAGAAATGAAAAAGCGTGTGGTTGTTTCGAGCATGGATGTGATTTCGGATTAACTCGGTTAAATTCCTGATTTGAGGTGTGGTGAAATTATTGGTGAAGTATAATAATTGTGGGAATTGGGTGTGTGCGATTGGTTTAGAGGTGAAAGAAATCTAGCTCATAGGATCGGTCTAGAGTAAGCACCTCCTAATGAGCTATCCTTGGGGAAACGTGTTTTATGTTAAGAAGAGAGTAGAAGAAAATAGTCGAATGTAATGATCGGGGTGAAGGACCATGCGATAGGACGTGGTAGTAGTACGAGAGTAATGTTGTGGCAAGTGTGGAAATCAATTGTAATCTAAGGTTCGTGGTCGGTGTAATTAATGCAAGAAAGTGTTGTCTGTCTTAGATGTATTTTGGATTAGAGAAGTGACGGTAGAGTTGGGGATGACCTATGGAGGAAAGTTCAACTACGGATTAAGGTGATACTCCAAGTTGATTTTGTAATCTATTGGGGAGTAGAATGTCGTTATTTTTGGAGGGTTGGATTGTTGGGACATTTTAGAGACAGAGATCGAAGGCGCAGTGTGTACAGTCAGCCGATGCCAAGGGAAAAGGTAGAGTACTTAATGTAATTTATTGCTTTCTAGAACATAGGAGTATGTATGCTAGATTGCCTGGTGCTTATTACACTTTGCTGCACGACTATTGCTTGCTAGTAGGAATTTATGCTAGTCCTGATAGGTTGTTAAGTGAATGCCTTATAAGTGGTATACAGTAGAAACTAAATAACCTTAGAATGTTTGATTTAGTTCTATTGCGCAGCTCTTGTTTGAGTCTAACCGTCGTGGGATAGAATCTTTTATTCGAATGTCTATCTGATTTCACACTGTATGCGTCTGTGCATTCGCGAGGCGACTCGTCATGACTAGTGGAGATTCCGTCATAGCAAGGGTAGTAGGATGAGGTGAACCTGGAGTCTAGATGTGTGAATGTTATTGGTATGATTGATCTGAGATAATATACCTTGTTTGTATCACACGGGTTTTCTTCTTGGAATAAGAGTTGTTTTAGTTAAGAGGGTACTAAATTATTGGTATGCGCCTTGGTATTGAAGGGTTACGCTTAGTGAGAGTTCATTCAGCCCTTCCCGTGTTGATTCTGCGGAAGGGTTTAGCCGAAGCAAGTAAGGTTGTACTGTTAGAAAACACCAGATTGGATTGGCGGATTTAAGTTGTAAAAGGGATTTATATTATTAAGTGTTATGATTAGTGTCATGATTTTTTTTTACGGAGTTGTGATGAATTCTTTTCGGCTTAGTTTTGTAGTGAAATTATTATATGATGATTTGGTAATTATATTAGTTGGGTAAGGTGAGACCGGTGTTGATAAATTTCAATTGCGGAGTGGTTTAAGTGAAACAAATGTCTAAAGGTTTGTATTAGTATTTTTGGTGCTAAGTTGGAGATGTGAGGAATTGATATGATAGCGAGTTTGTTATTTTATCAAGAATGAATTAGTATTGATATTTGGATAGAAGTCGGTATGAGTTATGGTGGTGAGGTTATTGAGATAATTGAAATGTTTGAGATTGTGTTTTGCTGATATTCGAGAAATTAAGTTGCTATTTAGACTTTATTTTAATTTGATAAATGATTTGGTGTCAAGTGCAATAAAGCATTGAGGTGAGAGTATTGCGGTTATACTATGCTAGTATAAGAAATGGAAAAGATAGAATGAAGTTTACGGGTTCGATAAAATTAAGAAATTTTCTGTGATATAAAGTGATTCGTGTTGAGTATATTCTATTCCATGAAAGAGTATAAGAAATAGGTTGTATTTGCTAAGCAAGTTTTATATTGAAAGTATATGATTACATTTTAGAGTTAGTATCGTAAAAGTGTAGAACACGACGTTTGTAGTAAAAGGCCGGTAAGGTTAAAAGTAGTATTAGCGTGGTAATTGTCCCGAGTAAGCATAGAATGTTGTGTTATTTGGATTAGATTCGTATGAGTAAAAGTTATTTCTTTTTATGAGATAAGTGAATTTTCGAGTTAATTTGAACCTTTGTTGGATTTGATTATTGAGAAAGTATCGTTGTTTTAATGGGGCGAAATTCTTGTGAGAAATTAAAACTCTTGATGTTTTGGGTTGAAATATTGAAGTAGGAAAAATTGGTAAACTAGAAGCTGTAAAGCGGTTGGTCTAGTAAAAAGTCCTTTGGGAGTTCCGTAAACACTTTGATGTGTTCGAAGAATGTGATATCAATTCGATAATAGTTACCCTCTTTTGTTGCTTGACTGAATTCCGGGACGGAATTCTTTTAGGGGGGAGATGTTGTAATAACCAGGTATTTTATTTAATTTAAATTTGGAATTTTATAAGTTTATATGGGTATTTTAAGGAGTAAGAAGTTAAGGGGTAAGTTTTAAAGTTTAATAGAAGTTAGGGGTATATTTTGTTAAGTGGAACAAGTTTAAGGGATATTTGGTATTTGGGTGACACCTCCTGCTAGCTACAACCGACTTTCATTCTATTAGGATGAGGTGTCTCCTTCTTAACACTATTAGCAAAAGTGTTTGAGTGTGAGTGTGGGTTCGGTGTTGAAAGAAAAAGAAAGAAATCGAAAGAACTCAAAGGGAAGAAGGAATTCAAAGGTTTCTGCAGAGATTTAAGTAATTAAACTGAAGTAATCAAGGTAAACAATCCATACCTTTTTGTGTTTTAATTCCTGATAGTGTTCTTGAATTTACTAGTTTAAGTTCTTGGTGGGTTTTGTTAAAAATGGATATTTTGGGAAGTCTAAGTTTATGGTTAGGTTGTGATATTAGTTTTAAACATATCTGCAAAGTTACATAAACATGCATAGTATAAAAACTGCAAAATCTGGGTTTTAGAATGAATCAGTGGACTGAGACATTCATCGAAGTCGCAATAGACGACTGCGACATTCAACGAAGTCGCAACAATTGGTTGCAACTTGGCATTGAAGTCGCAATGGTCGTTTGCGACTTGGCTTGGAATCGCAATAGTTGATTGCGATTCGGGTTTGGAATCGCAATAGTGGGTTGCGACTCCAGGGTGGAATCGCAATAGTGGGTTGCGACTTAGGGTGAAATCGCAGCAGTGGGTTGCAACTCCAGGGTGGAATCGCAATAGTGGGTTGCGACTTGGTACTGTTCATTACAATTTATAATTTATTTTGGGTTGCGATTTAAGTTGAGAATTTTGTGAGTTTAAGTGTTAAAAGAGATATTTGGTATTTTATCTGATTTCAGATTCTGTGAAGGATCGACCTACGTGAATTATCTTGGAAGAGTTTTTGTGATAAACACACGAGGTGAGTTTTTATTTGAAATGTTTTCAAATGGAATACATATATGTGATTAAATGTAATATGGTGCATATAGTGTTTATATGAATATTACATTGTATGAGTACTAGTTGGCCGGGCTTAGGACCGGTGAAAGTTGGTTGTACAAAGGGACAGTGGTGTTGGCTGTATTTAGTACAGCGGTGTAAATTAATTAATTGGCTTGCTACCAATTAATATGGCCAAGGAAAAGAAAAGAGACAGAGATGGAAAGATACATGATGCATGAGTCATATTTGGTATTCTTACGTGAATTATGTGCAAATGTTTTCTTTAACTAACAGGGGTTTTTCTCACTAGACCTCAAGGTCTAACCCTCATTTTTGTTTTAAAATATGTAATCCAGGTTATGGAGCAAACAAAAGACAATGATAGGGTTTCTCATGTTAGCTTCTATGGATGTTGAATGATTATGAAGATTTCAGTTATAATTAGTAGTTGTTATGTATTTCACTTTGTTCGAAAAAGTTTGTACTGAAAAGACCTAATTGTAGTATTTAAGGGACCGTATTTGAGGGACCGTATTTGGATTATGATATGTTATTTTGTGGTGTATTATATGTAATTTGAATGTTGGGAGTAAGGGGCGTTACAGTAGGCTACTTCCCCAATTCTGTCGGTAATTGCAAATGGTCCAATATACCTCGGGCTAAGTTCACCTTGCTTCCCAAATCGAATGACTCCTTTCCAAGGTGAGACTTTTAACATTACAAAATCTCCAACTTGGAATTCTAACGGTTTCCGGCGTCGGTCGACATAACTTTTCTATCTATCTTGAGCCACTTTCAATCTTTCCCAAATCTGAGTAATCTTATCCGCTGTTAACTGTACTATTTCTGGCCCTGCTAACTGCTTTTCTCCCACTTCATTCCAACATAGAGGCGTTCGACATTTTCTACCATATAATACTTCAAACGGTGCCGCTTGAATGTTGGAATGATAACTGTTGTTGTAGGCAAATTCTATCAAAGGCAAATGTTTATCCCACGATCCCCCAAAATCAACTATGCAAGCCCGGAGCATATCTTCTAAAGTCTGGATCGTTCTTTCACTCTGACCGTCAGTTTGAGGATGATATGCTGTACTTAACTTTATCTGCGTCCCCATTTCATTCTGAAAACTTCTCCAAAACCTGGAAGTAAAACGACTATCTCGATCAGAAATAATCGAGATTGGAACTCCATGTCGAGTTACTATTTCTTCTATATACAACTTGGCTAATCGTTCCATTGAATCAGTTTCCTTTATCGGCAGGAAGTGTGCAGACTTCGTCAATCTGTCGACTATCACCCAAATAGAATCAAATCCTTTCGGAGTTCTTGGTAGCTTCGTGATGAAATCGGTAGTAATCTGATCCCATTTCCACATCGGTATTTCTAATCGCTGTAACTGACCAAACGGCTTTTGATGTTCAATCTTCACCTTTTTGCAAGTAGTACATTCTTCCACATGCTTTGCAATACTTCTTTTTATTCCCGACCACCAATAGAATTGTTTCAGATCTCTATACATCTTATTTGTACCTGGATGGATAGATAAACGAGATTGATGAGCTTCTTGTAACACACGATCACGTAATCCACCCAAACGAGGCACCCAAATTCTGTTCTCCAGACACAACAACCCACGGTCATCTTTCACAAGCAATGCTGAAATCCCCATTAATCGTTCTGACTTCAAATGTTCTTCCTGACAAGCTTCTATCTGACATTTCAACAGTTCGTCAAAGATGTTTGGTAAGAGTTCAGCCCTTAGTGAAATAGCTTTTATTGTTCCACTCCTTTCTTGACGACTCAGTGCGTCAGCTACCACATTCGCCTTTCCCGGATGATAAAGAATTTCACAGTCGTAATCATTCACCAGTTCTAGCCATCTCCTTTGCCTCATATTTAGCTCCTTCTGATCGAATAGATGTTGGAGACTCTTATGATCGGTAAAAATTTGACATTTGGAACCATACAGATAATGTCTCCAAATCTTCAAAGCAAAGACAACCGCTGCAAGTTCCATGTCGTGCGTAGGATACTGTCTCTCATGATCTTTTAATTGACGAGAAGCATAAGAAATAACCTTTCCCCGCTGCATTAATACACAACCCAATCCCAACTTAGATGCATCACTATAGACTACAAAGTCTTCGGAACCTTCGGGTAATGCTAGTATCGGCACGCTGCATAGTTTTTCTTTCAATATCCGAAAAGCTTCATCCTGTTCTGCCTTCCATTCAAACTTCAGATTCTTTCGAGTCAGCTTAGTCAGAGGTGTAGCAATACGAGAGAAATCCTTTATAAACTTTCGATAGTAGCCGACCAAACCCAGAAAACTCCGTACTTCTGTTGCTGTCTTCGGCGGTTCCCATTTTTCAACTGCTTCTACTTTCATCGGATCGACTTGTATACCTTTTTCGGAAACTATATGCCCCATAAACTGAACTTCCCGTAACCAGAATTCACATTTTGAAAATTTAGCATACAACTTTTCTTTCTTCAGTAGTTCTAGAATCAAACAAAGGTGTTGCACGTGCTCTTCCTTGGATCGGGAATCGATAAGTATATCATCAATAAACACAATAACTAATTTATCAAGATACCGCTTACATACCCGATTCATTAAATCCATAAAAGCAGCTGGAGCGTTCGTCAATCCAAATGGCATTACTAGAAACTCATAGTGACCGTACCTGTTGCGAAAAGCAGTTTTCAAAACGTCTTCTTCTTTGACCTTTAACTGATGATAACCAGATCTTAAATCAATCTTGGAGAAACAACAAGCTCTGACTAATTGATCGAAGAGGTCATTAATTCTAGGTAGGGGATACTTGTTTTTGATCGTACGCTTATTCAATTCCCTATAGTCGATACACATTCTCATCGAACCATCCTTCTTTTTCACAAACAAGACTGGTGCTCCCCACGGCGAAGAACTCGGTCTGATGAAACCCTTATCGGATAGATCTTGCAGCTATGCCATCATTTCTTTCATTTCCGGAGGTGCGAAACGATACGGTGCATGGGCTACAGGGGTGGCTCCAGGAATCAGATCTATACCAAACTCTACCTGTCTAACGGGCGGAAGGCTGTTCAAGTCCTCGGGGAAAACCTCTGGAAATTCACTAACAATTGGGATATCTTCCAACTTACTCTTCTCTAGCTTAGTATCTATCACATAAGCTAAGTAACTCGGGCAACCCTTATTAACACACTTACGGGCTTTTATCATAGATATAAGGTTATACTGATGATTCCTACGATCACCATAAATCACTACCGGCCCTTTTTCAGGTAACACGACATTTATTAACTTCTTATCACAATTTATGTTAGCTTGGTTCTCGGCTAACCAATCAATTCCCACTACCACATAAAACTCAACCAGGGTTATTGGAAATAACTGAATCGGTACTCCGCACCCTTCTATATCTATCACACAACTATCAAATACTTCTTTAACCGACACTTGATTATCATTTGTCGTATCTACCATTAAAGCATGATCTAACACTTTCGGCTTTAAATGCATATAAGCAGCAAATGAAGGAGACACAAACGATCGGTTTGCACCGGAATCAAATAACACCTTAGCACGTGTAGAATTTATTAAGAATGTACCTGTAACCACGTCCGGAGTTTCCTCCGCTTCTTTTGATGTCATTTGAAATGAACGACCTCTTTCTCTTGCTGGTTCTGACCTCGGTACTGCTAGTCTAACACCTGTTGCTCTTGTTGACGTGCCACCCGATTGTATTCTTCCCAGTGGACAATCTGATTGAAGATGATCTGGAGAATTGAACGAATAACAAAATCTAACCACCCGACAGTCTTTAGCAATGTGACCAATCTTCCCGCACTTATAACAGTTTCTAGGATCAACTTGACAGCTTCCTTGGTGAAAACGATGGCACTTTGGGCAAGGTCTTTCAACTGCTCGGAAAGGAGGACGACTATCAAATCGCTGAAACCCAGACTTCTTCATATCGTGTGGTGGTCCTTCCCATTTTCTCTTTCCCGCACTCTTATCCGCAACATCCCTCTTATTGTCCCGCTCCACATTCTCCGCGGCATTTACTGCTTCTGAAAAGGTATCAGGTCTCGTTGCAGTCACTAACTTTCTAATCTCCAAGTTCAATCTGAATACATACCTTTCCATCTTCATCTTTTCTTTGGCAACATAATACTCCCCAAAACGCGACTTTTCTAAGAAACGGGCAGTGTAGTCTCTTACTGACAAATTTCCTTGTTGTAGACTCAGGAATTCCTCTTCCAACTGTCTAACTGCGGCTTGCGGACAAAACTGTTCCTTAAATGCCCTCGAGAATTCGCCCCAAGTAAAAGTTGAATATACATTAGGTCCTTCAGAGTCAATAAGGGCCTCCCACCAATATAAGGCATCTGCTTTCAACATTGCTGTTCCGTATAATACTTTATCTTCTTCCGCGCATTTACTGGTTTTAAATACAGCTTCAACCTCCTTCAACCATCGCATTGATTTTACTGGATCTCTGTACCCTCCATAAGTGGGTGGTTTACAGCTTAAAAACATTTTATAATCACACTTTGTTGGTACTGATGTGACAATGGGTGCAATAGGCACTTCGTTTTCAAAGGTAGGGTCTGGTATTTCCGTTTCCGTATGGTGAGTCTGGTTAAACATAGCTTGGATATTTGCCTGAAGTCTTCCCATTTCAACCGCTAGGTCGTCTCTCGTAACAAACTCTGTGCCTCGCCCCTGTACTCTGCCCCCTGTCCTACCTCTGCCTCTTTCTCCCCCTCTTCCCCTTCCTCCGGCTGTTGGATTAGATCTATTCGGATTTCCTTCCCCTTCCCGGTTTGTTTGTCTCATCCCACTTGCCATTCTGTTGATTCAAACAATGTTAATATACACATAAGCACATACCCCATATAATAAAGTATTCTGGTTCAAACATGTACCTGTAAGATCACAATTACACTGGCCAGGTGTAATCTGAAATTACCTTACATGATGTTCCTTCTACCTTTTTATATTTAACATCCCAAGGTTCTATAATAACAAGGACATCCTACTTCGCATGCAGTTTAAGTCTAGGTACATATATTAATACCTAAATCTCTTAAACTAAGGCTCTGATACAATCTGTAACATCCCTTAATCCCAACACACAAAATACATATATTTCACCGCAAAATAACATATAATATTTCAAATACGGTCCCTTAGATTCTAGAATTAGGCCTTTTCAGTACAAACTTTTTCGAATAAAGTAAAATACATAATAGGTACTAAATACAACTGGAATCTTCATAATCATTCATCTTCCACAAAAGCTAAACATGATAAACTCTATCATTGTCTTTTATTTGCTCCATGACCTGGAATACATATTTTAAAACAAAAATGAGGGTTAGACCTTGAGGTCTAGTGAGAAAATCCCCATTAGTTAAAGAAAACATTTGCACAACATCATACACATAATTCACATAAGAATACCAATTATGACTCATGCATCATGTATCTTTCCATCTCTCTCTTTTCTTTTCCTTGGCCATATTAATTGGTAGCAAGCCAATTAATTAATTTACACCGCTGTACTAAATACAGCCAACACCACTGTCCCTCTGTACAGCCAACTTTCACCGGTCCTAAGCCCGGCCAACTAGTACTCATACAATGTAATATTCATATAAACACTATATGCACAATATTACATTTTAATCACATATATGTATTCCATTTGCAAACATTTTAAAGAAAAACTCACTTGATTAGCTTAGTTCCAAAAACCCTTCCACGCTATTATCGAGCTCTCTGATTCCTTCAGTCCCGATTCACGGAATCTGTACCACATGAATACAAATATTTCTTTTTAAGGCTAGAAGTCTCTAAGTTATGAAATCCTCGACTTAAGTCGCAATACACTACACCAAGTCGCAATCAACTACTGCGATTTCCCACCCAAGTCGCAATCAACTACTGCGACTTCATACCCAAGTCGCAATCAACTACTGCGACTTCATACCCAAGTCGCAACCCACTATTGCGACTTCCCACTCAAGTCGCAACCCACCATTGCGACATTCATGAAGATGACCATATTCAAGCATGTCGCAACCCACCATTGCAATCTGCTTGAATGTCTCAGTCCACAGTGTTCATCTTAAACCCAGATTTTAGTCTTTTAACTATGCATGTTGCTGTAATTATGCAGATATGTTTAAGACTATTAACATAACCTAACCATAAGCTCAGATTTTCCAAAACATCCCTAAATCGTTAAAACCCACCTATAACTCTTTTAACAACTTATGAAAATAAAAGAAAGGATTTAGATAAGGTTGTTACCTCTTTAATTCTTCAGAAAGATCCTTAAATCTCAGCTGAAACTTGTTCCTCTTCGTCCCTTCTTCGATTCTACTTCTCTCACTTTTCTCTCTTCTTTCTCTTCACGTAACACACACATACACACTAGCTTTTTAGGATAAGTTGTAAAAGAAAAAGAATAGAGGACACCTCCTCCTATCAAAGACATAAGGCGGTGGTGGTGGTGCCAAGTTACCAAACTAACCCCAAACTCTCTTTAATTGGCATAACCTACCCTCAACTTTTATTTTAAAATTATAACTCACCCCTTAACTTTTAACTTAGCAAAATACTAAAATAAATACTTATAAAACAATAAAATAAAATACCTGGTTATTACACTTCTCCCCCTTTTTGATGATTGTGAGCATCATCATCATCAAAACCATTGTCAAATTTAGCACGCTTTTTGTTCATAACTAACATTCTCCTCCTTTTGATCTGATAAACTGTCAATTCCAAAAGAATGTGGTAACCTTGAAACAACGGATGAATCAGTTAAAATGTCTGTAAGTAGCACGAATCCACTTAGTACAACGGATATACTTTGTAAATGATCTTTTTGATGTTCACTCCCCCAGGGCTTCCATTTAATCATCGAAAAACCACATAGTAAATTCTATGAACGTTATGACAATAAAACATATTCTTTGTGTGTACGTGCATGTGTAGAAAGAATAAAGCAACATATGCTTGAATAATAGGCTCAAAGTGTGTAAACTGTTGAGACAACAACAATTTTCCACGGACTCAATGTGCATGAATGAAGAGCGAAGGTGGGGCAAACTTCCTTCTTTTTTCAATATCCAAACCTTCCAAATGAAGATTAGATAGATTATATGTTGCAACCCCAAGAAAAATGAAATATTCCTTTGTTAAGAAAGAAATGAGTAGCTGGTGGGGTTAAATGAAAGAGTTGGCACAGGCTGACTGCCTGTCAATGATGGTCACCAAAGAATGTGAACCAATCAGTAATGTGGCTTCTCGACTCAGAAAATGGTTGGTGCAGAGTTCTCTGTTCTCACACCCTCTTTCTGTTTTTAATCCGCTCACTTCTACCCAAACTCTCATTTACATTTTACTTTAGAACAATGAGATACTCAACCGGATGAGTTATCTGCCCCACTCTTTGATGTAGACCCCTCACCCCTCAATCACTCAAGGATAACTTCTTGGGTAGGAAACACTGGTTAACGTGGATCCATAGAAGTTTAATAATCTCACACTGATCCCATGAAATTTTTTCCTAAAATTTGTGTTGTTCAATAGTTTAGCTTGAACAAATAAACTTCAACATTTGAATGACATTGTCATCAAAATGTATGCTCTTCAATAATAATCATTAATATTTGAGCATTTGAACTATGAAGAATTTCTCAAAACAAGGATATTTGAACAAATGAAATGAATTCGAAAGACTTGTTTGAGAATCTGACAATGTATCAATCAGATCAAATATGAATAATAATCATGTAAGGTTTAGGGTATCAAAGAATTGAAATTTGTTTATATGAACAAATATAAACAATCTTTGAATGAAATGTTTAAGTTTTACACTGAAAGAATGTATGATGCTCAACAAAATTGGAATACAAACGGAAGTATTACCATCGAAAAATTGTTTCGGTTTGAGACATGGTAATAACAAAGTCAATAAGAAGCTGAACCGGTGTGTATGAATACTTTCAAGTATATAGAAAAGATAATACGCAAGCATTAATCTTTGGAAACACACGGTCATAAGTGATGTTACGATAATCCGGGATATATATATATATATGAAAAACATTTAAAATCACACTTCTAAAATTATAAAATCTGCTTGAATTAGAGAAGTGGTTTGAACATTTAAGAAAACGTTTTTCATGCTTGAAAGTCGTTCTTCTTTCAAACAATCAGAAGATACTTACATTCAGAAATGTCTGAGCTCCCCCTCAAATCATGATACAATGATTTAAAATCGTATAAGCTCCCTCTTAACATGTGAAAAAGATCTTTATCTTGACAAAATATGCACAAATAACAAGACTTGGATCAAAATATCCTTAATCATTAAAACGAGTTCTGAATTCCTAGGATTAAAGTCAATTCAGAAGTCATAGTCGTTGAAAAACGAGTCCTGATCTGATATGATCAGAAGTCAAAATCATTGAGGTACGAGTTCTGAACTGAATTATTAAGAAGCGAAATTATCTTTGGAGAACGAGTTCTGAACTGTTGTATTCAGAAGTCAAAATCACTTTGAAATACGGGTTCTGAACTGATTTATTCAGAAACCAAAAACATTGAAGTACGAGTCCTGATCTGAGTTACTCAGAAATCACAATCATGTTCCCCCTTAATGGTACATATACTCTTCAAAAAAATATCGCAGCACTTCTCTTCTGTTTTTCAGTCATGTGTGTGATATATGTTTCCAAATCAACATAACACATCATTAACCTGCAAAACAGATTTAAGCAGATTTTGGTACCGAACGGTACTTGGGTCCTAGTGTGTTAGGTGTAGATTTCATAGAAGAAACTCTGTAAGTACCGTACCAATAAGAAGCATAATCTTTATGAACTAAATCATTTGATCCACAGTAGGAACAACAAATTTTCTTATGTGCCAACCTAATCAGATGATTTATAGAATAAACATGATTAGGTGGAACAGAAGATTTACCTTTTGGAGCATTGTTCCTCTTTGAATTTGATGTGGAAGCAGATGATTTTGGAGTATCTCTCTTCGGATCTGTTATGTCTTTGACTCTCCATTCCATCTTCACCTTCTTGAAGATTGGAGTTTCTTTAGGATTTAAAGGAGTATCAACTTTAGGCACCTTTGGAATATCATCTGATTTATCGAACAGAGGATTATAGAAGAGATTTGAAGAACGAATCTGAACTTTTGAGGAAACATTTGTGTTGATCCAAACCCTCAGTGATTTGATAATGACCCTCTCTTATATACTTAGTGAATATTGTAAGTAAACAATATGTATCAGAGTTTCACTATCGCTGATAAGTACTAAGATCTTACAGTACCGCTGATAGGAACTCTCGCTCTTTAAATTAAACATTCAGCGAACACTGTTCACCATTAATGTTCTGAGTCTGTCCAGTCATTATGGTGATCGCTGATAAGTTAGTTGTTTACTTATGATCCCTGAAGACAAGTTTCACGTCAACATAGGTTCTACGCTGAAGTCGAAGATCAAGCTCAAGAACCAGCGACAAGTCTCCTAATGAACTGATGCGGATCAGCGAAGACTCAGATTTGTCCACTCAACGTGAAGTATCAAGTACAAGACTTCAGCTATCGCTGAACTTTATCATTCGCTGAATAGATAATGATAATGCTCTGAATCAACGAAAGCTGATCATGAAGTCCTCCGTACAAAGTACTTTTGTCTTAACCACCCTTGCACGACTCCGTACGAAATGTCAGAAAAGAACCTCCAATTATCTAAATTCGTACAACCACTCTGACACTACACTGTTCATACATGCGGCTACTAAGGTTGTCAACAAAGGTCAATGACATGCAACCAACCAGCTGATGACACGTGTAAAGTGTATACTGACTTGCATTAAATGCATGCAGTATATAAAGAGATGAACCCACTTCATTTGAAATAACTTGCTAACTCTGGACAAGTTCAATCTCTTATCTCAAGATAGGTTATTATTAGTAATTTCCTTTTCTCTCTTAGTGCAAGAAACTTTAGTGTTCCAACTTGTTTAGATTTAGGTTTATCCTTAATCTTGTTTCCGCAACAAGCTGTAAATTGTTAATGATTTATCAATAAACAATTTAGAAAAGTAAAATCCGTGTGTTTGTATTCAACCCCCCCCCCCTTCTACAAACTTGTATAGGACTTCGGGACCAACAAGTGGTATCATAGCGAATTTGTTTAATCTCATAAACAAGATCTAATCTAAGATATTTCTCTTCCTTGCTATTATCAGAAAATGGCCACCAACACAAACACAAATTATATAGACAATGGTTCTCTTGCAAAACCCCCTAGATTTTCCAGAGATAACTTCAACTTATGGAAAAATAGGATGATACTCTTCTTAGAAGGTGTAGACCCTACTATGCCTTACTATATCGAGAATGGTCCATTCATCCCTGTAAGAATTGATGCTGCAGTTCCAGCCGCTGAGAATAGACCTGCTATTCCTGAAAGGCTGGTCCCTAAAGAAATCTTTCAGTGGACCGATGAAGATAAGAAGAAAGTGGCTATAGATACAAAAGCCAGATCCATACTTTCCATGGCTCTTCCTGACGAAGTCTACCATTCCGTCATGAATCTGAAAACATCAAAATCCATGTGGGACACAATATGTGTTCAGTATGAAGGAACGTCTGAAGTCCAGGACTCAAGAAAGATCAACCTGGTAAGACAATACGAAAGCTTCATTTCTGGTAAGAATGAAACTCTCTCAGAAGGTCACCAACGTTTTAATTGCTTAATTATAGATCTAAAAACTGTTGGTAAGGAATATTCTAACTTTGAAGTGCTGACAAAGTTTCTAGAATGTTTACCTGAAAGCTGGGACAATTATTCCATGTGTCTCAAGCTGTCAAAGGATCTTAAATCTATGACCCTTTCAACCTTATATGGTACATTGCTGAATCATGAGCTATCTAGCCATCTTAAGAAGAATCTTGTTAAAGATTCCAAAAGCACCCCTGTTGCTTTAATCTCAGAGGAACCTTCTACTCAGCGACCCTTGGTCACTATCACTGAGTTAGAAAGTAACTCTGAAAGGTCATCAAATTCTGATTCTTCAGATGATGATGAATCTTTGGCTCTCCTAACTAAAAAGTTCCGGAGATTTGCCAAAAAGAAGATGTTTAGAAAGAACAAACCTCTTTCCATAACTGACAAGCCTAAATCATCAGTTTTTGTTGATAAGGCTACTTCTACTTGTTTCAACTGCGAAAAGACAGGTCATTTCGCTAATGAGTGCAGGTCAAAGAAAGTCATGAGACCTTCAACTTTCCCAAAGAAAAACTTTGTTCCAAGGAATAAAGATGACAAATACTCAAAGCTAAATGAGAAGTATGCAAAGATGAAAAGCTTTAAGAAGAAAGGCAAAGGCTTTATGGCCAACTATGATTGGGCTGAATCTGATAAAGAAGAATCATCATCTGACTCTGAAGATGATGAAGCCAATCTCTGCCTTATGGCTAAGATTGAAGATGAGGAAGAAAGTTCAGACATTCCCTCCACTTCAACCTCTGCTATTCAGGTATCGCCTTCTTTCTTTACCAATATTGCAAATATTGATGAAGCTGATAGTCTCCGTAAGATCGATCTATTGACTAGAAGTTTATACGAAGCCATGAACGGCAAAACTGTGGTTGAAAACCAAAACCTTGATCTCGCTGAACAACTGAAAAACTGTCACCTTCAAATAGAAAAGCTTTCTAAAATTGAAGAAGATTTTAAAGATCAAGTATATTTAAATCACCTAGTCAAAATCGAACGAGCAGAAGCTATCGCTGCATTAAAAGCTGAAAAAACTACTGTTGAAGGATGGTGTAACTCTTCAACAAAGATCACTGAGATAATTAAGTCTCAGATTCCACTGAATGATAAACGTGGTCTGGGTTACAAATATGATACTCCAAAACCAACCACTGAACGTTCAATGCTTAAATTTGGAACGTTCGTATCATCAGTCACTGACACTTCATCTTCTCAGTGCTCCTCGTCCATTACACCAATCCCTGAGGAAACTCCAACCTCCTCAAAAGGCAAGGAGAAAATGGTTTATTCAAAACCTACCTCTGTCTCTAAAGACAAAGGTAAATGAATTGTTATTTACCAAAATCCTCAGAAGGGTACCTTAGTACCAAAGCTGAATGCTTCCAAAGATTTAGTGATCCACCCCTCTGGCTCTAGAAATCAGATCTCTGGATCTATTCAGCGATCTATTCCTAGACTCAGAGTGGACGTCCTTGGTAAGAAATCTGAAGAACTGAATGTTCGTCCCATTTCTAAAGCCAATAGTTTACTTGGTGCTGGCACTTCTAATTCAAGATTAAAAGCTCAGCATTCAAATGGTCCTAGAACTACTTTTAGTTATAGGAAATGTTATCACTGTGGACTTACCGATCATATTGCTAGTAAGTGCCCCACAGCCACCAAAGCTGAAAAGATAGCTAAGGTGAAGATTGCCCCCAAGGCAAAGAAGACCAACCCAGTTGCAATTCAAGTCAAGGTGACTTCCACCACTGAGGTTAAGAAATTAACCAAAGTGAAGAAAGACAAAGCTGAATATTCAAATGCTGCGAAGACCGCTGAACCTTCTATTCCAACCACTTCCACTGATAAACGCGTATACATGGTTAAGTGGGTACCCAAGCAAAACTAATCTTCCTTTGTAAATGCAGGTTAAGAAGGGTATATGGTATCTCGATAGCGGATGCTCTAGACACATGACTGGAAAGAAAAACCTGCTCTCTCAATACAAGGAAGAGAAGGGTCCCTCTGTTACTTTCGGTGGAAATGGAAAAGGACATACCAGAGGGTATGGTGTACTTTCAAATGGTACAAACTCCTTCAAAAGAGTCGCATATGTTGAAGGGCTGAAGCATAATCTTCTAAGCATCAGTCAGCTTTGCGACATGGATAACAAAGTGATTTTCACTAAGGAATCCTGCTTTGTCACTGACAAAAAGGAAAAGATAGCTCTCAGCGGTTATCGTTTGGAAAATGTTTATGTAATAAACATGGACTCAACAACCACTGAGAACTCCTGTTTCTTCTCAAAGGCATCTTCTGATGTCAACTGGCTATGGCATAAGAGGCTTTCGCATCTATATTTCAAGATACTGAATACTCTTTCTTCAAAAGAGTTAGTCACTGGTCTACCTCAGCATTCATACGCCAAAGAGTCTTTATGTTCAGCGTGTGAAAAAGGGAAGCAGACCAAGGCAAGCATTAAGTCAAAGCAAGTCTCCTCAGTGTCATCTCCTCTACAACTACTCCATATGGATTTGTTTGGTCCTGTTAACAAACAATCCATCACTGGAAAGAAACACACGCTGGTCATAGTTGATGAATTCTCTCGTTACACATGGGTAATGTTTCTCCGTTCTAAGAGTGACACCCCTGAAGAACTCATCACCTTTGTTCGGAAGATGGAAACTCTAAACAATATGACTGTTCGCTCTATAAGGAGTGATCATGGAACTGAATTCAAAAACAGTTCTCTTGATTTCTTCCTTGAGAGTAAGGGTATTTCTCACAACTTTTCGTCAGTGAGAACACCGCAACAAAACGGAGTCGCTGAAAGAAGAAATAGAACAATAATTGAAGTTGCACATTCAATGCTCAGCGATTCTCACCTGCCTACTCAGTTTTGGACAGAAGCTGTCAACACTGCTTGTTTTACGCAAAACAGGTCGCTGATAGTTAAAAGATTCAAAAAGACAGCCTATGAACTCTTTCATGGGAGAAAGCCTTCAATCAGCTTTCTTCACATCTTTGGATGTCAGTGTTTCGTACTGAACAACAGAGATGCCCTTGGAAAGTTTGATCCTAAGGTTGATGATGGAATCTTTCTTGGATACTCCTCAGTTTCCAAAGCCTTCAGAGTCTTCAACCGTAGAAGACAAACTGTAGAAGAAACTATTCACGTCATGTTTGACGAATCCCGTTCAGCGAACTCTAAACCGTCCGCTGATACTGAAGAACTGAATCAATGGATGTTTTCTCATCTTGGTGATTCAGAAGAAGTTCCCACTCCTCATGCTCACACCGTAAAAAATGATGGTCCTACTATCATTCCAAACATGCAGAATAGTGAAGCTGAAACATCATGGGTCTCAGCTATTCCTATAAACACTATACCTGCAGTTTATCCAAATGTCTCAGACATTCCATCTATTTCTCAGCAATCAGTGAATGAAATGACAAATGCAAGCATTCCTCTCTTAGCTGAAACTCGAGAAGCAGCTGAAGCCTCATCTTCAGCTCCTCTAGTTCTAGATGAGTCAGCGACTTATGCTCCGGCTCAGCGATGGACTGCAAATCACCCAATCGATCAAATTCTTGGTGATCCAAACGCTGGTGTTCAGACTCGTAGAAGTGCAGGTAATATTTGTTTATTTGTTAACTTTATTTCTCTAACTGAACCAAAGAAAATAGATGATGCCCTCAGAGATCCAAACTGGGTCAGCGCTATGCAAGAAGAGCTGACTGAATTCGAAAGAAACAAAGTTTGGAAACTTGTTCGAAGACCAACTGATAAAACCGTGATAGGCACTAAATGGGTCTATCGAAACAAGTTGGACAAACATGGTACTGTAACCCACAACAAAGCTCATCTTGTTGCTCAGGGATACAGACAAGAGGAAGGTATAGATTATGACGAAACATTTGCTCCTGTAGCAAGACTTGAATCTATTCGTCTTTTCTTAGCATACGCTGTACACAAAAACTTCACAGTACATCAGATGGATGTTAAGTCAGCGTTTCTGAATGGAAAGCTGAATGAAGAAGTTTATGTGGAACAACCTCCAGGGTTTTCAGACTCTAAGCGTCCAGATTATGTTTATAAGCTGGATAAGGCACTTTATGGCTTGAAGCAAGCTCATCGTGCATGGTATGACACTCTTTCTACTTATCTCCACATTGAACATTTTGAGCGAGGTAAGATTGACAAAACTCTATTTTTTAGAAAAGTGAAAGGTCATATCATTTTAGTTCAAATATATGTTGATGACATTATATTTGGTTCTACTAACCCTGAGCTTTGTACTTGTTTCGCTGATAGAATGAAAGATGAGTATAAAATGAGCATGATGGGTGAGCTAACATATTTCCTTGGTCTTCAGATTAAGCAAACTGAAAAAGGAACTGTTATAAATCAGGGAAAATATGTTAAAGATATGCTGAAGAAATTTGATTTAACACGTAGTTCAGCTATGAAACCCCAATGGCACCACCGCTGACACTTGACAAGGATTCAAAGGGAATACCTGTTAATGTCACGCTGTACCATGGGATGATCGGCTCTCTCTTGTATCTGACAGCTAGACGACCCGATATTATGTATGCAACTTGTTTGTGTGCACGATATCAAGCTGAACCTATGGTATCTCATATGAAAGCTGTAAAGCGAATCTTTCGATGTCTTAAGGGTACAGCGGATCTAGGCCTTTGGTATCCCAAAGACTCAGGATTCGATCTAACCGCCTATTCAGATAGTGATTTTGCAGGTTGCAAAATGGATAGGAAAAGCACCACAGGAGGATGTCAGCTCCTGGGTGGAAAGCTGGTAAGTTGGACAAGTAAGAAGCAAAAATCAGTGTCCACTTCCACAACGGAAGCTGAATATGTAGCCGCTGGACGCTGTTGTTCTCAAGTCTTGTGGATGAGAAATCAGCTATTAGAATATGATCTTCAGCTCTACAAAACTCCAATCTATTGCGACAGCACTAGTGCCATCGCTATAGCAAACAATCCAGTGCTACACTCAAAGACAAAACACATAGATATCAGATATCATTTTATCAGAGACCATGTGATGAATGGTGATATAGAACTTCATTTTATCCCAACTGATTATCAGTTAGCTGATTTATTTACCAAACCTCTTGATGAGACAAGATTCAACTTTCTCATCAGCGAGCTTGGAATGTTGAACTTTGAAGGGTAAAATTTTCAGCGGTTCACATTGATCAACGATAGGATAAAATCAATTCGTATAACCTATTCCATCATTTTCTCTCTAAATAAACTTGGTTAGCTGATATCAAGGTATGTTTTCTCTCTCTGACAAACGCATGAAAAATGCAAGATTTCAAAACAAAATAATCGCTGAATATCTCTTCCTTAACAGCGATACTTTGAAAATTCTTAAAACCATCACTGATATTTCTATTCAGTGCTTCATGTTTTTCAAAAGAGTCCCTGAGCTTTCAAAACCTCAGAGACATTCTAAAAGAATGTGAAAGGACAGTTGTGACGTCATTACAACGGATAAACCTTGGCACGTTCTTCTTTCCGACACACGATTTGCACGCCTCGTTCAAACTTCCAATCAAATGTAAACACGTGTCCGTGTCATGATGAAAACCTTTTCCCGCTCAAGGTTTTCTCTCTCTAAACTCCCTATATAAACAAACTCTTGGTTTATATTTGTCTTTTACGCGATCAATCTTCCTCCGCAAGAATGAATTACTGTTGCATTTGTGCTCTTAAACCTTCAAGAACTGTTCATCATCTTCTTCATCAAAACATCAAGGTTAATATGTTCTTATTAATTATCGAATGCGTAAAACTTGTTTCTGATCTTATCATTGTTTTAAACAAGATCAAACAAAAGAACTTCTTAAAAATGAAATCATTTCTTTCGTGGTTTTATGAACACAACCATTTCATGGTTGTTCTTCAAGTTTAAATGCAAAAATCTTAAACTTGTTCTTCATTTGTTTCCAGAATCTATTTCTTCATTGAAAACTGGATAACAAAATGGGTTTTACATTTCTTCTCAAAAATCAAGAAAAACCCTAATCTTCATTAAGACTTTTGCGTCTGAATGAAATGGACAAAATTAGAACCATCTTAATGGAAAATCTTTCCACATTAAGATTATTCTTATTTGTTAACATCTTTGGTTGAACTGATAATACAGAGAAATGGCAACTTCCAAGATTCATGCCACCACTGAGAACATCTCCACTGACTCTGAGGAAGTGGAAATCATCAAGGCTCCACAGGTCAAGTTCACTCTGGATCAACTTGACTGGACCAAGATAAACAACGTCTCTGCACTTTTCGAGTTTCCTCCTCGAAAGCAAGTCACACATCTGGATGATGCTGTGAATTTCCTGAAGAATAGCTGCATTTCAACAGCCCTGACCATCTCACCTCCTGCAAGTCAGCTGCTGCTATCCCAGTTCTGGTACTCTGCCAGACATTCTCAGCTACAATCCGCCAAAGATCCATCCAAAACCATTGACTGCATACTCAGCGATACTGAGTATGGCACAATAAAGATAACCCCCACAATCATTCGCAAAGCTCTAAACTTTCCCAACGCTACCAAAGAAAAACCTTTCGTTCCATTCCCTGACCATAAGAAACAAGCTGACAAAGACGCAATCATTGCTTTCCTCGACACAATGGGTTACATCTGGGAAACTGGAAGGGACAAGAAGCCCGAGAAGAAACTGACGCTAATAAAAAAGTCAAAAATGCCAAGCGAGATGAATTTCATCTTCGCTCACCTGATCAGCTGCATGAAAGCGAAGACCGGCTCCTCTGATCAAGCCGCTCAACCTCAGCAAGCTATGGGATACGCTCTGCTGAAAGGTCTACACATTGACTGGGCATCTATCATCTATGATGACTTGGTGCAAAGAGTAGACTCTGCCGCTGACAGACCTGCATGGGTTCCCTACCCCCGATTCATCAGCGCCATCTTTCAAGATGGCCTGAAGGACAGCTACCCGCAAGAGGGTGACCTGAAACTCTCTCAGGTTGGCTCTAAGGTACTTGACTTCAAACCTGTCGAAAATGAGGTACGTCTTTCTACCATTCTCACTCTTCTCAACCCCACTTCTTCGACTTCTGTGGCTCCTTCAGCGACAACACCCATCGCTGATACCCAGGCCACAAAATCCTCTCCTTCTAAGAAAAGGAAACACTCTTCAATCCAACTTGGTTCCAAAAGGATCAAGAAAACCAAGGAGCAACCCAAGCAATCTCTTGCTGAAGACTCCTCAGCTCATTCTGCAGAGCTGAAGGAAAGTTCCCTGGTACGCTCTGCCACACCCATTCAAGCCATCCCTTCAATCCAGACGTCCGCGTCTCTAAACGCTGAGGTTAGAAACTTGGAACCTACCCAACCTCCTTCAGTCTCTCAAAAGACTGATGAAGTGATTTTCAGTGAATCCAACGCTGAACTCAGTACCCGAACCCCATTCTTATCCTTCGCTTCTCCCTCTACTCACTTGGACTCTCCTTTAAAGAACACTGGAGATGCCATCATTCCAGAAGCCACCACTGACGCTTCTCAAAGAATGATGAAGACAGGACCTGCAGAGATCACCATACCTCACCGTACTTTTGAGGAAGATATGGAACATTTTTCAGGAACCCGCAACTTTGACGAGTTCATCAATCCTCCTGCAGGTACAAATCAAACCATATACACTGTAACTAAGCCTGAAACTTCTGAGCTTTCCTTTGTTCACAAGTACTTATCTGTTACAGGTCCTAATTTGGGAGACATCAACGCCTCTCTGAAGTCCGTGGAAACAAAGCTGACAGGACTCACCACCACTCTTTCCAACAACTCTACAGCTGTAACAAACGCTGGAGAGAACCTGACAAAGCTGACAACGGTGGTGGAGAAAAAGACTCTCAGCGACTTCGCGACTTCGCTAAGGTGCTCGCTGATATCTACACAAACTACACCTCACTCAAAAACTCAGTTTCCTCCATGTCCGGTGAAGTAACAACGCTGAAGACATCGGTTGGAGCACTAGAGGGTGATATGTCAGCTGTAAAGACCGACTTAGGCTCTATGAAGACCGACGTTGGTTCGATGAAAACGATGATCGAGCAGCTACTCAACAAGGTGAATACTCCTGCTCCTGCACCTGCCCCTGCCCCTGCATTGGAAACTTTCACGGCAAAGGATCGCACTGAGCATGAGAAGATCAATCCTGCTATAACTGGCCTAGAAGTCGGATTAGCAAAGATTGAAAGATGTGTGGGTATCTCTGGCCAAGAAGACAGAGAACCTCCCACAGCTGAAGAGTCTGCCCATTCCTCCCCCACTCATCATGAGAAAGAGGGGGAGAAGAGCGCTGAAGATCGGGAGAAGAGCGCTGAGGAGAAGAGCGCTGAAGACCTTTCCCATGATGAATCTATCAGGGGAGAGAAGAAGGATGCTGAAGACACCAACGCTGAACCTCAGGGAGTTGAAAACCCTGAGGGAACCGAGAAGCTCGCCTCTGTATCTGAGGGGGAGCAACTCGAAGAAGAAGCTGAAGAATCCGAAGCAGAAGATGATGAAGCGATCGACATCCCTGATGACGAACCATCCTCCTCTCCAAGGAATGATGATGATGATGATGACGAAGATGACGATTACTTCTTTGTCGTCAAACCTTCCCCAAGGATCAAAGCTCGTAAGGGAATCTCAATAAATGAACCTACAGGGGAGCGGACAAAGTCAACGCCCTCAGCCTCTGGAGCTGAGAAAGGGAAAGGCAAAAGCGTCGCTGAAGATGAAAATCTGATGATCTTGCTTGAAAAGCCGATTTTTCAGGTACACTAAACATCTCCTTACTCCATCCCTCCTCTATTATACTCTATCAGTTCTACTACCCTAGCCAATACACTTGAACATTTTTCTCTTTCTCTTTCTACCCAAGTTCTTCTACCCAAGTTCTTATTTGTAAGATCGCTGTGTTTCAGCTAGTCCTCTCCCCTGTTTGAGGATATTGCTGAAGGTTCTACAACTGCGACCTCACCAATAAAGCCAGCTGCTGCTGACGAAATAATCCCAGTCTTAGATTTGATCTCTGAGACTGATGAACCTGAAGAACAGCTACTCTCACACAAACGCAGACCTTCCTTGGCTCCTCAAAAGCTAAGTGAAGAGGATCAGAAGAGAAGAGAGGAAATGATAAAGCGATTCGAGGATCAGCGAATCATTCTGAAGCGTAGTCAACTTCCTTCAGTTCCTCCAAAGTTCAAAATCTCCAAAGTTGAATACCAGGAACACCTAAGAGCTGAACGCCTCATCGCTGAAAGAAAGGAAGCTGAAGAGAAAGACAGAGAATACGCCATCAAGCTTACTCAACGATCAATCAAAGACCCCAAGCTGAAAAGAGTTCCCATTGATGTTCAACGTCAGCTCTGGGATGATGCTCAAGAAATCGTTAGAGAAAAGACAAAGGTCTCTGATACAACTTTGGAATGGGCTAAACAAATGCTGACCTATCGATCAAGACCATCCAAAATAATCAAGGCCAACATCAGAGGAAAAATGTACGCTGATGTTCCTGTTGTTGAAGTGGATGTCTACAGAGATGACAAAACCAAGCAAACCTTCTATGCTGCTTCATTAGAAAAGTTTGGTCTCTCTGAATGGTTAGAAACGAAATTAGCCATTCAGGGATCGCGCTTAAAGTTCAAAAGCCATGTCGAGATGATCTTAAACAAACAAATCGACCTGCTTTCATCTGCTGTGGATATTCCTCCTACTCTTCCTCAACCAAAGAAAGCCTCTGCTAAGAAGAAGAAAGCTCTGATTCAGGACCAATCATTTGAAATGAAACAGGTATTGGTTTCTCTCGTGCTGAAGTTCTTGGCCCTGATGCTGATCTTTCAATGCTTGACACCTCCCTACCACTTGGAGAAACTTTCATCCCTGGCACAGTGGTAAGTGATCCCTATGGTATATTCTTTTTAGACTACGATGGAAATCCTCACTTTCAACGTGTCTCTGAGCTTCACATCGCTCCCATCGAATAACTCAGAGATCTCGTACACTGGTGTGAAGTCAGACACGACATCAAAGCTAGACACCTGAAGCCCTTGATTTTTGAAGCTGCTCTGAAGTTAAAGAATCAAGGAGTAAATGTCCCTGACTGGATGATCCCCACTGAAAAGACCCTTGATGAACTTCTCATTAAGGAAGAACCGTTTGAAAACTGATATGATCGCCTTTTTCTCTATTGTATCAGTTATCCTTCTGTACTTGTAATTTATTTCGCTTGTACTTATAATCTTTCTATTCTCAATTGTAACCTGTTTAAATATTTTAAAGAAAGATTTTAGCGAACGTACTTTACTTCATCAGTACTGAAAAGATCCCAGAAAACAGTAAAAGGGACAAATATTTTATGAGTTCTTTTTATCCTTATGTTTTCATTAAATAGTAATTTTCTTTGTTGCTATGTCATAATCAAATAGGGGGAGATTGTTGATCCAAACCCTCAGTGATTTGATAATGACCCTCTCTTATATACTTAGTGAAAATTGTAAGTAAGCAATATGTATCAGAGTTTCACTATCGCTGATAAGTACTAAGATCTTACAGTACCACTGATAGGAACTCTCGCTCTTTAAATTAAACATTCAGCGAACACTGTTCACCATTAATGTTCTGAGTCTGTTCAGTCATTATGGTGATCGCTGATAAGTTAGTTGTTTACTTATGATCCCTGAAGACAAGTTTCACGTCAACATAGGTTCTACGCTGCAGTTGAAGATCAGGCTCAAGAACCAGCGACAAGTCTCCTAATGAACTGATGCGGATCAGCGAAGACTCATATTTGTCCACTAAACGTGAAGTATCAAGTACAAGACTTCAGCTATCGCTGAACTTTATCATTCGCTGAATAGATAATGATAATGCTCTGAATCAACGAAAGCTGATCATGAAGTCCTCCGTACAAAGTACTTTTGTCTTAACCACCCTTGCACGACTCCGTA
The DNA here is from genome assembly GCA_033807775.1 of Saussurea involucrata. Lineage (NCBI taxonomy): Eukaryota > Viridiplantae > Streptophyta > Magnoliopsida > Asterales > Asteraceae > Saussurea > Saussurea involucrata. Next base: position 55,148,894 of record CM066313.1, on the reverse strand, counting down.
CGAAATGTCAGAAAAGAACCTCCGATTATCTGAATTCGTACAACCACTCTGACACTACACTGTTCATACATGCGGCTACTAAGGTTGTCAACAAAGGTCAATGACATGCAACCAACCAGCTGATGACACATGTAAAGTGTATACTGACTTGCATTAAATGCATGCAGTATATAAAGAGATGAACTCACTTCATTTGAAGTAACTTGCTAACTCTGGACAAGTTCAATCTCTTATCTCAAGATAGGTTATTATTAGTAATTTCCTTATCTCTCTTAGTGCAAGAAACCTTAGTGTTCCAACTTGTTTAGATTTAGGTTTATCCTTAATCTTGTTTCCGCAACAAGCTGTAAATTGTTAATGATTTATCAATAAACAATTTAGAAAAGTAAAATCTGTGTGTTTGTATTCAACCCCCCCCCCCCTTCTACAAACTTGTATAGGCATTCGGGACCAACAATTTGATCTATTAAATTGTTTAGAATAAATGTTTTTAAAACTTGAACTTGAAGCAGATTTAAAAGAACATTCAGAATCATTTGAATCTACAAGCGGAGTCTGAATAATTGATTCAGGACTTGCTTGCTTTGAAACATCAACTTTAAAAATGATTTCTTCAAGTTCTTTCTTTTCCGCAATATCTTTCCTTTCTTTTTCCAAAACCTTTTCTAAGCCAGAGATTTTTACGGAAAGTTCAGAACTTTTAATCTCAAAAGATTTTCGTTCAGTTTCAAACTCAGCTATTTCTTTCTCGAGCTTTTTTTTTCAAAAAATAAAATTTCTCAAAGTCAGAAACTTGTTTTGAAAGTTTTATACCTTTCAGCTCAATTTCTTTCTTTTCTTCAAAAGCATTCTTCGAAGAATTGGACAACTTCTGTGTTAAAACCTTTTCAAATAGTCCTTTTTCTTTTGAAAAATTAGTTTCAAGAACAGGAAGTTTTCTTTTCAGCTCAGCATTTTCACTGTCCACACTTTTCCCTTTTTCTTGAACTCTTTTTAATTGATCTCGAAGATATGAGTTCCCTTTCTCTCTCTTGTTTTCTATGCTTTTCAGATCAGCATTTTCTCTTTGAAGAGTTGTTACTTTTGGTCCCGAAGGGCTATACAAGTTTGTAGAAGGGGGGGTTGAATACAAACACACGATTTTTACTTTCTAAATTATTTATTGATATAATCAAACAATTTCCAAATTGTTGCAGAACAAGATTAAGGACTAAGCCTAACCTAAACAAGTTAAGAACACTAAGTTTCTTGCACTATAATTAAGATAGAGAGGAGATAAGAATACTACGAATAATATTCTAACACTAAGAGAGAAAGAAGAAGATGGCCGCTTACTTCAAAATGAAGTAGGGTTTCTTCTTATATACTGCATGCATTTAATGCATAGCAGTATTACTTTACACGTAGCAGCAGCTGGTTGGATGCATGAGATTTGCTTTTAGACAACATCCTTTTGGCCGCATGATGTACAGTGTAGAATCAGAGTTGGTAGTATGATTTCAGACAAGGGAGTGTCTATTCTGACTTTATCGTACGGAGGCGTGCAAAAGAGGTAAGACAAAAGTAACTTGTAGAGGAAACTTCATGATCAGCGTTCGCTGAATAGATCTTTATCAGCGAGTAATAAAGTTCAACGATTGTTGAAGTCTTCTACCTTATACTTCACGCTGAGTGGACAATTATGTGACTTCGCTGATATCCGCATCAGTTCATTAGTAGACTTGTCACTGGTTCTTGAGCTTGATCTTTGACTTCAGCGTAGAACCTATGTTGACGTAAAACTTGTCTTCAGAGATCATAAGCAAACAACTAGACTATCAGCGATCATCCATAAGACTGAACAGGCTCAGAGCTTATAGATGAACAGTGTTCGCTGAATACTATTCTAAAAGAGTGATAGTTCCTATCAGCGGTATTGAAACAGACATAGTACTTTTTAGCGATAGTGAAACTTTAATACATATTATTTACTTACAATTTTTACTAAGTGTTTAGAAGGGTCATTATCAAATCACTGAGGGTTTGGATCAACAATCTCCCCCTATTTGATTATGACATAGCAACAAGGAAAATTGCTAAGTATGAAAACATAAGGATAAAAAGAACTTATAAAATACTTGTCCCTTTTACTGTTTTCTGGGATCTTTTCTGTACTGATGAAGTAAAGTACGTTCGCTGAAATTTTTCTTTAAACTTCGTATAAGATTACAAAGGGAAGTGGAAAAATTACAAGTACAACGAATAAAATTACAAGTACGAAAGATGTAGACAGATAAGGATAGAAGATTTACACAGGAAATCCTATCCGTCAAAAGGTTCTTCCTTAATGAGAAGTTCATCAAGGGTCTTTGTTTTTGGAATCATCCAGTCAGGGATCGTTACTCCTTAATCTCGTTTGTTCTATGCTTCTTCAAAAATCAAGGGCTTGAGGTAACGTGCCTGAATGTCTCGTCTACATTCACACCAGTAGATGAGGTATCTGAGTTGTTCGATGGGAGTGATGGGAAGCTCAGAGATGCGTTGAAAGTGTTGTCGTCCATAGCAGTCAAGAAAGAATATGCCATAAGGATTGCTTATGACTTTACCACGGACGAAAAGTTCACCAGGTGGCAGAGAGGTATCGAGCGCTGAGAGATCAGGATCAGGACTAAGTACTTCTTCGCGTGAGAAACCAATACCTGTTTCATTCCTTATAGGAGGACCTGAATCTGATGGATTTACCTTTTTCTTTGCAGCGGCTCTTTTTCTTTTGGGAGTAGGAGCAGGAGGAAGAGAAATATCTACAGCAGAAGCAACCAAGTCGATATGTCGATTTAGAAGTGTTTCGACATGATATCTGTATTTAGAGCGTGAACTCTGAATGGCTACTCTGATTTCCAATCATTCAGAGAGACCATACTTCGTAATGGCTTCAGCATAGAAGGTTTCAGTTGTGCTGTTTTCTCTGTGTATCTCGACCTCAACAATTGGTACTTTGATGGTCGATTTTCCAGTGATTAATACCTTGTTAATTCTGGCAGCTCGATATCGAAAGTGTACCTTTTCTTTGCACCATTTCAGGGTAGATTGAGATACCTTGGTCTTCTCTTCCACGTTCTTCTGGGCGTCTTCCCATAGCTGACGTTGGACTTCAATGAGAGTTCTTTTCAGCGCGGGGTCTTTCACTGATTATTGGGCAAGCTGGATGGCGAGGGCCTTATCTTTTTCTTCAGCTTCCTTTCTTTCGTTGAGTAACCTTTCAGCTCTAAGGCGATCAGCGAATTCTTTCTTTGTAAGTCTGAACTTTTTAGGATCAGGAGTTTTTTCGCGAGGGAGAATGATTCGCTGATCTTCAAGCTGTTTGATCATTGCTTCTCTCTTTTTGAGTTCCTCTTCACTTAGCTTTTGAGGTGCCAAGGAAGGTATATTTTTGTGAGAGAGCAGCTGTTCTTCAGGTTCATCAGTCTTAGTGATTAAATACAAGACTAGGATTATTTCATCAGCGCTTGTGGCTGGGATTATTGTTGGAGAAGTTGGTGGAGCTTCAGCATGATCCTCAAACAGGGGAGAGGAATAGCTGAAACACAGCGATCGTTTAAATGAGAATTTAGGAAGAAAGAGATAGAGAAAAGAATGGGGTTTAAGTGTATAGAGGTTTTATGGAGAGGAGACCTGAGATAGAGAAAGGATAGAGGAGGGATGCAGTGTAAGGGAATAGAAGTAAGTGTACCTGACAAACTGGCTTTTGAAGCAAGATCATCAGATTGTCATCTTCAGCGAGACCTTTGTCTTTGCTTTTGCTAGCATCAGACATAGGCTTTGTCTTTTTCCGCTCCCTTGATGGTTCATTTATTGAAATCCCTTTTAGAGAAGGGACCTTCTTGGGTTCAACTAAGAAGGAGTCATCATCATCATCAAAATCATCATCATCGTTGTCTGATGCTGATGGCTCTTCATCCTCAAGATCGAGATCTTCGTCATCTTCAACTTCATCAGCTTCAGATTCTTCATCATCATAGGGTTCGGTTACATCAGCAGCAGCTTCAGTTTCCTTATCCTCTTCGAGTAGCTCCCCCTTAGAATCAGAGGGAGTTTTCTCGGTTCCTTCAATGTTTTCAACTCCATGAGGTTTCTTGGTAGTAGCAGCAGCAGCATCAATAATATCCCCCCCCTCAGAATTACGAGGGAGGTCTTCAAGAATTTTCTTCTCCTCCTCAGCATTATGGGGAAGGTCTTCAGCATTCTCCCCCTCTTCCACATGATGAGTGGGGGAGGAATGGACAGCATCAGTAGTAGCAGCAGCATCAGTATGCATTGGGTCCCTGACTTCTAGGCCAGAAATCCCACCACATTGTTCAATCGCAACTAATCTGTCTTCCAGGCCATATATAGCAGGACTGATCTTTTGGAGTTCCTCGCAATCCACCTGAGTAAAATGCGAAGGAGCACATGTCTTTTTGTTCAGGCGGTCGAGAATCTGCTGCACCAAAGTCTTCACCGAAGTCACTTTAGACGTCATAGAGGTCACCTCTCCCAAAAGATTATTAACCACTGTCTTCAATGATGTGACTTCATTAGACAGGGTTGTAAAGTTGTTGGAGAGAGTGATGTTGGCGGTGGAGTTATCAGTGATTGTGGTAGCAAATTGACAAAGGCTACCATCCACCTTCTCTAGATCAGCTCTGGAAGCTTTCTTTTCAACCTCAGTAGTCAGTGTCTTGAGATTCTCTCCAGCGTTTGTTACAGCTGAAGAGTTAGCTGAGAGTGTTGTGGTGAGGGATTCCACCTTTGTTTCCAGGGCTTTCAGGGAGTTGTTGATATCTCCCAAATTAGGACCTGAAAAAGTTAATAACTTATGAACAGAGGAAATCTCAGAAGTTTGGGGTTGAGAGAGAGGAATGTGTATGGTTTTGTGTATACCTGCAGGAGGGTTAACGAAGTCATCAAAACCTCGATGACCTGAAAATGTTTCTAAGTCACTTTCGAAAGTTCCTTGGCGCATAGAAGAGCCTGCAGGTCCTGCATTTGCATCCATCATCCCTTGAAGAATATCAGCAGCTGAGTCATGTAGAATGACAGGCGTTCCTGAGAAAGTTGGGAAAATTGGTGGAGTGTCCAAAGGAGTAGAGGGAGGAGCGAAGGTTGAGAAAAGAGGAGGGGTTTCAGATGCAGTGTTGGATCTACTGGGAATCACTTCAGTCTGTAGAGAGACTGAAGGAGGTGGGTTCAGTTCCAAGTTAACAACCTCATTGTTTACAGACGCTGAGGACTGGTTGGAAGGGGTGGCTTGTTCAGCTGTGGCAGAGCGTACCACGAAACTATCCAACGACTCTTGTACAAGATGAGTCGAGGAGTCTTCAGCATGTGATTGCTTGGAGGGTTGCTCCTTGGTTTTCTTGATCTTTTCAAAACCAAGTTGGGAAGTAGAGTGTTTCCTTTTACGAGAAGGAGTGGATTTTATGGCCTGGGTATCAGTGGTTGGGATTACCACTGAAGTAGCCACAGAAGTAGAAGAAGGAGGGTTAAGAATAGATAAGAGTTGAGAAAGACGTACCTCGTTTGGCAGTGGCTTGAAGTCGAGAAATTTAGGGCCGACCTTTGAGAGTCTCAGGTCGCCCACCTTATGGTATTTGTCCTTCAGGCCTTGTGCGAATAGAGCACTGAGAAATCTGGGATAAGGAACCCATACTGGTTTATCAGCAGCATTCACTCTGAACATCATATCATCGAAAATAATCTGAGCCCAGTCAACATGGAAACCCTTCAGCAATGCGTATCCCATGGCTTGCTGAGGTTGAGAGGCTTGATCAGAGGAACCATATTTTGCAGTCAAGCAGCTGATCAGATGAGCGAAGATGAAGTTCATCTCGCTGGGCATTTTGGATTTCTTGATTAGAGTCAGCATCTTCTCAGGGTTTTTGTCTCTCCCCGTATCCCACGCGTAGTTAATTGCATCAAAGAATGCAATCATGGTTTCCCTATCGGCTGATTTCTTCTTGGAATCGGGGAAAGGGACAAACGGTTTTTCTTTGGTGGCAATGGGAAAGTTGAGGGCACACCTGATGTTACCAGGTGTAATCTTAGAGATGCCGTGGTCGGTGTCAAAGAGAATGACATCGATCTTCTTCTTCAGGCTTTTGGTAGAGGGGATCTGAGCACTTCTGGCAGAGTACCAGAACTGAGCTAGTAGGTGTTTGTTGGCTGGAGAAGCGATGGATAGAGCTGACGAGATGGGGCATGTCTTCAGAAAATTCACAGCGTCGTCCAGATGTGTGACCTGCTTCTTTTCAGGGAAGTCATAGAGAGCGTAGGGATTGTTTCTCTGAAAGACAATTTGTTCAAGTTTAAACTTGACCTGAGGAGCTTTCATTATTTTGACAACCTTAGCAGCAGTGGGAGTGTCAGTAGAATATGCCATTTCTGTATTAACACATATAACCAAGAAGAAGATGAACAAAAAGATGTCTTAATGTGGAAAGAATTTCCAAAAAGATATTTTCGAATTTTGTCCATTTCATTCAGACAAAAATTGCCTTTATGAAGATTTGTGTTTTCTTGTTTTGAAAAAGAAATACAAAACATGAAGAGTGTATTTTCCAGTTTCTGTTTGAAGAAGAGATTCTGGAAAAACATGAAGATGCAAGTTTAAGATTTTTGAAATAAACTTGAAGAACAACCATGAAGGTTGTGTTCATAAAATCATGAAAAAGAAGTGATTTTATTTTAAAAAGTTTTTTTGTTTGATCTTTTGAGAACAAAGATAAGATCAGAAACAAGTTAATGTAGAAAAGAAGAAGAATATTAACCTTTGTTGTTGAAGAAGATGAACAGTTTCGAAAGTTCAAAATGCAACAGTAATTCTTTTCTTGAAGAAGAAGTTGTTCGCGTAAAGGAAAAATATAAACTTGAAAGGGTTTATATAGTGAGATGAGAGAGAGAAAAACTATGAGCGGGAAAAGTTTTTCATGATGACACGGACACGTGTTTGCATTTGATTGGAGAAAACGAAACGTGCAAACGTGTGTCAGAAGAGACGTGCCAGGGTTTATCCATTAAGGATGACATCATATACATCCTTTTACATTTTAGGATGTCTCTGAGAATTTTAAGGACTCAGGGACATTTTTGAAAACATGAAGCACTGAATAGAAATATCAGTGAGGTTTTTAGAAATTTCAAAATATCACTGAAAAGAATAGATATTCAGCGATGCAATTTGTTTTGAAATCTTGCATTTACATGCGAGTCAGTGAGTAAAAGAGAATGTACCTTGACATCAGCGAATCAATTTTGTTCAGAGAGAAGATGATTAGTAGGGTTATACAAGTTCATTGTTATCCCTGATCAAATGTGAACCGCTGAAGATTTTACTCTTCAAAGTTCAGCATTCCAAGCTCGCTGACGAGAAAGTTAAATCTTGTCTCATCAAGAGGTTTGGTGAATAGATCAGCTAACTGAAAATCAGTTGGGATAAAATGAAGTTCTATATCTCCATTCATCACATTTTCTCTGATAAAGTGATACCTGATTTCGATATGTTTGGTCTTTGAGTGTAGCACTGGATTGTTTTCTATAGCGATGGCACTAGTGCTGTCGCAATAGATTTGAATTTTGGAGAGCTGAAGGTCATAGTCCAGTAGTTGATTTCTCATCCACAAGACTTGAGAACAGCAGCTTCCAGCGGCTACATATTCAGCTTCAGCGGTTGAGGTGGACACTGAGTTTTGCTTTTTGCTTGTCCAACTCACCAGCTTTCCACCAAGGAGCTGACAACCTCCTGTAGTGCTTTTCCTATCCAATTTGTAACCTGCAAAATCACTATCTGAATAGGCGATTAGATCAAACCCTGAGTCTTTGGGATACCAAAGACCTAGGTTAGGAGTACCCTTAAGGTAACGAAAGATTCCCTTTACAGCGATCATATGAGATTCCTTAGGTTCAGCTTGATATCGTGCACACAAACAAGTTGCATACATGATATCAGGTCGGCTAGCTGTAAGATAAAGAAGAGAGCCGATCATCCCATGGTATGCAGTGACATTAACAGGTTTTCCTGAAGGATCCTTGTTAAGTGTCAGCGGCGGTGCCATAGGGGTTTTCATAGCTGAACTCTGAGTTAAATCGAATTTCTTCAGCATATCTTTAACATACTTTCCCTGATTAATGAAAGTTCCTTTTTCATTTTGTTTGATTTGAAGACCAAGGAAATATGTTAGCTCATCCATCATACTCATTTTATACTCGGCTTTCATCCTTTCAGAGAAACTAGTACAAAGGTCAGGGTTAGTGGAACCAAATATAATATCATCGACATATATTTGAACAAGAATGATATGACCTTTTACTTTCCTGAAAAATAGCGTTTTATCGATTTTACCTCGCTCAAATTTTTCAATATAAAGATAAGATGAAAGAGTGTCATACCATGCACGAGGAGCTTGCTTTAAGCCATAAAGTGCCTTATCCAGTTTATAAACCTAACCTGGATGCTTAGGATCTGAGAATCCTGGGGGTTGTTCCACGTAGACTTCTTCATTCAGCTTTCCATTGAGGAATGCTGACTTCACATCCATTTGATAAACCTTGAAGTCTTTGTGTACAGCGTATGCTAAGAAAAGACGAATGGCTTCTAGACGAGTCACTGGAGCAAAAGTTTCGTCGTAAACTATGCCTTCCTCTTGTCTGTATCCCTGAGCAACAAGACGAGCCTTGTTGCGGGTTACAGTTCCATGTTCATCCAACTTGTTTCGATAGACCCATTTAGTGCCCATCACCGACTTGTCAGATGGTCTTGGAACGAGACTCCAAACCTTGTTTCTTTCAAATTCTGTCAGCTTTTCTTGCATAGCGCTGACACAGTTTGGATCTCTGAGGGCTTCATCTATTTTCTTTGGTTCAATCAGAGAAATAAAGTTAACAAATAAACAAATATTACCTGCACTTCGTCGAGTCTGAACACCAGCGTTTGGATCACCAAGAATTTGATCAATAGGGTGATTTATAGTCCATCGCTGAGCTGGAGTATTAGACGCTGACTCAACTTTAACTGGAGGGGCTGAATATGAGGCTTCAGCAACTTCTGGTATATCAGCCAAGAGAGGAAGAGGTGCAGATGACATTTCATTCACTGATTGCTAAGAAGTAGATGCTATGTCTGAGGTAGGTTCAGAAGCAGGCATAGTGTTTAGAGGAACAGTTGAGAACCAAGATGTTTCAGCTTCACTATTCTGCATGCCAGAGATGATCGTAGGACCATCATCTTCAGCGGTATGAGTATGAAGTGGAGGAGTAGGAGTGCCTTCTGAATCACCAAGATGAGAGAAAATCCATTGATTCAGTTCTTCAGTATCAGCAAAAGGTCTAGAGTTCATTGAACGGGATTCGTCAAAAGTGACGTGAATAGTTTCTTCTACAGTCTGTCTTCTACGATTGAAAACTCTGAAGGCTTTGGAGATTGAGGAGTATCCAAGAAAGATTCCATCATCAGCCTTAGGATCAAACTTTCCAAGGGCATCTCTGTTGTTTAGTATGAAACATTGACAACCAAAGATGTGAAGAAAGCTAATTGAAGGATTTCTCCCATAGAAGAGTTCATAGGCTGTCTTTTTGAATCTTTTGACAATCAGCGACCTGTTTTGCGTAAAAAAAGCAGTGTTGACAACTTCTGCCCAAAACTGATTAGGTAGATGAGAATCGCTGAGCATGGAACGTGCAGCTTTGATGATAGTTCGATTTCTTCTTTCAGCGACCCCATTTTGTTGCGGTGTTCTCACTGAAGAAAAGTTGTGAGAAATACCCTTACTCTCAAAGAAGGAATCAAGAGAACTGTTTTTGAATTCAGTCCCATGATCACTCCTTATTGAGCGAACGGTCATGTTGTTCTGGGTTTCCATCTTCCTGACAAATGTGATGAGTTCTTCACGGGTGTCACTCTTGGAACGGAGAAACATTACCCAGGTATAACGAGAGAATTCGTCAACTATGACCAAATTATATTTCTTTCCAGCGATGGATTGTTTGTTAACAGGGCCAATCAAATCCACATGGAGAAGTTGTAGAGGAGATGACACTGAGGAGACTTGCTTAGACTTGAAGCTTGCTTTGGTCTGCTTCCCTTTCTCACACGCTGAATATAAGGACTCCTTAGCGTATGAGTATTGAGGTAGACCGGAGACCAACTCTTTTGAAGAAAGAGTATTCAGTGTCTTGAAGTTGAGATGAGAGAGCCTCTTATGCCATAGCCAGTTGACATCAGATGAGGCTTTTGAGAAGAAGCAAGAGTTCTCAGTGGTTGTAGAGTCCATGTCTATTACATAAAAATTTTCCATACGATAACCGCTGAGAGCTATCTTCTCCTTTTTGTCAGTGAGAAAGCAGGATTCCTTAGTAAAGATTACTTTGTTATCCATGTCGCAAAGCTGACTGATGCTTAGAAGATTATGTTTCAACCCTTCAACATATGTGAATCTTCTGAAGGTTGTTGTACCATTAGAGAGTAAACCAAACCCTCGGGTATAGCCTTTTCCATTTCCACCACAGAGGGACCCTTCAATTCCTGAAATTCAGTGAGCAGGTTTTTCTTACCAGTCATGTATCTAGAGCATCCGCTATCGAGATACCAGATACCCTTTTTAACCTGCAAACAAAGGAAGATTAGTTTGACTTGGGCACCAATTTCATTTTGGGCTTTGGTTTGTCAGTGGTGGTAGAAGAAGTGGATGGTTCAGCAATCTTCGCAGCATTTGAAGATTCAGCTTTGTCAGTTTTTACTTTGGTTAATTTCTTAACCTCAGTGGTCTTCTTAGTCTTGGGGGTATTGATCTTCACCTTAGCTATCTTTTCAGCTTTGGTGGTTGTGGGGCACTTACTAGCAATATGATTTGTAAGTCCACAGTGATAACATTTCTTATAACTAAAAGTAGTTTTAGGACCATTTGCATGCTTATTCATTTGTTTAAAATGAGCAGGGCCAGCACCAAGTATACCTTTGGCATTGGAAATAGGAGGAACTATCAGTTCTTCTGATTTCTTACCATTGACATCTACTCTGATTCTAGGAGTAGATCTCTGAATAAATCCACGCTGAATTAATCCAGGGATCTTGTTCTTTGAACCAGAGAGGTTAGTCACTGAAGCCGTGTTAGAGCACTATTGTAGCTATCAAGACAATATTAATCTTTTGTACTGAATATTCTGAGTAGAGGCATGGACTTGGCATGGCCCTACTATATAAAGAATATCTCTTTGTTATTTCCAAAATACTTGTTGCTCTCTAAAAAAAGTGAGATTACAAAGCTTTTATCTGATGTGAGATCTTTTTGAACAGTTTGAAATTTTTTCCTGAAAAAGTTGTATTTTTTCTTGAAAATCTTTGAGATTTCGGACCCTTAAGGATACGAAACCAAAGGTTTCGAACCCTTAAGGATACAAAACCATCCGTTTCGGATCCTTAAGGATGTGAAACCAATGGTTTCGGATCTAAGAGGATACGAAATCAATTTTTTTTTTCAAAAATGTCAACTTGTTTCGAACTCTTTTGGAACTTTTTGCATATTTGTTCATGAAAATTGTTCAGATGAACAGTGCCATGTCTAATTTTTCAGACACGCCTTTTCTTCTGTTTGCACAAGTGGGGTACTCTAAAATCGTGGCAAGTGTCATTTTTTTAGTATAAAAAGAATTCAAACCTTAATTTACCACTTTTTTAAACACTTCGTATTCTCTCAAGGAGAACTGTTCATCATCTCTTCGACTTCTTCACCTTCATCTGTTCGAATCTTCTTCATCAGGTAATTATTTCCTATGATTCTTGTCTTGTTAGAATCGATTTCATCTTGTGAACATTTCCATCCATGCAATTTCATTGATTTTAGTCATCTGCTATGCCTATTTGCGTAAAATCAAACTGTTACTGTTCATGTTCTTCATGTTTATCTTCGATATGTTCAAAATATGATTCATCTCCACTGATTAAGTCTATTGAATGATTCCATAGAAATGCTTTAATGATTACTCTTCTCTATCGAATCTACCTGAGTTAGGACTTCATGTTATATCTCTTTTAGTTTTGAACTCTGTCGATCTGTGTTCTTACCTGCTCTTGAGTGTTCATCGTGTTCTTCATGAGTATGTAAGTATATATAAGTTTTTAGGTCAAACAAAAGTAAAATATTTAGGGTTTCGAAAATGTTTTTAAAATGCTTCCAAGTCCTGATTTCGGATCACTTGTTGATACGAAATCATGGACAGTTTTTTTAGAAAAGGGTTTGTGCTTAAATGTCATGGTTTCGAATCCAATTGGATACGGAATCCTTGGTTTCGGTTCCTTTTGGATACGAAATCCTCTTCTTAAAGAGTTTTTGAAAACCTTGAAAAACACCAAGGCATGGATTCAGATCTAACTAAATCTGAATTCTTTTGGTTTCGGATTCATCAGGTTTAACAACTCTTGGTTTCGGATCCTTCCTAATGCGAATCCTTTGGTTTCGGATCCTTCTCGATCCGGAATCCTCTGGTTTCGGACCCTTGTTCATCCGAAATCTTTGTAATTTTTTTATGTTGAATCCGAATTCCACTTTGTGTGTGTATGATCCGAATTCTATACTGAGTTTTTTAGAAATGTTTTTCAATTTTTTTTTCAAATGATAACCTTTTTCAGAACTGTTTTGTTCCAAAACAACAGTTCAGATGGCGAATCAAGAAGAACAAAGCCGTATTCAAGGCTTTGGTGATCATGTTCCAATTGTTCCCGATCCAACACCTGATATTCCTTTACCATCAACACGATCTGTACATCAATCACAAGCCGGAGTTCATCCTGATCATCTTATCATTCATCTGGTCAACTATGTTGATATTATTCATAACAACCATCATGTTGATTTTGACAAGATCAACATTCATCCGGTGGTAAAGGAAGTGCTCAGAAATCACCCGCTAGCATATGCACTGACTCACACAGTCAATGTGCCCATGATATACTTACAGCAAGCATGGAAGACGATAACCACGTCCATGGAGAATGACAGACCGATCTTTGTATTCCAGATTTACGAATTCATCACAAAGCTCGACTTCCAAAGACTACGACTTATACTGAGGCTACCTGAGCCTAATTCTCGAGAAGGAAAGACTGAATTCGATCCTTATCCATCTGAGAAATAAGTATTTGAAGGCATACGCGCTATGGGATATACTGGGCGTCTAACAAAAATGAATGAGTTTCATAAGACGAATCTACCACCTTTGGACTATGCTATCTTTTCAATTATGAACCGGTGCCTGACTGCCAAACGTTCCGGAACTGACAGTGCCAGCATCGGATTGAGCGAAAAGATAGAGCTTCGTCGTCAAAACAAGGGAAAGCCGTACATTCCATATATGAGATTCCTTCAGATCATTATTCAGAGTATGCTTCGATCTAACAAAGAAATTCCATTGTTAGCTTCAATCTTCCTAAACATAGAAGTATTTAGAAGTAGTGAAAAATAGGCTAAGTGGAGAAAGCCTCTTACAGAGGCTCTGCCGACATTACCGAGAAATCAAGGTCAAGAAGCTACAGAAGCAGCAGAGGCTTCCTACAGAAGCTCGGTCATACGCACAAAGAAGACCAAAGACTCGGAATCCGGTGAAGACTGCTCCACAGAGGACCAGACCGCAGAACCTCTGTAACTCATTACAGAGCCTCTGTGGTCCTCACTGAGACGTGAAGATATTTATAATATCTTGCTACTGTTACAGGACTCGTACATCAACTTGCATGGTAGCATGCCCTGTCCAACGTCGACGTGTCAAACTCTGATTGGACTCAGTAGGGCTTAGTAAATATTAGACGTCTGCTGCATTAAATGCAATACAGCACGTCTGACTGTTCATGCCATCCTTGCAACTGTTCACGACATCCTCTCAACTATTCATACGTACCTGTTGAATAGTAGCATATGCTTTATGGTCCCCTTTTTGAGTAGTATATAAGGAAGACTCATGTTGAGTTCTTCCTTACACACACAAAAACACAAAAATACACAACACAACAACATCAAGAACACAAAAGCTTATTTACCTTAAGAGTCATATCTGTTTTAAAGCTTTTTCTTACTCACGGTTCATAAACCTGTTCTTGATATATATTCAGTAAACTTTGAGATATAATATTCTGTTTATTTATAGTTTGTTCTAAATCTATCAAACTTATCTGTTAGTTCTTTAAATACGCTTCCGCATCAAACCTTAAACCTGAACTAATAGATCTGATAATCTTGTTTAACCAAAACGGGATCCAACAATTGGTATCAGAGCCTGCCTTGATTTTCAATATCAAGTGATCCACTTATCAAGATTCGTGATAGATATTATTCAGCAATAAAATTGTGTCTAGAAACTGCTTAAACCCAGAAAATCTTCAAGTTCATCGAAGTAACTCTTTAGTCATACTTTCTTTCTAAAATCTTCAAAAATGACAAATACAAATAATTTCTTTACTACTGGTTCTCTCACTAAACCTCCTACTCTCCTTCGAGATGAGTATCCTCAGTGGAAAATAAGAATGGTCCATTTTTTCGAGGGCACTGAAAGAAATCTAGTACAATATCTGTACAATCCTCCTCCTGTTCCCATGACAGTAGTACCTCGTGTACCTGCTACTGCTGAATCTGCCGAAATCCCCGAACATCAAAAACCAAAGCCAAAAGGGGAGTGGTCAACCGAAGATAAAGCAGAAGATGAAGTTGCTCAGAAAACCAAGAGGACATTGATTATGGCAATACCCAACGAACTCTTTCAATCCTTGGATTCATGTGAAACAACGCATGATCTGTGGAAAGAACTGGAAAGACAGTTGGAAGGAGGTGCTAAAACACAAAAAAACCGAAGAGCACAGTACATCAATGAATATCATGCATTCAGAGCCTCTGCAACAAAATCTCTGCAAACAACATACGACAGATTCAACTCTCTAATCAACAAGTGCAGAAAATCAGGCATTGACAGAACTTCTGAAGAAAACAATGTCATGTTTTTAAAGAGTCTAAATGAAGAATGGCTCCAGCTGTCTATGTCCCTACAGACAAATCAGGATCTAGACACCTGGACTCTCTCTGATCTTTACGGAACATTAGCCGCACAAGAACCTCAGATGGCACAGGCTAAAACACTAACCATTACACCATATGCATTGTGTGAAATCCCGAATCTCTAGCAATAAGATATGAATGTAGTGAGAGAGAATCTAGAGAGCAAATATGTCATCCATGTATTGAGCTCAAAGGATTACAAAAGGTTTCTAAAAGATTACAAAAGCTTTCTAAGTGTTACTAACAAATGGTCTAGACAAGCCTATTTATACCCATGACATACAAGGTATAAAGGCATTCACAATACTGTATAGACTCATACAGTACATTGACTTTACAGTAAATCTTGAATACAATAATGCTCTAACAATCTCCCCCTTTGGATTCAAGATTTAAAAAAATATGACAGCAGTCTTCAGCTCTTTGTAAAGTCAATCTTCTTCAACAGACACTTTATCAAACTATCTTCAAGCCTTGTACATGAAAACAGATCTTTACATCTTTATCAGTCTTTAACAAACAGTAACTTCTCGTATCCTTCTTGATGCAAGAACCTTAGTTCTCATATTAACTTTAAGAATCCGAAATCATCAATTCGGATGTAGGCAGATCCGAAACCATCAATTCGGATGCTAGAGGATGCGAAATCAGCTCAATTCGGATCAAGTAGGATTCGAATTCAAGTAAGTTGGAACAAGAAGGGTTCGAAATCAGGGCAATTCGAATCATGAAGGATTCGAAATCACTCAATTCGAATCATGAAGGGTGTGAAATCAGGGCAATTCGAATTATGAAGGGTTCGAAATCAGGGCAATTCGAATCATGAAGGATGCGAAACCATCTATATTTTTGAACTTTTAGGTGTAAGCGCATTCCGAGAACCACTCAGAACTAAGATAACCAAATTCAGCAATATTTAGACTTCACATGATCCTTCTCCCCAATCTTCAGTCTTTGTTCACGAATCTTTGACTTGAAATATCTTTGATTTGAAAATTCTTTGACATGAAATTGAAATTAAACTTTTCTCCCCCTTTTTCGATGATGGTGAGCATCATAATCATCGAAAACCATTTTCAATTTCAGTTGTGTCTTTGAGTATTGCTAACAATCTCCTCCTTACAGAATAACCTTGCTCCCCTCAAAATAAGAATTCTGGAGCAATTTATTTTCTCCCCCTGAAAGTATGCATATATTTCAATAACGTACAGTATTTGAAATTGTAGCACAAATTTTAAAACAAATTTACACAAGGAAAATAACATTCATTGAATTTTATTTTATAACTACAAACATTTGATCATTTGAAAACTTTATAAAAGAAATTCAGCTTAATGAAATTTAACAAATTTTTCAATCAACTGAAATCAAATGCATGTGTTTGGATTCAAGAACAAATCATCATTGTATATCAAGTTAAAAATGTTCAGTTTCAACCCCTTTATTAAATCTATTTGGTGTGCTAGCATGCGAAATATGATTAGCTTCAAGCATATGCAATTCTAAAACATATAAGAATATTTTGCTCTACTCACACTATTTGTCCAAAATCAGAATTTTCACAAATTTACGGGTTTATCGCGACTTTGTATTTTCCCAAGTTTCAAGAGATGTGTGCTCATTGGCATCTTTTCTTTTGTTCTCATTGGCATCTTTTGATTTGTGCACATTGGCATCTTTTGATTTTGTGCTCATTGGCATCTTTTGATCAAAAAGTTTAGTAAGAATAAGATACACCGTTAAACATGACTTTCTATCTGGTTCTATAGAAGGATTTGGGTTAGCAGATCCCAGACCAGTTGGCCTTAGGTGCTAGGTGTCGAGCACCCCTTAGAACTTAATTTCCCAAACCAGAAAGGCCACATCGATATATCTTAAACCCATTTGTACCAGTAGAACATGGCTTTCTATCTGGTTCTATTGCAGGATTTGGGTCAGCCGATCCCAGACCAGTTGATCTTAGGGACTAGGTGTCGAGCACCCCTTAGGACTTACTCTCCCAAACCAGAAAGGCCACAGGCACAAACTTTCAAACTAAATGATATTCTATATAAGTTCGAATTTCCATCACAAAATATGAATGATATCTCAATCACTTGGTTCTTAATCATAGTGCTTCCCCCATATTTTCGTTTCCATTCATCATTCTGATAAATAGGCTTTTTGAGCATTATATTCTATATAAGTCCAGATTCACATATCTTTGAGCATTCAGCATAATTTCATTCATGTTTTGCTGACCTTTCGATTTATTTCAGAGGTGAAAGATGAAACAAATATAACTCAGATAAAACAAAAATACTTGTAAAATCATCTTTTAGCACACATTTAATTCATTGAATGAAAATTGAAAATTTTATCTCATTGAATTAAATTTGTAAAGATTCAAATTTTCAAAGTAGTAGACACAAAATATAATCCAATGTTACCTTTTACCACGTTCCTTGAAACAGAAAGATGTAACAGTTAAGGATATCACCTGAGAAGTGTGAGTTCTAAACTGATTTGTTTAGAAGTCTTAGTCGTTGAAGTATGGGTCCTGAACTGAATTGTTCAGAAGCCATAGTCGTTAAAGCACGGGTTTTGAACTGATATGTTCAAAAGCCATTAATATTTGTCTCCCCCTTAATGGTACAAATATTTTTCAAAAAATACGCCGCTTCTCTTCTGTTTTCAGTCATGTGTGTGGTATGTATCTACAATTCAGTACAACACATGAAGAACCTGCAAAACAGATTAAGCAGATTTTGGTACCCAATGGCATTTGGGTCCTAGTGGGTTAGGTGTAGATCTCTTTGAAGGAATACTATAAGTACCGTACCAAAAAGAAGTATAATCTTTATGCACAAAATCATTTGAACCACAGTAAGAACAACAGATTTTCTTATGGGCCAACCTAATCAGATGATTTACATGATGAATAGGATTAGGTTTAGCATAATATTTACCTTTTGGCGTATTGTTCTTCTTTGCATTTGATGTGGATACAGATGATTTTGGCACTTCTTTCTTTGGAACTGTTGTGCCTTTTACTCTCCATTCCATCTTCACCCTCTTGAAGACTGGAACTTCTTCAGGTTTGGAAGTATTAACTTTAGGCACCTTAAGAATATCATCCGATTTATCAAACAGAGGATTATAGAAAAGATTAGAAGAACGAATCTGACCTTTTGAGAAATCTGTTGATCTTTTAAATTGTTTAGAAGGAATGTTTTTAAAACTTGAACTTGAAGCAGTTTTAAAAGAACATTCAGAATCATTTGAATCAACAAATGGAGTCTGAAAGATAGAATTATGACTAGCCTGCTTTGAGACATCAAATTTAAAAATGACGTCTTCAAGTTCTTTGACTTTGTTTATTAAAACATTTTTCTCTTTAGAAATTAGATCAAATTTCTTTTGGAGATCAGATTTGATCAACTGATCCTTCATAATATCAGCTGATAAACCAGATAATCTTTTGGTAAGATTAAGAATCACATCTTCAAAATATACACGTTCCGATTCAAAATCCTTTTTCAAAAACCTTCTTTTATCAGTAATCTCTTTGAAAATTTCCATATTTTTCTTTTTAAGGGTTTTACTTTCCTTTTCAAAGAGATTTTGCTTTTCCGTGAAATCTTTTCTTTCCTTTTCCAAAAGATTTTCTAATTCAGAGATTTTCACGAAAAGTTCAGAACTTTTGATATCAAAAAAATTTCGTTCAGTTTCAAATTTAGCTCTTTCTTTTTCGAGCTTGTCTTTTTCTAAAAATAAAACTTTCTCAAAGTCTGAAACTTGTTTTGAAAGTTTTATACATTTCAGCTCAGTCTCTTTCTTTTCTTCAAAAACTTTTTTTTCTTCAAAAGAAAAATTAGACAGTTTTCTCTTTAGATCGGCATTTTCACTGTCCAAAATTTTCCCTATATCTTTAACTTCTTTTAATTGAGCATGTAACTTTAAGTTCCACTTCACTCTCTTTTCTTCTCTACTCTTCAAATCGGCATTTTCTTTTTGAAGAGTTGTTACTTTCTCTTGAAGATTCTCGATTTGATCGTGCAGACTTGAGTTGTCTTTCTTTGCTTCAAGATCTGCAATATAAACTTCAAGATCAGTTATTCTTTTAGTAAGTTTAGCATTTGAAGAAGAAATGTCTAAAATTTGTCTTTTCAGATTAACATTTTCTTCTTCCAATGCTTTATTTAAAATAGGAGTTGAAGAATTTGAAGCATTATCTTTAACAGGAGTTTCTGATATAGGAGATGTTTCTGATAAAATAACTTGTTGCAAAATTCCATTATTTGCCTTAGCTTTTTCAAGTGGCTTTGGAGGTGTTTTTGTTATTATGACTTGTTGCAACACTTCATTATTTGGTTTAACAGATACATGTGAATTAACAGATGTTTCTGTTATAATGACTTGTTGCAACTTTACATTTGGTTTAACAAAAACTTTTGCAATTGGAGAATTCTCCTTTTTCAGAGTTTGCTTCAAATCTTCACCACTGCTTTTAACAATAACTTGTTGTAAAACCATTTTGAATATTGCTAGAAATCTTCACCATTTTTTTTTTTTTAAATTCACAAGAATTCGGATGAGTAAGGGTTCGAATTCAACGAATTCGGATGAAGAAGGGTTCGAATTCAATGAATTCGAATGCTGAAGGGTTCGAATTCACTCAATTCGGACTTAACTTGGTTCGAATTCAATGAATTCGGATGCTTAAGGGTTCGAATTCAATGAATTCGAATGCTTAAGGGTTCGAATTCAATGAATTCGGATGCTTAAGGGTTCGAATTCTATGAATTCGGATGCTTAAGGGTTCGAATTCTATGAATTCGGATGCTTAAGGGTTCGAATTCAACACTTGGAAAATTTAATCAACTCAATTCGAATCTAACACAGTTCGAATTCTCCTCAATTCGAATCTAACACGGTTCGAATTCTCCTCAATTCGAATCTAGCTGGGTTCGAATTCAATCAATTCGAATCCTTCTTGAGTCGAATTCTACACTTGTATTTCCAAGAACACTCCGAATTCTTCTTTGAATGATCCGAATTCACCAAGAATGATCCGAATTCACCAAGAATGATCCGAATTCTGCACTTCGAACACGAAAATCACTAAATCAGCCATAACTTTTTCAATTCTTGATCAATTGTTATGAAATTTGCACAGATTTGTTCGAAATTTGATTCCACACACTTTCTTAGTTAATCACAAATCCTAATTCGATCAATTTAATCGAATTTTGATCCAAAAATAGTAGAAAAAGTTTTCGAACAAAAATGATATAAAATGATCAGATCTGCAAATTCTGTGCAGATTTTGGTGTTGATCCAAGAATTAAAGATGTTCATGAATCAAATCCGAGTGCAATGATGTCAAGAATCAATCCAAAAGATCAAAAATTAAAGAAAAGATGAAATCTGGATGAATAGTAAATGATAAAGCCACAGAGGAGAAGAAGAAGGAGAAAAAGAAGATGGTGATAATTGACAGTGAAGAAGAAGAGCAAGCAGAAAAGGAAATAACTCTTGCGTCACTAGCTAAATCTTTAGCTCTATTGACAAAAGAGTTCAGAGGAAACAGAAGAGGTTCCGGAAGTGAAAGATATGATAGAGACAACCAGGATGACAGAAGAGACAGCAGAAGAGATGACAGAAGAAGAGAAGAATCAAGTGGCCGATAGAGGTCAAGCGATAGAAATTACAGAGGGAATGACCGACAGAGGTCAGATAACTCGGTAAGCCACACGCAGCAAGAATGCTACAAATGCGGCAAACCTGGTCACTATGCAAATGAATGTAGATCAGAGAAAGGCGGAGACCTACAGAAGTCCAATGATCGAACAGGAAACACTCCTCAAGGGTGTTTTAACTGCGGAAAACCAGGTCATTTTGCGAATGAATGCAGAAGCAGATCAAATCGCCCACAGAGGGACTCTGCTTTCTATAAGAAGAAAGACGAGTATTATGCTCAAAATCCTTAATGGCAAAAGGACATTCTGAGGAGAACACAGAAGACTTCCAGTCAGACTCTACTTCTGACGATGAACATACCGCCAATGCCCTCTTCTGTGGCATGGCAGAAGTCGACTCCTGCACTGACTCTGAGGTATCTACTTCAAATTCCAACTCTTGTATTACCTCTGTAGATGATAATACACTTAGAATTAACATTGAATTAATTGAACTGAAAGAGATAAATCAAAATATTCAGAAAAGACTCACTTTCAATGAAAGAGAAGTATGGCTTCTCACTCAAGAAAAAGCAAAGATTTTTTAGGAAAAAGAGAGAATAGAAAAGAAATGGAACAAAACTCTAGATCCTCTAAAAAAACAAATTTCTGAATTAACCCATACTTTAAAAGATAAAACAAAAGAACTTTCAGTTTCAAGGAGCGAAACTACTGACATAAGAGCTTTTAAAGAATAGTTTCAAAGAGAAAGAGAGGTATTATGGCAAGATTTACTCAGAAGAGAAGTTTTGCTTAAAAACTATAAAGATGCACAGAAAGTTTATGAAAAAATAAACTCACAAATAGGGAGACGAGGTATAGGGTATGATGATATCACCCTAGGTGTTGAAGGCAAAAGAAACAAACCTCTGTCCTCGTTATTTGTGATTGGAAAAACAAACAAACCAGATTTTCCAAATCTAATCTCTGTAAGCAAACGGGCGAAAATCTCTGTGGATCCTTACTTGAAGAAACATAAGAAGATGATTAACGTGTGGTTTGAAAACACAGACTCATCATCTTCAACCTCTGTCAATAGAGGTATCAAACCAAAGAAATATCTGAAAACACAAGATCAAATTGGTATCTTCAAGTTTGGTAAACCAGAGACCCAAACACAGGTTTGTTTTGTCTGTTTGATAAATGTTGAAATATATTATCAGCAGAAGCTCCTGAGTTTAAACCCATTTTTTCAGAAGAAAACTTTAAAAACTTAATTGAAAAAGAAATTTTGGAAATATGGAAATCAAGCGTTTTAGAAAAATTCTGTACATCTTCTATAGATAAAAC
Source organism: Saussurea involucrata (assembly GCA_033807775.1). NCBI lineage: Eukaryota > Viridiplantae > Streptophyta > Magnoliopsida > Asterales > Asteraceae > Saussurea > Saussurea involucrata. Next base: position 55,126,834 of record CM066313.1, on the reverse strand, counting down.
TCTCACTGAAGAAAAATCTTATTAGAAACCTCTGCAATCTATGAAAACTATTCTACAGAGGAAGAAAGCTTGTATGATGCATGTTCGGAAAATTCAACCTCTATTGAAAGAATGGACTCAACCTCTGTATACGAGGACGACTCATCTTCTGACGATTCAGAGACAGATGTTACATCTGGGATAACTCTCTATGACACAGAGGATGTTAAATACTCCTCTGAAGTTCCTCACAGAACTATTTCTCCAAAAGAGAAACTCACAGAGATTCTAATCTGCCAAGATTTTCTAAATTTGAATCTACATGTCAAAACCTCTGCTGAACTTAAAATGTTACAGAAGACCTCTATTGATCCTATAAGTTCTAGATTTTCAAAACCCAAGGTTAATAAATCTTTTTCTTCTGTGACAGTGATAAAGGAAGTTCACCACAGAAGCAACCCACAGAAGGCAGGTCCTAAACAGAGCTTTTGCAAACAACATTCGAGTATTCATAGATCTTCTAGTAATAGGAAATCTAATGTAAAGAAAGAATGTAATGCCTCTGTGGTTGAGTTTAAAAAGTTCAATGAAAAGTTCAAACAATCTACATCTCATATTCAATACTGTCATTGCTTTGATCTTATGTCTAAACTTAATAATCATTTTTCAAATCAAGATTGTCTACTCTCTACGCCAATTCAAAAGTCAAATCCCACAAAGAAACAATCTGACTTTTCTGCAGAAAACAAAATGTATTTCAAGAATGCCAAAGCAAACTTGAAAAACTCTAACAATATTGGACCCATATGGATATGGGTACCTAAATCTCTGTGATTGTCCTGCAGAAGAAGTATGTGCCAATCTGGTATCTAGACTCCGGATGCTCAAGGCACATGACTGGTGACAGAAGTGCACTATCCACGTACAAAGAAACACAAGATGGTGGATCTGTGACTTTTGGAGACAACAAGAAAGGACACATAAAAGGATATGGAGTAATAAGGAAAGAAGACGTTTCTGTATACAAAGTTGCATATGTGGATGGCCTTAAGCACAACCTACTCAGTGTAAGTCAACTTTGTGATACAGGATTCAATGTGTTGTTCAAAAGAACCTTCTGCTCTCTACAAAGTGAAGAAACAAGTATGGAACTTCTGCGAGCTGAAAGAATAGGTGATCGATATCTAATGAATTTCAACTCAAAGAACAAGGACAAAGTTTGCCTTGTTGCCTGCAAAAGTGAAGAAGCCTGGTTATGGCACAACAGGTTCTGTCACTTGAATTTTCACACATTGGAAAAACTGGTCAAACTTGATCTAGTTAAAGGTTTGCCAAATGTTAAATTCAATAAGGATCATTTATGTTCTGCCTGTGAGATGGGAAAACTCAAAAGAGCTTCCCACAAAGGCAAAACAGATGTGTCTTGCACCAGGCCTCTGTACATGCTTCATGTCGACCTCTGCGGTCCCATTGCAATACAGAGCCTAGGTGGCAAGAAATACATACTTGTCCTAATTGATGAGTATTCACGTTTCACATGGGTTGAATTCGTTAGAAAGAAATCAGATGTTCCAAATGTATTGATAAATCTAATGAAAAGAATCCAAGTTCTTTATGATTGCAGAATACAGAAGTTAAGAAGTGACAATGGCACAGAATTTAAAAACTCTGTCATTGAAGCCTATCTTTCAACAGAAGGAATATCACAGAACTTCTCTGCAGCTCGCACTCCATAACAGAACGGTGTTGTCGAAAGAAAGAATCGAACACTTGTGGAAGCCGCAAGAACTATGATGTCAGCATGCGGATTATCAATGAACTTTTGGGCAGAAGCAATTTCTACTGCGTGTTATACTCAAAATCGATCAACCATTGTGAAAAGACACCTCAAGACGCCTTACGAATTGCTTAACAAAAGGCGGCCAAACATCAAATTTTTCCATGTATTCGGATGCAAATTCTTTGTCTTAAACGACAGAGATTCAAGAGGAAAGTTTGATGTAAAAGCAGATGAAGGCAAATTCATTGGATACTCTGCCACTTCCAAAGCCTACAGAACATTCCTTACAAAGTCTCACAAGATTGTAGAAAGCATCAATGTTTCTTTTGATGATACATTCCAAATGACTTCTGAGCAAATAAGTTCAGAACTCGGAATTAAAGGGAAATCCTCTGACATCTCAAGAACAAAAGAAGATTTGAATCTTCTATTTTTGGAGATGTTCCACAATGACATTGATCCTTCTGTCGGAACCATCAGAGTTTCTGAAGAACCATCCTCTGTCGGACAAAACCCTACAGGTATGACTCTAACTGGTCCAAATAATGCTTCATCTTCTTCTGTAAATACTACAGATGCAATTGCCGAAGCAGAAGAAAGTGCAGAAGATGAAACATCAAGAAAAACGACCATAGAAGCTGCACAAACCACATAAGAACCAATTACAGAGGAGATCGAGGACCAAGACTATACATCCTCAGAGGAACAAACTCCACCACCACTCGTACAAATCATTCCACAAACGGTAGAATCAACTACCAAGGCACGAAGAACAACAGAGGCTACACAAGAAGAAACTCAAGAAGCCTCTGAAGAAAGTTTTGATGACATTGATGATCATCTTCCACGCACAACTCAGTGGACAAAAAGCCATCCTCCAAGCCAAATAATCGGAGAACCTTCTGACTCAGTAAAAACAAGGTCTGCCACTGCTAATTTTTGTTTCTTTACAAATTTTATTAGTGTTATAGAACCAAAGAAGATTTCTGAAGCCCTAGATGACCCAAACTGGGTAGACGCCATGCAAGAAGAACTTCTGCAATTTGAGCGTAACAGAGTATGGACTTTAGTACCTCTGCCAAGAGGGAAACAGGCCATTGGGACTAAATGGGTCTACAGAAACAAGAAGGATGAAGATGGAGTGGTCGTCAGAAACAAAGCAAGATTAGTAGCAAAAGGATATAGACAAGAAGAAGGCATAGACTACGATGAGACTTTTGCCCCTGTCGCACGTCTCGAAGCAATAAGAATTTTCTTAGCCTTCGCAGCCCACAGAGGTTTTAAAGTCTATCAGATGGACGTAAAATCAGCTTTTCTAAACGGTGAAATCCAAGAAGAGGTTTACGTAAATCAGCCACCAGGTTTTGAAAGCTCAAAGTTTCCAAGGCATGTATACTACCTTGAAAAGGCTCTATACGGACTGAAACAGGCTCCAAGAGCATGGTACGAACGACTTTCTACCTTCCTTCTAGTCAATGGCTACAACAGAGGTACAACAGATACTACCTTATTCTATAAACGCAAAAGTAGTGAGATAATGCTTGTACAAATATACGTAGATGACATAATTTTTGGGTCTACAAATTCAGAAGAGTGCAAAACTTTTGAAAAACTCATGCAGAGTGAGTTTGAAATGAGTATGATGGGAGAATTAACATTCTTCCTCGAACTTCAAGTCAAACAATCTTCAGAGGGAATTTTTATAAGTCAAGCCAAATATGTCTCTGACATACTTTTAAAATATAATCTCTCTGATACCTCTGCAATGAAGACTCCAATGGCCACTGGAAATAAGTTATTCTTAGATCCAAATGGTATTTCTGTAGAATGTACTCTCTACAGAGGCATGATTGGATCTCTGTTATACTTAACAGCAAGCAGACCTGACATTATGCATGCCACATGTCTTTGTGCACGTTATCAAGCTAATCCAAAGAAATCACATTATGATGCTGTAAAAAGAATCTTTAGATACCTGAAGGGGACCAACAATCTTGGTCTCTGGTATCTACAGAACTCTGGTTTTGGTCTTAAAGCTTATACAGATTCAGACTATGGAGGATGCATGCTCGACAGAAAGAGTACGTCTGGGAGTTGTCAATTCCTAGGTGGTAAACTAGTCAGTTGGACCTCCAAGAAGCAGAATTGTGTCTCCACATCCACTGCAGAAGCTGAATACGTTGCTGCCGCTAGCTGTTGTTCTCAGGTTCTATGGATGAAGACTCAGCTAAAAGACTACGGCCACATTCTGTTCAAAATACCCATCTTCTGTGATTCCAAAAGTGCTATTGCTATCTCTGCCAACCCTGTGCAACACTCAAAAACCAAGCATATCGATATAAGGTATCACTTCTTGAAACATCATGTTGAATACGGTACAATCGAAATGCATTTCGTGCCCACAAAATATCAACTCGCTGACTTATTCACCAAAGCATTAGACGAGAAAAGATTCAACTTCTTGGTGGGTAAGTTAGGAATGATTAACATGGTGTGAAAATCCTCTGTAAGTATAGCTTTATCTTCTGTAAATAAGTATAAATATCTATTATTACTAAGTAATTGCGTTGATAAATTTATTTCAGTATGTATTTTTTTGCAAAAATAATTGTTTACAGAGCCTCTGTGGGTCCGCTCAGATCTTCTGATAACCCTTACAGAACCTCTGGTAAACATCATCTATGCTCAATACAAATCTTACCATTCTTTGAACCAAGCATAGATCAATGGGGAGAAAAAGGAAAATTCTTGATCTACAGAAGTGATTAGATCAAGGGGGAGCAAAAGGGACCCTGAAATGATCTACAAAGGTAAATCTTTCAAAGGAAAGCCAAAGAAGAATGTCGATAAGTCTCCATCGACAGAAGTAAGACAAAACTGCCGAGAACAGAAGAACCAAAAGGTATGTCTCTCGCACGAAAGGTTTTTAGAAAACAGTTTTCTAGGACAAGAATTGTCAAATATGTCCTAAATATACTATGAATAACATTTCAAAAATCAAAAGTTCAAAAGGTTTAACAAAATTCGAAATAGGAGAAATTTAAGGTCATAGAGCTTCTGCTGAGCTCAACAGAGCTTCTGCAGGAAATATGCTCTGTGATCACAAATTAACCCTCTGTCGATCTTTTGGAATGTTATCTCGGAAACCGACAACACACACCATGACCTTCTCGAACAAAACGTTTATCAAAATAGTTTTCTCGGACACCAACCTTCAAAAATGTGCGAAAAACATCTCTTAACACAGATCAAAAATTGGATGATCAGAAAGTTAATAGAATTCAAGTTATAAGATTTTTTCTCTCATAGAGCTTCTGCTGGCTCTCGCCGAGCTTCTGCAAGTTCCATCAGAGCTACAAAACCTCTGTGAGTAAAATTTCTTGACAAAATCCTATTGATCCTCTCCAATGTCTTTACAAACGTTTTCGTTCAAAGAAGAACCTTCAGAGTCATGACAACAATGAGATATATGAGAAAAGGTTAAAACTCAAGATTTTCAAAATCACAGAGCTTCTGTAAAACACAAAAGTTCTGCCATTTTGTTATCTGTGGTAATAACGGTTACTTTTACTGAGAGTGAAACTCATGTGGCTAAAAACAACCTCACGCGCCTAGCATTAATGGGCCGCGCACGACGTCCTGTCATATACTGACAAGGCCTACGTGTCCCATTTTCATTGGGCGTACTTGGAACGTTTTTATTTGGAAAGTTGAACCCGCCGCTCAAACTCGAGTGCGGATTCCAAACTTTAATCCATTGCCATATATTTTACTCTTTCGAATTCTACCGTTTTACCATCCTATAAAAACAAAGCTTACCCTCTCATAAAACTTTTTACAAACTCTCATCTTCTTCTCCGGCGAAACCCTGCAAAAAGCTTGCAAATATCTTATTCTTAAAATCAAATGGCTTCATCTTCTCGAGCTACATCCTCTGAACTCTCTCCGGCGAACTCACCAGAACACTCCCCTGCACATTCAGAACATTCTGAAAACCCCAGCCTTGCAAGAAATATTGAACAACAAGATTCCGGGGACTCAGCAGACTTTGCTCCGACGACACACTTGCAAAACTTTATAGCAAAGGATCATTTCGAAGCCATTCTTCCTATCAAATCCAACAACTGCTATTTGGTCCCCTCACCCACTGCTTTCGGCGAAGCCCATGCCATACTTCTGAACATCATGGAAAATCATGTCCTCTTCCCTCTACTATCAAGAACCCCGAACAAAATTCCAGTCCGTTATTTGAACCAATTTGGGCAAAGCTGCCGATTTGATAAAGACGATTCTCTTATCAAAGGGTACATTTCAAGACCTGATAAATCTGAGCATCTTGAAATCAAGTTCAACAGAACAATGTTCTCACTTGAATTCAACCTACCAACAAGGGGTCTTCTGGGATTGAAAAGTTATGCAGAGCAACCAACAGACGAAGAGATCTGTCGATTCGTAGAAATGCTTGGGTACAACACCCAACTACGAAAGAGGAATGACTTCCGCAGAGGCCGATTACCACCTCTGTGGAACACTTTGTTCTCTATTCTTAACAGATGCCTGACAGGAAAGATAGGCAGTATTGACCAGAGCTCACATCAAATCTTGAGCATCATGTATGGGGTTTACTATGATCTTCCACTAGATTATGCCACCATAATGATGCAAGAGATCATAAACACCATCGACAGGAAGAACAACTCGAAAAGGGTCAAAGAGAACGATCCCAACTTTCTACCACCTCTGCAATTCCAAAGAATATTGGGAGTACTGTTCAAACCTCTACTGCTAATCCAAAACTGGCCAATGGAAGGACCAACTCCCAAACAGTTTCCGATGAACAAGAATACCCCCACTGACCATACTGATGGCTACTCACACTGCAGACCTCTGTCAAAGAAGCTTCTGCGCTACGCATCGAATAAATCCCTTAAGAAAGAGTATATACGCGATCATAGAACTCCTAAACCGAGTCCTATGACACCCCCGCGTTTAGGTGTCCCCCTAGGAACAATGATAGCAAAACCTCTTTCCAGTCAAGAAGAAAAGGATCAGAAGTTAGCAAAGCACATGGCTATTCAACTCAGCTTTATAGCCAAACGTGCAGAACTAATGGGAAAGAGGTCTTCATCAAGAACCTCTGCATCTACTCCAAAAGCTAAGAAGAGGAAAACTGCAGAAGGCACCTCAACAAGCGCTGCAGAAGATCAATCCTCACCTCCTCATGCCACAGAAATTGGCTCCTCTGCTCCTCCCTCCTCCCCAAAAATGAAGAAGAAAAGATCTAAATCAACATAAGAAGGGGCACCAAATCCTAAGAGGAGGAAAACCAAAAAGAGGCATAGTAAATCACTTGCAAAGATGGTAACCATTGCAGAAGAGGAAACTGCTGAAGAAGAAGTTGCAGAAGAAGAAATGGCTCCAGAAAGGTATCAATCACCCTATCAATCTCCAGATAGATTTGCTCACCAAGGAGACCTGAACGACTTCTTACAGAACCCTGAAGTTGCCAACACCCTAAATACAGCAGGGTGGACGGCACAACCTCTCGACCACCACTCTCCAGAAGAACAAGATTTCTTCATTTCCGGCATTGACACACATCTGCAAGAAGATGACACAACACCCATAAATCAACCAGCCGACACCCCTGTTATTTTACAAAACCCCTTCATTCAAGGATTGGACGTCCACAGAAGAAGTCCAAACCCAGCTTCAGAAGAAATAGAACAAACTGAAGCTGAATGGAACAGAGGTGAAATTACAGAGGCTTCTGAGAACATGATGGAAGAAGAGAAAGAAAAAGGGGCCGAAGTTGTACAAAAAGAGGGATTAGCAACAACAGAGACAGAAATAGAGATCTTAGAGACAGATTCAGATGAAGAAGAAGCTGTCTGGATACATAAGGGTCTTTATCATCCACATGTCATGAGATTATTCGGATCTCATCAAGTGTATGACTTCTTACGACCAGAGCAAGGAACCTCAACAGAACTTAGGGAAGAAGCAATAAGCCATAGGATAGTTACAGAGGATGAAATGATAGACAATGAAGTAGTGCTTGGATGCTTAACAGAGGAAGAAGCAAGAAAAGATGCCTGGATAAATAGAGGCACACAACCAAAACCAACTCCCAGTGCAACCCACATTTCTAACTCCGCAGGTCTAGCTGCAGAAGGAGTTATTGAAAAAGAGCAGCACAGCTCGATCCCAACCCAACCCATCCAGCCAGAGGTTACTCTTTCAACCTCTGTGCCCACAGAAACCGGGGAATCCATTCCTAGGGAGTTTCCTCAAAGAGACTCACCTATTGTTCGTGATCAGTCGCCCCAGATCACCCTAGAACACCCTACAGAGGAATTTGTTTCCTCTGTCACGCACACATTAGGACCAAAACTTCTTTCAGAGAGAAGTAGTGAGCACAGAGACGAAGAGACTCTAGACAAGTCTCCCAGTCAACAGAAGGACAATCCAATAACCACCTCTGGAGTGGATTTGGACACTGTTCTTCACAAAACTTCTGTAGAGATCGAAACTCAGGTTTCTTCTCGAGGATCAGAAGGAAATCCTTCCACCCCCATCGTACAAACAAGGGTGAACGAAGGTGTCCCGGGAACATGGACTTACTCTGGAGACGAATGTGTTCCTCCAGAGGTTACAAAAGGAACACAAGTATCAAGGGATGAGTTCCAAACCCTTGTCACCTCTGTGAACCAAACAATGAAAGAGTTGCAAAGCTCTTTCAAATCCTTTACAGAGACAACATCTACGGCTATCCTGAAACTGAACACCAAAATGGACAATCTGTCCACAGAGGTAAAAACAGCCATCTCAGAGATGAAGTCTTCTGCCGAAACTACTGCCAAAGCAACAGCCACTTCTGCAGCTCAGGAATTCGGAACAACTGCAACTTCTGCTTTCAGGGACTCTGTCAAAGATTTCCTTGAACAAATGAATACGCAATCCAACAGAGCAGAGGGCATCACTCCTGAAGACTTACAGAATGCCCTATCACAAGTACAAGCAGAGGCAATACGCAACACGACAATGATGCAACCAAAAGACTATATGACCAGAGCACAGCTTACAGAGCTCGGACAGAACGTCATTAACCAGGTCACAGAAGTCATTGTCTCCTTCACAACTGCAAATGCCAACTATGTCAATGATTTCAAAAAGAGTGTCGGCAGAATGCGTTTCAAAACAGAAGCAGAGCTTGCGACATTGATTGGCCTCTGCGATGATGTCTGTGAAAAGTTGATGGCAGCAGGAGCTAAATTACCAAAGAAGCCCAACACTTCTTGCAGAGCAGAGGGTACTTCTGATAAAAGTCAGGATGATTCTGATGATGACCAACCTGGTCCATCAGATAATCCTGAGGGGGAGAATCTAAGAGAGAAAGCTACGAGCAGAGGAATACAAAGTCCACCAATCGTAGCAGAACCAATCAACCAAGTCCCTCCAGAAGAAACCCAAAAACAAACCCAAAAGACCACAGAAACAACACCCATCTCTGTGGAATCATCTCCTGAAGAAACCAATATTCCAGAAGATGATCAGAAAACCAAAGAGGCTACAACCCCTGAGGTAATCATTTTGGAAGAAACAGATGAACAAACCACAGAGAAAACACCCACCTCTGTGAAAACACCCCAAACCATACCCAGAAGAAAGTCGATTGCCACCAAACCAAAAAGAGCAACGACCTCTGCTTCTGACGTTCTGAAAAGGATGCACACAACAATGAGTGATCGTATGACGAAGAGAGAAGAAGAAAGGCACAGGTTCACTTTAGCTTTCAAAATGGCAAGAAGATTCGATGCCAATACTTCTTCAACAGAAACTGAGCTCACAGAAGAAGTCAACAAACAACCTCCAACAGAGGTTACAGAGCAACTCAAACCAACAGAACCATCGCCACAAAAGTCCTCTAAATCACAAATGTCAAAACCCACAGAGGCAACCCCCATCAAGCCAACAGAAGTGCCAACCTCCAAACTTACAGAAGCAACAGTTTCTGCCCCGCCAAAAGCCAAAGATAAGGGCAAAGGAATACTGACAGAAGAGCCTAAGAAGAAAACATTGCCAAAGCCAACAGAGAAACTAATGAAGAGTGCGTTTGATGCCTTTCAAACCCCAAAGCCTGAAGAAGTTGACTGGGCACATGGATTGAAGCCTCTGTCAGACATTCGTCTAACTGGTAGAGCCGCAGAAGTTGTTCAACAGATGGAGAGTCTCAGAAGACAAGTACCACAACCAGGTCCAACACATGAAGAAATGGAAGAAGTGGTATACAAATACCTCTACAAACAATCCTTTCAGACCAACTATCCAACAGATCATGTGACAGATCCAAGGATCAGAGAAGAATTTGAGAACATCTTTACAAGGACAAAGCCAAGAACCAAAGCAGATGTCTTCTCAATCCACAAGATCAAAAAGGTAATCTTCTGCAAATTCTCCTTCACAAGAACCTATCCAAGGGTCAGGTACAATCTTTACAAAGTCAGAAGAGAAAACAATTCAGAAACTACCTTCGCTGATGCTGATTTAAGAAATATCAATCCATATGATCTACCTGACCTTCTGCAATGGACAAAGGACAACTACAACACAGAGGCAAACACCAGAGCCTATCAAGTGTTGAGAAAAGCGATGAGGGAAAAGCTTCTGCTCTACAGCATGATAGATTTCCAGCTGGGAAAGGATCTTGGTCTCAAGCATCTGGATTTACGACCACCAGAGGATCGCTGCCCACCGGACGCCGTACCTAACTCAATCATCACAGAACCACAGTTTGGGTTAGTATTTCAAAACCCTCAAGGCGAAACTAAACTATTTGTATGCATGGACTGTCAGAAGTATGCAACAAGTACTCTGAACAAGTTCAGAGCAAGCCTTGTGAAATACAGAGGTTCAAAGAAAATGGATAAAGATGCTGCAGATACTATCATAAGAGAGATTGACGCAATAATTCGCCTAAGAGAACTCTGCATCAGATTCTACAAAGAGATCAGAAAAGTTGGAAGAGACAACAGAAGCTACAACGATTTCAAAGATGCCAAAATCTGATTCTCAGACCTCCAATCTCTGCAAACAAAGTTAAAGTTTATCTTTCATTGTACTCAAATGTAAAATGCCTCTGGCATATTTCTAAATGAAAGAAATTTCGAGGTATTGTTTAACCTCTGTCTTATCTAACTTAGCCAAACTTAACTCAAGTTCAAATTTTTTATTTTTCACTACTTAGGGGGAGATTGTTAGCTTCAATCTTCCTAAACATAGAAGTATTTAGAAGTAGTGAAAAATAGGCTAAGTGAAGAAAGCCTCTTACAGAGGCTCTGCCGACATTACCGAGAAATCAAGGTCAAGAAGCTACAGAAGCAGCAGAGGCTTCCTACAGAAGCTCGGTCATACGCACAAAGAAGACCAAAGACTCGGAATCCGGTGAAGACTGCTCCACAGAGGACCAGACCGCAGAACCTCTGTAACTCATTACAGAGCCTCTGTGGTCCTCACTGAGACTTGAAGATATTTATAATATCTTGCTACTGTTACAGGACTCGTACATCAACTTGCATGGTAGCATGTCCTGTCCAACGTCGACGTGCAAACTCTGATTGGACTCAGTAGGGCTTAGTACATATTAGACGTCTGCTGCATTAAATGCAATACAGCACGTCTGACTGTTCATGCCATCCTTGCAACTGTTCACGACATCCTCTCAACTATTCATACGTACCTGTTGAATAGTAGCATATGCTTTATGGTCCCCTTTTTGAGTAGTATATAAGGAAGACTCATGTTGAGTTCTTCCTTACACACACAAAAACACAAAAATACACAACACAACAACATCAAGAACTCAAAAGCTTATTCACCTTAAGAGTCGTATCTGTTTTAAAGCTTTTTCTTACTCACGGTTCATAAACCTGTTCTTGATATATATTCAGTAAACTTTGAGATATAATATTCTGTTTATTTATAGTTTGTTCTAAATCTATCAAACTTATCTGTTAGTTCTTTAAATACGCTTCCGCATCAAACCTTAAACCTGAACTAATAGATCTGATAATCTTGTTTAACCAAAAAGGGATCCAACATCCATGCCGTTTGAATCATCCATCTGGGCCTGAGAAAGCTATGCAGTATCTTCAACTTCCAAAGAGGAACTATGATCATGAAATGCAATTACCGAAAGGATTCCTTTCATACGCGGATCAGGACGCTGAGTGTATCATTGATTATAGAGAGTCTATGGTCCGGCCAGCACCGGAGGGACCTACCCAGGACTCAATCCCTAGGCGAGAGGAGTCGGTGAGGGTTCAGGATGCAAGGGCTACTGAACGGGGAGAGTTAAGGGAAAATACCGAGAGGGGAACCGATGGGGGTCAATCACCTGTACTTGAAGATGCAAGGTCATCGTCTGAGGACACACAACTAGATGATCTTGTACAAGACGATTCTGAAGAAGTAGTTCCTAAACACATTGGGGATGCTCCTTTGGTTGAGTATTCTAGTGATAGTACAGGGTCTGACAATGCATCTGATCTCGTGGAGGAACAATATGATGGTGATTCAGATGATAATGATGATAATAATGATGGTAATGATGGTGCTTATGCGGAAAATATGTTTGGTGACGTTGTTGATATTCTTGAATTTCCACAAATACATCTGTCAGCTAACGTTAATGTGGAAGAATTAAACTTGGATGACATGCCCTTGATGTCTTCTCAAGTTAGTGAAGGAATGGGAGGTACAAGGAGAATCGAGGGAGAATTAGTTGAAAATATATGTGAGTCTGTGAGAGAAAATGAAGAAAAACATATGGAGAGTGTGAGAGCTACCCAAACTTACTATACCAGAAGGGCAGCCACATCCACCACCAGATCTCATGTGTTGGGATCAGGTGTTGAAAAAACCGTTACTCGCCCAGTAACGCAATTGCACACCTCAGCCAGCCATTCGGCTTCTTCTCAACGAGAAGCCGTCTCATCTTCTCACGTGGCTTTAGCACATACTCTATCCGGATCTCATTTAGAGATTTCGGGTATTGAAACAGAGCGACCTCCTCCCCGGTCCTTGACCTTTATTCCTGCACAAGTTGAGCGTCTAGTGCCAATTGCTAATATTTTTGATTCTTTGAACAGGACACTTTCTGGAACAACTGATGCGAGTCTTCGTGACCCATCCGGAACACTCAGAGTAGATCCTCTCACAGAACTACAAGGACAGAGTGGAAATCCTACCAGTGCTAACACTATGCCAACACTGAGTGTAGGTCACACAGTTGAAACAACTGTTGTGCCAACGACGAACCAAAGTGGTGCCAGTGTTACTTTACCCGTCTTCGTGACAAGGGAATATCTCGACGGCACCCTAAAGGCTGTTGAGGATTCATTCATTCGGGAGTTACAAGGAGTTAAGACGTTACTGAAAGGCAAATAGCCGATGATTGATGAGCCAGATGTACGTCCACGACCAGAAATTTTCTTGCCTCTGCCTCCGCAAAGTCGTGTAACTCAGCCTCCTCCAGTTCAACAACCTCCAGTTGATCAAAGTGTTGATGAGTTAAGAGATCTGTTTTATGCTAAGCTAATGTCCATTAGCCCTGAAGATCAACAAAGTAAAACTCTATTATCCCTTCTACAGAACTTCCAATCTACTCCACCTCCACCACCACCTACACCTACACCTTCAGTTACATCCACGGAGTTCCAAGCCTTATCCACGGAGTTTAATTCTTTCAAGTCAACAGTTGTACAATCTTTGATTGATATGAAGCAGTCAATGGATGTGTTGGTCAGTCAAGTAGCTGATCTGAATCAGAGTTGTAAGAATTAAGCCCAAGGTTTGAAACGGAAGCATGATCAGGATCCCGATGATCATGATCATGAGGGGGAGATGAGTAAAAAGAGAAGGGATGAGTCTGAAAGTTCACAAGGTCAAAAGAAAAATCGGACTGTTGCTGAGATTTCTGAAATGTTTGAATCTGGTGTCATGGGTGATGAAAGCGGAAAACAGAACGTATTATATGTGGATTCGAATGTAGAACCGACGGTTGAAAATCCTGAGGTAAATGAGGAGGAGATAAGGGAAGTGGTAGACAGGTTTATGGAATCTGTTGAAGTGGTTGATATCAGTTCTGATGATGAAGCTGATGAACAGGCCAGTGAGTATGAACAATATTAGAAAGTAAAGGAAGAAGCAAAACCGTTCTTACTGCTTACCTATGAATCAGAGGATCATGGTGTTGGGTTCACACAAGATGAGGTAGATATTCTGTCTGAAATATATGGGCTACAAACTCCTGAAGAAATAACCGTAAGTCCCATACACTCACCCGAACATATCTCAACTACCTTGATGCCAACTCAATCTTTTATTACACCTTTATCCTTTAATTTAAACCAACCCAGTTCAACCCAAACCACCATACCATTATCTGAACCATTTTCTGAAACCATTCCCATTCAATCTGAACCACAACCTTTTCATGATCCATTCTTAAAAGAACCAAAACCTGAAAAAACCGAACCTCCATCCACTACACCTTTTGTACCACCTGTTATTCCTACTCATGATGAAGCTGGTCCTTCCAATCCACTAGTATCTGATCAACCTGGTCCATCATCCTCACGAAGCAGAAAATTGTCAGAACTTGAACAGCGTCAAAGAACTTTATATTTGAGAACACCATTCTTGGAAGATTCTGAAAGAAGACTGTTTGTACACAGAAACAGAAGATTGAATCCCTACGCCGTGTTGGGAATTGAAGACCAGTCAGACGAATACAAGTTCGAGTATATGTTCTTTCTAAGAGGCCATTGTCAGAACAAAAGAGATGTGAGGAGCAAGAAACTGATTGTGACTATAAAGGAGGTAACTGCCAGATTGTTCTATAAAATGTGGTTTCCAGAATTTGTTGTTCAAAGGCAGGATTGTAGAAATTACAGATTCACTGAACCTGATTTTTGTCACTTAACGATGGAAGATTTTGAGTTCATGTATCATTATTTCAGAGATCTTCAGATAAGAAGAGAAAACGTGACTCTTGCTTAGAATGCAATTAAAAGGTTTCTGGGAAGGTGTGTCTTATTTACAAAGTGTGATGATTTACATATGGCTGTGGAAAGTGACCAACCAAGAGTTAATTTGATAAGGCCTAATCAAGAGTTACCAGGATTGATAAGAATGCCCTTATATGCTGTGATTGGAGAACCAGAGTTTGGTGTTGTTTTCAGAAATGGTGCTAATAAAATATTCATACGGTTTAATGAGTTGGAAAAGTATTCTGATGGTACTCTCAAGGTTGTAAGACTTCAGTTGGTAGAAAAGCTCAAAAGACATGATGTTGAACGAAATATTACTTGGATGTCTTCAAGACCTAGAAGAATTTTTTCAAGAGCCATTGAAGAGGTTGATGAAAGATTGAACTTCAGAGTGGTAATGAGATGAATCGAAACGTATCTTGGGTTCCGGAGAAGAAGAAGACCCTTTCTGCCTTGATAGCTAAGGGGGGTATTGTTAGAGCATTATTGTAGCTATCAAGACAGTATTAATCTTTTGTACTGAATTTTCTGAGTAGAGGCATGGACTTGTCATGGCCCTACTATATAAAGAATATCTCTTTGTTATTTCCAAAATACTTTATGCTAATGTCATTTGTACTCATATGTTAAATATATGGATGACATATTTGCTCTCTAGATTCTCTCTATATTTGTTCATATCATATTGCAGAGATTCTGGGTTTATCAACCTGTAGAAGCACTTAGCTTAGGTACAAAGGTACCTTTATGAGGTTTTTGATTAAAAGCAATTCCTTTACCTTTGTCTTTAGAGACTAGGGTAGGTTTTTCCTCAGGAGTTGGTGTTTTTTAAGAGGAACACTGAGAAGATGAAGTATCAGGGATAGAGGATACAAACATTCCAAACTTAAGCATGGAATGATCAGTGGTAGGTTCTGGAGTATCAGCTTTGTAACCAAGACCACGTTTATCACTCAGAGGAATCTGAGACTTAATTATCTTAGTGATCGTTGTTGAGGATTTATACCATCCATCAACAGTTGCTTTCTCAGCTTTTAATGCAGCGATAGCTTCTTTGCGCTCAATCTTGACTAGCTGATTTATATGAACTTGATCTCTTAAATCTTCTTCAATTTTAGAAAGCTTTTCTATTTGAAGGGGACAGTTTTTAAGTTGTTCAGCGAGATCAATATTTTGATTTTCAGCAACAGTTTTTCCATTCATAGCATCATATAAACTCATAGTCATAAGATCGATCTTTCGAAGACTATCAGCTTCATCAATATTTGAAATATTGGTAAAGAAACAAGGTGATACCTTAGAGGTTGAGGATGAAGTAGACGGAATGTCAGACTTTTCTTCCTCTTCTTCAATTTTGGCCATAAGACAGAGATTGGCCTCATCATCATCTTCTAAGTCAGATGATTATTCTTCGTCAGAAGCAGCCCAATCATAGTCAGCCATAAGGCCTTTGCCTTTCTTCTTAAAGTCTTTCAGCTTTGCGTACCTTTCTTTCAGCTTTTGGTACTTTTCATCTCTAGACCTGGGGTTAGAGGATTTCTTGGGAAAAGCTGAGGTTCTAGAAACTTTCTTTGACCTGCATTCGCTAGCAAAATGTCCTATCTTTTCACAGTTATAGCAAGTAGCAGTAGCCTTATCAACAAGAGTTGATGATCTTGGCTTGTCAGTAATAGCAAGAGGTTTATTCTTTCTGAAATTTTTCTTTTGTTAAACCTTCTGAACTTATTAGATAAGAGAGCCATAGATTCATCAAGATCTGAAGAGTCAGGATCTGATGAACATTCAGAGTTAGTTTCCAACTCAGTGATAGTGATAGAGGATCGCTGAGTGGAAGGTGTCTTTGAGATTAAAGCAACAGGGGTGCTTTTGGAATCTTTTATAAGATTCTTCTTAAGATGACTTGATTGCTCATGATTAAGCATCGTGCCATATAAGGTAGAAAGAGTCATAGATTTAAGATCCTTTGATAGCTTGAGACACATTGAATAACTGTCCCAGCTTTCAGGTAGACATTCTAAGAACTTTATCATAATTTCAAAGTTAGAATATTGCTTACCAACTATTTTTAGATCTATTATTAAGTAGTTAAAACGTTGGTGCACTTCAGAGAGAGATTCATTCTTACCACTAATGAAGCTTTTGTACTGTCTTACCAGGTTGATCTTACGTGAGTCCTGGACATCAGACGTACCTTCATATTGAACACAGATTGTGTCCCACATGGCTTTGGAGGTTTTCAGGTTCATGATGGAATGGTAGACTTCGTCAGGAAGGGCCATGGAAAGAATGGATCTGGCTTTGGTGTCGAGACCCACTTTCTTCTTATCTTCGTCAGTCCACATATGCATTTCCCTAGGAACCAATCTTTCGGGAATAGCAGCTCTATTCTCAGCGGCTGGAACCTCAGGATCAATTCTAACAGGAATGTATGGACCGTTATCTACACCTTCTAAGAAGAGTATCATCCTATTTTTCCATAGATTAAAGTTATCTCTGGAAAATCTAGGGGGTTTTGCAAGAGAACCATTATCAATATAGTTAGTGTTTGTGTTGGTAGCCATTTTAAGAAATAGCAAGGAAGAGAGAAGATTAGTATAGATAAGATATTGTTTATGAGATTAAACATATCCGCTCTGATACCACTTGTTGGTCCCGAAGGGCTATACAAGTTTGTAGAAGGGGGGGTTGAATACAAACACACGATTTTTACTTTCTAAATTGTTTATTGATATAATCAAACAATTTACAACTTGTTGCGGAACAAGATTAAGGACTAATCCTAATCTAAACAAGTTAAGAACACTAGAATAATATTCTAAACACTAAGAGAGAAAGAAGAAGATAGCCGCTTACTTCAAAAATGAAGTAGGGTTTCTTCTTATATACTGCATGCATTTAATGCATGGCAGTATTACTTTACACGTGGCAGCAGCTGGTTGGATGCATGAGATTTGCTTTTAGAAAACATCCTTTTGGCCGCATGATGTACAGTGTAGAATCAGAGTTGGTAGTACGATTTCAGACAAGGGAGTGTCTATTGTGACTTTATCGTACGGAGGCGTGCAAGAGAGGTAAGACAAAAGTAACTTGTAGATGAAACTTCATGATCAACGTTCGCTGAATAGATCTTTATCAGCGAGTAATAAAGTTCAGCGATTGTCGAAGTCTTCTACTTGATACTTCACATTGAGTGGACAATTCTGTGACTTCGCTGATATCCACATCAGTTCATTAGTAGACTTGTCGCTGGTTCTTGAGCTTGATCTTTGACTTCAACGTAGAACCTATGTTGATGTGAAACTTGTCTTCAGAGATCATAAGCAAACAACTAGACTATCAGCGATCATCCATAAGACTGAACAGGCTCAGAGCTTATAGATGAACAGTGTTCACTGAATACTATTCTAAAAGAGTGAGAGTTCCTATCAGCGGTACTGAAACAGACATAGTACTTTTCAGCGATAGTGAAACTCTAATACATATTGTTTACTTACAATTTTCACTAAGTGTTTAGAAGGGTCATTATCAAATCACTGAGGGTTTGGATCAACAGTTACATTCTCTTGAAGTTTCTTGATTTGATCGTGCAGACTTGAGTTGTCTTTCTTTGCTTCAAGATCTGCAATATAAACTTCAAGATCAGTAATTCTTTTAGAAAGT
This sequence comes from Saussurea involucrata, assembly GCA_033807775.1. Classification (NCBI taxonomy): domain Eukaryota; kingdom Viridiplantae; phylum Streptophyta; class Magnoliopsida; order Asterales; family Asteraceae; genus Saussurea; species Saussurea involucrata. The sequence goes on along the minus strand of CM066313.1, from coordinate 55,108,363 downwards.
TTAATTTTATGTTCTTCTAAAATAAACTTTTCATTTGAAGATGGAATTTCTGAAATATGTCTCTTCAGATCAGCGTTTTCATCTTGATGAGTTGAGTTATTAAGTGTCTTATTCTTCTCTTGTGTAGCTTCAAGAACTACAATCTTTCCATTCAAATCTTTTAGCTCGGATTTAAGAGAAGAGACTTTATCTTCCAATTTAGCTTTCTCAGACCTAATCTTTGTGTTTTTATCCGCAACTTTATTATATAGATCCATGTATTTGGTAGTCAAACAGTAAAGACGCTTGATCTCATTTTTAGCTTCAAGAGGAGTCCATTTTCTCTCTCTTACAAATGAATGATACATCTTGATAAGAATTGTATGCACTAGATAGTAGATCTTCCAGAGATTCAAACAGAGTGTATGAAATACACTTGAAAAAACTTTGAAAACTTTATTGCCTTCTGAAACTTTTCGGACCAAACTGTACACTGTCAAACTTTTTGGATGAGACTTTTCGGATTCAACTAGATGCGAATTCTAGACTTTTCGGAAAAAAAGGATCCGAAAACAAAACTTTTCGTATTAGGTACAATCCGAAAACTACAACTTCTCGGAACAAACTTGATCCGAGTTCTGAACTTTTCGGAACAAACGGATCCGAATTCTTGACTTCTCGGTACAAAAACAATCCAAATACTGAGCTTCTCAGAACAAAAACAATCCGAAAACTTCACTTTTCGAATCAATGGAATGCGAACTCTCACACTTTTCGGATCTAAGACAGTCCGAATTCTACACTTTTCGGATCTAACACAATCCGAAATCTGATACTTCTCGGATTAGATGAATGTGAATTCCCCACTTTTCGGATCACTTGTAATCCGAAAACCACACGATGAAAGTTCCGAACCTTTGAATGATACGAAAACTTATGAACAATCCGAGTACTCTATGAATGATCCGAAAACATCAGATCTTCCGAAAACTTACCAAAAATCACAAATTCTGCCGTAACCTTTTCAATTGTTAACCAAATTTGATGATTCTTGTTCAGATAGTTTCGAAATTCGATTTCGCACAATTTTCTAGTTATTACAAACTTCTAATTCGTCCAAATAGATCAGATTTCGATCCAAATAAGTAAACTCAAACTTTTTGTTAAAAACTTCAAGAATCTCAAAATTCTTGAAATCTAGGAAGAATTTAGTGATAGATCCTGAAGCAAAGATGCTCAGGAGTAGAAATCGAATGCTGAGATCCTAAATTCCAATCCAAAAAGTCCAAATCACAGAAAATTTTGAAATCCTAGATGAACAGTATCCGAGAACTTCAAGAACAACCAAGAAATCTTCAAAATTCTCAATAATCTACTTGAAAATCCTCTGTTTAGCTCTGATACCAAATGTAAATCCCAAATCTAGAGAGAGAAAACATTGGGCATCCATATACAAGAGTTACAAGCTTTACAATGAGTTATGAAAGGGTTATCTAACAACTAACTATGACAAACCTATTTATACCTAGACATTACAAGGTATAAAGGCTAAGTAATACAACATTGACTAATACAAGATGTTGACTTTACAGTAAATCTTGAATATAATAATGTCCTAACATAGACACACCCTTATTGAGTTTCACTTAGAACCCGGGTAACTTCACTATTGGATTCTACCCATAATCCGGGAAACCTCGCCCGGATACTACCCAATATCCACGTAAATGTAACGTCCAAAAAAACAACAGGACATTCATAGCATTAAATCATAAACATTACAAAACTGGGTCCCAAAATTTCATTACATTAATCTCAAATACTTAGGTTGGCGGAAACAACCTATACACAACTGAGAACAACTATTACTAAATGTGGCACCGGCACTGTCTCTAACTGCATTTGTACTCTACCTTGTTCTTGCTCACTTACCTGAGCCTCCTACTATTTGCTTACCTGAAAATGGTTTCGTTTTGAAAAGAGAGGGTTAGATCAAAAGGTCTAGTGAATTCCCTCCGAAAACAACATATATAAACAGTGTAAAGTCATTTATAAAATTCATCGTAAGTCTTCACTTATCATCAAACATGGTACTACACCGTGTAATGGATCACATAAACATTCCACGATCGGGGCCCCCGGCAGACTCCCCTCTTGCCTCGTATCGGGGCCCAAGCAGACTCCCCTCTACTCGAATAGGAGGGAAACGAATTCCAACCTATCGGTCTGTCATACATATCCAAGGGATCATCGGATCCTGAGGCTCTCTGATCCCACGGTGCAGACCGACTCCACATAGCATATACGTACATATCATAAATCATGCAACTTGGAATCTTTGTAAACCATAATACTCACTACATCATGCTAAATATGAATTTTCGTGGGAAACATGCATATCAGTTGGTAAACATTTCATGCTCATAATGAACCATAATCAGTCGAAAACATTTAACATCTTGCGTCGTAAAAAGGGTTTAGGGAACTCACCTGATGCTTATAAAGTCTTTTCTTACTTTACTTCTAGCTTACTGTCGATTTATCTGAGAAATTGATAAGATACACACTGCTCAGATTCTACACTACGTTCCGGATACTAAGCTTACCGGACACAAGCTTACAAACTTACCGGACACGAACTTACCGGACACAAGCTTACCGGATACAAAAGCTTACCGGACACAAAAGCTTACCGGTCACAAACTTACCGAACACATGCTTACCGGATAAGCTATCTTACCGGGTACCAGACATACCAAACAACTATCCGGGAACTAATTCACCCGGACACCACAGGGTAACATCCAGGTTCTCTCCCGGTAACATTCAACCAAGGGACTTTCCGGACACGGCGCTGGAACGTTTTTCAGAAACAAAATCCTATTCAAATCCCCTTAATCCATACGATAAAGCGATAAATGACTTAATGAACATTAAATATCAATTTCTTACCATTCTTTGCTACTCAAACACAATTAGTTTGCTTAATCTATCTCTCTAGGCATCATTTGCACTTTCTCACCAAGAACTCTCAAATGACTCAACAATCCATCTAAACAATCAAAAATAGAGTTTGGTTAAGGAATTACCTGGCAGAAATACTTGTAGAATCGAATTCCAGATCCACATCCTCTTCCAAATCTTGTTGATTGATGATTCCTTATCTTCAATAGCACTTGAAACTCCAAAAACCCCTTTCTCTTCTCTCAAATTCCTTCCAGCCGCCAACCACCACCAAATGATTGGGAAACTAGGGTTTTGAGCCCTATTTGTATCTTTCACAATTTGCACAAAGGCCCCTTAACTTAACTTTAAATTCCTAGACTTTAGCCACTAAACTTTCCATACATAAAAGAATTCCGTCCCCAGAATTCCTTATTGGGAAAAGATGCAGGTATCTTACCCACACCAAAACTGATACTTCTCCAAGTAAGGCCACATTCTGACTCAGTCAACCACCTCACTAAATTCGAAACATGGAAAAATGGGTGCATTCCCTTCAGTTCTTACGGTATTCTAACTCGTATGCTACTGTTCCTACTTGGTCGATCTTGACAATAGTAGACTAAATAAGGCTTCTCATGCATCTTTACTTCCTTTAAGGAGGAACTTGGTGGAATCACCCGCTACAACACGAGATTATTTTACCAAGAAACAATCACTCACTTGACAGCCTGGCACAAGGCCAACCCTGTAAATCCCGACCACTCAAACCCAGAGTTCTTTTATCGTATTACAAGGAATTCTAGATTACTTCTCCCAACCAACAATCGTCTATGTAGATAACACTTCCTTTTTCGCGGAACACCTCGGCCTCCATTCATCAACCGTTTCTCACCTCCTCACCTCCAAACCCATCGTTGAAGTGTTCACCTACTCGAATTAAACTTTCCCTGAAACGCATCAATTTCTCACTGATTGCCACGATCGTTCAGTCATAAAAACAGGACTCTGGTTATCCTCACTCAACTGGGAGGAGTAACCATGGCCACATGAGCAAATCGTTTTGTCTTATCCACTCCTTTCATGCACCAGGTCATACACAATTCCCTTCCTCAATACTCTTCCCAAAGGTTCACACACTAACCGTCGGCAATCTACATACACTACTCTACCTCTCAGTGTTACTGTCAAGCTTACTACTTCTAATTTTACTCACTTATTCCGACATACTATCTTCACCTCCCCACGTTAGCGTGGAGCACTGCCCACCAAACATTACTTGCTCCTCTCTCTCGACCTTTCCACATGCTGATATCACTTTCTCATTACTTACATAACCAAACAGTTGCACCAAGATCCTAACTTAAGGCATTCAACCAAGTCGTCTTGAAACGACACCAGTGTTCGACGTCCCTACACATTCTTTAATCTCCAACTTTTATTTTCGCAGACAATTCTTTCACACATAAGCAGCAGCTCATATTCTTTAAGGATTTCACATCTATTCCACCACATTTGACTAACACACCCATCATCTTCTTTAGACTTCCAATGATCCCAAAATAAGCTTACTTAGCGACTCTCACAACTAAAAACACTTGGTTTCTCCTTTGGGTAACCACCCACCACCACTCCGTCATTCTATCCCAAACATAATCACACCACAACGTCCACTTACACCCTACGTGCTCCAACAATATGGCTAACAAATCGAACACCTCATCCGAAACCCCCAAAAGCTTCTATCTGATGCTGCCTCTCTATCTAACATCGCATCACTACGACACTAGCTGTCACATTTAGCTCGACAATTACTGTCACTACACATCCGTACACTCTTTGCCCATAACGTCACACTGCAGACCAGATCTCTCATGATCATCCACACACTTTGAATTTGCCTTCATATCCTCCCGCATACATAATCGAGTCTATCTCTTTACTTAGTCCTTTCCTAACTTGCTGAATTGTAACTCCTGAGTTCTCAATTAGCTCAAACACAAACATTCTAGCTAGTTCTTTACGATCCGAGTCCTTACATAAGCTGGACACAGTTCCTCACTAAACGATAAAATCTACACACTCGCTTCGCTCGTGCTACATACCTCATCGTTCTACGAACCCTCCATACCTCATAATTAGAACGCGTATTCAAAATAATAACTTCTCATCCTCTTAACACCCCTACAAGGTGTTCTATCAACTTTCAACCTTCTGGTTCAAGTCTTCGGCCTCGGCCACCTTACCCCACTGTCGACTTATACAACAACAGACATCCTGTGACTACTTTCTTAACTTATTCTTTACATGGGTTCCTTTCGAAACCTAATCCTTCCAACATATCATAATCAACTTCATGATCTGTCTCCCTCTTTTCGAAACCCACTCATGTAACATCAACATTACAAGTTCACCTCGAAACTCATATCCCACGCCATGGACATTTCATTCTTCCTCACCACACTACTCAATGAGTTGCTAAAACCATCACCTTGAAGGCTTCAAGTCCTTCCTTCGGACACATCCGTCCCTTGACAACTGTACTTCCAGTTACCAAATAAGGGTACAGACCCTCATACAACCGATACTATAATCCACTTCTGACTCTTCCACTGTCCAAATCTCTTCTTGAACTCATATACCAAAACTACAAACGCCCTCCCCTGATTTGACCAACCCCTCTACGCTCTCGGAGTCCTTCCTTAGCTTAAAATATAATACTCTATGACCTAGTGAGTTCATAGCCTTCATGCCTGACAATGCAGTAAGTAAATCATTCCACACATTTTATCATTTTAAATAAACAACATTTGGAAACAACTTGGGTACACACGACCCCATTACTATTATAACTTCAATGCCCTGCACAACGATTCGAGAATCGCTTGCATGCATCTTCCCGTGAACCTTAATCTTACTCAATCCGAACGAAGTTATTACGACAGTAATACATTGAATGAAAATCCTTTCATACGACACAGTTCTGAAAGAAATTACCGACACCAAGTAAACCAGTCGGTTCTCACATTCTTTTGTATGATATTAACAGGTCAATACTCATTTGGTTGTAGAAGTTTTGCTGGCAAACGTTTTCTTGACCTTTTTGTAACAATTTAACTTATCATTAAAAGTGTGAAATACTTTGCAAATCGTTAAGCTCAAAATTTCAATGGGCAATGTGAATGAAATCACCTTTTCTTTAAACATACGCGTGCACATTCTGACTCATTTTCGATCAAAATTTATATTTACACATTTAACTTAAATCGTGAAAATTTCATGTTACATAAAAGAACGCCATGCATGAGACTCTACTTGCAATTGAAGGCTACTCACTCAAACAAGGTCAACCGCTTTACTCACGCAGCTTATCGTTGACACTTTACCTACGACCAATGGTCGCCCTCTTGGTCATGCAACAACTTGTTGTACATGCGTTCTACATCTCACTTACTCAACCATTTCATACTACTTTCGTTTTGATCAACTAGCTCACTTTCTACTTCTACATGCTTTCATTTCACTATAGGTATCTTATTTCATTTACCCTGCCATTGAAAAGCTCGACTAAGAAGTCAGAGCTCCATTGACACTTTCAAGATTTCGACACAGTCTTTCCTTACCATCCTGACTGATCTATCCCATGATTTCTAGAACTGGGACTCTCCCGAAACATGAGTCTTACTCAAACTCAAACATTCTTCCTCTCCGAATCCACGAAGAGCTACTTCTAGATGACTCATAACACTCTATACAACATTTCGTCTCTACGATGTATACGTACATCACATCATAAATGACTTCTCAAGAAACTTCCCTAACAAGGGGTCTCAGTCTACCCCCCAGGGATCTTGCTGACATTCTAAAGTACTGGAACACGACATAAACACTAGCTTCTGACCACCACTTCGGAATAATAAGGCAGGTTAAGCACATACATGTACCTGTAAGTTCGCAATTACACTGGCCAGGTGGAATCTCAAACTTACCTTACATTACAGTCCTCAGTACCTTATTAGTCCTATCTCTATAATAGTGTTCTCCTAACGCATTTCCTGTATCTACAATGGCGCCCTCCTAACGCATTTCCTGATTCTCAGTTGTGATTTCTACTCTCAAGTTTAAGTTTAGGCCCGTCCGGTCACCTAAATCCCTTAAACTATGGCTCTGATACCATTTGTAACGTCCCAAAAACACCACAGGACATTCATAGCATTAAATCATAAACATTACAAAACTGGGTCCCAAAATTTCATTACATTAATCTCAAATACTTAGGTTGGCGGAAACAACCTATACACAACTGAGAACAACTATTACTAAAAGTGGCACCGACACCGGCACTGTCTGTAACTGCATCTGTACTCTACCTTATTCTTGCTCACTTACATGAGCCTCCTACTATTGGCTTACCTGAAAATGGTTTAGTTTTGAAAAAGCTAGGGTTAGACCAAAAGGTCTAGTGAATTCCGTCCAAAAACAACATATATAAACAGTGTAAAGTTATTTATAAAATTCATCGTAAGTCTTCACATATCATCAAGCATGGAACTGAACCATGTAATGGATCACATAAACATTCCACGATCGGGGCCCCCAGCAGACTGCCCTCTCGCCTCGTATCGGGGCCCAAGCAGACTCCCCTCTACCCGAATAGGAGGGAAACGAATTCCAACCTACCGGTTTGTCATACATATCCAAGGGATCATCGAATCCTGAGGCTCTCTGATCCCACGGTGTTGACCGACTCCACATAGCATATACGTACATATCATAAATCATGCAACTTGGAATCTTTGTAAACCATAATACTCACTACATCGTGCTAAATATGAATTTTCGTGGGAAACATGCATATCAGTTGGTAAACATTTCATGCTCATAATGAACCATAATTAGTCGAAAAAATTTAACATCTTGCGTCGTAAAAAGGGTTTAGGGAACTCACCTGATGCTTATAAAGTCTTTTCTTACTTTACTTATGGCTTACTGTCGATTTACCTGAGAAATGGATAAGATACACACTGCTCAGATTCTACACTACTTTCCGGATACTAAGCTTACCGGACACAAGCTTATAGACTTACCGGACACGAACTTACCGGACACAAGCTTATCGGATACAAAAGCTTACCGGACACAAAAGCTTACCGGTCATAAACTTACCGAACACAAGCTTACCGGATAAGCTATCTTACCGGGTACCAAACTTACCGAACAACTATCCGGGAACTAATTCACCCGGACACCACAGGGTACCATCCGGGTTCACTCCTGGTAACATTCAACCGAGGGACTTTCCGGACACGGCGCTGGAACGTTTTTCAGAAACAAAATCCTATTCAAATCCCCTTAATCCATACGATAAAGCGATAAATGACTTAATGAACATTAAATATCAATTTCTTACCATTCTTTGCTACTCAAACACAATTAGTTTGCTTAATCTCTCTCTCTAGGCATCATTTGCAATTTCTCACCAAGAACTCTCAAATGACTCAAAAATCCATCTAAACAATCAAAAATAGAGTTTGGTTAAGGAATTACCTGGCAGAAATACTTGTAGAATCGAATTCCAGATCCACATCCTCTTCCAAATTTTGTTGATTGATGATTCCTTCTCTTCAATAGCACTTGAAACTCCAAAAACCCCTTTCTCTTCTCTCAAATTCCTTCCAGACTGTAAAGCCCGTGTCCCGGTATGGTTTTTAGAATCCTTAATGTATTTATTTTTATAAAAGCGAGTCTCTTTAACGGAAGTTGTCAAAGGGACCTCGAATGTTATGTATGGCAAACCTTACTCTCTTTTGCATTTTTATGGAAATTCAGGGACCAAAAGGTGTCAAAGTGTTGAGCATAGGGGTCAAATGTGGACAAAGGGGATTGTGGTGGTTTGAATGGCCAAAGAAGGGGGACCCCCCCCCCCCCCTTTTCTCTTCTCGTCGGTTTCCAAACGGCAACAGCAAAACAGCCCCCTTTGTTTTTTTTTGTGGTTTTCTTTTGGTTTCAATTGCCGAAGTAGGAAGGAGAGAGAGAGAGATCGTGAGATAGAGAGGACCGGAGAAGAAGAGAGAGAGTGGAGTCGCCGGAGGGCTTTGTTCCAGTCGCCGGAGATCGCCACCACTACCACCAGTCGCCGGAGAAGTCAAGGGAGGAGGAGCAAACATCGAAAGGTAAGTCGTTCCCCTTGTTCCGTATCGTTTTCTCTCCTTGTTCGTTTTTCTGGCGAGGCAACCACCGCCGCCCGCCGCCGCTACGGCGTCCGTGGGTGGACGGCGGTGGCTGTGTATGTGTGTATGTGTCGGTTTGGTTTGGCAATCGAGAGTAAAGAGGGAGGTGGTGCGAGAATGGGGTGGTAAGTGCGTGCGGAGAACCGTCGCCGGAGAGCCGCCGCCGCCGCCGCCGTGCCCCACTGCCGGAGGTGGCAGTGGGCGGGGCTAGACCCTAAGTCCTCCACGGCGGAACCCTAACGCCACCGGAGTTGCGACCCTAAACCGCCGAGCCCATTGTAGAAGCCGCTTTATCATTTTATGTAAAAATTCTGGAATCTGCCTTGTTATTGTATGAACCATAACTTTCTGCTCGTAACTCCGATTGAGCCAAACTTGGTACCCACGGTTCCAGTACGGGGTCGGCCACGTTTTCCGTGTTTTAGCGGAAAACTGGTTCAGCCTCTAGCTAGGTGAAAAACTGGTCGCAAGTTGGTGATTTGTCATTTAATGTGAATGTCGATTTTCTGCCACTGTTTTGTTATGGCCGTAACGTTTTACTCATAGCTCGGATTGAAATGAAATCGGTGGCCAAAGTTCACTAATCGAGTCAGGAAAGTTTTTCGTGTTTTGCCGAAAGTCCGTTTAGGCCTGTAGCTGGGCCGTATGGGGCTGTTTATACAGCCTGGTCCGAAAAACATCCAGCTTTCTGTCCCAGTTTAGTTTTACGCATAACTTTTGCTTGGAATGTCGGTTTGGGATGGGACTGGTGCCAAAAGTTTCGTTTCTGAGTCTATTAAGTTTCCTCTGTTTTGTGGAAAGACCAATTTGGACCATAGCTAGGGCGAAGTTGCCATGCTGTACTGAAAGGTCCGGGTGTTCGCTGTTCTGCGAAGCATTTTTGTAAAATCTATAGTAAATTATAGAAAAATCGTTAGGACGCGTGCGATACGTCCTTGAAACCGTAAGACTTAGAACTTCGTAATTATGAATTTTAATTTCTGTATTTATCAGTTTTAAGGGGGTAAATCAGGTCCCGAACAGACCCGTAATTTCTAATAAAAAGCTGGAATTTTTAGTCGTTTGAAAACTAGTAAACGTGTTATGGGTCGGGACTTTCCTTTGACTTTTTATACGTATTTAGGTGGGAGAAAGTGAAGAAGATTGCCGGGTTGGTGTTGCGTTTCGTGAGCACGTTGCTTAGCCTTGAGGTGAGTTCTCTCACCGCGTAGTTAGGAATTTCATGTATGTCGTTATTTTGTGTTACGTGTGATTACGTGTATTTATGTGCTTACGTGAACTAGATGGGATGTGATAACTGGTTGTGATTTATTAAATTCGTATGTGGGACCGAGGGCTTGGTGGGACTAAGCTAGTACAGCAATTTTTACTCGGTGGGACCGAGGGCTCGGTGGGACTGAGCTTGTATTAATGTATTTTGTGTACTCGGTGGGACCGAGGTTCGTGCTCATATAATAATCATTATGTGGTATGATATTCGTGGTAATGGTGATGTTGCCTACTTGCGAGTAGGGGCGATATGCGTGGGGTTGCTACCTACGTGCGTGGTTGGATTCACTAAGCGTTTAGCTTACCCTTTCCCAATATGTTGTTATTTCAGGTGCGGGCGGCAGTCGGGCTTGACCGTACACACATGGAGCGCGGAGTGTCAACTATTGTTAAACTCTCACTTACAAACCCTTTGAATTTAATTATGTAATTTTCCGCTGCATAAACTTTGTTGATGGTTTGAAGTAACGACGTTAATTTTATTTAAGACGTGGATTATTAAATTATGGTTGTTTTATAATGAAAAGTATGATTTAAAAATTTTAAATTTCCTTGTAATTTTTGGGACGTTACAACTTGGTATCAGAGCACGGGTTGAGTGAATCAAACACATCTCGGTGTGTTTGGTCTCAAGTTGCGGCTAAGAGATCTTTAAATTCTTTTATCAAAATCTTTGTGTTAAATGAAAAGAGAAAACCCGTTGGGAACGGTGATCGTGGGCGCAGTGTGTACAGTCAGCCGACGCCAGCTGGGAAGGTAAGGAACTTAGTGTATCTATTGCTTTTTAGGTATAGTGTATGCATGCTAGATTGCTTATGTGAACTGTATGGTACCGTATGCTGGTTTATCGCTTATAGGAACTCATGCTAGCTTTGATAGGTTGTTAAGCGAATGCACTCTAGGTTGTATGCAGTAGAAACTGAATAGCCTTAGAATATTAGATTTAGTTCTATTGCGCAGCTCTTGTTTGAGTCCAACCGTTCTAGGATAGAGTCTCTTATTCGAACGTCTATCTGGTTTTACACTGTATACGACCGTGCATTCACGAGGTGACTCGTCAGGGTTAGTAGGGTTTCCGTGTTGGCAAGGGATAGTGGGTGATATGACCTTTCTAGGGAGTTAGGAAAAGTGTTTGTACGGGCTGGATTGGCTATATGTGTTTATTTGTGGTAATCGACTACTTGAATGTCTCGGGACAGGACTCGAAACGAGTAAGGATAGGTGTGAAGGGTAGTAGTAGAGCTCCTACTATCTGAAGCACAGGATCCATGCTTGAGTCGGGGAGAGTCACGAGGGAGCCAAGGAGTGGAGTATGAGCGTGGTAGGGTGAGTTATATATGCTTATAGATCTCTGAATTTTTCTCTTTCTAGAATGGTTAATACAAGAAGGAACAACGCGGCGGCGCCGCGAGCCGGGACGGGGATTACTGAGGAGCGTATTAGGGAACCGATTGCTACTGAGGTTTCCCACGCGATCGGGGAGGCGATCCCCGAGATCATCACTGCTATTCGAGAGGAGGTGGTGATCCTACTGGAGGAGCGTATTGCAACTATTCCACTGCCTGCGGAGGGTCATCCCCGTAACCGAGAGTTCCAAAACCGGGATCTCTCCTCCTGTTCCCCGCCAGAGTTTAAGGGAGACTTGGATCCGATTACCAGTATGCGATGGGTATCTGACATGGAGTTCGCATTTTTGACCAGTGGTTGCCCGGACAACCTAAAGGTCCGTTTTGCAGTGAATCTACTTCGTGACGGCGCGAAGGATTGGTGCGCCACGACATTGACGCCTGCCGAGCGCACTACTTTGACTTGGGACGAGTTTGTCACTCGTTTCCGTGCGGAGTATGGACCACCAGTAGAGATGGAACGAATCGCTAAAGAATTCCTAGAGCTCACCCAGACAACAGAGACGGTAAAAGAGATGAACAGGAAATTTACCGAGATGGCATTATTCTGTCCTCAGTATGCCGCCTCGGAAGAGATGAAGATGTCCAGGTATAAAGATATGCTACGCACGGAGATCCGAGAATTTGTTAGCACGGCACAGTACACTTCATTATCCGCCATGATGGACGCCGCTCGAAGGAGGGAGCTTGAGCTGGAGACCCAAGCTAAGAAGCGGAAGGCGGCACAGCCAGTGACGCCCATCTCGGCAGTGCCGAAGCGCTCGAGGTTCACAGGTACGCGCACGGGTTCTACCAGTGGCGGGTTTAAGCCCCGTGATACCGGAGCGAGGAGAATAGAGGGGTGTTTTAAGTGTGGCCAACCCGGTCACCTTAGCCGGGATTGTAAGACGCCGTTAATGGTTTGTTTCAATTGTAACCAGACGGGTCACGTAAGGGCCAACTGTCCTAGAGCAGGGGTAGCTGCTGGGGGTGGAGCTCAGAGGGTGCCTGGGAATGCCCCGTTGCGCATTACTGATGGTCGAGTTGGTCAGCCAGGGACGGGAGCGGCCCGAGGTAGAGTTCACCAGTTGACGGTGGATGAGGCACAGGCGACGCCTAAAATGGTCACAGGTATATCCCTTACTTCTTTCCTTTTGTCTTTCCTTTCCATGTCATGTATTTATTTGTGGTCGAACTATATGTTAGGTACATTCCTAGTTAACTCGGTGCCTGCAGTTGTGATGTTTGATAGCGGGGCTACTCACTCTTTTGTGTCCCGCGCTTTTAGCGAGGGTTTAGGCCGAGTTGTAGGACGCTTGAGTTATCCTCTGGTTGTCGAGGTGGCTGATGATAGGACCTTGACGGTCACAGACGTGTTTCGCGGGTGCACCTTAGAGATCTCAGGGGTGAGGTTTCCCATCGACCTGATCCCGATTGCTATGCGAAAGCTTTGTGTGATTGTGGGCATGGATTGGATGGATAAGTTCGACGCGGAGATCGTTTGCCGTCACAAGCAAGTGCGAGTTCGAACCCCAAGCGGGGGAGAACTGTTAGTGCAGGGAGATTCGTCTAGACGGTCTACGGCCATATGTTCCGCGGCGAGGGCTCGGAGACACCTTCATCATGGTGGTCAGGGGTACTTAGCGTACGTGATAGATACGCGTGTTGACGAGGCGAAGAAGACTGCCGAAGATGTGCCAGTCGTGAGGGAGTTTGCCGATGTGTTTCCCGACGAGTTACCGGGGATACCTCCTGAACGACAGGTAGAGTTTCGAATCGATCTGATTCCGGGTGCTGCTCCGGTGGCCAAGGCACCCTACCGCCTGGCTCCACCGGAAATGAAAGAACTGTACGCCCAGCTGCAAGAACTACTCGAAAAGGAGTTCATTAGACCGAGTTGTTCGCCATGGGGGGCACCTATCTTGTTCGTGGAGAAGAAGGATGGATCACAGCGGATGTGCATAGACTATCGAGAGCTGAATAAGCTTACGGTAAAGAATCGTTATCCATGCCAAGGATTGACGATTTGTTTGACCAGCTTCAGGGGGCCTCATGGTTCTCCAAGATTGATCTGCGATCGGGGTACCACCAGATGCGGGTCAGGAGTGAGGACACGGAAAAGACGGCTTTCCGTACGCGATACGGTCATTACGAGTTTGTGGTGATGCCTTTTGGACTCACCAATGCACCTGCAGCGTTCATGGACCTCATGAACCGAGTGTGTAGTCCGATGTTGGACCGTTCGGTGATTGTGTTCATCGATGACATTCTGGTGTATTCGAAGACCAAGGAAGAGCACGCGATGCATCTTCGAGAAGTGTTGGAAGTATTGAGGCGAGAGAAGTTATACGCTAAGTTTTCCAAGTGCGAATTCTGGTTACGAGAGGTCCAGTTCCTAGGACATGTCGTAAACCAAGATGGTATTATGGTTGACCCAGCTAAGATTGCAGCTGTGATGCGGTGGGAGGTGCCGAAGACTCCTACTGAGGTGCGAAGCTTTCTGGGATTAGCGGGGTATTATCGAAGGTTTATTCAGGATTTCTCTAAGATCGCGTTACCCATGACGCGATTGACAAAGAAATCTGCGGTTTTCAGTTGGGGTGAGGATCAACAGAAGGCGTTCGAAGAGCTACACAGGCGGTTGTGTGAGGCTCCTGTGTTAACCTTACCCGAAGGCATGGAGGATTTGGTGGTATATTGTGACGCCTCACATCAGGGTTTGGGTGTCGTGCTTATGCAGCGCGGCAAGGTCATAGCCTACGCTTCTAGACAGCTGAAGCCTCACGAAGAAAATTACCCGACTCATGACCTGGAGTTGGGAGCGGTAGTGTTTGCCCTTAAAATTTGGAGGCACTATCTCTATGGTGTCAAGTGTACGATCTACACTGACCATAAGAGTCTCAAGTACTTGATGGACCAGCAGAACCTTAATATGCGTCAACGAAGGTGGCTCGATGTGGTTAAGGATTATGACTGCGAAATACTTTACCACCCAGGTAAGGCGAACGTGGTCGCGGACGCACTCAGCCGACATCCGGTCGGTGAGCCACTGAGGGGTTATTGTCAGCGATTGACAGTGATTACACCTATCCTGGAGTAGATAGGAAGCGCCCAAGAGGTGGCTGTCTTGGAGGAAAATGCAAAGCGGGAAAGAGTGTCGGGGGAAATCTCGAATTTTGTTCGTGATAGTCGGGGGTTGTTAACTCGACATGGTCGGGTGTGGGTTCCATTCATCGGTGGGAACCGGCAGGTACTAATGGATGAGGCGCATAAGTCCAAGTTCTTAATTCACCTGGGGGCTACAAAGATGTACAAGGACTTGCGCGAAGGTTACTGGTGGCCTGGCATGAAGCGGGATGTGGCTAGATGTGTGGAGGTATGTATGACCTGTCGGAAGGTCAAAGCGGAACATCAACGACCTCATGGGAAATTGCAACCGTTGGAGGTCCCGGTTTGGAAATGGGAAGAGATTACCATGGACTTCATAACGAAACTCCCGAGGACTCCCCGTGGGAATGATGCCATTTGGGTGATTGTTGACCGTCTGACCAAGAGTGCTCACTTCTTGGCCATCAGGGAGAGATCCTCGGTGGAGAAGCTTGCGGAGGTGTTTGTGCGTGAGATCGTGGCCAGGCACGGGGTGCCAGTTTCGATTGTCTCCGACAGGGATACTCGTTTTACCTCTCGGTTTTGGGAGAAGTTCCAGTCGGAGATGGGAACACGGTTACACTTTAGCACGGCCTTTCATCCACAGACGGACGGACAGAGCGAGCGAACTATTCAGACCCTCGAGGATATGCTTCGAGCTTGTGTCATCGATTTTTGAGGTAGTTGGGATCAGTACCTACCCTTGGCGGAATTTTCCTACAACAACAGCTACCACTCTAGTATTGGTATGCCGCCATACGAGTTGTTGTACGGTAGGAAATGCAGGACGCCCGTTTGTTGGGGCGAGGTTGGGCATCGGGTGTTAGGGAGTACTGACATCGTGCTGAAGACGACCGAGACAATTCAGATGGTGCGGGATCGTTTGGTTACTG
Source organism: Saussurea involucrata (assembly GCA_033807775.1). NCBI lineage: Eukaryota > Viridiplantae > Streptophyta > Magnoliopsida > Asterales > Asteraceae > Saussurea > Saussurea involucrata. The sequence goes on along the minus strand of CM066313.1, from coordinate 55,092,517 downwards.
CACAGAGTCGGCAGAAGAGCTACGCCGACAAAAGGCAATCCGACTTGGAGTTTCAGGTGGGTGATTATGTATTGTTGAAGGTTTCACCCTGGAAAGGGGTGATCCGGTTTCGTAAGCGGGGGAAGCTAGGGCCTCGCTATATTGGGCCTTACCGGATCATCGCCCGCGTGGGGAAAGTGGCTTACCGGTTGGAGCTACCGGAGGAACTGAACTTGATTCACAACACCTTCCACGTTTCGCAATTGCGGAAGTGTGTGAGGGATGAGTCCGCAGTAGTACCGCTCGAAGATATTCAGATCGATGAGCGGCTTAATTACGTGGAAAAGCCAGTTGCTATTCTTGACAGGAGGACGAGAACCTCGCGGAACAAGGTTGTTGGTTTGGTGAAGGTTCAATGGAGACACCGAAAGGGTTCCGAGTGGACTTGGGAACCTGAAGCGGAGATGCGAGAGAATTATCCGGAGCTGTTTGAAGGAGTAGACTTCGGGGACGAAGTCTAATTCAAGCGGGGGAGAGTTGTAAAGCCCGTGTCCCGGTATGGTTTTTAGAATCCTTAATGTATTTATTTTTTTAAAAGCGAGTCTCTTTAACGGAAGTTGTCAAAGGGACCTCGAATGTTATGTATGGCAAACCTTACTCTCTTTTGCAATTTTTATGGAAATTCAGGGACCAAAATGTAACATCCCTTATCCCATATACACGACATATCACACAATATAACACAATTAGATATAACAAACAAACTTCACTTTACATGTACGGTCCGGTAGTCTTTTACAAATAGAAAGAAAATATTTGAAATACAATCCTTGTGCTATTTGCATCCATAACACTTAACATTCCATTACAACTACTAAATAAGTCAAAATCTTCGTCTTATAGTCTTCCTTACTAGCCATCCATCTCATACTCTACTTACTTGCCCTTACTTGATCCGCCACCTGGAATACATATTTTTAAAACAAAATGAGGGTTAGACCTGTTGGTCTAAGTGAGAAACCCCTGTTAGTTTAAAAACCATTTATATAAACTTCATTCATATAAATCACGCCACATAATTACATATATCTAATTAAGCTCACACATCGTGTACCTTTCCTCCTCATTTCCTCCTGGCCATATTAGTGGTAGCAAGCCAACTAATAATATACAACGATGTACAACATCTACAGCCAAACAACGCTATACAAGTTCTATAGCCAATCACACCGGTCTTAAACCCGGCCAACGTATTATAACTAGTTTATAATACACATGTAAATACAATATCTCACTATATTGTAATTCGCATATACCATACATATAAACACATAATTACTAATTATCACATTCCCAACCATACGTATGTATTCCAGTTGAAATTACTTTTAAAGTAAAACTCACCTGATTGCTTATTAACACGTTTCCAAGTCTTCTTAACCGGTTCAGCCTTTTACCCAGAATTCACAAGATCTGTAACACATAGATACAGACATCTCTTTACCACATAAAACACATAAGTCTTACTAAGGCTAACAACTCTAAAGAGCTCAAACCCTCAAATGTTGCCCCAAAGTCGTACTCAAGTCAAGACTACAGGATAGTCAGTCCTCATTCACTCCCTATCTAGTGGTTTAAGAAAATACAGGTTACTGGATACTTGACAGCATCTAAAACTCTCAAAAATGGCCAAACAGCAAAAGTATCCGGATACCACAAGTTACCCGGACAACATGACTTTTTCGGACAACTTGACTTTTCCGGACAACTTGACTTTTCCGGACAACTTGACTTTTCCGGACAACTATAGAAAAGAGAGATTTTCCCGGATAAAGGACTCGTCCGGACACCTTCAAACAGTACCCGGACACCATCAACAAAACTACCCGGACACCACCAACAGTGCTATCCGGACACCTTCAACGTATCCGGACACCACTGTCGGTTTACCCAAAATTCACCCGGAAATCGGCTGAGGTTTACACCAGTTCGATTATGTCGATTCTAGACCGATAGAAACAATCTACTAACCATTATAAACATAATTAGTAAAGGAAACATACCTGTAACTACTTCCAATTGCACCAAATTGAAACCCTAATTCTAAAACCTCTTTTCTTCTTTTTTCTTCCTTTCTCCACAAAACACACACACACCTTATGATAATATCTGATTCTCTGATTTGTATGAATTATCTGATTTACCAATAGATAATATCTAACCAATATTTATCCTCTAAACCCTAAACTATCCATTAATGACCCAAAACACCCTTAACTCCTAATTTAACCCAAATTTACCCTAAACTTCCAACTTTAAAGTTAATTAAATTTAACGGAATGGGGATTTAACTAACAGACTTACCCGGGGTATTACATCATCTCCCCCTTAAGAGAATTCCGTCCCGGAATTCGGTTAGGCAAAAAGGTGAGGGTATTTGGTTAAATTCGGATTCCCACGTGGCATCCTGACCTCTATGATGCCTCCATTGAACCTTCACTTGCCTGATCTCCTTATTCCGCAGCACTTTGACTTTATGATCAACTATTGCTTCCGGTTCTTCCACATAATTCAGTCTTTCGTCGACTTGTATCTCTGGTAGGGAGACTGCCTGATCTTGAGTAACTAAACACTTTCGGAAGTTTGATACGTGAAATGCATTATGAATTCTGCTCAACTCTGGTGGAAGATCTAATCTGTAAGCTACCTCCCTGATCCTTTCAGTGATTGCAAATGGTCCAATATACCTTGGGCTAAGCTTACCCTGTCGACCGAATCTGATGACTCCTTTCCACGGCGAAACCTTTAACATTACGTAATCCCCAACTTGAAATTCCAACGGCTTTCGACGGCGATCAGCGTAACTCTTCTGTCTATCTTGAGCCACTTTCAATCTTTCTCGGATCTGTGTAACCTTATCGGCGGTTAACTGAACTATTTCCGGCCCCGCTAACTGTTTCTCTCCCACTTCGTTCCAACACAGAGGCGTTCGACATTTCCTACCATACAGTACTTCAAACGGTGCCGCTTGTATGCTGGAATGATAACTGTTGTTGTAAGCGAATTCGATTAACGGCAAATGCTTATCCCACGATCCCCCAAAATCAACAATACAAGCCCGGAGCATATCTTCTAAGGTCTGAATTGTTCGTTCACTCTGTCCATCTGTTTGAGGATGATACGCCGTACTTAACTTTATCTGAGTCCCCATTTCCCTTTGAAAGCTTCTCCAAAATCTTGAAGTAAAACGACTGTCACGATCAGAAATGTTCGAGATTGGAACTCCATGTCGAGTTTCTATTTCATTAATGTATAACTTAGCTAATCGCTCCAATGAATCGGTTTCCTTTATTGGTAGGAAGTGTGCAGACTTTGACATCCTGTCGACGATCACCCAAATAGAATCGAATCCCTTCGGAGTTCTTGGTAGCTTTGTGATAAAGTCCGTGGTAATCTGCTCCCACTTCCACATAGGTATTTCTAGTCGTTGTAGTTGACAAATGGCTTTTGATGTTCGATCTTTACCTTCTTACAAGTATCACACCGTTCTACATACTGAGCAATCCCTCTTTTTATCCCCGGCCACCAATAGAATTGCTTTAGGTCTTTATACATCTTGTTTGTACCTGGGTGAATAGAGAAACGGGATTGATGAGCTTCTTGTAAAGCACGATCACGTAACCCACCCAAACGAGGTACCCACACTCTGTTTCCCAGACACAATAACCCCCGATCATCTTTTACGATCACGTAGCTGACATCCCCGCTAACCGTTCTGATTTCAGATGTTCATCCTGATAAGCCTCCACTTGACACTTCTGCAATTCGTCAAATATGTTGGGTAGGAGTTTAGTTCGTATTGAAATAACTTTTATTGTTCCACTCCTTTCTTGACGACTGAGCGCATCTGCCACTACATTCGCCTTTCCCGGGTGATAAAGGATTTCACAGTCGTAATCATTCAGCATTTCCAACCATCTCCTTTGTCTCATATTTAGTTCCTTCTAATCAAAGAGATGTTGAAGACTCTTGTGGTCAGTATAAATCTGACATTTGGAACCATACAGATAATGTCTCCAAATCTTTAACGCGAAAACGACTGCAGCAAGCTCCATATCGTGCGTAGGATACTGCCGTTCATGATCCTTCAGTTGGCGAGAAGCATAAGCTATAACCTTTCCACGCTGCATAAGCACACAACCCAATCACAATTTAGACGCATCACTGTAAACGACAAAGTCTTCAGAACCTTCAGGTAGTGATAGAATTGGCGCGCTGCATAGTTTCTCTTTCAATATTCTGAATGCCTCGTCCTGTTCCGCTTTCCATTCAAACTTCAAATTCTTTCGGGTCAGCTTAGTCAAAGGCGTTGCGATACGAGAGAAGTCCTTTATGAATTTCCGATAGTAACCGGCTAAACCCAGAAAACTGCGTACCTCGGTTGCTGTCTTGGGCTGTTCCCACTTTTCAACTGCTTCTACTTTCATCGGATCGACTTGTATACCTTTCTCAGAAACCACGTGCCCCAGAAATTGTACTTTCCGTAACCAGAACTCACATTTTGAAAATTTTGCATACAACCTTTCCTTCTTCAGCAGCTCTAGAATCAAACGAAGATGTTGCGCGTGCTCTTCCTTGGATCGAGAATAGATAAGAATATCATCGATAAAAACGATTACAAATTTATCGAGATACGGCTTACATACCCGATTCATCAAATCCATAAAGGCAGCTGGAGCGTTCGTCAATCCAAATGGCATTACTAAAAATTCATAATGACCATACCTCGTTCGAAAAGCAGTCTTTAAAACGTCTTCTTCTTTAACCTTCAGCTGGTGATAACCGGACCTTAGATCAATGTTGGAGAAATAGCAAGCTCCAACTAACTGATCAAAGAGATTATCAATTCGGGGTAGCGGATACTTGTTCTTTATCGTGCGCTTATTCAATTCTCGGTAGTCAATACACATTCTCATCGACCCATCTTTCTTTTTCACAAATAACACTGGTGCTCCCCACGGCGAAGAACTAGGTCTGATGAAACCCTTATCGGATAGATCTTGTAGTTGTGCCATCATCTCTTTCATCTCTGGAGGTGCCAAACGGTACGGTGCACGGGCTACAGGAGTGGCTCCAGGAATTAAGTCTATACCGAACTCGACTTGTCTAACTGGCGGAAGACTGTTCAAGTCTTCAGGGAATACTTCAGGGAATTCACTAACGATAGGAATATCTTCCATCCTAATCTTTTCCGGCTTAACATCTATCACGTAAGCCAAGTAACTCTGACAACCCTTATTCACACACTTACGTGCCTTTACTAGTGATATAAGACAGGACTGATGATTCCTACGATCACCATAAATCACTACCGGTCCTCTCTCAGGCAATACAACATTTATTATCTTCTTGTCACACACTATATTAGCCTGATTCTCACCCAACCAGTCCATTCCCACTACTACATCAAATTCTATCAAAGTTATAGGAAACAATTGTATAGGCACTCCACACCCCTCTATATTAATCACACAACCATCAAATACTTCACTAACCGACACTTGGTTGTCATTTGCTGTATCTACTAATAGAGAATGATCTAACATTTTAGGTTTCAAACACAAACAAGCAGCAAATGCAGGAGACACAAACGATCGGTTTGCACCGGAATCAAATAACACCTTAGCACGTGTAGAGTTTATAAAAAATGTACCTGTGACCACATCTGGAGTTTCCTCCGCTTCTTTCTCAGTCATCTGAAATGCGCGACCTCTGGTTACTGGCGGTTCCAGTCTTGGCACTACTGGTTTAACATTTGCTGGCCTGCCTGATGACCCACCTTGCTTCATCCTCCCTCACGGACAGTTTGACTGGAAATGATCCGGAGAATTGCATAAGAAACATAGCTGCGTTACCTTACAATCCTTAATGACGTGCCCAGTCTTCCCACACTTATAACATGCTCGCAAATCACCTTGGCAGTTTCCTTGATGGACACGGTTGCACTTCGGACATGGTCTTTCCGCTGGTCGAAACGGCGGACGGTTATTATACCTCTGAAATCGGGACCTCTTCGGATCATATTGTGGTCCTTCCCACTTTCTCTTTCCGATACTCTTATCTCCCATATCCCTTCTCATATCTCGTTCAACATTTTCCGCTGCATCAACTGCAGCTGAAAAGGTATCGGGTCCCTTTGCAGTCACTAACCTTCTAATCTCTGAGTTCAACCCAAAGATAAACCTTTCTATCTTCATCGCTTCTGTAGCGACATAGTATTCTGCAAATCGAGATTTTTCCAGAAAGCTAGCAGTATAATCTCGAACGGATAAGCTTCCTTGATGCAAATTCATGAATTCTCCTTCCAGTTGTTTGACGGCTGCTTGGGGACAAAATGCGTTCCTGTAGACTATCACAAATTCTTCCCAAGAGAGGGTAGAATAAACATCGGGTCCTTTTGAATGAATAAACGATTCCCACCAATACAACGCATCTCCTTTCAACATGGCTGCCCCGTACAATACTCTATCTTCGTCCGCACACTTACTCGTTTTAAAAATGGCTTCAATTTCCTTCATCCACCTCATTGCTTTCACCGGATCCCGATCCCCTGAGAATGTCGGAGGCTTGCAGCTAAGAAACATTTTGTAATCACATTTTCTCATTACCGGTAAGACCGTTGGGGTAATTGGCATCTCCTCTTCAAGAGTAGGGTCTGGTCTTTCTGTTTCAGTATTATGAGCTTGGTTGAGCATAGCTTGAATATTGTCTTGTAATCTCCCCATTTCTGTCATTAAATAAGCTCTGGTAATGAAATCCGTATTATTTTGTTGAGTTCTACCTCCAGCTCCACCTCGAAGTCTACCTCCAGTTCTGCCCCCTGTTCTGCCTCCCCTGTCCCCTGTTCCTACTGGCGGATTAGTTCTGTTTGGATTTCTTCCTCCTCCTCGATTCGAATTTCTTGTACCACTTGCCATTCTGTAGATTTAAACAAGATTAATATACACATAAGCACATACCCCATATAACAAGGTATTCCAGTTCAAACATGTACCTGTAAGATCACGATTACACTGGCCAGGTGTAATATGAAATTACCTTACATGATGTTCCTTCTACCTTTTATACTTCATCATCCCAAGGTTCTATAATGATAGGGACATCCTACTTCACATGCAGTTTAAGTCTAGGTACAGATACAAATACCTAAATCCCTTAAACTAAGGCTCTGATACCATTTGTAACATCCCTTATCCCATATACAACGACATATCACACAATATAACACAATTAGATATAACAAACAAACTTCACTTTACATGTACGGTCCGGTAGTCTTTTACAAATAGAAAGAAAACATTTGAAATACAATCCTTGTGCTATTTGCATCCATAACACTTAACATTCCATTACAACTACTAAATAAGTCAAAAGCTTCGTCTTATAGTCTTCCTTACTAGCCATCCATCTCATACTCTACTTACTTGCCCTTACTTGATCCGCCACCTAGAATACATATTTTTAAAACAAAATGAGGGTTAGACCTGTTGGTCTAAGTGAGAAACCCCTGTTAGTTTAAAAACCATTTATATAAACTTCATTCATATAAATCACGCCACATAATTACATATATCCAATTAAGCTCACACATCGTGTACCTTTCCTTCTCATTTCCTCCTAGCCATATTAGTGGTAGCAAGCCAACTAATAATATACAACGCTGTACAACATCTACAGCCAAACAACGCTATACAAGTTCTATAGCCAATCACACCGGTCTTAAACCCGGCCAACGTATTATAACACGTTTATAATACACATGTAAATACAATATCTCACTATATTGTAATTCGCATATACCATACATATAAACACATAATCACTAATTATCACATTCCCAAACCATACATATGTATTCCAGTTGAAATTACTTTTAAAGTAAAACTCACCTGATTGCTTATTAACACGTTTCCAAGTCTTCTTAACCGGTTCAGCCTTTTACCCAGAATTCACAAGATCTGTAACACATAGATACAGACATCTCTTTACCACATAAAACACATAAGTCTTACTAAGGATAACAACTCTAAAGAGCTCAAACCCTCAAATGTTGCCCCCAAACTCGTACTCAAGTCAAGACTACAGGATAGTCAGTCCTCATTCACTCCCTATCTAGTGGTTAACAAAATACAGGTTATTGGATACTTGACAGCATCTAAAACTCTCAAAAATGGCCAAACAGCAAAAGTATCCGGATACCACAAGTTACCCGGACAACATGACTTTTCCGGACAACTTGACTTTTCCGGACAACTTGACTTTTCCGGACAACTATAGAAAAGAGAGATTTTCCCGGATAAAGGACTCGTCCGGACACCTTCAAACAGTACCCGGACACCATCAACAAAACTACCCGGACACCACCAACAGTGCTATCCGGACACCTTCAACGTATCCGGACACCACTGTCGGTTTACCCAAAATTCACCCAGAAATCGGCTGAGGTTTACACCAGTTCGATTATGTCGATTCTAGACCGATAGAAACAATCTACTAACCATTATAAACATAATTAGTAAAGGAAACATACCTGTAACTACTTCCAATTGCACCAAATTGAAACCCTAATTCTAAAACCTCTTTTCTTCTTTTTTCTTCCTTTCTCCACAAAACACACACACACCTTATGATAATATCTGATTTTCTGATTTTTATGAATTATCTGATTTACCAATAGATAATATCTAACCAATATTTATCCTCTAAACCCTAAACTATCCATTAATGACCCAAAACACCCTTAACTCCTAATTTAACCCAAATTTACCCTAAACTTCCAACTTTAAAGTTAATTAAATTTAACGGAATGGGGATTTAACTAACGGACTTACCCGGGGTATTACACAAAAGGTGTCAAAGTGTTGAGCATAGGGGTCAAATGTGGAAAAATGGGATTGTGGTGGTTTGAACGGCCAAAGAAGGGGGACCGACCCCCCCCCCCCTTTTCTCTTCTCGTCGGTTTCCAAACGGCAGCAGCAAAACAACCCCCTTTGTTTTTTTTGTTGTGGTTTTCTTTTGGTTTCAATTGCCGAAGTAGGAAGGAGAGAGAGAGAGATCGTGAGATAGAGAGGACCGGAGAAGAAGAGAGAGAGTGGAGTCGCCGGAGGGCTTTGTTCCAGTCGCCGGAGATCGCCACCACTACCACCAGTCGCCGGAGAAGTCAAGGGAGGAGGAGCAAACATCGAAAGGTAAGTCGTTCCCCTTGTTCCGTATCGTTTTCTCTCCTTGTTCGTTTTTCCGGCGAGGCAACCACCGCCGCCCGCCGCCGCTATGGTGGCCGTGGGTGGACAGCGGTGGCTGTGTATGTGTGTATGTGTCGGTTTGGTTTGGCAATCGAGAGTAAAGAGGGAGGTGGTGCGAGAATGGGGTGGTAAGTGCGTGCGGAGAACCGTCGCCGGAGAGCCGCCGCCGCCGCCGCCGTGCCCCACTGCCGGAGGTGGCAGTGGGCGGGGCTAGACCCTAAGTCCTCCACGGCGGAACCCTAACGCCACCGGAGTTGCGACCCTAAACCGCCGAGCCCATTGTAGAAGCCGCTTTATCATTTTATGTAAAAATTCTGGAATCTGCCTTGTTATTGTATGAAACATAACTTTCTGCTCATAACTCCGATTGAGCCAAACTTGGTACCCACGGTTCCAGTACGGGGTCGGCCACGTTTTCCGTGTTTTAGCGGAAAACTGGTTCAGCCTCTAGCTAGGTGAAAAAGTGGTCGCAAGTTGGTGATTTGTCATTTTATGTGAATGTCGATTTTCTGCCACTGTTTTGTTATGGCCGTAACTTTTTACTCATAGCTCGGATTGAAATGAAATCGGTGGCCAAAGTTCACTAATCGAGTCAGGAAAGTTTTTCGTGTTTTTCCGAAAGTCCGTTTAGGCCTGTAGCTGGGCCGTTTGGGGCTGTTTATACAGCCTGGTCCGAAAAACATCCAGCTTTCTGTCCCTGTTTTGTTTTACGCATAACTTTTGCTTGGAATGTCGGTTTGGGATGGGACTGGTGCCAAAGGTTTCATTTCGGAGTCTATTAAGTTTCCTCTGTTTTGTGGAAAGACCAATTCGGACCATAGCTAGGGCGAAGTTGCCATGCTGTACTGAAAGGTCCGGGTGTTCGCTGTTCTGCGAAGTATTTTTGTAAAATCTATAGTAAATTATAGAAAAATCGTTAGGACGCGTGCGATACGTCCCTGAAACTGTAAGACTTAGAACTTCGTAATTATGAATTTTAATTTCTGTATTTATCAGTTTTAAGGGGGTAAATCAGGTCCCGAACAGACCCGTAATTTCTAATAAAAAGCTGGAATTTTTAGTCGTTTGAAAACTAGTAAACGTGTTATGGGTCGGGACTTTCCTTTGACTTTTTATACGTATTTAGGTGGGAGAAAGTGAAGAAGATTGCCGGGTTGGTGTTGCGTTTCGTGAGCACGTTGCTTAGCCTTGAGGTGAGTTCTCTCACCGCGTAGTTAGGAATTTCATGTATGTCGTTATTTTGTGTTACATGTGATTACGTGTATTTATGTGCTTACGTGAACTAGATGGGATGTGATAACTGGTGGTGATTTATTAAATTCGTATGTGGAATATATATATATATGCATGTGTACACCTCGGTGGGACTGAGGGGCTCGGTGGGACCGAGGGCTTGGTGGGACTAAGCTAGTACAACAATTTTTACTCGGTGGGACCGAGGGCTCGGTGGGACTGAGCTTGTATTAATGTATTTTGTGTACTCGGTGGGACCGAGGTTCGTGCTCATATAATAATCATTATGTGGTATGATATTCGTGGTAATGGTGATGTTGCCTACTTGCGAGTAGGGGCGATATGCGTGGGGTTGCTACCTACGTGCGTGGTTGGATTCACTAAGCGTTTAGCTTACCCTTTCCCAATATGTTGTTATTTCAGGTGCGGGCGGCAGTCGGGCTTGACCGTACACACATGGAGTGCGGAGTGTCAACTATTGTTAAACTCTCACTCACAAACCCTTTGAATTTAATTATGTAATTTTCCGCTGCATAAACTTTGTTGATGGTTTGAAGTAACGACGTTATTTTTATTTAAGACGTGGATTATTAAATTATGGTTGTTTTATAATGAAAAGTATGATTTAAAAATTTTAAATTTCCTTGTAATTTTTGGGACGTTACACAGACGCCAACCACCACCAAATGATTGGGAAACTAGGGTTTTGAGCCCTATTTGTATCTTTCACAAATTGCACAAAGGCCCCTTAACATAACTTTAAATTCTTAGACTTTAGCCACTAAACTTTCCATACATACTTGAAATTCGGGTTATTACAGTAAATTTGTCCGGCTTCGAGTGATTCCCGATCATTTCGGACTGTCCCGATTTTCAGCTAAGGGTTTTCTACCTTTTTCATTTACAAACACATTTGACCTAAAAGGATTAGCGTTGTAACCCTTATTAACCAACCAACAACATTAAAACCATTAATACTCCATAATGAATAATTTTCTAAGAATCTCATAAATATAATGACACATTGACTTAATGGCTCATGCCCAATTCAATACACACCAAGATATATGGAGATCATTAGGGGACGAATGATTTTTAGCTTACCTTGTAGATGATTCCTCAAGATTTCTTCTAGCACAACCCTTGCCAAAATTCCTACTCAGCCTCTCCTCCCCTATCTTTCACTATAGCAAGCAGCCACCACACTGCAAGAATTAGGTATTTTCCCCTTTTATACCTTTCGTAAATTGCATCCAAGTCCTTGAGTTTTCTTTCTCACACTCTGACCACACTTTACAAAGCAGACTGCAGTTTAGGATAACTGTTATTACATGATATATACTAAAAATTCGTAGAGTGGATGATATGTGATACGTTATAGATCATCTGTTAAACGTAACTAATCACATGTGATTCAAAACGTGGATCCATAAAATAATGAAAAATGGTGAAAAAGTAAATTGATTGATTGTGGATATCATATGTGATATTTAACGAAAATTATAAAAAATCTTAGTGTATCTAAAAAATTGTGAAAAAAAGTTATAAATTTTGATAAAAAATATCAATTAGTTAAAGTTAAATTATAAATAAATGTAAAATATATAACGAGGCTTTTAATGTATTCAAATAGTGCTTTTGTTACAATTATACCCTTAAAATGATATTTGACCCAATTCAAAATGTTAATTATCCAAATTTATAAAAACCTTTTTTTAATTATTGTATGTATCAAAGAATTATATGGTTTATATTTTTTTTTGCAAATTGACCGTCTTCTCGTTTGAATATGATCCTATATATATATATATATATATATATATATATATATATATATATATATATATATATATATCTATACTACATATATAAGCATATACAACTAATATCTTAAGTGCAACCCATAAAACACAAAGTACGACCACTTTATGCATATTTTTCAAAAAACTCTTAATTACAACTCTTGAAGCATGATGTACAACAGTTTTATACTTTTGTTTTTTCAGTTCCAGATTTTAAGGAAAAGTAAGCAAGTGGGCCATACCACCATCCGTTCCTTCATTTTTTTCTCTTCACCACCGGATTTTACGGAAAAGTAGGCATGTGGGCCATAGCCATACCACCATCTCTTCACCACCAGAATTATTCAAAAAGATTTTTTGAAAATAGTCAAAATCGACCGTTCAAATGGCACATGGAAATCAACAGTCGAGATCATAATCTGTGTCAAATAGATCTAACCAATCAGATTAATCCTCTACAACTTATATAAACATAATCCCCATAATCGCAATAACTACATCAAAAACATTTTTCTTCCCAATTCTTATCCATATCTCTATTCTCTATTTCCATCGATCGTATCAATTACATAATAGGCGGCAGCTAGAAAGAAACAAGTGGCGGAGAAAGCTCCGGCTAAGAAAGTATCTGCAGAGAAGCCTAAAGCGGCGAAGAAGCTCCCAAAGAACGCATCTACGGCTGATGCAGACAAAAAGAAGAATAAGCATAAGAAGTTCATCAAGACTTGCAAGATTTACATCTTTAAGGTTTAACAACAAGTTCATCCTGACATTAAATTAGGTTTTTGTGGAACTGGATTTTTGTATCTGATGTAATTACTGATGATCTGCAAATCAAACATGGTTTTTAAAAAAACCCAATTCTTAAAAACAATAGAAAAATGATGGAACCACAACATCTTTTTTCAAGACCAATTGAAATTGTATAAGCTATGACATTTTATGACTTCTTATAAATACCATGTTTTACTTTTTAAATCTTTAAATCTGCTCATGTTACTTTTCAATTCTGCTCATGATACTTTACAATGGATTTGTCTTTGTGTCAAATAAGTCTCTGATCCAACTTGAAGTCAAAAATGGGATGGAAAGGACACTTATTTCTTGTATGTGATAATTTTTTTGATAATTGTATCAATCGTATATGATAATTGTAAATATTTTTTTAATCATATGTGATTTTGTATTTTTATGTTTGTGACGCAATTATATTATCATATGTGATAATACATCACTTATACTCAAAGGCATATTATCACATGTGATAATATGTAACTTATACTTATACACAAATCAAAACATGGATCCTAAACATAGAGAAAATGATGAAAAAAATAATGGCCTGATTGTGAATAACACGTGTATTATTTGGTGAAAATTGTGAATTTTTTTTTTCCAAAAGTGTATCTAAAAAATGGTGAAAGTTAACATTTAGAACTTGATAAAAAAAAACTATAATTTAGTTAAAGTTAAAAACATAAATAATCTAAAAGACGAAATGAGATTTTAAGGGACACAAATAGTGGTGTTGTTCCATTTAAAACCTTAACAAAATATCCTAACTTTTAAATTTAATTTCTTTATTTATCTATTAGCATTTTCAGTAGATTTAGTGGTTAAAATTATTCTCTCCTTCTCACAAATTGATCATAAAAAACGTTAAAATGTCCAAATTTACATCTACCTCCAACTTTTATTTCTCTTACTTCATCCTATAGATCCCAACATTTATTATTATATATCAATAAATGATAATAAATGCGCATATTTATATATGGAATAATATTAAATGATAAAAACAAAGAAAATTGATGTATAAGCAACATCCGAAAATAATATCATTCAATAAAAAAGGTATATCATTTAGTTCCATTGTAAACGGCAATCTTCCTTATGTTTTTTATTTTTTCTTCAGGTTAATTACTTTTCTCATCGTTATATTCATCTGATATTATGATGTTAGTTCTCGAATGATTTTCATATATTTATTTGTCACAAGTATAATCAACTTCCCACAAGGATCATATGCTGCTTGTGAATGTCAAAGAAACGAAGATTGTATCGATAAAAAATGCTTACCAAATTCTGATAGAGTGTGTGATTCTTCTCTTTGTGAATGTTCGGAAGCGAAAAAATGGAGAAATCGGGCCACTTTTGGTAGCAATAAAGCCACTAACACTGCCGCTGAACAAACACAACTGCACCTCCAATTCAAAACCTAGTTGGGATGTTAAGTTTTGTACATGAGATTGCAATTCTCAAACTAAATAAAAGTTATGGTTTTGTTTATCAACAAACATTTTCCTTGTATTTCTTATCAAATCATACTCAATTATTGGTGCAAATAGACACTCTCCATTGTAAAATGTTGGAAAACATACTTTTTTTTGGCAAGAATTGAGGAAACTGTGATTTCGATTGTGATGAATATATTTCCACATTTCTCTCTCCCAACTTACATATTATATATATATATATATATATATATATAGAGAGAGAGAGAGAGAGAGAGGAGAGATCAAATGCAAGCTACTCTAATTTTGCAACCGTGCAAACGGTCGATTTCATTGCTTAACTTAATGAAATTGTTTCATACAATTCTTTTTTTTTTGATAAAATTGTTTCACCTATTCGTGTTTTTATGTAGTTTCATGTATTTTTCTCATTCTGATGAAATTGTTTCATGTATTTTCTCAATCTAATGAATTTTTTTCGCTTTTACATAATAACACTAATATATGAAACAATTTCATCAAGAAAAAAAATGTATGAAGCAATTTAATCAACTTAACCAACGAAATCGACGGTTTGCACGATTTGCAAATGAAACAACCTCTCTCTCTCTCTCTCTCTCTCTCATCTTCAAGCTTTAAAGCTTAAATTTTCTCTTTTCAAGACAACAAATTTGAACAAAATAGGTCGTCGTTATACAAATAGAAAATGAAGAATGAGGAGCAATTTGTATTTGTCCAAATTTTTTCCTTTCATGTCTTTGAGCTGAGTTTGCTTCTACCACTGATGACAACCACCATCTTGACCCATTTCTCTCACCCTACACCATCAAATGGTTTAAACCCATCCCCCAATTTGAGGTTGTTGAGAAGTGTGTATTATATATATATATATATATATATATATATCTATCTGTAAAAAGTGAGTGTGTATTGTGTGTGTATAAATTAAAACTCAAGTTTGTGTATATATAAGAACCAACATGTGCTATGTGTGTGTGTGTGTATACTACTTGTGTATCTGTGCAATGGTGCGGCATGCATCTGGATGAACTCGAATTCTCAGTTCTTGATTTGTTTTGTTTTAGTCCCTCTAGACCTTTTTTTATGGTTTTGGGCATTTGACATCGTTTTAGTTGTATGGATCCCCGTTTGTGATGAGAAAGAAAAATACAAATTCAAATTCTCTACAAACTTCAAGGATATTTTTATGAGAGACTACACACCTTAAGATATCTTGAACGAGCACCAGTTTCAACAATAAGCAATCAAGTACGAAATTAACCAGTATATTCATAGCAAGTAATAGCAAATTAAAAGAAGCACAAGTTCCGGTAGCAGTTGCAAGCTTTGTTCTTCGTTCTTTCTTTCTATTCCATCATGAAATACCAAAGAACAAGAATCAAATCATGACTACTCCGTGATAGCAACACATCCAGCCGCTTTAATTTTCTCAATCATTACATCCAAAACCGGGTTAACTTCCCACACCGGGTTTTACCCCATATCCTAGTAGATCTTCTACCGGATTTCCACTAAAACCCGGACACATTCATACCGGATTATCGCCGAAACCCAGATACGTTCCTACCGATTCCTACAAAATTTGGACACACCCTTATCGAGTTTCACTCAGAACCTAGGTAACTCCACCATTGGATTCTACCCATAATCCGGGTAACCTCGCGCGGATACTACCCAATATCCGCGTAAATTTGTCCGGCTTCGAGTGATTCCCGATCATTCGGGACTGTCCTGATTATGGTAAATTTCAATACATTTTTAGGAAATATTGAAATACAATGAACCGATGATCACATATCATATATTAAACTAATTTGAATCGATATTGAACATATATGAGGCTGTGTTATCATCCTTAGTTGTTTTTTATGATATACAATTATATAATAACTAATAATTTTTATGTCATCAAACTTTGTAATTGACTCAAAATTATAAAACAAATGTGTTAGATTATTAATTATAATAATAAGGTGTATAATGAGTATTATTTTGTAATACCTCATAATATCTATTTACCCCAACATATAATCCCATGAAATATTTATATTCACGATGCAACCACAATATTGCTACCTGGTTCTATATAATTGCGGTACATTTTGGTAAACTGCTTACGTTTGTTGTAATGTACTCATTTGTAATTTTGGCTAAAAAACCGTCCTAAACGATATTAGGAAACAACAAATATATTTATGGTAATTATTATGATTCATTAATAATGATTGTGATATATATGAAAGATGATAAAGTTCATTAATTATGATCATGACTTTAGATTAGGAAACATAATAAAATAAAGTATTTAATAGACTTGATGAACGGTTAAGAATGGTTTGTATAGTTTGTACGAATTGCTTGGTTTGCAAATGAAACACATCCATATATATGGGTCGTATCGGGTACAAACCAAATACTTTGTACTAACTCTAGAGACCAATCCTAACCACTCTCTAAAACCATCTACGGTCCATATAAACCCAGTGACAAAATTGTGAATACTTACTGATTTTTGATTTTTTACATAACTAATTGTTGTCCCATAATGGTTTCTAAACACATCAGTTTAGAACCCGGATTTCAAAGAATTGATGGTTTCTAAACACATCAGTTTAGAACCCGTTCTTCAAAGTGTTTGACTTCTAAACACATCAGTTTAGAACTCATACTTATTTGTTTTAGACTTTGAATGTTACATCTACCAATCTTGTTCGATTAAGATCTTTTGCAGTTTTTGAGGGGGAGCTTATCTGATTTTTCGATCAGTTTATCATGATTTGAGGGGGAGCTTAAACGTTTAACTGTATGTATCTTCTGAACTTAATCTGAGATTGTTTGAAAGAAGAACGACTTTCAAGCATGAAAACATGTTCTTAAATGTTCAAACCACTTCTCAATTCTCAAACGGATTTTATGAATTTGGAAGTGTGATTTTAAATGTTTTTCCTATATATATACATATATAGATCTTGGATTGTCGTTACATCATTTCTGACCGTGTGTTTCTAAAGATTAATACTTGTGTATTATCTTTTTTATATATTGTCAAGTATTCACATACACCGGTTCAGCTTCTTATTGATTTTGTTATTACCATGTCTCAAAACGAAACAATTTTTCGATGGTAATACTCCCGCTTGATTTCAAAGTTTGTTGAGCATCATATTCTTTCAGCGTAAGACTTAAGCGTTTCATTCAAAGATTGTATATATTTGCCCATATAAACACAATATCCAATTATTTGATACCCTAAACCTTACATGATTATCATTCATGTGATTTGATCTGATTGATACATTGTCAGATTCTCAAACAAGTCTTTCGAATTCTGTTGGTTCCCGTTTTACTTATACAAGATTGTCAGATCTATTAGTTCGAGTTTATGTTTGATGCGGAAGCGTGTTTGAAGAACTAACAGATATGTTTGATAGATTTAGAACACATAATATCAAATAAACAGTGACGAGAATAGATTTATAGCACAAAGACCCACTGTATTTAATATATCAAGAACACTTAGAACAGATTTGACGCTAATTATGTGCAAGTGTTTTGAGTTGTGTGTTAAGTGGTTGTGTAAGCTTGTAAAGTGTAAAAACGGTGGTTATTGTTTTGTTAGGAAGAACTCAACATGAGTCTTCCTTTTATACTACTACAAAAGATCTATTCTAGACAAGAGACTGTTGCTACAGGAAAGAAGAGATGGTATGAACAGTTGGAAAACTGCATGCATTAAATGCGGTAGACGTCTATGTTGTACTACGCCCTATTGAGTCCACTCAGAGTTTGACACGTGTTGAAGTTGGACAGGGCATGTTACCATGCAAGTTGATGAACAGATCCTGGAACAGTAGCAAGATATTTCTTTAACAGTTGTAAGATATTATAAATATCTTCCAAGTCTTCAGTTGAGGACCGCAGAGGCTATGTAAAGTGTTGCAGAGGTTCTGTGGTTGGTCCTTTGTAGAGTAGTCTTCACTGGGTTCCTTGTCTTCTGAAGTTGTCTGCAGAGGCTCTGTTATTGGTGACAGAGGTTCTGAGGTCTTGATCTTCTGTAGTGTTCTTCGGTAGTTTCTTCGGTCTTTGATCACTCTTGATCAAACTTCCTTTGATTCTTCTGAGATACCCGGCAGAGCTTCTGTTGCACTCAACAGAGCTTCTGTGGAAGTTCTTCTGTACTTGGCCATTTTTCAATACTTCTAATATTTCAGAATATTGGAGCTAACAATCTCCCCCTAAGTATTGAAAAAATAAAAATTTGACTTTTTGAATTTTTAGGCTAAGTTAAGATAGACAGAGGTTAAACAATACCTCAGAAGATTATTTCTTTCATTTGGAATTTATGCCAGAGGCATTTACATTTGAGTACATTAAATGAACAGAAATAAACGTTGACAGAGGTTCTTTGAAGAGACTCAGATTTTTGCATTTGGGAAGTTGTCGAACTTTCTGTTGTCTTTTCCTACTTCCTTGAGTTCTTCATAGAATTTGAGGCAGAGATTTCTTAAGCCTAGTGTAGCATCAATCTCTTTGATCATCATCAGAGAAGATTCTTCGTCCATAAGCTCTGTTGCTTTGTTCTCCTCTCGTATTTTTCTAAACATGTTCAGAGTACGAGTTGTGTACTTCTGACAGTCCATTGTCACAAACAGTTTAAGTTGATCAGCAGGATTCTTGAATACTAACCCGTACCTTGGAGTTTTGATGATCGAATTGGGTATGGCATTGGGTAGGCAGAAATCCTCTGGTGGTCTGATACTTAGAGTAGTCACGCCTAGATCGATGGCTAGTTGAAAGTCGAGCATGCTGTAGATTAGGAGTTTTTTACGCATCGCCTTTCTGATAACTCGATAAGACCTTTGGTGGCAGTCGTCATTGAAGTTGTCTTTCGTCCATTGCAGAAGGTCAGGTAAGTCAGGGATTGAGGTTTCGGATATCAGCATCAGAGAATTGATTCTCTGATCTGTCAGACCTTTTGACTTTCCAGATTGTATACATCGTATGAGGATAGGTTCTCATTTTAGAGTATTTACAATAGATTACCTTCTTTATCTTGTGAATGGAGTAAACTTTATTGACCGGTTTTGACTTTGTAAAGGTGAAGATGGCATCGAATTCCTCTCTTAGCTTCTGATCTCGGACATGAGCTGGCAGATCGTTCTGGAAGTGTTGTCTATAGAGATAACTGTAAACATGCTCTTCCATTTGTTCAATGGTTGGAGTAGTTCTTGGAATTGGTCTCCTTAGCTTATCCATTTGTCGAGTGATGTCTGCTATTTTACCTTCTGTTACCTTAGCTGTGGGATCCAGGGTTAGGTTTTCTGACAGAGGTTTTAAGTTGAATGCCCAGTCTACTTCTTCGGGTTTAGGAGTGACAAAGGCATTAAAGGCACCTTTCATCAACTTCTCTGTAGCAACTGGCATCTTCTTCTGTCATTATTCCCTTTCCTTTATCTTTTAGTTCTGAGGTTTCAGAGGTTGGGTTTTGGATTTGTGTGGGTGGGTGGAACCTCTGTAGATTAGACAGTTGGAGGTTTTGTGGGTTTTGGGGTTGGATGTTCTGATGTTTTGGTTGTTGCCTCTGAAGGTTTTGATACTTCGTGTTGTGAGGTCTCTGTTGGTAAGGAGTCTTCGGGTCTTGGAGGTGGGATGTCAAAACGCTTTACTGATTGAAAAGCAGATACAAATTCCATTCTGCGAAGAATGAACTCTGCAGATCGTTTTGGTCTTTGGGGTTTTTGAGCTATGGATTTGACTCTAGTTTTGCGCGGGATTGGTTGTGAGGTTGATGTTGGTTCTTTGGGTGAGGGTGGAGTTTGTTCTGTGGATGAGGATGCAAGAGTGATTACCTTAGGTTCTGTGGTTGGTGCATCCTCTGCTGAGATAGAGGTGTTTTGCCTCTGTTGTGTTCCTTGTGTTTCCTTCGGGGTTTCTGTAGTAGAGGGTTCTGCAGTTTTCTCTGTAGTTTTTGCAGAAGCAGCCTCTGTTGTTTCCTTTGTTCTCTCCCCCTCAGGATGACCAGATGCACCATCATCAGGATCATCCTGCCTTCTTTTAGCAGCAACTTCTGTTCTGCAGGTGTCTTGAGCTGTTTGCCGTGCTGCTTGTTTCTTCATTTTTTGAAAGTAGATTGCGATCGAAGTCTTGAAGGCTTTGGTCACACTTTTCTCAAATTCTGCAGCGGTTGTTTTGGCAATGTCAGTGGCACAGGCGATGGCAGCAGCAGCAGAAGCTTCTTTATTTAACTTTATTTCTGCAAGGGCTTCTTTAACCTCTGTGGATAAGGTATCCACTTTGGTATTTAATCCTGTAAGCGCGCCTGAAGTTGAATCTGTAAAAGTAGTGAATGAGCTTTGCAACTTATTCAATGTTTGAGTTACAGAGGTTACAAAGAATTGGAACTCATTCTTCGTAACATGTTCCTCTTGGGTAACCTCTGGAGGAACAACCCCTTCTCCAGAGTGGGTCCCTGTTCCTGGGACACCTTCTTTCATTCATGTTTGAACGTTGAGAATGGAAGGATTTCCTTCTGATCTTCGAGAAGAAACAAGAGTTTCAATCTCTACAGAAGTTCTGTGAAGAACAGTGTCCAAATCCACTCCAGAGGTGGGTATCGGAATGTCCTTCTGTTGACTTGGAGACTTGTCTAGAGTCTCTTCGTCTTGGTGCTCTCTACTTCTCTCTGAAAGAAGTTTTGGCCCTATTTTGTGCGTGGCAGAGGAAACAAATTCCTCTGTAGGGTTTTCTAGTGTGATCTGGGGCGATTGATCACGAACTATAGGTGAGTCTCTTTGAGGAGACTCCCTAGGAATGGATTCCTCAGTTTCTGTGGGCGCAGAGGTTGAAAGAATAACCTCTGGCTGGATGGGTTGGGTTTGGATCGAGCTGTGCTGCTATTTTTCAATAACTCCTTCTGCAGCTAGACCTGTGGAGTTAGAAGTGTGTGTTGCACTGGGAGGAGGTGAGGGATGTGTGCCTTCCTCATCTTCGGCATCTTTTTCTTTTTCAATTTCTTTTCCTCTAGACGTTTCTACCCTATCCTCTAACCTATTTTCTGTAAATTTACCTCTTTGGACCTCTTCTTCTGCAGTACCTTGTCTTGGCAGAAGTGAATCAAGACCCTCTGTGATTGTTTGGGTTTACAGAGGTGGAGGTTGAGGTTGTTCTTTTTCGATTCCCTCTGTAATTGATTGCAGAGGAGAAGATAGTTTCTTCTTCTTTGATTTCCTTTTCTTCGGCTTAGGTGCCCCCTCCTCTGTAGATTTTGACTTTCCTTTTCTTTTGGAAGAGGGAGCGGCAGAGGGACCTTGGGTTTGTGGTGGAGATGAGGGTTCTGTGGGATGTTCAGTGGGTGGAGAAGATGGTTCTGCAGGAGGTTGTTGGATAGCAGAAGCAGAGGCAAGTGGTTCCTCTGTAGGGGTCTTGGTTTTCTTTCCCTTTTTCTTCTTCTTCTCTTTAGATCCATCAGAAGACTTCCTTTTTGAAGGATAAAGGTCTTTCCTTATATTTTTGAAGTTCTTCTGGCTGGCCTTGTGTTTAGCCAACTTTATCTTCCATTCTTCCTCTGTAAGCCTCTCTACAACACTACCTCCTAAGGGTATTCCTATACGCGGGGGTGTTACAGAACTGGGTTCAGGAGTTCTGTAGACGCGTGTGTACTCACTAACAAGTTCTTCATCACTAGCATAACCTAACATTACCTTTGACAGTGGCCTGCTGTGCGGATAGCCGTCCGCATGTTCTGTAGGGGTGTTCTTGGACATAGTAAATTGCTTAGGTTTGGAACCGTCCATTGGCCATTTTTGGATAAGGAGTAGGGGTTCAAAAAGTACACTGAGGATTCGTTGGAACTGCAGAGGGGGCAACCAGTTGTGATCAGACATTTTGGCTTTCTAGTAGGCGATTTTGCGATCGATGGTGTTGATGATCTCTTGCATCATTATGGTGGCATAATCTAGGGGTAGATCATAGTACACACCATACATGATTGAGAGAATTTGAGGTGAGCTTTGATCGATGCTCCCGATTTTTCCCGTGAGGCAACGATTTAGGATGAAGAATAAGGTATTCCACATAGGGGGTAGTCTTGCTCTGCGGAAATCGTTCCTCTTTTTCAACTGTTGGTTGTACCCTAGCATGTGCAGAAAGTCGATAAGTTCTTCATTTGTTGGTTGGGGGGCATACATTTTGATTCCCATGAGTCCTCTTGTTGGAAGGCCAAATTCTAATGAGAACATGGTGCGGTTGAACATCATTTCAAGGCTCTTACTTTGGTCATGCTTAGAAATATAGCCTCTGATCAAATCGGTGTCGGCGTCATAACGGCAAGATTGCCAAAACTGATGTAGGTAACGAACAGGTATTTGTTCAACGGTTTTGCTCAGAAGAGGGTAAAGAAAGTGGTTCTCTAGGATGTTTAGCAGGATGGCATGTTCTTTGCCAAATGTCGTAGGAGAAGGAACTAGATAACAATTGTTCGATTTAATGGGAAGAGTTTGCTCGAAATGGTCATTTGAGATAAATTGTTGCAGGTGGGTAGTGGGTACAAAGGATGCTTCGTCGCCGGGGTCATGTCTGTCGGCATCGGCGGCGGTATGTGAGTTGTGGGAGTGCTCAGAATGTACTGGAGAGAGTGGCAGAGAGTTCATCGGTGAAACGTGAGTAGCTTTGGAACTGGAAGCCATTTGTATGTTTGAAAGTTCTAGGTTTTCAGAAAGAAATAAGCAAGTTCGCCAGAGAAGATGAGAGAATAGTAAAGTTTTGAAAGCGATTTTAACTTAGGTTTTATACTGTGGTAACGGATAGAATTTGGAACGGTGAAAATGTGAGAAAGTTAATAAAATTTGAGGTCCGCACTCGAGTTCATTCGGTGTGGTGCAAGTTTCCAGGACGACGTTATATGTACGTCAATGAAAAATCGACACGTCATCAATGTCAGTGACGACGAGACGTCGTGGGCGGCCACATTAAATGAAAAGCGCGTGGGTTTAAATTTTCACCACAAAAAAGTTACCGTTATATTTACAAAAAGTTACCGTTACAGAAGTTCCTAAGTGAAAATCTTTACAGAAGCTCTGTGATTTTTGGAAAACTTTTATCTCTGTAGATTGTATCTTTTAATGAAAATCGTTTGAAAAACACGGAGAGGATCAATAAATCTTTAGTAGAGAGAAATTATCCTACAGAGGTTTTTAGACCTTTGCCAGAGCCAGCAGAGGCTCTGTTACATGAAATTTCTAATAACTAATAATTTATAAACATTTTTAATCATCCAAGTTTTTTGATTTGATTTAACAACGTATTTAGGACCTATTTGAAAGTTGGTGTCCTAGAAAATTGTAAATCTCAAAGATTTTGTGCAGCAGAAGTCATTTGAAATATTTGAGTGATCTACGGAGGTTCTTTGGATGAAAGAACTCTGCAGCTTATGACTTCTGTAGCTTTGTGCGTGTAATTGGTTTCCGAGATGACATTCCAAAAGATCGATAGAGGTTAAATCTGCGATCACAGAGCATATTCCTGGCAGAACCTCTGTTGAGCCCAGCAGAAGCTCTATGACCTTAATTTTCTCATATCTTAAATTTTATGAAACTTTTCGATCTTTTGATTTTTGAAATGTTATCCACAGTATATTTAGGACATATTTGACAATTTTTGTCCTAGAAAACTGTTTTCAAAAACCTAAAAGTACGAGATACCAACCTTTTGTTCTTCTTGTTCAGCGAGTATGATTTCTTCTGTCGCATTCTTAGCCCCCCCTTGACTTATAAATCTCTGTAGATTCGGCAAGGTCTCCTTCTTCGCTCCCCCTTGATCTAATAACCTCTGTAGATCAAGTGTCATCTTCTGCTCCCCCTTGACCTATGCTTGGTTCATGATAAGATAAGTTGTGCACTAAACATAGGTCAAGATCATCAGAGGTTCTATAGAGGTCGTCAGAGATTCTGAGCAGACCTTACAGAAGCTCTGTGATATCAAGAACTATTGAAGATTTAAGAATTTACATACAAAAATAATAATAAAAAATATTTACAAAATATACAGTATCTATGTTATACTTACAGAGGTTTTGGGTACCCATAAACGTATGGGTCCTATTGTATGAAACGACTTTATGCATTTGTCATACATACCAGAAATGAAAGGCTTTTTGTCTTTTTGAGCATTTTGAACAGGTATAGAGCCTTTCACTATCCAAACCTTTTTCACCTTTTTAAAAGTTTGATTAACTAATTTGTCCAACCTATGATCATGCAAACATTTCGATGTAGAGGTCTGAAGTTTTGAAAACATATTTGGCTTAAAAGATCCTTCAAAATTAAATTTCTTGGTCCGTTTAGCAAAAAATATTCTTTTTCTTTAAATTTTCCTCAAGCATCTTTTGGAGATTAGATTTGCATCTTTTCTCCAACATGATTTCAGTTGATAAATTAGAGAGTCCTTTTGTTAGTTTGGATATTTCTGTTTTAAAAATCCTTCTCTCTTTTTCAAAGTCATCTTTTTGACTTAAATCTTGAAATCTTTGAACCTTCAACTGTTCAGATTCTTTTCTTTCAGAGTCAGATTCTTTCCTTTATTTTTCAAGGATATTCTGCAATTCTGAGATTTTACATGTAAGCTCCATAGACTTTGTTTCAAGAACAGTTTTCTTCTCTTCATAATTTCCTCTTTCATTGACCACAATCTTTTCAAAATTGGAAATTAGTTTAGAGAAGTTTAAACATTTTAGTTCAAGTATTTTCTTTTCTTCATCTGACATAGATAAGTTCCTTTTTAGTTCAAGATTTTCACAGTTTAAGATTTTAACAGATTCTTCAAGTTTAGCAATTTTATCAGAAATAATAAAAATGCTTTTGTTCTTTTCATCTAGTTCTTTTTCAAAAGAAGGAATTATTTTGCGAAAATTTGTGCTGAGTTTTGAATAAAAATTGAATCAGCATCACCACAAAATTTCATTCTAGACATTTTAAATGAAGTTTTTAACGAAAGAAACAGTTTCTATGATGTTACCAGATCAAATAAATCGAAAATGGCAGTAAAACAGAATCTGTTTGAAGGAATGAAGAACAGGTTAAAAACAGACAGTTTCTATCACAAATCTTGTAAAAACGAGGATCACTTGATATTGAAAATCAAGCTTTGCTCTGATACCAATTGCTGGTTCCCGTTTTGCTTATACAAGATTGTCAGATCTATTAGTTCGAGTTTATGTTTGATGCGGAAGCGTGTTTGAAGAACTAACAGATATGTTTGATAGATTTAGAACACACAATATCAAATAAACAGTGACGAGAATAGATTTATAGCACAAAGACCCACTGTATTTAATATATCAAGAACACTTAGAACAAATTTGACGCTAATTGTGTGCAAGTGTTTTGAGTTGTGTGTTAAGTGGTTGTGTAAGCTTGTAAAGTGTAAAAATGGTGGTTGTTGTTTTGTTAGGAAGAACTCAACATGAGTCTTCCTTTTATACTACTACAAAAGATCTATTCTAGACAAGAGACTGTTGCTACAGGAAAGAAGAGATGGTATGAACAGTTTGAAAACTGCATGCATTAAATGCCGCAGACGTCTATGTTGTACTACGCCCTATTGAGTCCACTCAGAGTTTGACACGTGTTGAAGTTGGACAGGGCATGTTACCATGCAAGTTGATGAACAGATCCTGGAACAATAGCAAGATATTTCTTTAACAGTGGTAAGATATTATAAATATCTTCCAAGTGTTCAGTTGAGGACCGCAGAGGCTATGTAAAGTGTTGCAGAGGTTCTGTGGTTGGTCCTTTGTAGAGTAGTCTTCACTGGGTTCCTTGTCTTCTGAAGTTGTCTGCAGAGGCTCTGTTATTGGTGACAGAGGTTCTGAGGTCTTGATCTTCTGTAGCGTTCTTCTGTAGTTTCTTCGGTCTTTGATCACTCTTGATCAAACTTCCTTTGATTCTTCTGAGATGCCCGGCAGAGCTTCTGTTGCACTCAGCAGAGCTTCTGTGGAAGTTCTTTGTACTTGGCCATTTTTCAATACTTCTAATATTTCAGAATATTGGAGCTAACAAATTCATTTCATTCTTTCAATATTCTTGTTTTGAGAACTCTTCAAAGATCAAATGCTCAAATCTTCATTATATTATTGAGGAGCATACTTTATGATGGCAATGTTAATCAAATGCCGATATTCTTAATTGTTCAAGATAAACTGTTGAACAACGCAACATTTTAGGACAAAATTTCATGGGAATCAGTGTGAGATATTTTACATAACTTCAATGGATCCACGTTAACCAGTGTTTCGTACCCAAGAAGTTATCCTTGAGTGATTGAGGGGTGAGGGGTCAAAATCAAAGAGTGTGGGATATTACTCATACGGTTGAGTATCTCATTGTGCTGAGGTAAAATGTTGTTGGTCCCGAAGGCCTATACAAGTTTGTAGAAGGGGGGGGGGTTGAATACAAACACACAGATTTTACTTTTCTAAATTGTTTATTGATAAATCATTAACAATTTACAGCTTGTTGCGGAAACAAGATTAAGGATAAACCTAAATCTAAACAAGTTGGAACACTAAGGTTTTCTTGCACTAAGAGAGATTAGGAAATTATTAATAATAACCTATCTTGAGATAAGAGATTGAACTTGTCCATAGTTAGCAAGTTACTTCAAATGAAGTGGGTTCATCTCTTTATATACTGCATGCATTTAATGCAAGTCAGTATACACTTTACACGTGTCATTGGCTGGTTGGTTGCATGTCATTGACCTTTGTTGACAACCTTAGTAGCCACATGTATGAACAGTGTAGTATCAGAGTGGTGGTACGATTTCAGACAGTCGGAGGTTCTTTTCTGACATTTCGTACGGAGTCGTGCAAGGGTGGTTAAGACAAAAGTACTTTGTACGGAGGACTTCATGATCAGCTTTCGTTGAATCAGAGCTTTATTCATTGCTTATCAGCGAATGATAAAGTTCAGCGATAGCTGAAGTCTTGTACTTGATACTTCACGTTGAGTGGACAAATCTGAGTCTTCGCTGATCCGCATCAGTTCATTAGGAGACTTGTCGCTGGTTCTTGAGCTTGATCTTCGACTTCAGCGTAGAACCTATGTTGACGTGAAACTTGTCTTCAGGGATCATATGTAAACAACTAACTTATCAGCGATCACCATAATGATTGAACAGACTCAGAGCATTAATGGTGAACAGTGTTCGCTGAATGTTTAATCTAAAGAGCGAGAGTTCCTATCAGCGGTACTGTAAGATCTTAGTACTTATCAGCGATAGTGAAACTCTGATACATATTGTTTACTTACAATTTTCACTAAGTATTATAGATAGGGTCATTATCAAATCACTGAGGGTTTGGATCAACAATCTCCCCCTATTTGATTATGACATAGCAACAAAGAAAATTGTTATTTAATGAAAACATAAGGATAAAAAGAACTCATAAAATATTTGTCCCTTTTACTGTTTTCTGGGATCTTTTCAGTACTGATGGAGTAAAGTACGTTCGCTGAAATCTTTCTTTAAAACTTTGAATCAGGTTACAAAAGAGAAATGGAAAGATTACAAGTACAAGCGAAATAAATTACAAGTACAGAAGTTGTAGACAGATAAGGATAGAAAGAATTACAAGGCGATCCTATCCGTCAAAAGGTTCTTCCTTAATGAGAAGTTCATCAAGGGTCTTTGATGTGGGAATCATCCAGTCAGGGACATCTTCTCCTTGATTCTTTTTCTTCAGAGCTGCTTCAAAAATCAAAGGCTTCAGGTGTCTAGCTTTGATGTCGCGTCTGACTTCACACCAGTATACGAGATCTCTGAGTTGTTCGATGGGAGCGATGTTGAGCTCAGAGATACGTTGAAAGTGATGATTTCCATAGTAGTCTAAAAAGAATATACCATAGGGATCACTTACAACTGTGCCAGGAATGAAAGTTTCTCCAGGTGGTAGGGAGGTGTCAAGCGCTGAGAGATCGGCATCAGGGCCAAGAACTTCTGCACGAGAGAAACCAATACCCGTTTCATTTCGAATAGGAGGACCTGAATCAGAGACTTTCTTTTTCTTAGCAGAGACTTTCTTTGGTTGAGGAAGAGTAGGAGGAATATCCACAGCAGATGAAAGCAGGTCGATCTGTTTGTTTAAGATCATCTCGACATGGCTTTTGAACTTTGAGTGCGATCCCTGAATGGCTAATTTTGTTTCTAACCATTCAGAGAGACCAAACTTTTCTAAGGTAGCAGCATAAAAGGTTTGCTTGGTTTTGTCATCTATGTAGACATCCACTTCAACAACAGGAACATCAGCGTACAGTCTTCCTCTGATGTTTGCCTTGATTATTTTGGATGGTCTAGATCGATAGGTCTGCATTTGTTTAGCCCATTCCAAAGTCGTATCAGAGACCTTAGTCTTTTCTCTAACGATCTCTTGAGCATCATCCCATAGCTGACGTTGAACATCAATGGGAACTCTTTTCAGCTTGGGGTCTTTTATTGATCGTTGAGTAAGCTTGATGGCGTATTCTCTGTCTTTTTCTTCAGCTTCCTTTCTTTCAGCGATGAGGCGTTCAGCTCTGAGGTGTTCCTTGTATTCAGCTTTGGAAATTTTGAATTTTGGAGGAACTGAAGGAAGTTGATCACGCTTCAGAATGATTCGCTGATCCTCGAATCGCTTTATCATTTCCTCTCTTCTTTTCTGATCCTCTTCACTTAGCTTTTGAGGAGCTAAGGAAGGTCTGCGATTGTGCGAGAGTAGATGTTCTTCTGGTTCATCAGTCTCAGAGAGTAAATCTAAGACTGTGATTATTTCTTCAGCAGCAGCTGGCATTATTGGTGAAGTCTCAGTTGTGGAACCTTCAGCGATATCCTCAAACAGGGGAGAGGACTAGCTGAAACACAACGATCTTACAAGTAAGAACTTGGGTAGAAGAACTTGGGTAGAAACGGAGAGAGAAAATTTGTTCAGGTGTATAGGCTAGGGTAGTAGAACTGATAGAGGAGGGATGGAGTAAGAGATGTTTAGTGTACCTGACAAATCGGCTTTTCAAGCAAGATCGTCAGATTGTCATCTTCAGCGACGCTTTTGCCTTTGCCTTTCTCAGCTCCAGAGGCTGAGAGCTTTGTCTTTGTCCGCTCCCCTGAAGGTTCATGTATCGAGATTCCCTTAAGAGCTTTGATACTTGGAGCAGGTTTGACGATAAAGAAGTCATCGTCATCTTCGTCATCATCATCATCATCCTTTGGAGAAGAGGATGGTTCATCATCAGGGATGTCGATGGCTTCATCATCTTCTTCTTCGTATTCAGTTTTATCAGCTTCTTCTTCGAGTTGCTCCCCCTCAGATACAGAGGCGAGCTTCTCGGTTTCCTCAGGGTTTTCAACTCCCTGAGGTCCAGCGTTGGTCTCTTCAGCATCCTTCTTCTCTCCCCTGATAGATTCATCATGGGAAAGGTCTTCAGCGCTCTTGGAGAGATCTTCAGCGCTCTTCTCCCCCTATTTTTCATGATGAGTCGGGGAGGAATGGTTTGACTCAGCGGCTGTGGGAGGTTCTCTGTCTTCTTGGCCAGAGATACCTATACAACCTTCAATCTTTGCTAATCTGTCTTCTAGGCCAGATATAGCAGGATTGATCTTCTCAAGCTCAGTGCGATCCGCCACTGTGAAATTGTCAGATGTAGGGACAGGGGCAGGGGCAGGAGCAGGAGCAGGAGTATTCGCCTTGTTCAGCAGCTGCTCGATCATCGTTTTCATCGAACCAACGTCGGTCTTTACAGAGCCTAAGTCAGTCTTCACCGTAGACATATCTCCCTCGAGTTGTGCAACTGATGTCTTCAGCGTTGTTACTTCGCCAGACATGGATGAAACTGAGTTTTTGAGAGAGGTGTAGTCTGTGTAGATGTCAGCGAGCACCTTGGAGAATTCGCTGAGAGTTTTATCAACTTGCTTTATGTCATCTGTGGAAGCCTTCTTCTCCACCACCGTTGTCAGCTTTGTAAGATTCTCTTCAGCGTTTGTTACAGCTGTAGAGTTGTTGGAAAGAGTGGTGGTGAGACCTGTCAGCTTTGTTTCCACGGACTTCAGAGAGGCGTTGATGTCTACCAAATTAGGACATGTAACAGATAAGTACTTGTGAACAAAGGAAAGCTCAGAAGTTTCGGGTTTAGTTACAGTGTATATGGTTTGTTGTGTACCTGCAGGAGGATTGATGAACTCGTCAAAGTTACGGGTTCCTGAAAAATGTTCCATGTCATCTTCAAAAGTGCGTTGACGTATGGTTATCTCTGCAGGTCTTGTGCCTATCACTCCTTGAAGAGTATTCTCTTTAACTTCTGGAGGAATGACAGGTGCTTCAGCGATAATTGGAGTAGAGTCCAAATTAGTGGAGGGAGGAGCGAAGGATAAGAATGGAGGTTGGGTTCTGAGTTCAGCGTTGGATTCGCTGAAAATCACTTCATCAGTCTTTTGAGAGACTGAAGGAGGTTGGGTGTCACACCCCGCTAAAGCGGAAACACGGAATGTGCAGCTCAAGTTTCATAGCAAAAGTTACAAGATCACAACAACCATCAAAATACATTCAGAGGTTAAACCTTGTCTTCTACAATTGTTTTTACGGAAGGGAAATGAACATGAAATTTAAAGATAGTAAAGAAAAGCTTCATCACGTGTAGCCTTCCTAAGTTCCAACCTTAAAGACGTTCTCCTGAAAAGCATGTAAATGAGCGTGTCAACTAATGAATAGTTGGTGAGATCACAAGTTTAAATAGTATAACATTGTTGCCATTGCAAAATATGTTGCAAATCCACACAAGGGATAAATAATACGGTTATAAAAACCACTTGTTTGCCATTGCAAAATAGTTTAGATCCACACAAGGGATAAATAAAACGGTTATCAGAACCACTTGTTTGCCATTGCAAAATAGTTTAGATCCACACAAGGGATAAATAAAACGGTTATCAGAACCACTTGTTTGCCATTGCAAAATAGTTTAGATCCACACAAGGGATAAATAAAACGGTTATCAGAACTTCTCGATAAAACGTCGATAATACCCTGCCAAGCCTAGAAATTGGCGAATTTCCGTTGGAGTCCTTGGGGCTTCCCATTTCTTAATGGCTTCCACTTTAGCCGGGTCCACGTGAATCCCTTTCTCTCCGATTACGTGACCTAAGAAATGTACTTCCCGAATCCAAAATTCGCACTTAGAGAATTTGGCATATAACTTCTGTTCCTTAAGGAGCTCTAAAATCACTTTTAGATGCTGCTCGTGATCCTTCTTACTCTGAGAATAGATTAATATGTCATCGATGAACACAATCACGAACTTATCAAGATATGGCCTACATACTCTATTCATTAGATCCATAAACACAGCTGGCGCGTTCGTCAATCCAAATGGCATAACTAAAAACTCGTAGTGTCCATAGCGAGTTCTAAAAGCTGTCTTAGGAATATCTTCCTCTCGGACTCTCAACTGATGATATCCCGATCGAAGATCAATTTTAGAAAAGTAAGTTGCACCTTGCAACTGGTCGAACAAGTCGTCTATTCGAGGGAGAGGATATCGGTTCTTGATTGTTAACTTATTAAGCTCCCTATAATCGATACACATTCGGAATGCTCCATCCTTTTTCTTGACAAAAAGAATCGGTGCTCCCCAGGGTGATGAACTCGGTCGAATAAATCCCTTATCCAAAAGTTCTTGAAGTTGATTCGACAACTCTTGCATTTCCGCAGGTGCTAAGCGATACGGGGCCTTGGCTACAGGCGCTGCTCCAGGTACAAGATCGATCTGAAATTCGACTTGTCTAAACGGTGCAAGTCTAGGCAAATCGTTTGGAAATACTTATGGGTGATCCTTCACCACAGGAATATCTTGAACTCGCTTCTCCTCAGGCTTCTTCTCAATTACTTGCGCCAAGAACGCAACATACTTCTTCCTCAATTACTTATGGACCTTCATACATGATACTATCTTCAGATTCCTTCCAACTCTATCTCCTTGAACGACTAAGGTTTCTCCGCCTTGTAATGGTAACCTAACCGTCTTTTCAAAACAACTAACCCCAGCTCGGTGCTTAGACAACCAATCCATGCCTATTACTACATCAAAACTTCCCAATTCAATTGGAATAAGATCAACACTAAACAGTTTATCCGCTAAATTCAAAGTACAACCTAAGATTACATCCTTAGCTTCTAATTCAAACCCATTAGCAACCTCAACAATATAAGCATTCGGCATTTTCTTAGATTCTAGATTGATCAAAGGCCTAAAATCTAACGAAACAAAACTCTTATCGGCACCAGTGTCGAATAATACGGATGCATAATAATCGTTTATAAGAAACGTACCTGTCACTACATTGGGGTCTCGACGTGCTTCTTCTGCTCTTATGACAAATGCCCTTCCTCGAGCTTGTCCTCCTTGGTTTCCCTGATTGGCTTGCCTTGCTTGATACCCAGCGTTGTTATTGTTTGGTCCTCTTTTCAGCCTTGGGCACACATTTCGGAAGTGATCCGGACTTCCGCACTCAAAGCATACCCTTCCTTCTTCCTTCACATTCTTTATCGTCTTACAAAATCGGGCTAAATGACCTTTTTGCTTACAGATGCTACAGATGAGACAGGTTCCCTCGTGATGTGAACCACATTGGTTACACTTTGGTTGAGGCCTATTGTAACGTCCTACTTCCTTAGCATTCATCCCAAAGTTTCCCACTGCTTTCTTGTTTCCACTTGAACTACCTCCACTTGCCTTTCCCGAATAATTCTCCGGCCTTCTCTTAATACCGCCACCTTTCTGAGTTAGAGTTCCCGCTCTGACCGCATCATGGGTCAAACTAGTTGCTAAGGCTACGGCGGCTAGGATCGTGGTCGGACTTGATGACTTAACCATCCCTCGGATCTCTGGGGTTAATCCGTACAAATATCGGTCGATCCGTTTGCTCTCCGGGGTAACCATGTGAGGTACTAGTTTCGCAAGTTCGTGAAAACGAGCGTTGTAGCGATCTATCCCCGAACCAACCATAGTAAGATCCCAAAGTTCAGCCTCTAATTTCTGAACGTCGCTTTTGGGACAGTATTCCTCCATGAGCAATTCCTTGAACTCAGTCCAGGTCAGTTTGTACGCATCTTCCCTTCCACGGGTCTGCACTTGAATATTCCACCAAGTTAGAGCTCGCTTTTGCAATTGACAGGCCGCATACTCTGCCATACGATCTTCCGAGCACTTACAGATATGAAGTACTGACTCCATACTATCAAACCATGAGAGTAGTCCTATAACACCTTCCGTTCCATGAAACTCCTTGGGCTTACAAGTCATGAATGTCTTGTAGCTACATCCCCTATTGTCTTGAGTGTTATTAGGAGTTCCTCCTCCTACATTAACATTTCTTTGACTCTCATTAATACCCGCGGTAACTTGAGCTATGATGTTAGGTATCGCCTCTTGGATACCTTGAGCTATGAGTTGGGCGATATCGGGGTTCGGATCAGGATTTCCTCCCGTGTGCCGTGTGGATCTTCGTGGTGGCATTTTTCTAAAACACAATTGCAAAAATCGAGTTGATTAAAAATTTGAGTAATTAACGTCGGATGTTTTTGTAAAGAATACATTTGAAACTTCGAAGTGTTGGAGAATAAATAAATAACTATTGCATGTTCCACATATAAATTTAAAACACAAAAATGCCTTTTCATTGAAGTCATTAATAATAGCCGTTTGATACAAAATTTCTGATGTGCATCGCACATCAATATAGAACTACAAACTGAAATTTAAGACTGAAATAACTAGAATTTAAAAAGTTCCATTTTCTAAATTTTCCACCGTCCACGTCAATATCCGCCCCGATGTACTTCAATCGAAACCCATAACACCAATAGCGTCAACAACATCACTACTACTATGCTCATTATCTCGGCTCGTAACGCTATCCTCCGAGCTATTTTAGCTCCACTCACGGCTTCGGATGACATGTTGGTCAAAAGGTAGCTTAATTCCACTAGCTCGGTTATCACTTGACTCTGATGACTGACTCTTGTTTGACATTCGTGCAAGTCCATTGTCACGGCCCTAAGGCGTTGCTCTTCAGTCCAGGTCATGCCCGGCGCTCGACTAATCGGCACTCCCTCGATCACTCGTGAAGGTTCCGGTGCGTCTCGCTGATCAGACCTAAAAAACACTCGTCTAGGTATTGGCACGCTCTTCCTAGCGGTTTGCCTCGTACGTGGACCCCTAGGTGGCATCACTACCGGGATAGGATGTGGAGGAGCCACAACCGGAGGCATCCTCGGCTCATCATAAGGGTCTCGTTCCACGTCGGACGTACGCTCACTTGATGGCGTGTAGGAAGGTTCCGAGCTCGATGATGATGACGACATGGTATTGCTGAAGTAAGAGTGTGATGAGGATGTTGACATAGTGATACTGAAGTAAGAGTGTATAACATTACTACCGCGCAAGATAAAGACTAAGCGTACTATACTATTGCATACTATAGGCAATAACTACGCTCCTACTAGGCATACAACGTGAAGCATCAAGTGTGAAAACACACATATTCCTAGTATATCCATTTCCGGTCTCGCATTACTCTTTCTTTAATTAAACATAGGTGATCAGGCTTTGTTTAATTAAAGACCGATGATGCAATACCCGAATTAGTTATACTAGCAACATGTTTAGCAAATTAAATGTTCATTCCCGTTTTTGGTTATAGTTGCAGTTTTCCAAAGGAAAACCGGTATTCTCTATAACCTTTAGCTCTGATATCAAATCTGTCACACCCCGCTAAAGCGGAAACACGGAATGTGCAGCTCAAGTTTCATAGCAAAAGTTACAAGATCACAACAACCATCAAAATACATCCAGAGGTTAAACCTTGTCTTCTACAATTGTTTTTACGGAAGCGAAATGAACATGAAATTTAAAGATAGTAAAGAAAAGCTTCATCACGTGTAGCCTTCCTAAGTTCCAACCTTAAAGACGTTCTCCTGAAAAGCATGTAAATGAGCGTGTCAACTAATGAATAGTTGGTGAGATCACAGGTTTAAATAGTATAACATTGTTGCCATTGCAAAATATGTTGCAAATCCACACAAGGGATAAATAATACGGTTATAAAAACCACTTGTTTGCCATTGCAAAATAGTTTAGATCCACACAAGGGATAAATAAAACGGTTATCAGAACCACTTGTTTGCCATTGCAAAATAGTTTAGATCCACACAAGGGATAAATAAAACGGTTATCAGAACCACTTGTTTGCCATTGCAAAATAGATTAGATCCACACAAGGGATAAATAAAACGGTTATCAGAACCACTTGTTTGCCATTGCAAAATAGTTTAGATCCACACAAGGGATAAATAAAACGGTTATCAGAACCACTTGCTCGAGGTAATCATATGTAAAATGCTAAGTTATTGAGCCCGTTACCCGACCTATACTGACATAATTTGCCCCTACCACAACGGTGGAATCACTACACATACGCGCATGTTCTATCACCAACAATACGCAATACAACAATAATTATGCACTCAAACAAGCGCTACTTGTGAGTGGGGGTGTCAACCCAAATAACGTTATTCATAATTACCAACGGCTCACACTCGTGAGTTAAACGGGTAACGTATACGTGAATGGGGACTTTATACATGATAGCAAAAGAAACTCAAACTTACAACATTTGCAACAACATAGATACCATAGAGCATAAATAAGCAAGCTTCGTATTTTCAAGAAAACGAAATAATCGGTGTGTAAAATAGTTGTAGTAACCACATGCTTTTCACCCCAAAATATGTAAAACATTGAAAAAGGGGCTGTGAATACTCACTTGATACGTGACAGAATCCAAGAATCTCCCACAAATACTCCGAGATGATCCTACTTCAAACCTATGAACGTAAGGTCACTAGTGAGTTCTCAATCTCGAAGGTTCGGTACTAATTATCCAAATCATCATAAAATGCTTTGCGTGTTTTATTATTAAAACGTAATAAGCGTATGCATTGTTCTTATTATATTAACGATTCCACAATTTCGTCCCAATAGGTAACGAAAAGGGTTTTAAGGAACATAAATATATATGGTACATATATATATATAAACCGAGATTTTATCGTAACAACGATAAAATCGTAGGTCGTAATCGAAATAACAATATTTAAATGTATAAATATATAGGTATAGTATATATTTACACTCTACTATTTCATCATAAGATGGTGAAATAGGATTAATACATAAATAAAGTCCAAGGATATATATAAATATATTATATAAGAGAGTTTTCCCAATTTCATCATAAAAGATGAAAGGGATAAATAATAAAATAAAGTGCATAAACAAAGGACATAAATAAAATGCATAAATAATATAAGATATACTTATATATTCTACTATTTCATCATAAAATGATGAAATGGGATTAGATATAGTCCTTAATAATAGTAATAATTTGTCCTTCACTGTCCAGAATTTGATGTCACTTTGTGTTCAACTTTTGGTAACTTCCAGGTATAATTAAATCATGAAATTTTATGTCCATTAAGTTCAATGAGTTAGGAAACGTTTGATACCAGTTTCGTAGGTTTTGGAGAAGTATAAGTACATAAAATAATACACGACGTAAAATCCGACAGAAACTTTGCTGTTTGCATCCGGATTTTGTGAGGACTGTTTGATAAATGAAATCTTTGAGTTTTTAAATTAAACTACTTGGGTTTGAATCTTAACACACTAAAATGAATTCCAGAAAAAGAATCACTCCATTTGGAGTTAAAATGAGTGAGATATGACTCTTTGAAGTGAGGTGTAATTTCTGGCAGCAAGCTGTCCAATCAACACCTTGTGTATGTGCACCCAACTAGACTTTTAAACCAAAATTCTTATTCCTTTGCATGCAAAATCCGATTTGACTCTCATCCATACAAATATTTTCAGTTCCAAACATATTTATGATCCATTTAAAATGCATGCAAAACAACCATCAACTCAAACTTTGAACATTTTTGCAAAAGACCCAATTTGAAGATTATTGATGTTCTTGCCAAGAACATCAACATGCAACTAAAAATTCAGTATTTTGAGATCATGCATGTGGGTTTAAATGTGTTTTTAGTGGTTTTCAAAGATACATTCATAAGACTCTTGAACAAAAATGATGGATCTTTCAAGATTACTACATGCATGTGTTTAAAATGTTCATCTTTGATCTTAACTTTGGTTTGATTTTGGATTCGCCATCTTTCACTAACAAAAGATGTTATGATGGTAAATCTACAAACATTAAGACCCATAAAGATGATTTTAAAAGATGTGAAAAAAGTGTAACAAAAGATGAAGATCATACTTTTAAAAATGCAAGAATATGAAAAAGACTTGAAAGGATGTGTGTGGTTTTTACCCAACACACTTATGTTTACCTTAGGTTATCTTGAACTTTTGAAGACTTTGATTTTTGGTGCTGGGGTTGTGATGAAGGTTTGAAGGTTTGAAGATGAAGATATGAAGATTTGAAGGTGGAGAGAGAGAGGGATGATAACTAGAGAAAGAGTGAAATGAGAGAATGGTTTAACAAGTGAAGTATAGATGTTTATTAATGCAAAAAGAGAGAGAGGGGAGGGGATGGTCGGCCCTCACATGGGGGGGGGGGTGGTGGTGGTGGTGTGACATTTAAGTATTTAGTCACTTCTTGTACAAAAATAAAAGTCTAAATACAAGTATTTTCTTTTTAAAGTAAAATACATGTATATATGCATAAAGTAAAGTATTTATATATATAAAATATAATTGAAATATATAAATTATCAATTACATAAATACTTGTAGTATATAAATATTTTAGGTTGGCATTTTATGACATTTATGGATAATTTCCTAATTCAAGGATTTCTTAGGCAAAATTTCTCAATTTTCCTATTGTACCGGGTTTACTGCTACAATTGCACTGTGTAACTATGTCATAAAAAATGAGGTATCCAAAACAGTTCTAACCTGAGATGTGAATTTGACAGTTGTCACATTGGGTAGGTTCCAAGTTTGTAACCTCAGCGTTTAGAGACGCTGAAGTCGGGATTGAATGGATGGGTTGTTCAGGTGTGGCAGAGCGTACCACTGAACGTTCCTTCAGCTCTGCAGAAAGAGCTGAGGAGTCTTCAGCATGAGATTGCTGGGGTTGCTCCTTGGTTTTCTTGATCCTTTTAGAACCAAGTGGGGTAGATGAATGTTTCCTTTTCTTAGAAGGAGAGGATTTTGTGGCCTAGGTATCAGCGAGCCACAGAAGTAGAAGAAGTAGGGTTGAGAAGAGTTAAAAGGGTAGAAAGACGTACCTCATTTTCAACTGGTTTGAAGTCAAGTACCTTAGGGCCAACCTGAGAGAGTTTCAGGTCACCCTCTTGCGGGTAGCTGTCCTTCAGGCCATATTGGAAGATGGCGCTGATGAATCGGGGGTAAGGAACCCATGCTGTCAGCGGCAGAGACTACTCGTTGCACCAAGTCATCATAGATAACAGATGCCCAGTCAATGTGTAGACCTTTCAGCAGAGCGTATCCCATTGCTTGCTGAGGTTGAGCGGCTTGGTCAGAAGAGCCGGTCTTTGCGGTCATGCAGCTGATAAGGTGAGCGAAGATGAAGTTCATCTCGCTGGGCATTTTTGACTTCTTTAGCAGGGTCAGCTTCTTCTCAAGCTTCTTGTCTCTGCCCATTTCCCATACATAGCCCATTGCATCAAAAAATGCAATAAGCGATTCTCTGTCAGCTTGCTTTTTATGGTCAGCGAAAGGAACAAAAGGCTTTTCTTTTGTAGCGTTGGGAAAGTTCAGAGCTTTGCGAATGATGGCAGGTGTGATCTTTATTGTGCCATACTCAGTATCGCTGAGGATACAATCAACTGTTTTGGAGGGATCTTTGGCGGATGGTAGCTGAGAGTGTCTGGCAGAGTACCAGAACTGGGATAGAAGTAGCTGACTTGCAGGAGGTGAAATGGTCAGGGCTGTTGAAATGCAGCAATTCTTCAGGAAATTCACAGCATCTTTCAGATGTGTGACTTGCTTTCGAGAAGGAAACTCGAGAAGCGCAGAAAGGTTGTTTATCTTGGTCCAGTCTAGTTGATCCAGAGTGAACTTAACCTGTGGAGCCTTGATAATTTCCACTTCCTCAGAGTCAGTGGAGATGTTCTCAGCGGTAGTAGGAATGTTAGACGATGCCATTTCTCTGTATTATCAGCTAAACCAAAGATGTTAACAAATAAGAATAATCTTAATGTGGAAAGATTTTCCATTAAGATGGTTCGAATTTTATCCATTTCATTCAGACAAAAAAGTCTTAATGAAGATTAGGGTTTTTCTTGCTTTTAAGAAACGAAATGTAAAACCCATTTAATCTTGTTTTCCAGTTTTCTATGAAGAAATAGATTCTGGAAACGAATGAAGAACAAGTTTAAGATTTTGCATTTAAACTTGAAGAACAACCATAAAATGGTTGTGTTCATAAAACCATGAAAGAAATGATTTCTTTTTTAAGAAGTTCTTTTGTTTGATCTTATTAAAACAATGAGAAGATCGGAAACAAGTTATACGCATTTGGTAATAAATAAGAACATATTAACCTTGATGTTTGATGAAGAAGATGATGAACATTTCTTGAGGTTTTTGAAAGCACAAATGCAACAATGAATTCTTGCTTGCGGAGGAAGATTGTTCGCGTAAAAGAAAAATATAAACCAATAGTTTGTTTATATAGAGAGATTAGAGAGAGAAAACTTTGAACGGGAAAAGATTTTCATCATGACACGGACACGTGTTTGCATTTGATTGGAAGTTTGAACGAGACGTGCAAACGTGTGTCAGAAAGAAACGTGCCCGAGGTTTATCCGTTGCAATGACGTCACAACTATCCTTTCATATTCTTTTAGGATGTCTCTGAGGTTTTGAAAGCTCAGGGACTCTTTTGAAAACATGAAGCACTGAATTAGAAATATCAGTGATGGTTTTGAGAATTTTCAAAATATCGCTGTTAAGGAAGAGATATTCAGCGATGCATTTTATTTTGAAATCTTGCATTTGCATGCGTTTGTCAGAGAGAGAAAACATACATTGGTATCAGCTAACCAAGTTTATTCAGAGAGAAGATGATTGAATAGGTTATATGAGTTGATTTTATCCTATCGCTGATCAATGTGAACCGCTGAAGATTTTACCCTTCAAAGTTCAGCATTCCAAGCTCGCTGATGAGAAAGTTGAACCTTGTCTCATCAAGAGGTTTGGTAAATAAATCTGCTAACTGATAATCAGTTGGGATAAAATGAAGTTCTATATCACCATTCATCACATGATCTCTGATAAAATGATATCTGATTTCTATGTGTTTCGTCTTTGAGTGTAGTACTGGATTGTTTGCTATAGCGATGGCACTAGTGCTGTCGCAATAGATTAGAATTTTGGAGAGCTGAAGATCATAGTCTAGTAGCTGATTTCTCATCCACAAGACTTGAGAACAACAGCTTCCAGCAGCTACATATTCAGCTTCAGCTGTGGAAGTGGACACTGAATTTTGCTTTTTACTTGTCCAACTTACCAGCTTTCCACCCAGGAGCTGACATCCTCCTGTGGTGCTTTTCCTATCCAATTTGCAACCTGAAAAATCACTATCTGAATAGGCGGTTAGATCGAATCCTGAGTCTTTGGGATACCAAAGACGTAGGTTCGCTGTACCCTTAAGGTATCGAAAGATTCGCTTAACAGCTTTCATATGAGATAGCATAGGTTCAACTTGATATCGTGCACACAAACATGTTGCATACATAATATCGGGTCGGCTAGCTATAAGATACAGGAGAGAGCCGATCATCCCACGGTACAGCGTGACATTAACAGGTATTCCCTTTGAATCCTTGTCAAGTGTCAGCGGTGGTGCCATAGGGGTTTTCATAGCTGAACTATGAGTTAAATCAAATTTCTTCAGCATATCTTTAACATATTTTCCCTGATTAATAAAAGTTCCTTTTTCAGTTTGCTTAATCTGAAGACCAAGGAAATATAATGTCATCAACATATATTTGAACTAGAATGATACGACCTTTCACTTTTCTGAAAAATAGAGTTTTGTCAATCTTACCTCGCTCAAATTGTTCAATATGGAGATAAGTAGAAAGAGTGTCATACCATGCACGAGGAGCTCGCTTCAAGCCATAAAGTGCCTTATCCAGTTTATAAACATAATCTGGACGCTTAGAATATGAGAATCCTGGAGGTTATTCCACATAAACTTCTTCATTCAGCTTTCCATTCAAAAACGATGACTTAACATCCATCTGATGTACTTTGAAGTTTTTGTGTACAGCATATGCTAAGAATAGACGAATAGATTCAAGTCTTGCTACTGGAGCAAATGTTTCGTCATAATCCATACCTTCCTCTTGTCTGTATCCCTGAGCAACTAGACGAGCTTTGTTGCGGGTTACAGTACCATGTTCGTCCAACTTGTTTCGATAGACCCATTTAGTGCCTATCACCGTTTTATCAGTTGGTCTTCGAACAAGTTTCCAAACTTTGTTTCTTTCGAATTCAGTCAGGTCTTCTTGCATAGCGCTGACCCAGTTTGGATCTCTGAGGGCATCATCTATTTTCTTTGGTTCAGTTAGAGAAATAAAGTTGACAAATAAACAAATATTACCTGCACTTCGACGAGTCTGAACACCAGCATTTGGATAACCAAGAATTTGATCAATTGGGTGATTTACAGTCCATCGCTGAGCCGGAGCATAAGTCGCTGACTCATCTTGAACTGGAGGAGCTGAAGATGAGGCTTCAGCTGCTTCTGGAGTTTCAGCTAAGAGAGGAGTACTTGCATTTGTCATTTCATTCACTGATTGCTGAGAAATAGATGGAAAGTCTGAGACATTTGGTTCAGCGGCAGGTATAGTGTTTATAGGAACAGCTGAGACCCATGATGTTTCAGCTTCACTATTCTGCATGTTTGAAATGATAGGAGGACTATCATCTTCTACTGTGTGAGCATGAGGTGTGGGAATATCTTCTGAATCACCAAGATGAGAAAACATCCATTGATTCAGTTCTTCAGTATCAGTGGACGATTTAGAGTTCGCTGAACGGGATTCGTAAAACGTGACGTGAATAGTTTATTCTACAGTTTGTCTTCTACGATTGAAGACTCTGAAGGCTTTGGAAACTGAGGAGTATTCAAGAAAGATTCCATCATCAGCCTTGGGATCAAACTTTCCAAGGGCATCTCTGTTGTTCAATATGAAACACTGACATCCAAAGATGTGAAGAAAGCTGATTGAAGGCTTTCTCCCATGAAAGAGTTCATAGGCTGTCTTTTGAATCTTTTAACTATCAGCTACCTGTTTTGCGTAAAACAAGCAGTGTTGACAGCTTCTGCCCAAAACTGAGTAGGCAGGTGAGAATCGCTGAGCATTGAACGTGCAGCTTCAATAATTGTTCTATTTCTTCTTTCAGCGACTCCATTTTGTTGCGATGTTCTCACTGAAGAAAAGTTGTGAGAAATACCCTTACTCTCAAGGAAGGAATCAAGAGAACTGTTTTGAATCCAGTCCCATGATCACTCCTTATTGAGCGAACAGTCAAATTGTTCAGGGTTTCCATCTTCCGAACAAAGGTGATGAGTTCCTCAGGGGTGTCACTCTTGGAACGGAGAAACATTACCCATGTGAAGCGAGAGAATTCATCAACTATGACCAGCGTATATTTCTTTCCAGCGATAGATTGTTTGTTAACAGGGCCAAACAAATCCATATGGAGTAGTTGTAGAGGAGATGACACTAAGGAAACTTGCTTTGATTTAAAGCTTGCTTTGGTCTGCTTCCCTTTTTCACACGCTGAACATAAAGACTCTTTGGCATATGAATGCTGAGGTAGACCAGTGACTAACTCTTTTGATGAAAGAGTGTTCAATGTCTTGAAATTTAGATGAGATAGCCTCTTATGCCATAGCCAGTTGACATCAGATGAGGCCTTTGAGAAGAAACATGAGTTCTCAGTGGTTGTTGAGTCCATGTTTATTACATAAACATTTTCCAAACGATAACCGCTGAGAGCTATCTTCTCCTTTTTGTCAGAGACAAAGCAGGATTCCTTAGTGAAAATCACTTTGTTATCCATGTCGCAAAGCTGACTGATGCTTAGAAGATTATGCTTCAGCCCTTCAACATATGCGACTCTTCTGAAAGAGGTTGTACCATTTGAAAGTACACCATACCCTAGGGTATGTCCTTTTCCATTTCCACCGAAAGTCACAGAGGGACCCTTCTATTCCTTGTATTCAGCGAGCAGGCTTTTCTTTCCAGTCATGTGTCTAGAGCATCCGCTATCGAGATACCAGATACCCTTCTTAACCTGCAATACAAAGGAAGATTAGTTTTTCTTGGGTACCCACTTAACCATGTATACACATTTGTCAGTGGAGCTAGTTGGAATAGGAGGTTCAGCGGTCTTCGCAGCATTTGAAGATTCAGCTTTGTCTTTCTTCTCTTTGGTTAATTTCTTAACCTCAGTGGTAGGATTCACCTTGACCTGGTTTGTACCAGGGTTGGTCTTCTTTGCCTTTGGGGCAATCTTCACCTTAGCTATCTTTTCAGCTTTGGTGGCTGTGGGACACTTACTAGCAATATGATCGGTAAGTCCACAGTGATAACATTTCCTATAACTAAAAGAAGTTCTAGGACCATTTGAATGATGATCTTTTAATTTCGAATTAGAAGTGCCAGCACCAAGTAAACTTTTGGCTTTAGAAATGGGACGAACATTCAGTTCTTCAGATTTCTTACCAATGACATCCACTCTGAGTCTAGGAGTAGATCGCTGAATAGATCCAGAGATCTGCTTCCTTGATCCAGAGGGATGGGTCACTGAAGCTTTAGAAGCATTCAGCTTTGGTACTAAGGTACCCTTCTGAGGATTCTGGTAAATAACAATTCCTTTACCTTTGTCTTTAGAGATAGAGGTAGGTTTTGAATAAACCATTTTCTCCTTACCTTTTGAGGTAGGAGTTTCCTCAGGGATTG
This sequence comes from Saussurea involucrata, assembly GCA_033807775.1. Classification (NCBI taxonomy): domain Eukaryota; kingdom Viridiplantae; phylum Streptophyta; class Magnoliopsida; order Asterales; family Asteraceae; genus Saussurea; species Saussurea involucrata. The sequence goes on along the minus strand of CM066313.1, from coordinate 55,047,891 downwards.
GTGTATTGGACAAGGAGCACTGAGAAGATAAAGTATCAACGACTGAGGATATGAACGCTCCATATTTAAGCATTGAACGCTCAGTGGTTGGTTTTGGAGTATCATATTTGTAACCCAGACCACGTTTATCACTCAGGGGAATCTGAGACTTTATTATCTCAGTGATCTTTGTTGAAAAATTACACCATCCTTCAACAATAGCTTTTTCAGCTTTTAATGCAGCGATAGCTTCTGCTCGTTCGATTTTGACTAGCTGATTTAAATAAACTTGATCTTTAAAATCTTCTTCAATTTTAGAAAGCTTTTCTATTTGAAGGTGACAGTTTTTAAGTTGTTCAGCGAGATCAAGATTTTGGTTTTCAACCACAGTTTTGCCGTTCATGGCTTCGTATAAACTTCTAGTCAAGAGATCGATCTTACGGAGACTATCAGCTTCATCAATATTTGCAATATTGGTAAAGAAAGAAGGTGATACCTGAATAGCAGAGGTTGAAGTGGAGGGAATGTCTGAACTTTCTTCCTCATCTTCAATCTTAGCCATAAGGCAGAGATTGGCTTCATCATCTTCAGAGTCAGATGATGATTCTTCTTTATCAGAATCAGCACAATCATAGTTGGCCATAAAGCCTTTGCTTTTCTTCTTAAAGCTTTTCAGCTTTGCATACTTCTCCTTCAGCTTTGCGTATTTGTCATCTTTATTCCTTGGAACAAAGGATTTCTTTGGCAAAGCTGAAGGTCTAGTGACTTTCTTTGACCTTCACTCATTAGCGAAAGGTCCTGTCTTTTCGCAGTTGAAACAAGTAGCAGTAGCCTTATCAACAAAAGCTGATGATTTAGGCTTGTCAGTTATGGAAAGAGGTTTGTTCTTTCTAAACATTTTCTTTTTGGCAAATCTCCTGAACTTTTTGGTTAGGAGAGCCAAAGATTCATCATCATCTGAAAAATCAGAATCTGATGACCTTTCAGAGTTACTCTCTAACTCAGTGATAGTGACCGAAAGTCGCTGAGTAGAAGGTTCCTCTGAGATTAAAGCAACAGGGGTGCTTTTGGAATCTTTTACAAGATTCTTCTTAAGATGGCTTGATTGCTCATGATTCAGCAATGTACCATATAAGGTTGAAAGGGTCATAGATTTTAGATCCTTTGATAGCTTGAGACACATAGAACAATTGTCCCAGCTTTCAGGTAAACAATATAGAAACTTTGTCAGCACTTCAAAGTTAGAATATTCCTTACCAACAGTTTTTAGATCTATAATTAAACAATTAAAACGTTGGTGAACTTCAGAGAGAGATTCATTCTTACCAGAAATGAAGCTTTCATATTGTCTTACCAGGTTGATTTTTCTTGAGTCCTGGACTTCAGACGTTCCTTCATACTGAACACATATTGTGTCCCACATGGCTTTTGATGTTTTCAGATTCATGACGGAATGGTAGACTTCGTCAGGAAGAGCCATGGATAGTATGGATCTGGCTTTTGTATCTATAGCCATTGAAAGATTTCTTTAGGGACCAGTCTTTCAGGAATAGCAGGTCTATTCTCAGCGGCTGGAACTGCAGCATCAATTCTTACAGGGATGAATGGACCATTCTCGAGATAGTAAGGCATAGTAGGGTCTACACCTTCTAAGAAGAGTATCATCCTATTTTTCCATAAGTTGAAGTTATCTCTGGAAAATCTAGGGGGTTTTGCAAGAGAACCATTGTCTATATAATTTGTGTTTGTGTTGGTGGCCATTTTCAGATAATAGCAAGGAAGAGAAATATCTTAGATTAGATCTTGTTTATGAGATTAAACAAATCCGCTCTGATACCACTTGTTTGTCCCGAAGGCCTATACAAGTTTGTAGAAGGGGGGGGGGGGGGTGAATACAAACACACAGATTTTACTTTTCTAAATTGTTTATTGATAAATCATTAACAATTTACAGCTTGTTGCGGAAACAAGATTAAGGATAAACCTAAATCTAAACAAGTTGGAACACTAAGGTTTTCTTGCACTAAGAGAGATTAGGAAATTACTAATAACAACCTATCTTGAGATAAGAGATTGAACTTGTCCAGAGTTAGCAAGTTACTTCAAATGAAGTGCGTTCATCTCTTTATATACTGGACGCATTTAATGCAAGTCAGTATACACTTTACACGTGTCATTGGCTGGTTGGTTGCATGTCATTGACCTTTGTTGACAACCTTAGTAGCCGCATGTATGAACAGTGTAGTATCAGAGTGGTTGTACGATTTCAGACAGTCGGAGGTTCTTTTCTGACATTTCGTACGGAGTCGTGCAAGGGTGGTTAAGACAAAAGTACTTTGTACGGAGGACTTCATGATTAGCTTTCGTTAAATCAGAGCTTTATTCATTGCTTATCAGCGAATGATAAAGTTCAGCGATAGCTGAAGTCTTGTACTTGATACTTCACGTTGAGTGGACAAATCTGAGTCTTCACTGATCCGCATCAGTTCATTAGGAGACTTGTCGCTGGTTCTTGAGCTTGATCTTCGACTTCAGCGTAGAACCTATGTTGACGTGAAACTTGTGTTCAGGGATCATAAGTAAACAACTAACTTATCAGCGATCACCATAATGACTGAACAGACTTAGAGCATTAATGGTGAACAGTGTTCGCTGAATGTTTAATCTAAAGAGCGAGAGTTCCTATCAGCGGTACTGTAAGATCTTAGTACTTATCAGCGATAGTGAAACTCTGATACATATTGTTTACTTACAATTTTCACTAAGTATTATAGATAGGGTCATTATCAAATCACTGAGGGTTTGGATCAACAAATGTAAATGAGAGTTTGGTTAGAAGTGAGCGGATTAAAAACAGAAAGAGGGCGTGAGAACAGAGTTAAAAGAATTAGAGAACTATGCACCAGCCACTTTCTGAGTCGGGCAACCACATTACTAATTGGTTCACATTCTTTGGTGACCATCATTGAAGCACGCAACTAGCCCATGCCAACTCTTGCAATTACCCCACCAGCTACTCATTTCTTTCTTAACAAAGAAATGTTTCATTTTTCTTGGGGACGCAGCATATCATCTATCTGATCTTCACTCGGAAGGTCTAGATATTGAAAAAGAAGGAAGTTTGCCCCACCTTCGCTCTTCATTCATGCACATTGAGTCCGTGGAAAACTTGTTGTTGTCTCAATAGTTTACACACTTTGAGCCTATAATTGTCAAGCATAAGTTGCTTCAATCATTTCTATACAAGCACGTACACACAAGGAATATGTTTTCTTGTCATAACATTCATAGAAATTTCCTTTGTGGTTTTTCGATGATTGAATGGAAGCCCTGGAGGAGTGAACATCAAAAAGCTCCTTTCTAAAGTGCATTCGTTGTACTAAGTGGCTCCGTGCAACTTACAGGCATTTTAACTGATTCATTAGTTGTTTCAGGGTTACCACGTTACTATTGTCTGAATTTGAAAAGATTCGGATAAATATTTTTGGAATTGATCGATAAACAGATCGAAAGGAGGATATTATTATTGATGTATTCAAAGGTTGCTGAAATTGATGTTGAAGTTTTGATGATCATGATGCTCACAATCATCAAAAAGGGGGAGAAGATTTGAAAGTTTCAATTTCAGAATAAAGCTCGAGATAAAATTTCAAGATGTTTCGAGAAGATTCGAAAAGGTTCAATGTTCAAAGATGTTCACTGTTCAAGAAGTAAAGATACACAGTTCAAGACATTCAAAGCCCGATAAAGCTCAAACCCAGTTAAAGCTCAAAGACCCGTTCATAATCAAAGACTGAAGATATATCTCAAAGATGCAAAGATCCGTGCTACGATGTTTCAAAGATTCGTGTTACAAAGATCGGTGATACGAAGATTCAAGAAGATGAAGATTTTGTTTTTGAAGACTTTCACCTACACCGCAAAGATATGAAGTTTGTGTTTCAAGACCTTGATGACTATTTGACTTTGAAGATCCAGTTGAAGTTTAAATCAGTCGGATTGATTTTCAGAAGACAATGCTTATTTGAAGATTCTTCAGAGTTATTCTTTCGAAGATTGATATTCCTTCAAAGCGAAGAGGAAGACTGTTCAAAGAGCTAAAGTGTTGAAGATCTGAAGATCACAAAGAGCTAAAGACTATCGTCATCAATTTTTTAAATCTTGAATCCATAGGGGGAGATTGTTAGTGCATAAATTGTATTCAAGATTTAATATGTAATTGTATTATTTGTAAGAGTCAAATGCAATAGTCAAAGTCAAAGATAGAGGTGTTGAGAGTCAAAGTCAACACATTTAAGTGAGATGGTCAAGGGTATAAATACATACCATGTAATAGTAATTGAAAGCAAGTCATTCATACGTGCAATTCATATATGAGAAATAGAGAGAGGGATGACTTGCTAGAGAGAGAACTTAGAGAGAGAAAGTAGATCTTGAATCCTAATCTTGTATCTTTCTCATTCTAATGAAGTGTTCTTGAATTACATCATTGTTACCTGATTGAATCTGGGATCACACTAATGTAAGCAAACAGGGGCATAGTGGTCAAATCATCCAACCATATCACTTTCCAAAATCGAATAAGCGTGAAATCAGGGGATTCCTATATCCGATTTCAAAGGAGACGAAGCCTGATACGGTTTCGATTGAATCAAATCAAACTGAATCAAAGCAAAAAATATTCTTCGAAACTGTTTTCTTATGTAGTTCTTCAATATTCAAGCAAGAATTGCATCGAAATCGAGGTATTATTCTCTGATTTTGGGTGTTTTAGGTACAAACATATTCATCGATTTGGGCTAACAATCTAGGGTTTCTGTCGTCGTTCTTTGAAACATTAGCACGACGACCAAGTGATAGAATAAGAATGTTGAAATCATTTTCAAACTTCACAAATACTGCCGACAATCCAGTTCTTTTGGACGAAGAAATGTCTAAGGATGAACCTACACCGACTAACGTTGAAGTCGAAGTTGCAGAAGACTCAGACATGAATCCTGATGAACTCTTACAAAGTGGACCCTCAAAAAAAATAAGTGAATAAACCCTAAAAATGTATGATTTCATCTGTTTTTTTGGGTGTTTGTAGTTAAAAAAATGATTTCTCTAATAAAAAACAAAACAAATAACCTTTTAATACTCTGTTGATTTTTAACCTATTCACATGCGCAGATATCCAGAACAAAGTACCAGACAGTGGTGGACCAGCAACAAAAGGTATGTTTTTTTTAATACAACTTTTTTTGTTGACATACTAAAACAAACGATTTCCCAGTTTAAAGGAGTATTGATGTTCATTCTGTATTATATTAAGGAATTGTGACTACGCTTTCTCGGATTCATGATTATACATGAAAAATAGTCCTATTGTTGCTTATGACTTAACAAAATAACATGTAATCAGATTTCAAAAATTATTTCGTTTTGGTTCTGTTGGTTTACAGTTGCAAAAAACAACATTCTCTATTTTTTAATTGTTTGTACGTAGGTGATGCTAGAAATTTGATATTAGGTTTCTAATAGTAATATGGTATTGTGACCAAAGTGATGAAAAATGGTTTTTAAGCTTGCATGAAGTGGTAATCATGATATGCATAACCATATGATTTGAACTAAAAATTAACTGGTTATTCATGAATTATCATCCATGGTATTGTGACCTACTGGAATCAAAGTATTTGGAAAAAAATGGACATTAACCTCATAAAAATACCAAATCAAAGTAATATTAGTTTTTTCATAGGAAACTTGCATGAAATGGCATTCATGAATAACGTATGGGATCATTAATGTTTTAATCATGGACAGAGATAATCTTGTGTTTTGGTTAATTATTAATTTGGTAAATCCTGTACTGTGTGAACTTCGTGAATCTGAAAAAAAAAAAAAAACGTTATGGGCACCAATATCAAGAATATAGTTATTGATGTTAACTAAGTTCAGTTGATTGAAAATACAAACTGTATTCATGTTTCAATAGACTAGTCTTATTCATGAATGTATATGTGAGACCAAGCAACAAACATCACAAGGTTGTAACAAAAGACAAGAGGAGAATGGTACGTACCCGGTTATATAAAAGTATTTTGTTCAACCACTTCAAATACATATTTATTTTTTGTTGATGCATTTAAAGTGACCGGTGTGGACTCAATGCTACAAGACCTGACAATGGATGATGCAAATCAACACAAGGAAGACAATTCAGGTATGGATAAAGGTAAATGCTTCAAAACAATGAAATCTTTATTTCATTAAGGTAAAATTATATAAAATTTAGTCGTGATAACAAGATTGTGAACCTCATACAAATAGTAACCCTGAATAAAAAATTCGTTTCATAACAGATCATGGTACCATTGCTGTTGCGGGAAGGACCGTATGTTCAAAAGTTTCTACGAGCAAGAGTAAGTGTCATGGGTATTATAAAAAAGATAATAACAAATCAATATTCGTTTGTAGGAAACAAGTGAAAAATAAACAATAGTAATTGACATATTCATTCTTTTTTTATACAGGATGCAAGGTTGATGTTGGCGCTTCATCAAGGATAACAAGAAGCCATAAACGAAATGTAATCAACCTTGACACTCCAGAAACAACTAAAAAATCTACGAAAAGAGAAAGTGGTAACAACTTTATAATTAGCTTTTACAATTTAACAATCATGTTGATCCAAACCCTCAGTGATTTGATAGTGATTTGATAATGACCCTGAGAAACACTTAGTGAAAATTGTAAGTAGATAATATGTATAAGAGTTTCACCATCAAAGAAAATATACTAAGTCTGTTTAGTATCGCTGATGTGAAACTCATGCTCTTTAAATTACACTTCAGCGATACCTGTACATCTGTGAGCCCTGAGTATGTTCAGTCTCACTGATGATCGCTGATAGTTTTCTTTGTTTACTTATGATCCCTGAAGACAAGATTCACGTCAATCACGTTCAACGCTGAAATCGAAGACCAAGCTGAAGAACGAGTGACTATGTCTACTAGTGACCTGATGCGGATATCAGCGAAGCCAAGACTTGTCCATTCAACGTGAAGTTTCAAGTAGAAGACTTCAGCGAGCACTGAACTTTATCATTCGCTGAAAAAGAATCATTCAGCGAACGCTAATCATGAAGCTTCCTCTACAAGCAACTCTGTCTTATCCGCTTGCACGCCTTTTGTACGATTTGTCAGAAAAGACATCCCTTGTCTGAAATCGTACAACCAACTCTGCCACTACACTATACATCATGCGGCCAAAAGGATGTCCTGCTAAAGTCAAATTTACGCATCCATTTAGAGGTTGTCAGGTGTAAAGGAAACCCTACTTCATTTTTAAAGTGCTCGGCCATTTCCTCTCGCTGAACTTATGTGTGAAAGAAAAACTATCCTTGGTTTTCTTTATCTTCTTTCTTTCTATTTTCTAGTGCAAGTACTCTGTGTGTTCTCATAGTTTGTGTATATTAGGTTTATTACTTAATCTTATTCTGCAACAAACTGTAAATTGTTTGATAGATATCAATAAACAATTTAGAAAGATAAAATCTTGTGTTTGTATTCAACCCCCCCCCCCCCCCCCCCCCCTTCTACAAACTTGTATAACCCCTTTGGGACCAACAAGTGATATCAGAGCATATTTTTTAATCTGATAAACAAGATTTTGCTTATACTCTTTATTCTTTTCTCTTCATTGCTATTCTTCAATGGCAAACCATCAAAATGCAAACTACATAGATAATGGCTCTTTTGCAAAACCCCCTAGATTTAGCAAAGAAAACTTCAATCTTTGCAAAAATAGGATGATGCTCTTCTTGGAAGGTGTAGATCCCACTATACCTTACTATATTGAAAATGGACCATATGTTCCTTTCATTATAGACCCTGTTGTTCCAGCCACTACTACTTCACCTGCAGTCCCGGAAAGAATGATTCTTAGGGAAGTTAACAGTTGGACTGATGAAGACAAGAAGAAAGTGGCCAGATCTATCATCTCTATGGCTCTTCCTGATGAAGTCTACCACTCCATCATGAACCTGAAGAGTTCAAAAGCCATGTGGGACACTATATGTGTTCAATATGAAGGTACTACTGAAGTCCAGGATTCGAGAAAGATCAACCTGGTAAGACAGTACGAAAGTTTCATTTGTGGTAAGAATGAAACCTTCTCTGAAATACATCAACGGTTTAACTGTTTAAGGTAGAAAGGGTCATGAATTCATGTGTCTCAAGCTCTCTAAGGATCTTAAATTCATGACCCTTTCTACCTTATTTGGCACTATGCTTAATCATGAGCAGTCGTTTCAACTTAAGAAGAATCTTGTAAAAGATTCCAAAAGCACACCCGTTGCTTTACTATCTTCAGAGTTAATGCCCACTCAGCAATCTACTGTCACAATCACTGAGTTGGAATCTAACTCTGACTAATTCTTTCAGGATATTTGCTAGAAAGAGTAACTTCAGAAGAAATAAACCTCTTTCCCACACTGACAAGCCTAAATCTTCTACTCCTGTAGATAAGGCCACTGCTACCTGCTTTAACTGTGAAAAAGTAGGACATTTTGCTAGTGAATGCATGTCAAAGAAAGTCTTCAAACCTTCATCCTCTTCTTTCAAGAAATCCTCTAACCCCAGGGCTAGAGATGACAGATACCAAAAGCTGAAAGAAAAATACGAAAAGCTAAAAAGCTATAAAAAGAAAGGTAAAGGCATGATCGCTGAAGATCATGACTGTGCCGCATCCGATGAAGAATCATCTGATTTTGATGATGATGAGGCTAATCTCTGCCTCATGGCTCACTTAGAAGACGAGGAAGAAAAAGCTGAAATTCCCTCTACTTTTACTTCTACTTCTCAGGTATCAAATTCTTCTACTGATACTTCCACTTCAGTCGTTAATGACGCTGATAGACGTCGAACCATTGATCTCTTGACTATTGATTTATATGATGCCATGAATGGCAAGACCAAAGCTGAAAAACAAAATATTGATCTCACTAAACAACTTAAAAACTGTCATTTACAAATTCAGAAGCTTTCAAAAATAGAAGAAATTTTGAAAGATCAGGTCTACGTAAATCAAATCATCAGTATTGAGCGAGAACAAGCTATCGCTGCATTAAAGGATGAAAAGGCTATTGTTGAATGATGGTGTAAATCCTCAACAAAGATCACTGAGATAATAGGTGCTCTGATTCCTCTAAGTGACAAAAGTGGTATTGGTTACAAAGCTGACGCTGAAGAACCAACCACTGATCGTTCCATGCTTAAGTTTGGAATGTTCGTGTCATCTATCCCTGACACCTCTTCCCCTCAGTGTTCATCTTCTAAAACTCCTATCCCCGAGGAAAACTCTACCTTAAACCCTAAACTTAAAGGTAAAGAAAATATCATTTTACAAAAACCTCAGAAGAGTACCAAAGTACCAAAACTGAAGAATTCAAACCCTTCAGTTAGCCAATCCTCTACTTCTAATGTAAAGGTCGATGAGTTTTCTCAGCGACCAACTTCTAAAATAAGGATTGATGTTCTAGCTAAGAAACCTGAAGAACCTAAGGTTCCTCCGAGATCTGATGCTAAAGGTATTCTTGGTACATGCCCTACTCATTTGAAATTTTCAAAAAAAAAATGCCTATGATCCTAAAGCTACTTTCAGCTATAGGAAATGTTATTACTGTGGACTTACCGATCATATTGCTAGTAAGTGCCCCACAGCTACCAAGGCTGAGAAATTAGCCAAGGTAAAGAAGACAGCTCCCAAACAAAAGAAGATCATCCCTGATAAAAACCAAGCTAAGGTGAAAAATGCCACTAAGGTTAAGAAATTAACCAAAGTGAAGATTACCACTGACGATGAATCTTCAGATGCTGCGAAGATCGCTGAACCTTCCACTTCCTCCACCGCTGACAAATGTGGACCCATTGTTAAGTGGGTACCAATTCAAACTTAATCTTCGTTATGTGTGCAGGTCCTGAAGGGTATCTGGTATCTTGATAGTGGATGCTCTAGACACATGACTGGAAAAAAGCCTTCTTGCTGATTACAAGGAAGAGAAAGGTCCCTCAGTGACTTTTGGTGGAAATGGGAAAGGTTATACCCGTTGGTGTACTCTCTAATGGTACAACTACCTTCAGAAGGGTCGCATATGTCGAAGGACTGAAGCACAATCATCTAAGCATCAATCAGCTATGTGACAAGGATTACAAAGTATGTTTCACTAAGGAATCATGCTTTGTCACTGATAAGAAAGAAAAAGTTGCTCTCAGTGGATATCGTTCGGAAAATGTTTATGTTATAAACATAGACTCTACAACCACTGAAAACTCATGCTTTTTCTCCAAAGCCTCATCTGATGTCAACTAGTTATGACATAAAAGGCTTTCTCATCTCAACTTCAAGACACTTAATACTCTTTCTTCAAAAGAGTTGGTCAGGGGTCTTACTCAACACTCAAATGCTAAGGAATCTCTATGTTCAGCGTGTGAGAAAGGGAAACAAACCAAATCAAGCTTCAAGTCAAAAAAAGTTTCCCCAGTGTCATCTCCTCTACAAATACTTCACATGGATTTGTTTGGTCCTGTTAACAAACAATCCATCACTGGAAAGAAGTATACACTAGTCATTGTTGATGAATTCTCTCGCTATACCTGGGTAATGTTTCTCCGTTCTAGGAGTGACACCCATGAAGAACTCATCTCATTTGCCAGGAAAATGGAAGTCCTGAATAATATGACCGTTCGCGCAATAAGGAGTGATCATGGGACTAATTTCAAAATTAGTTCCCTTCATAGCTTCTTTGAAAGAAAGGGTATTTCTCACAATTTCTCCACAGTGAGAACACCACAACAAAATGGAGTCGCCGAAAGAAGAAATCGAACGATCATCGAAGCTGCTCGTTCAATGCTCAGTGATTCTCATTTACCTACTCAGTTCTGGGCAGAAGCTGTCAACACTGCTTGTTTTACTCAAAACAGGTCGTTGATCGTCAAAAGATTCAAGAAAACTGCCTACGAGCTTTTCCATGGGAGAAAGCCATCTATCAGCTTTCTTCACATCTTTGGTTGTCAGTGCTTCATCCTAAACAACATAGATGCCCTTGGAAAGTTCGACCCCAAGGCTGATGATGGAATCTTTCTTGGATATTCTTCTTTATCCAAAGCCTTCAGAGTCTTCAATCGCAGAAGACAAACTGTAGAAGAAACAATTCACTTCACTTCACCTATGCCTACTTCTGAACCCTCAATTTCAAATATCCCATCTACTTCTCAACAATCAGTGAATGAAGTGTCATCTGAACCTCTACCTCTCTTGCCTGAATTACCAGAAATACCTGAAGTCGCTGAAGCTTCTTCTTCAGCTCCTCCAGAAGTTCAAATTGAGTTAGAAAATCATGCTCCGGCTCAGCGATGGACTATTAATCAGCCCATTGATCAAATTCCTGGTGATCCAAACGCTGGTGTTCAGACTCGACGAAGTTCACGTAACATTTGTTTATTTGTTAACTTTATTTCTCTGATTGAACCAAAGAAAACAGATGATGCCCCTAGAGATCCAAACTGGGTCAGCGCTATGCAAGAAGAGCTGACAGAAATTGAAAGAAACAAAATTTGGAATCTCGTTCCAAGACCATCTAACAAGTCAGTGATAGGCACTTGTTGGTCCCGGAGGGTTATACAAGTTTGTAGAAGGGGGGGTTGAATACAAACACACGATTTTTACTTTTCTAAATTGTTTATTGATAAATCTTAAAACAATTTACAACTTGTTGCGGAACAAGATTAAGGATAAACCTAATCTAAACAAGTTAAGAACACTAAGTTTCTTGCACCAGAAATAAATAGAAAGAAGATAAGAATACTAAGTATAATATTCTAACACACAGATAGAAAGAAGAAGATGGTCCGAGCACACTTCAAAACTGAAGTAGGGTTCTTCTTATATACTGCATGCATTTAATGCTTGGCATTATGGATTTACATGTGGCGGCAGCTGAGTGGTTGTATGTACCTTTGTAGACAACCTAGTAGCTGCATGGTGCCTAGTGTAGAATCAGAGTTGGTTGTACGATTTCAGACAAAAGGGATGTTCGTTCTGACAATTCATACGGAGACGTGCAAGGGAGGTAAGACAATAGTATTTTGTAAAGAGACTTCATGATCAGCTTTCGTTGAAGCAGTTCTTTATCAGCGAATGATAAAGTTCAGCGATTGCTGAAGTCTTCTACTTGATACTTCACGTTGAGTGGACAAATCTTGGCTTCGCTGATATCCGCATCAGTTCACTAGTAGACTTGTCGCTGGTTCTTGAGCTTGATCTTCGACTTCATCGTTGAACATATGTTGACATGAAACTTGTCTTCAGGGATCATAAGTAAACAACTAAACTATCAGCGATCATCTCATAGACTGAACAGGCTCAGAGCTATTCGATGAACAGAGTTCGCTGACTATTTAACTTAAAGAGCGAGAGTTCCTATCAGCGGTACTGAAACAGTCTTAGTACTTATCAGCGATAGTGAAACTCTAATACATATTGTTTACTTACAATTTTCACTAAGTGTTTAAGAGAGGGTCATTATCAAATCACTGAGGGTTTGGATCATCAATCTCCCCCTACTTGAAAACATAAGGATGAAAAGAACTCATAAAATATTTGTCCCTTTTACTGTTTTCTAGGATCTTTTCAGTACTGATGGAGTAAAGTACATTCGCTGAAATCTTTCTTAAAACTTCGTATAAGATTACAGAGAGAAGTGGAAAAATTACAAGTACAGCGAATAAAATTAGAAGTACTAAAGATGTTAACTGATAAGGATAGAAGAAATACAAGAGAATCATATCAGCTATCAAAAGGTTCTTCCTTAATGAGAAGTTCATCAAGGGTCTTTGTCTTGGGAATCATCCAGTCAGGGACCGTTACTCCTTGATCTCGTTTGTTCTTGGCTTCTTCAAAGATCAAATGCTTGATGTAACGTGCCTGCATATCTCGTCTGTATTCACACCAATGGACGAGATCTCTGAGTTGTTCGATGGGAGTGATGGGAAACTCAGAGACTCGCTGAAAGTGTTGTCGTCCATAATAATCAAGAAAGAATATGCCATAAGGATTGCTTATGACTTTACCAGGGACGAAAACTTCACCAGGTGGCAGAGAGGTATCGAGCATTGAGAGATCAACATCAGGACCAAGTACTTCTTCGCGTGAGAAACCAATACCTGTTTCATTTCGGATAGGAGGACCTGAATCTGATGGATTTAACTTTTTCTTTGCAGGGGCTCTTTTTCTTTTGGGAGTAGGAGCAGGAGGAAGAGAAACGTCTACAACAGAAGCAACCAAGTCGATCTGTCGATTCAGAAGAGTTTCGACATGATTTTTGTATTTGGATTATGATCGCTGAATGGCTATTCTGATCTCAAGCCATTCAGAGAGACCATACTTCGTAATGGCTTCAGCGTAGCAGGTTTCAGTTATGCCATTTTTTCTGTGTATCTCGAACTCAGCAATTGGTACATTGATGGACAATCTACCAGAGATGTATACCTTGTTGATTCTGGCGGCTCGATATCGGAAGTGTACTTTTTCTTTGCACCATTTCAAGGTAGATTGAGATACCTTGGTCTTCTTTTCCACGATATTCTGAGCGTCTTCCCATAGCTGACGTTGGACTTCAAAGGGAGTCCTTTTCAGTTTGGGGTCTTTCACCGATTCTTAGACTAGCTGGATGGCGAGGGCCTTGTCTTTTTCTTCAACTTCCTTTCTTTCGGCGAGTAACCTTTCAGCTCGCACGTGATCAGTGAATTCTTTCTTCGTAAGTCTAAACTTTGTAGGATCAGATGTAGCTTTAGAAGAAGATTTTGAACTGGAAAGTTTTCTTCGCTGATCCTCAATCTTTTGAATCATTTCTTCTCCCTTTTTGATTTCTTCTTCACTTAGCTTTTGAGGGACTAAGGAAGGTCTATTTTTGTGAGAGAGAAGTTGTTCTTCAGGTTCATCAGTCTCAGTGATTAAATCCAAGACTGGGATTATTTCTTCAGCGATAGGAGCTGGAATTATTGTTGGTGTTGTTGTAGGAGCTTCAGCGGGATCCTCAAATAGGGGAGAGGACTAGCTGAAACACAGCGATCGTTTAAGTAAGAAAAGTTGGGAAGAAAAGAGATAGAGAAAAGAATAGGGTTAAGTGTATAGAGGTTTTATGGAGAGTAGGATTGGTATTGAGAAGGGATAGAGGAGTGATGCATAGTAAGGAAATAAGAGATATTGTACCTGACAAACTGGCTTTATCTGAAGGATTGCCAGATTGCCTTATGCAGCGAGGCCTTTATTCTTGCCTTGATTAGCTTCAGATGCTGCAGGTTTTGTCTTTGTCGTCTCCCCTGATTGATCTTTTATCACGATCCCTTTTTGAGTTGGGGCTTTTACGACAGGCTGGATGAAGAAGAAAGAGTCATCATCATCATCGTCATCATCATCATTTTTAGGGGATGATGATGGTTCTTCATCAGAGATGTTGATAGGTTCATCATCTTCAGCTTCTTCTTCAGATTCAACATCGTAGGGTTCGGTTACGTCAGCAGCAGCTTCAGTTCCCTTATCCTCTTCGAGTTGCTCCCCCTCAGATACAGAGGAAGGTTTCTCTGTTCCCTCGGGGTTTTCAACTCCCTGAGGTTGTGAAGTAGAAGCAGCAGCAGCCTTTTCATTTATCTCCCCCTCAGCATTATGGGGAAGATCTTCAGCTTTCTTCTCCCCCTCTTCTACATCATGATTGGGGGAGGAAATAGATTGTTTAGCAACAACAGTCATAGGATCACTGTCTTCTAGGCCAGTGATACCTATGTAGGTTTCAATCGCTACTATTCTGTCTTCTAGGCCAGAAATAGCAGGACTGGTCTTTTGGAGTTCAGTTCGATCGGCCTGAGTAAAGTGAGACTTTGGGGCATCCAGGCGATTTAGTATCTACTGTAGAAGATCTTTGACCGTCGTCACTTCACCCTTAAGAGTACCAACCTCTGTCTTCAATGATGTGACTTCATCGGACAGAGTGGTGAAGTTTGTTGCGAGGGTGGTTTTGGTCAGGGTGAGATTGTTGATGGCGTCGGAGTTGTCAGCGATAGTAGTGGCAAAGGATCCAATACTTCCTGACACCTTCTCCAGATCAGCACTGGATGCCTTCTTTTCAACAACCTCGGTCAGCTTCTTGAGGTTCTCTCCAGCGTCTGTTACAGTTGAAGAGTTTGTGGAGAATGTGGGGTTGTAAGAATCAACTTTTGTTTCCAGGGCCTTCATGGAGTTGTTGATATCCCCTAAATTAGGACCTGAAAAAGTAAAAGACTTATGAGCTAAGGAAAGCTCAAAAGTTTGGGGTTGAGAGAGAGGAAAGTGTGTGGTTTTGTGTATACCTGCAGGTGGGTTGGCGAAATTTTCGAAGCCGTGTAACCCTGAATTGAATTCCATGTCGCCTTCGAAAGTTCCTTCTGCAGGTCCTTGGTTTGCATCCATCATCGCGTGTAAAGCATCAGTAGCTAAATTTTGAACGATGACGGGTGTTCCGGAGAACTGTGGGAAAAGAGGTGTAGTTTCCAAAGATAGAGATGAAGGAGTTAAGGAGGAGAGGATTGGTTGGTTAAGAGGTTCAGCGTTGGATCCGCTGTTAATCACTTCAGTCTGTAGAGAGGCTGAAGGAGGTGGGTTCAGTTCCAAGTTAACAACCTCAGTGTCTAGAGACGCTGAGGCCGGGATGGAAGGGGTGGCTTGTGCAGCTGTGGCAGAGCGTACCACGAAAGCATCCATTGTCTTTTGAGAGACAGGGGTTGAGTCTTCAACCTGAGAAGGTTTGGGTTGCTCCTTGGTTTTCTTGATCCTTTTGGAATCAGTTTGGGAAAAAGAGTATTTCCTTTTACGAGGAGTGGTTTTTGTGGCCTGGTATCAGCGAGGGGTATGGTCGCTGAAGTAGCCACAGAAGTAGAAGAAGGAGGTTTAAGAAGAGATAAGAGAGTAGTAAGACGTACCTCGTTTGCCAGCGGCTTGAAGTCGAGTACTTTAGGGCCAACCTGAGAGAGTCTCAGATCACCCTCTTTTGGGTATTTGTTCCCAAGTCCATCTTGAAAGATGGCGCTGATGAATCTGGGATATGGAACCCAAGAAGGTCTATTAGTCATATCTACTCTGAAAGCGAGGTCGTCATAGATGACTGAGGCCCAGTCAACATGGTGACCTTTCAGCAATGCATAGCCCATTGCTTGCTGAGGTTGAGCGGCTTGATCAGAGGAGCCGGATTTCGATGTCATGCAGCTTATCAAGTGGGCGAATATGAAGTTCATCTCTCTTGGCATTTTGGACTTCTTGATCTGGGTCAGTTTCTTCTCAATTTCCTTGTCCCTCCCTGTGTCCCATGCGTAACCCATCACATCAAAGAATGCAGTGATGGCTTCCCTATCAGCATGATTTTTGTGGTTTGGGAATGGAACAAAGGGTTTTTCTTTGGTAGCTGAGGGTAGGTTGAGTGCACGCCTGATAATGGCAGGGTTGAATTTGGTTGTGCCAAATTTGGTGTCACAGAGAATGACATCAACCATTTTAAAGGAACCTGAGTTCGTCTAGCAGAGTACCAGAACTGAGATAGAAGAAATTTATGAGCAGGGGGCACGAGGGTTAGGGCTGTGGATAAGCAGCAGGTTTTCAGAAAATTCACAGCATCATCCAGATGTGTGACTTGCTTTCGAGGAGGAAACTCGAAAAGCGCATAGAGGTTGTTTGATTTCGAAAAGTCTACTGTCTCCAGCGTAAACTTTACCTGAGCAGCCTTGGTGATAACCACTTTCTCAGCGGTAGGAACGTCAGTAGAGGATGCCATACCTGTTTATCAGTTCAACCAATGATCAACAATAAGAAATAGTCTTAATGTGGAAAGATTTTCCAATAAGATGTTTCGAATTTTGTCCATTTCATTCAGACCAAAAAGTCTTAATGAAGATTAGGGTTTTATTGTTTTGAAAAAGAAAAGCAAACCCAGTAAAAACCTTGTTTTTCAATTTCCTTTAGAGAAGAGGATTCTGGAAAAACGTATGAAGAACAAGTTTAAAATATTTGATTTAAACTTGAAGAACAACCATGAAAAGGTTGTGTTCATAAAACCATGAAAGATATGATTTCATTTTAAGAAGTTCTTTTGTTTGATCTTTTATTAACAATGAGAAGATTATAAACAAGTTAAAAACGGGTAAATAATAAGAATATTAACCTTGTCGTCGAAAGAGAAGATGAACAGTTTTCTGGAAAACTCGAGTTCAATAAGCAACAGTAAATATTTTCTTGCTTGGAAGAGAAGTTGTTCGCATAAAGAGAAAAATATAAACCCGAATGTGTTTATATAGTGAAAGAGGAGAGAGAGAAAAACTAGAGCGGGAAAGTTTTTCATCATGACACGGACACGTGTTTGCATTTGAGTGGTTGGAAAATGAAACGTGCAAACGTGTGTCAAAAAAAGAACGTGCTAGGGGTTATCCATTTGACTTACGTCACAAACGTCCTTTCATATTTTATGGTGTCTCTGAGGTTTTGAAAGCTCAGGGACTCTTTTGAAAACATGAGGCACTGAATAGAAATATCAGTATTGGTTTTAGAAATTTCGAAGTATCGCTTGATAAGGAAGAGATATTCAGCGATGCAATTTGTTTTGAAATCTTGCATTTACATGCGATTGTCAGCGAGTCAAATAGAACGTACCTTAATATCAGCAAGTCAAGACTATTCAGAGAGTATGTGACTTATGGTTTATACAAGTTCATTTGTCATCGCTAATCAAATGTGAACCACTGAAGATTTTAGTCTTCAAAGTTCAGCATTCCAAGCTCACTGATGAGAAAGTTGAATCTTGTCTCATCAAGAGGCTTGGTGAATAGATCAGCTTACTGAAAATCAGTTGGGATAAAATGAAGTTCTATATCACCATTCATCACATGATCTCTGATAAAATGATACCTGATTTCGATATGTTTGGTCTTTGAGTGTAGCACTGGATTGTTTGCTATAACGATGGCACTTGTGATGTCGAAATAGATTGGAATTTTCGAGAGCTGAAGGTCATAGTCCAGTAGTTGATTTCTCATCCACAAGACCTGAGAACAACTTCCAGCAGCTACATATTCAGCTTCAGTGGTTGAAGTGGACACTGAGTTTTGCTTTTTACTTGTCCAACTTACCAGCTTTCCACCCAGGAGCTGACAGCCTCCTGTGGTGCTTTTCCTATCCAATTTGCAACCTGCAAAATCACTATATGAATAGGCGATTAGATCAAACCCTGAGTCTTTGGGATACCAAAGACCTAGGTTCAGAGTACCCTTAAGGTATCGAAAAATTCGGTTTACAGCGATCATATGATATTCATTAGGTTTATCTTGATATTGTGCACACAAACAGGTTGCATACATAATATCAGGTCGGCTAGCTGTAAGATATAACAAAGAGCCGATCATCTCATGGTACATCGTGACATTAACAGGAATACCAGCTGTATCCTTGTTTAGTGTCAGCGGAGGTGCCATAGGGGTTTTCATAGCTGAACTCTCAGTTAAATCGAATTTCTTCAGCATATCTTTAACATACTTTCCCTGATTAATGAAAGTTCCTTTTTCATTTTGCTTTATTTGAAGACCAAGGAAATATGTTAGCTCACCCATAATGCTCATTTTATATTCAACTTTTATCCTTTTAGAAAAGAGAGTACAAAGTTTAGGGTTGGTGGAACGAAATATAATATCATCGACATATATTTGAACAAGAATGATATGACCTTTTACTTTTCTGAAAAATAGAGTTTTATCAATTTTACCACGCTCAAATTTTTCAATAATCAGATAAGAGGATAGAGTGTCATACCATGCACGTGGAGCTTGCTTTAAGCCATAAAGTGCCTTATCCATTTTATAAACATAACCTGGATGTTTAAGATCTGAGAATCCTGGAGGTTGTTCCACGTAGATTTCTTCATTCAGCTTTCCGTTGTGGAATGCTGACTTGACATCCATCTGATATACTTTGAAGTCTTTGTGTACAGCGTAAGCTAAGAATAGACGAATAGATTCTAGTCTAGCCACTGGGGCGAATGTTTCGTCGTAGTCTATACCTTCCTCTTGTCTGTATCCCTGAGCAACAAGACGAGCCTTGTTGCAGGTTACAGTTCCATGTTCGCCCAACTTATTTTGATAGACCCATTTAGTGCCTATCACTGTCTTTTCAGTTGGTCTTCGAACGAGATTCCAAACTTTGTTTCTTTCAAATTCTGTCAGCTCTTCTTGCATAGCGCTGACCCAGTTTGGATCTTTGAAGGCATCATCTATCTTCTTTGGTTCAATCAGAGAGATAAAGTTAATAAATAAGCAAATATTACCTGCACTTCGTTGAGTCTGAACACTAGCGTTTGGATCACCAAGAATTTGATCAATAGGGTGATTTACAGTCCATCGCTGAGCCGGAGCATGAGATGCTGACTCAACCTGAACTGGAGGGGCTAAAGATGAGGCTTCAGCAACTTCTGGAATATCAGTCAAGAGAGGAGTAGGTGCAGATGTCATTACATTCACTGATTGCTGAGAAGTAGATGGTATGTCTGATGCAGAAGGTTCAGAAGCAGGCATAGTGTTTAGAGGAATAGCTGAGACCCAAGATGTTTCAGCTTTACTATTCTGCATGCCAGAGATGATAGTGGGACCATCATCTTCAGCAGGATGAGTATAAGTTTGAGGAGTGGGAATATCTTCTGAATCACCAAGATGTGAAAACATCCATTGATTCAGTTCTTCAGAATCATCAGAGGGTTTAGAATTCGCTGAACGGGATTCGTCAAACGTGACGTGAATAGTTTCTTCTACAGTCTGTCTTCTACGATTGAAGACTCTGAAGGCTTTGGAAACTGAGGAGTATCCAAGAAAGATTCCATCATCAGCCTTAGGATCAAACTTTCCAAGGGCATCTCTGTTGTTAAGTATGAAACACTGACAACCAAAGATGTGAAGAAAGCTAATTGAAGGCTTTCTCCCATGGAAGAGTTCATAGGCTGTCTTTTTGAATCTTTTGACTATCAGCGACCTGTTTTGCGTAAAACAAGCAGTGTTGACAGCTTATGCCCAAAACTGAGTAGGCAGGTGAGAATCGCTGAGCATAGAACGTGCAGCTTCGATGATAGTTCTATTTCTTCTTTCAGCGACTCCGTTTTGCTGTGGTGTTCTCACTGAGGAAAAGTTGTGAGAAATACCCTTACTCTCAAAGAAGGAATCAAGAGAACTGTTTTTGAATTCAGTCCCATGATCACTCCTTATTGAGCGAACGGTCATATTGTTCAGGGTTTCCATCTTATTGAGAAAGTTGATGAGTTCTTCAGGGGTGTCATTCTTTGCACGGAGAAACATTACCCATGTATAGCGAGAGAATTCATCAACAATGACCAATGTATATTTCTTTCCAGCGATGGATTGTTTGTTAACAGGGCCAAACAAATACATGTGGAGAAGTTGTAGAGGAGATGACACTGAGGAAACTTGCTTAGATTTAAAGCTTGCTTTGGTCTGCTTTCCTTTTTCACACGCTGAACATAAGGACTCTTTGGCGTATGAGTGTTGAGGTAGACCAGTGACTAACTCTTTAGAAGAAAGAGTATTCAGTGTCTTGAAGTTGAGATGATAGAGCCTCTTATGCCATAGCCAGTTGACATCAGATGAGGCTTTTGAGAAGAAACATGAGTTCTCAGTGGTTGTGGAGTCCATGTTTATTACATAAACATTTTCCAAGCGATAACCGCTGAGAGCTATCTTCTCCTTTTTGTCAGTGACAAAGCAGGATTCCTTGGTAAAGATTACCTTGTTATCCATGTCGCAAAGCTGACTGATGCTTAGAAGATTATGCTTCAGCCCTTCAATGTATGCGACTCTTCTGAAGGTTGTTGTACCATTAGAGAGTACACCAAACCCTTGGGTATGTCCTTTTCCATTTCCACCGAAGGTTACAGAGGGACCCTTCTCTTCCTTGTATTCAGTGAGCAGGTTTTTCTTACCAGTCATGTGTCTAGAGCATCCGCTATCGAGATACCAGATACCCTTCTTAACCTGCAAACGAAGGAAGATTAGTTTGTCTTGGGTACCCACTTAACCATGTATACACTTTTGTCAGTGGGAGTAGAGAAGTTGGAAGGTTCAGCAGTCTTCGCAGCATTTGAAGATTCAGCTTTGTCCGTCTTCACTTTGGTTAATTTGTTAACCTCAGTGGTCTTCTTTGACTTGGGGGCATTGATCTTCACCTTAGCTATCTTTTCAGCTTTGGTGGTTGTTGGGCACTTATTAGCAATATGATTTGTATGTCCACAGTGATAACATTTCTATAACTAAAAGTAGTCTTAGGACCATTTGCATGCTGAGCTTTTGATTTTGAATTAGAAGGACCAGCACCAAGTAAACTTTTGTTATTTGAAATAGGAGGAACATTCAGTTCTTTGGATTTCTTAACAATAACATCCACTTTGATTCTAGGAGTAGATCGCTGAATAAATCCACGCTGAATAGATCCAGAGATCTTATTCTTAGAATTAAAGGGATAGGTCACTGAAGCTTTAGAAGCATTCAACTTAGCTATAAAGGTACCCTTTTGAGGATTTTGGTTAAAAGCAATTCCTTTACCTTTGTCTTTAGAGACTGAGGTAGTTTTTATATAAACCATTTTCTCTTTACCTTTAGAATTTAAGGTAGAGATTTCCTCAGGGATAGGAGGTTGTGAAGAGGAACACTGAGAAGTTGAAGTGTCAGGGATAGAGGATACGAATATTCTGAATTTAAACATGGAATGGTCAGTGATTGGTTCTAGAGTATCAACTTTATAACCAAGACCACGTTTATCACTAAATGGAATCTGAGACTTTATTATCTCAGTGATCGTTGCTGAGGATTTATACCATCCATCAACAGTAGCTTTATCAGCTTTTAATGCAGCGATAGCTTCTTCGCTCTCGATTTTGACTAGCTGATTCAAATGAACTTGATCTTTAAAATCTTCTTCAATTTTAGAAAGCTTTTCTATTTGAAGGTGACGGTTTTTAAGCTGTTCAGCGAGATCAAGGTTTTGATTTTCAATAACAGTTATGCCATTCATGGCTTCATACAAACTTCTAGTCAGGAGATCGATCTTTCGAGGACTATCAACTTCATCAATATTTGCAATATTGGTAAATAAGGAAGGTGATACCTTAGTAGCAGAGGTTGAAGTAGAGGGAATGTCAGAATTTTCTTCCTCATCTTCAAGCTTGGTTATGAGACAGAGATTGGCTTCATCATCATCTTCCGAATCAGATGATTTTTCTTCATCAGAAGCAGCCCAATCATAGTCAGCCATCAGGCCTTTACCTTTTTTCTTAAAGGTTTTCAGCTTTGAATACCTTTCTTTCAGCTTTTTGTATTTTTCATCTCTAGTCTGAGGAATAAAGTTTTTCTTGAGAAAAGCTGAGGATCTAGAGACTTTCTTTGACCTGCACTCGCTAGCAAAATGTCCTATCTTTTCACAGTTATAGCAAGTAGCAGTATCCTTATCAATAGGGGTTGATGATCTTGGCTTGTCAGTAATAGCAAGAGGTTTATTCCTTTTGAAATTACTCTTTCTAGCAAATCTCCTAAACTTATTAGCTAGGAATGACAGAGCTTCATCATCATCTGAGACGTCAGAATCTGATGATCGTTCAGAGTTGGTCTCCAACTCAGTGACAGTGATAGTCGATCGCTGAGTGGAAGGTGACTCTAAGATTAAAGCAACATGGGTGCTTTTGGAATCTTTTACAAGATTATTCTTAAGATGACTCGATTGCTCATGATTCAGCATCGTGCCATATAAGGTAGAAAGGGTCATAGATTTTAGATCCTTTGACAGCTTGAGACACATAGAATAAATGTCCCAGCTTTCAGGTAAACATTCTAAGAACTTTGTCAGTATTTCAAAGTTTGAATATTCCTTACCAACAGTTTTCAGATCTATTATTAAGCAGTTAAAATGTTGGTGTACTTCAGAGAGAGATTCATTCTTACCACAAATGAAGCTTTCGTACTGTCTTACCAGGTTGATCTTTCGTGAGTCCTGGACTTCAGATGTACCTTCATACTGAACACAGATTGTGTCCCACATAGCTTTTGAGGTTTTCAGGTTCATGACGGAATGGTAGACTTCGTCAGGAAGAGCCATGGAGAGTATGGATCTGGCATTGGTGTCGATAGCCACTTTCTTCTTATCTTCATCAGTCCACATATGAATTTCCTTGGGAATCAGCCTTTCAGGAATAGCAGCTCTATTCTCAGTGGCTGGAACTTCAGGATCAATTCTTACAGGAATATATGGGCCATTTTCAAGATAGTAAGGCATAGTAGGGTCTACACCTTCTAAGAAGAGAATCATCCTATTTTTCCATAGATTAAAGTTATCTCTGGAAAATCTAGGGGGTTTTGCAAGAGAACCATTGTCAATATAGTTAGTCTTTGTGTTGGTTGCCATTTTCAGAAATAGCAAGAAAGAGAAATATTAGTATAGATAAGATCTTGTTTATGAGATTAAACAAATCTGCTCTGATACCACTTGTTGGTCCCGGAGGGTTATCCAAGTTTGTAGAAGGGGGGGTTGAATACAAACACACGATTTTTACTTTTCTAAATTGTTTATTGATAAATCTTAAAACAATTTACAACTTGTTGCGGAACAAGATTAAGGATAAACCTAATCTAAACAAGTTAAGAACTTTAAGTTTCTTGCACTAGAAATAGATAGAAAGAAGATAAGAATATTAAGTATAATATTCTAACACACGGATAGAAAGAAGAAGATGGTCCGAGCACACTTCAAAACTGAAGTAGGGTTCTTCTTATATACTGCATGCATTTAATGCATGGCAGTATCGCTTTACACGTGGCAGCAGCTGAGTGGTTGTATGTACCTTTGTAGACAACCTAGTAGCAGCATGGTGCACAGTGTAGAATCAGAGTTGGTTGTACGATTTCAGACAAAAGGGATGTTCGTTCTGACAATTCGTACGGAGATGTGCAAGGGAGGTAAGACAATAGTATTTTGTAAAGAGACTTCATGATCAGCTTTCGTTGAAGCAGTTCGTTATCAGCGAATGATAAAGTTCAGTGATTGCTGAAGTCTTCTACTTGATACTTCACGTTGAGTGGACAAATCTTGGCTTCGCTGATATCCGCATCAGTTCACTAGTAGACTTGTCCCTGGTTCTTGAGCTTGATCTTCCACTTCAGCGTAGAACATATGTTGACGTGAAACTTATCTTCAGGGATCATAAGTAAACAACTAAACTATCAGCGATCATCTCATAGACTGAACAGACCCAGAGCTATTCGATGAATAGAGTTCGTTGACTATTTAACTTAGAGAGCGAGAGTTCCTATCAGCGGTACTGAAACTGTCTTAGTACTTATCAGCGATAGTGAAACTCTAATACATATTGTTTACTTACAATTTTCACTAAGTGTTTAAGAGAGGGTCATTATCAAATCACTGAGGTTTTGGATCAAGAGCACTAAGTGGGTCTACCGAAACAAGTTGGATGAACATGGAACTGTAACCCACAACAAGGCTCGTCTTGTTGCTCAGGGATACAGACAAGAGGAAGGCATAAACTATGATGAAACCTTTGCCCCAGTGGCAAGACTCGAAGCAATTCGTCTATTTCTAGCATACGTTGTTCACAAAGACTTCAAGGTATATCAAATGGATGTGAAATCAGCATTCCTAAATGGAAGGCTAAATGAAGAAGTCTATGTTGAGCAACCTCCAGGATTCAATGATCCTATGCATCCAGGTTATGTTTATAAGCTGGATAAGGCACTCTATGGCTTAAAGCAAGCTCCTCGTGCATGGTATGACACTCTATCATCTTATCTCCATATTGAAAAATTTGAGCGTAGTAAAATCGATAACACTCTATTTTTCAGAAAAGTAAAAGGTCATATCATTCTTGTTCAAATATATGTCGATGATATTATATTTGGTTCTACTAACCCTGAATTATGTACTCGTTTCGCTGAAAGAATGAAAGCTGAATATAAAATGAGTATGATGGGTGAGCTGACATATTTCCTTGGTCTTCAAATCGAGCAGAATGAAAAAGACACTTTCATTCACCAAGGTAAGTATGTAAATATATGTTGAAGAAATTCGATCTAACTCAAAGCTCAACTACGAAAACCCCTATGGCACCCTTTCGTTGACACTTAACAAGGATCCTTTAGGGAAAGCTGTTAATGTCACTGCCTATAGAGGGATGATCAGCTCTCTTCTGTATCTTACATCGAGCCATCCTGATATTATGTACGCTACTTGTCTATGCACACGATATCAAGCTGAACCTAAAGAATCTCATTTGATCGCTGTAAGCGTATTTTTAGATATCTTAAGGGTACTCCTAACCTAGGTCTTTGGTATCCTAAAGACTTAGGGTTTGATCTAATCGTCTATTCAGATAGTGATTTTGCAGGATACAAATTGGATAGGAAAAGCACCACAGGAGGCTGTCAGCTCCTGGGTGGAAAGCTGGTAAGTTGGACAAGTAAAAAGCAAAACTCAGTGTCCACCTCAACCGCTGAAGCTGAGTATGTAGCCGCTGGAAGTTGTTGTGCTCGGGTCTTATGGATGAGAAATCAACTATTAGACTATGACCTTCAGCTATCCAAAATTCCAATCTATTGCGACAACACTAGTGCCATCGCTATAGCAAACAATCCAGTGCTACACTCAAAGACCAAACACATCGAAACCAGGTAACATTTTATCAGAGATCATGTGATGAATGGTGATATAGAACTTCATTTTATCCCAACTGACTTTCAGTTAGCTGATATTTTTACCAAAACTCTTGATGAGACGAGATTCAACTTTCTCATCAGCGAGCTTGGCATGTTGAACCTAGAAGAGTAAAACTTTCAGTTGTTAGCATTAGACCAGTGATAATAAAATTTTATATCCTTATTCATCATCGAATCTCTTAACAAAAGGTTCCTTGATAACCAGGTACGTTCTTTCTGTCCTAACGCTGAAGTTCACTTCAGCATGCAGAATTTCAAAATAAATTACATCGCTGAATATCTCTTCCTTTCAATGATACTTTTGAAAATCTTAAACTTCTCACTAACATTTCTAATCAGTGTTTCTACATTTTTAAAATCCTCTCTAAATCTTTCAAAACCCCTCAGAGACAACTTAAAATTTTGAAAGCACAGTTGTGACGTCATACAACGGATAACCTCTGGCACGACCTTTCATCTGACACGTTCGCCCATTTCGTTTCCTTGTCCAATAAGATTCAAGGGACGTGTCACGTATCATCATGAGAAACGTTTCCCGTTCATTAGTTTCTCTCTTTACTCTCACTATATAAACCACTTGAGTTTATATTTTTACCTTTTACGCTCTCTAATTTTCTAAAGGCAAAAAGACTCTCTTGCATTCCTAAGCATTTAGATTTTAAGAACTTGTGTTCATCACCTCCAAACTTCAACCAAACTGGTTCTTATTTTTGTTTTAATCCATGTTATTACTTGTTGGTCTTCTTCTTGTTCTTAAAAGATCAAACAAATGTGTTTTCTAAAAACATGAAATCATCTTCTTCATGATTTCATGAACACAACTTGTTTAAAAGTTGTTCTTTTAAGTTTAAAACAAAAATCTTAAAATTAACCTTTCATACGTTTTTTCCAGAATCCTTTCCATAAAAGGAAACTGGAAAAACAAGAAAACTCACTAGTTTTTGGACCTTCTTTTAAAAAAACTAGAAACCCTTGTTTTACTCTCTTTCCTAAAATGGAAACAGAAAAAACCCTAAAACCCTTCATCTTCTTCTCTATTTTGATGTTCTAAACAGAAATGGCAGCCAATACTGAAGTCCCTGCTACCAATGCCACTGATGCCTCTACAAATGCCGCTGATGTTTCTACTCTGAAAAGGCTGAGAAGATGAAACTTGAGCTCCATCAGATCAATTTCCAATCCAACAACTCCTATGCACTCCTGGAGTTCCCAAAGAAGAAAATGGTCACCCACCTTGATGATGTTGTGAACTTCATCAAGACCTGCCCGCTCTCTATAGCGATAACCATAACCCCTCCAGCTCACAAGAGACTTCTCCAACAGTTCTGGTACACTGCCCACCGTACCACTGCCATTTCCACCAAGAACAACAGGGAATACGACGTCATAGCCTTTGAAACCGAACTGGGCAGTGGAAACATCTCCCCAACTGCTATTCGGTCAGCCCTGAACCTGCCTGCTGGCCCGAAGAAGACACACCCCTTCGTTCCATTCCCTGACCCCAACACACCTGAAGGAAAGGCTGAACCCATCACTTTCCTTGAATGCTGGCCGCAATGGCCCTGAAAAGAAGATCACCACTGTTTTTAAAAACAAGATGCATTCGGAGATGAATTTCATCTTCGCTCACGTGATCAGCTGCCTCACAGCAAAACTGGTTCCACTGACCGGGCCTCGAAACATCAGTGTGCAATGGCTTATGCTCTCCTGAAGGGTCTCCACGTCGACTGGGCCCGTATAATTTTTGAAGATATGATGGACAAGGTGGAGCTGCCTGAACGCCCGAGCGTTGTCCCATATCCCCGATTTCTCAGCGCCACCTTCAAATATGGCCTGAAAGAAGACTTCCCTAAGAATGGAGACCTGAAGTTTTCCCAGGTCGGCCCAAAAGTTCTAGACTTCAAGCCAGTGGCGAACGAGGTACGTCTTTCTACACTTTTAACTCTTCTTCGCTCTCCTTCTTCTACTTCAGTGGCTACTGCTACAGCAGCGGTCGCCCCAACCGCTGGCACCCAGGCCACTACCACCACCTCTTCCAAAAAGAGGAAACAATCTGAACCCAACCTTCGCAGCCATAAGTCCAAAAAGATTTCAAAGGAGAAGCCCAAGCCTTCTCAAGCATAAGATACAGCGTTGGTTTCTTCACAGGCCACGCTGGACACTTTCGTGGTACACTCCGCCACAACCGCTTCAGCCACCCCTTCACAAACCGTTACAGTGCCTCAATTCACTGACATTTTCATGGATGAGAACCCCAACCTCACAGTGCCTCAAAGCGTTGCTGAGAGAATTTCCAGCGCCTCCAACGCTGATTCTATTATGCCCCACCTCTCTCAAACTTCGCTTCTACCTCTGCTCCTTTTCTCTTCACATTGGCACCTACTATGCCATCGATCACCCTATCGGATTCTGCTACTGCCCATCTTCAGCAAATGATGCAGCAAAACGTTGGACCTGTAGGGTCGTCCATCCCTGCTGGAACTTTCGAAGACGACTTGGAACATCATTCCGGGTTTTGTGACATCTACAATTTCTCAAAACCGCCTACAGGTATCCCAAACACTAATCCTCTCTCTGGACCCCCAACTTATGAGCTTTCCTTTGCTCACAAGTTTTCTTCTTTTACAGGTCCAAACTTGGGCACAATCAGCAAGTCCCTTAAGGACATCGCTGATAAGGTGGACTCTCTCACCACCACCATCTCAAACAACTCTTCAGTGGTTACAGACGGTCAAAGACAAGGCTTCAAACGTTGGCGTCTCCAAGTTGGATGGAGGTTTCAACACGGTGAAAGTTGCCATCGTCACCAACACTTCCACCCTCGCCAACCTACAAACCGCTATCACTGACCTCTCTACTGGTTTTTCATCTCTCAGTGGTGAGATGAATTCGCTGAAGACTAACTTCAGTGGTCTTCAAGGTGAGGTGAGCAGTCTTGCGTACAAAGTCACTGAGAATAATGACTTGCTCACAAAGATCCTCGAGCGTCTCGAAGCTCCCACTATCCCTCTTTCCCAATTATCTCAGTATGACCGGGAGAAGATGGAACTGGCAGTGGACTTTATACTCGAAAGTACCCCTGCTATATCCGGCCTAGATGACAGATTAGCAGTAGTAGAAACGCATTTGGGATCCCCTGGCCAAGAAGACAGGGATCCTGAACATTATGTTATTGCTGACAATGCTGCCTCCTCCATCGAAAATGTGGAAGAGGGGAGAAGACACATGAAGACTGATAACTCTATTTTTAGAGTTATTATTTCCTTTTATTTTTATTTTCTTTGCTCAAATTTTAGCCATTTTACTTCTAAAATCACCCATTCTTGGTAATATTCCGAAAATTGAGCAAAAAGAGTGAACCACAGTTTTTATAAACCATTTGGTAGATTTATGCTGCACTTTTACGAAAATTCTGCAGTGACTTGCGGAGTGCCCACTCCGGATCCCACTGGCGTGCCAAAAAGAAGACAAATGAAATTTATATCTCAGCTTGGAAATCAGTCCTGGAGAATAGAAGAGTCTATGGCAGAAGCATGGGAAGAAAAGCAACAAGCATGTCCCATTGAAGATGGCAATTAGAATAGTTTATTAAAACCAATGGTACTTAAAGTTGACTTTTTAGAAAAGGTGAAGAGACCTTGGGGTAAAAGGCTACAAACTTGTGGAGAGAAGCTTGGCTCATGGGAAATGGATTTTGTGTCTTCCACTTTGATCTTTTAGCCTCTAGATAATTCTTCATTTTTGTTTGGTCCAACTTTTCCTCTAAGTATATAAAGAGGTGTTGGGTTTCATTTATCACAACATTCCATCTACCACATTTAGTGCAAGATAGTTATAGTTTTAGCTCTAGAATTTACTGCAGTAGTCTTAATTTTCTGCACTTTAATTCCTTGTGTAATCTTTAATTTGAAGTAATTTGTAGCAGTGCTGTACTCACAGTGCCCACTGCGGTTTTTAATCGAAGTCACTTTCAGTATGTTTATTTGCAACTTCTCATTCCCTGTTTTCTTTACTTCGGTAATTATGAGCGAAACATCCCTGAGGATGTAGGAAGGAAAAGTACCTGGATTTTATGAAAAATGCTTGAGTAATGATGCCCAATGATGCGAACAATGATGCGAACAAGCTGATCACTTGGATTTTAGGAAAAGTACCTGGATTGTTTTGGTCATTCACTCTCGACTATTTCCCAATGATGCGAACAAGTTGATCACTTGTGAGGATCTAAAGTCTAGTTCTTAACTCATAAATGAGTAGAATGTAGTGACACGAGCTTGGATGATGCTAGGGAATTCGAAAGAATTCTTATGACACTTGCAAAAGTGAGGTCTGCACAGTGAGCTAATCTCAACCCATTGGAGTAGTAGGCAAGCTAGTTTGTGTACTTAAAAACACTTAGAGTATTTGTCTCTACACATTCCATCAAGGCCTGAAAAGGTCCATTTTGAGATTACCATTGACAAACAGTAAAGACTAAGAGTATGGGATTTTTACTAGGAGGTGTGAATATTTGTGTAACCGAGCTTCTCTAACGGGATTGCCCACTTTGCACACGTATTTAATATAAAATCTAGGGAATATCTAACCTACATTCCTTCTTTTAAATCTTTAGTAACTCGTTAAATTAGCATTTCACCAAACAAACCAACCTATTGCTTCCTCTGTAACTGAAACTTGTAAAAGGAGCTCATGAGAACCATATTGTCTTGATTGCCCAGTCTCTGTGGATACGATTCTGGTATTTTACCAACTATTACTTGCTGTGATGATCATAATGGCCAGTGTACACTTGCGTTTCCCACTGTGGATAGTTTGCATCCCACTGCGATTAATTCACATAATGGTCAAAGACAAGGCTTCAAACGCTGACGTCTCCAAGTTGGATGGAGGTTTCAACACGGTGAAAGTTGCCATTATGTTGTTGCTGACATATGTTGTTGCCGAGGAGTGAGGAGGGTCCCCTGGCCAAGAAGACAGGGATCCTCAACATTATGTTGTTGCTGACAATGCTGCCTCCCCCATCCAAAATGTGGAAGAGGGGGAGAAGACACATGAAGACCTTCCCCATTTTTCTGAGGGGGGGGGATAAGATTGAAGACCCTCAAGAAGATGAGAATCCTGAGGGAACCGCTGAAAGTCCCTCTCCTTCTGAGGGGGAGCAAGGCGAGGATCCTCCTCACTCCTCGGCAAAAGACGTTGTTGATGTTTCCTCATAGGGTGAGGAGGATGCTGAAGAAGACGAAGACCTAGAGCTGAACGACGACGAACCCTCGTCTTCCTGAAAGGAGGATGATGATGATGACGACGATGACGGCTTCGTCTTCCAGTCTGCACAGAAAAGAGTCCTTGCTCAGAAAGGGGTCTCTATAAATGAACCAGGGGAGGGGACCAAGAAAAAATCTCCAGCGAAGACTGCCACCAAAAAAAACACAAAGGCCTTGCTGCTGACAACTTGGTTATTCTCCTTAAAAAGCCAGTGTGGCAGGTATGTTATTTTCTATTCCCTTACACTGCATCCCTCTTCTACCCCTTATTGTTAGCTCCAACTTCTGTAATTAAGAAGTATTGAAAAATAGGCTGTGTAGTCATCGACAGAGGCCTCTGCCAAGTCACCGAGTGAAGACCGAAGTGAAGAATCAACAGAAGAACTTCTCAGAGGACAAGGCCACAGAGCCTCTGTCATACTTGACAGAGCCTCTATGGTATGAAGACTGAATACTTAGAAGAATATCTGAAGTTCAATACGAAGACGATCGTGCCTCTCACGTTTCCTGTTGTACGAAGATTCTGAAGATCATTCGTACAAGGCGTGCCCTGCACATTCCACGTGTCAACCTCTGATGAGTTACGCACTTGGCAGAAGACGGCGCATTATGTTAACGTTGTACCTGTAGCAGTCCCACGATCTTGTCTTGTACCTTTAAGTACTTATTGTCTAAAGCTTGTCCCCTATAGTTTAGTATAAATAGAAGGCTCATGTTGAGCTCTTCTATTAACTTTGCACGACACACACACCCATTAGAGCAGAATTCTATTTAACCTTCGGTGTTCTTATTTGAATCAATACAAAGTGAATCATTGTGTTAATCTCCTGTTTATTTATACTTTGTTTTGTTGATTATGTGTGCTTATCTACCAATTAATTCCTCTTTAGTTTGCTAAAACGCTTCCGCACTCTAATCTGTTTGAACTAATAGGTATTTATATCATTGTTGAGTAAAATCGGGATCAACAATTGGTATCAGAGCCATCCTTGATTTTCTATATCAAGAGATCCTCTCTAACAGTGATTTTTGGTAGAAACTTGGAGTGTCTTTAACCTGTTCTTTGTTTAATTCCAAACAGTCTCTGTTTTTCTGCCATTCTAGACCAGTTTGACTTTGGTAAACTTACAGAACCTGTTTTCTCGGTTAAAACTCCATTTTAGTGCATTGTTCAAAGCTTTTAAGTTTACAAGCTCTCTTTCGAAAATCAAACCCATCATCTGAAAGTTTAGGTTCATACTCTGTTTTTCTGGTATTTTTCAAAATTCTGAAAATGGCAAACACCAACAATTTTTTCACTGCTGGTTCTTTAACAAAACTACCCACTCTGCTAAGAGATGAGTACCCTCAATGGAAGATACGAATGATTCACTTTTCGAGGGTACCGACAAAGAACTTTTCTACTACATCCACAATTCTCCTTTCGTGCCCATGGTCACAGTACCACGTGTACCTGCCACAGACGATACTCCAGAGATTCCTGAGCACGAAAAACCAAAGACTAAGGATAAATGGTCTCCCCAAGATTAGGAGAAATACAAAGTTGCTCAGAAGACCAAGAGGCTTCTGATAATGGCCATACCCAATGACCTCTGATAAAACCCAGAATCTAGCAATATGATATGAACAAATATAGAGAGAATCTAGAGAGCAAATATGTCATCCATATATTCAACATATGAGTACAAATGACATTGGCATGAAAGTGTTCTAGATTATTACTTGCTAATGAACTAGACATGCCTATTTATACCCATAACATACAAGGTATAAAGGCAAAGCAATACAGCAAGGACTAATGCAGTACATTGACTTTACAGTAAATCTTGAATACAATAATGCTCTAACAATCTACCCCTTTGGATTCAAGATTTAAAAAATATGACAGCAGTCTTCAGCTCTTTGTAAAGTCAATCTTCTCCAATAGACACTCTATCAAACCATCTTCAAGTCTTGTACATGAAAAACAGATCTTTGCAGCTTTATCAGTCTTTGACAAACAGTAACTTCTCGTATCCTTCTTGATGCAAGCAACTTAGTTCTCATATTAACTTTCTCATATTAAAAGGATCCGAAACCATCAATTCGGATGTAGGCAGATCAGAAACCAATTGAATTCGGATGTAGACAGATCCGAAACCAATAGAATTCGGATGTAGACAGATCCAAAACCAAGAGAATTCGGAACAAGAAGGATGCGAAACCATCAATTCGTATCATGTAGGATGCGAAACCATGTGAATTCGGATCAAGGCATATGCGAAACCATCAATTCGGATCAAGTTGGATGCGAAATCTCCATATTTTTGAACATTTAGGTGTAAGCTCAATCCGAGAATTATACCTCTCAGATCTAAGATAACCAAATTCAGCAACATTTCAGACTTCACATGATCCGAAACCAATGCAATTTTGAACAATCCGAATCCAGCATGCAAATTTTGGACTTCTTGTATTTTGATTGATTTCTTGAACTTAGTATCTTCATCTCTTTGATCTTGAATTATCTTCGACATGAAATTGAATTAAACATTTCTCCCCCTTTTTCGATGATTGTGAGCATCATAATCATCAAAACACCTTTTTCAATTTCAATCGCATCTCTGAGTATCACTAACAATCTCCTCCTTAATGAATAACCTTGCTCCCCCTCAAAATAAGATTTTTGGAGCAATTTGTTTTCTCCCCCTGAAAATATGCATATATTTCATTAAAGCACAATATTTGAAATTTTAGCACAGATTTAAAAAAAATTATACAAGGAAAATAAAATTGATTGAACTACATTTTATAACTACTAACATTTGATCATTTGAAACATTACAAAAGAAATCCAACTTAATGAAATTTAACAGATTTTTCAATCAAATGAAATCAAATGCATGTGTTTGGATTCAAATACAAGTCATCATTGCATATCAAGTTAAAAATGTTAAGTTTAAAACCCCTTTATTAAATCTATTTGGTGTGAAAGCATGCGAAATATGATTAGCTTCATGCATATGCAATTCTAAAACATATAAGAATACATTGCTCTACTCACACTCTTTGTCCAAAATCAGGATTTTCACAAATTTACGGGTTTATCGCGACTTTGTATTATCCCCAAGTTTCAAGAGATGTGTGCGCATTGGCATCTTTTTATTTTGTGCTCATCGGCATCTTTTAATCAAAAAGTTTAGTAAGAATAAGATACACCGTTAAACATGGCTTTGTATCTGGTTCTATAGCAGGATTTGGGTCAGCCGATCCCAGACCAATTGGCTTTAGGTGCTAGGTGTCGAGCACCCCTTAGGACCTACTCTCCCAAACCAGAAAGGCCACAGGTACAAACTTTCAAACTAAATGTTTTTTTTATCTCAATCACTTGGTTTTAAAACATAGTGCTTCCCCCATATTTTCGTTTCCATTCATCATTCTGACAATTAGGCTTTTTGAGCATTAGTAAATCTTGAATACAATAATGCTCTAACAACATCTTCCAATCCCTAGATGCGTGTGAATATGCATACGATCTATGGAAGGAACTGGAGAAACAATTGGAGGGAGGGGCCAAGACTCAGAAGAACCGCAGAGCTTAATGCATCAACGAGTACTACGCTTTCAAAGCTCTGCCGACAGAATCTCTGCCGTCAACTTACGACAGGTTCAACTCTCTGATAAACAAGTGCAAGAAGTTTGGCATCCACAGAACCTCTGAGGAAAACAATGTTGATAAACCCAGATCTAGAAATCAAGAATATAGAGAGAATCTAGAGAGCAAATGTGTCATTCATATATTGAACTTGAGAGTACAAATGACAATATGCATGAAGTGTTCTGGATTGTTATCTAACTATTGAACTAGACAAGCCTATTTATACCCATAACATACAAGGTATAAAGGCAAAGCAATACAACATAGACTCAATACAGTACATTGACTTTACAGTAAATCTTGAATACAATAATGCTCTAAGAATCTCCCCCTTTGGATTCAAGATTTAAAAAATATGACAGCAGTCTTCAGCTCTTTGTAAAGTCAATCTTCTCCAACAGACACTCTATCAAACCATCTTCAAGTCTTGTACATGAAAAACAGATCTTTGCAGCTTTATCAGTCTTTGACAAATAGTAACTTCTCGTAACCTTCTTGTTGCAAGAACCTTAGTTCTCATATTAACTTTAAGGATCCGAAACCATCAATTCGGATGTAGGCAGATCAGAATCCAATACAATTCGGATGTAGACAGATCCGAAACCAAGAGAATTTGGATCAGTAGGATGCGAAACCATCAGATCTCGGACCAAGAAGGATGCGAAATCATAGAATTCGTATCATGTCGGATGCGAAACCATGTGAATTCGGATGAAGTTGAATACGAAACCATAGGAATTCGTATCAAGTTGAATGCGAAACCATCAGAATTTGGATCAGAAGGATGCGAAAACATCTATATTGTTGAACTTTTAGGTGTAAGCACAATCCGAGAATAATACCTCTCAGATCTAAGATAACCAAATTCAGCAACATTTCAGACTTCACATGATCCGAAACCAATGCAATTTTGAACAATCCGAATCCAGCATGCGAATTTTGGACTTCTTGTATTTTGATTGATTTCTTGAACTTAGTATCTTCATCTCTTTGATCTTGAATTATCTTCGACATGAAATTGAATTAAACATTTCTCCCCCTTTTTCGATGATTGTGAGCATCATAATCATCAAAAAACCTTTTTCAATTTCAATCGCATCTCTGAGTATCACTAACAATCTCCTCCTTATTGAATAACCTTTCTCCCCCTCAAAATAAGAATTTTGGAGCAATTTGTTTTCTCCCCCTGAAAATATGCATATATTTCATTAAAGCACAATATTTGAAATTTTAGCACAAATTTAAAAAAAAATTATACAAGGAAAATAAGGAAAATAAAATTGATTGAACTACATTTTATAACTACTAACATTTGATCATTTGAAACTTTACAAAAGAAATCCAACTTAATGAAATTTAACAGATTTTTCAATCAAATGAAATCAAATGCATGTGTTTGGATTCAAATACAAGTCATCATTGCATATCAAGTTAAAAATGTTCAGTTTCAAACCCCTTTATTAAATCTATTTGGTGTCAAAGCATGCGAAATATGATTAGCTTCAAGCATATGAAATTCTAAAACATATAAGAATACATTGCTCTACTCACACTCTTTGTCCAAAATCAGGATTTTCACAAATTTACGGGTTTATCGCGACTTTGTATTATCCCCAAGTTTCAAGATATGTGTGCGCATTGGCATCTTTTTATTTTGTGCTCATTGGCATATTTTAATCAAAAAGTTTAGTAAGAATAAGATACACCGTTAAACATAGCTTTCTATCTGGTTCTATAGCAGGATTTGGGTCAGCCGATCCCAGACCAATTGGCCTTAGGTGCTAGGTGTCGAGCACCCCTTGGAACTTACTCTCCCAAACCAGAAAGGCCACATCGATATATCTTAAACCCATTTGTACCAGTAAAACATGGCTTTCTATCTGGTTATATAGCAGGATTTGGGTCAGCCGATCCCAGACCAGTTGGCCTTAGGGACTAGGTGTCGAGCACCCCTTAGGACCTACTCTCCCAAACCAGAAAGGCCACAGGTACAAACTTTCAAACTAAATGTTTTTTTTTATCTCAATCACTTGGTTTTAAAACATAGTGCTTCCCCCATATTTTCGTTTCCATTCATCATTCTGACAATTAGGCTTTTTGTGCATTAGTAAATCTTGAATACAATAATGCTCTAACAACCTCTTCCAATCCCTAGATGCGTGTGAATCTGCATACGATCTATGGAAGGAACTAGAGAAACAATTGGAGGGAGGGGCCAAGACTCAGAAGAACCGCAGAGCTCAATGCATCAACGAGTACTACGCTTTCAAAGCTCTACCGACAGAATCTCTGCCGTCAACTTACGACATGTTCAACTCTCTGATAAACAAGTGCAAGAAGTTTGGCATCCACAGAACCTCAGAGGAAAACAATGTGGATAAACCCAGATCTAGCAATCAAGAATATAGAGAGAATCTAGAGAGAAAATGTGTCATTCATATATTGAACTTGAGAGTACAAATGACAATATGCATGAAGTGTTCTGGATTGTTATCTAACTATTGAACTAGACAAGCCTATTTATACCCATAACATACACGGTATAAAGGCATAGCAATACAGCATAGACTCATTACAGTACATTGACTTTACAGTAAATCTTGAATACAATAATGCTCTAAGAATCTCCCCCTTTGGATTCAAGATTTAAAAAATATGACAGCAGTCTTCAGCTCTTTGTAAAGTCAATCTTCTCCAACTGACACTCTATCAAACCATCTTCAAGTCTTGTACATGAAAAACAGATCTTTGCAGCTTTATCAGTCTTTGACAAACAGTAACTTCTCGTAACCTTCTTGTTGCAAGAACCTTAGTTCTCATATTAACTTTAAGGATCTGAAACCATCAATTCGGATGTAGGCAGATCAGAAACCAATAGAATTCGGATGTAGACAGATCCGAAACCAAGAGAATTTGGATAAGTAGGATGCGAAACCATCAGATCTCGGACCAACAAGGATGCGAAATCATAGAATTCGTATCATGTCGGATGCGAAACCATGTGAATTCGGATGAAGTTGAATACGAAACCATAGGAATTCGTATCAAGTTGAATGCGAAACCATCAGAATTTGGATCAGAAGGATGTGAAAACATCTATATTGTTGAACTTTTAGGTGTAAGCACAATCCGAGAATAATACCTCTCAGATCTAAGATAGCCAAATTCAGCAACATTTCAGACTTCACATGATCCGAAACCAATGCAATTTTGAACAATCCGAATCCAGCATGCGAATTTTGGACTTCTTGTATTTTGATTGATTTCTTGAACTTAGTATCTTCATCTCTTTGATCTTGAATTATCTTCGACATGAAATTGAATTAAACATTTCTCCCCCTTTTTCGATGATTGTGAGCATCATAATCATCAAAAAACCTTTTTCAATTTCAATCGCATCTCTGAGTATCACTAACAATCTCCTCCTTATTGAATAACCTTGCTCCCCCTCAAAATAAGAATTTTGGAGCAATTTGTTTTCTCCCCCTGAAAATATGCATATATTTCATTAAAGCACAATATTTGAAATTTTAGCACAGATATAAAAAAAAATTATACAAGGAAAATAAAATTGATTGAACTACATTTTATAACTACTAACATTTGATCATTTGAAACTTTACAAAAGAAATCCAACTTAATGAAATTTAACAGATTTTTCAATCAAATGAAATCAAATGCATGTGTTTGGATTCAAATACAAGTCATCATTGCATATCAAGTTAAAAATGTTCAGTTTCAAACCCCTTTATTAAATCTATTTGGTGTGAAAGTATGCGAAATATGATTAGCTTCAAGCATATGCAATTGTAAAACATATAAGAATACATTGCTCTACTCACACTCTTTGTCCAAAATCAGGATTTTCACAAATTTACGGGTTTATCGCGACTTTGTATTATCCCCAAGTTTCAAGATATGTGTGCGCATTGGCATCTTTTTATTTTGTGCTCATTGGCATATTTTAATCAAAAAGTTTAGTAAGAATAAGATACACCGTTAAACATGGCTTTCTATCTGGTTCTATAGCAGGATTTGGGTCAGCCGATCCCAGACCAATTGGCCTTAGGTGCTAGGTGTCGAGCACCCCTTGGAACTTACTCTCCCAAACCAGAAAGGCCACATCGATATATCTTAAACCCATTTGTACCAGTAAAACATGGCTTTCTATCTGGTTATATAGCAGGATTTGGGTCAGCCGATCCCAGACCAGTTGGCCTTAGGGACTAGGTGTCGAGCACCCCTTAGGACCTACTCTCCCAAACCAGAAAGGCCACAGGTACAAACTTTCAAACTAAATGTTTTTTTATCTCAATCACTTGGTTTTAAAACATAGTGCTTCCCCTATATTTTCGTTTCCATTCATCATTCTGACAATTAGGCTTTTTGAGCATTAGTAAATCTTGAATACAATAATGCTCTAACAACCTCTTCCAATCCCTAGATGCGTGTGAATCTGCATACGATCTATGGAAGGAACTGGAGAAACAATTGGAGGGAGGGGCCAAGACTCAGAAGAACCGCAGAGCTCAATGCATCAACGAGTACTACCCTTTCAAAGCTCTACCGACAGAATCTCTGCCGTCAACTTACGACATGTTCAACTCTCTGATAAACAAGTGCAAGAAGTTTGGCATCCACAGAACCTCTGAGGAAAACAATGTTGATAAACCCAGATCTAGCAATCAAGAATATAGAGAGAATCTAGAGAGAAAATGTGTCATTCATATATTGAACTTGAGAGTACAAATGACAATATGCATGAAGTGTTCTGGATTGTTATCTAACTATTGAACTAGACAAGCCTATTTATACCCATAACATACAAGGTATAAAGGCAAAGCAATACAGCATAGACTCATTACAGTACATTGACTTTACAGTAAATCTTGAATACAATAATGCTCTAAGAATCTCCCCCTTTGGATTCAAGATTTAAAAAATATGACAGCAGTCTTCAGCTCTTTGTAAAGTCAATCTTCTCCAACAGACACTCTATCAAACCATCTTCAAGTCTTGTACATGAAAAACAGATCTTTGCAGCTTTATCAGTCTTTGACAAACAGTAACTTCTCGTAACCTTCTTGTTGCAAGAACCTTAGTTCTCATATTAACTTTAAGGATCCGAAACCATCAATTCGGATGTAGGCAGATCAGAAGCCAATACAATTCGGATGTAGACAGATCCGAAACCAAGAGAATTTGGATCAGTAGGATGCGAAACCATCAGATCTCGGACCAACAAGGATGCGAAATCATAGAATTCGTATCATGTCGGATGCGAAACCATGTGAATTCGGATGAAGTTGAATACGAAACCATAGGAATTCGTATCAAGTTGAATGCGAAACCATCAGAATTTGGATCAGAAGGATGCGAAAACATCTATATTGTTGAACTTTTAGGTGTAAGCACAATCCGAGAATAATACCTCTCAGATCTAAGATAACCAAATTCAGCAACATTTCAGACTTCACATGATCCGAAACCAATGCAATTTTGAACAATCCGAATCCAGCATGCGAATTTTGGACTTCTTGTATTTTGATTGATTTCTTGAACTTAGTATCTTCATCTCTTTGATCTTGAATTATCTTCGACATGAAATTGAATTAAACATTTCTCCCCCTTTTTCGATGATTGTGAGCATCATAATCATCAAAAAACCTTTTTCAATTTCAATCGCATCTCTGAGTATCACTAACAATCTCCTCCTTATTGAATAACCTTGCTCCCCCTCAAAATAAGAAATTTTGGAGCAATTTGTTTTCTCCCCCTGAAAATATGCATATATTTTATTAAAGCACAATATTTGAAATTTTAGCACAGATATAAAAAAAAATTATACAAGGAAAATAAAATTGATTGAACTACATTTTATAACTACTAACATTTGATCATTTGAAACTTTACAAAAGAAATCCAACTTAATGAAATTTAACAGATTTTTCAATCAAATGAAATCAAATGCATGTGTTTGGATTCAAATACAAGTCATCATTGCATATCAAGTTAAAAATGTTCAGTTTCAAACCCCTTTATTAAATCTATTTGGTGTGAAAGCATGCGAAATATGATTAGCTTCAAGCATATGCAATTCTAAAACATATAAGAATACATTGCTCTACTCACACTCTTTGTCCAAAATCAGGATTTTCACAAATTTACGGGTTTATCGCGACTTTGTATTATCCCCAAGTTTCAAGATATGTGTGCGCATTGGAATCTTTTTATTTTGTGCTCATTGGCATATTTTAATCAAACAGTTTAGTAAGAATAAGATACACCGTTAAACATGGCTTTCTATCTGGTTCTATAGCAGGATTTGGGTCAGCCGATCCCAGACCAATTGGCCTTAGGTGCTAGGTGTCGAGCACCCCTTGGAACTTACTCTCCCAAACCAGAAAGGCCACATCGATATATCTTAAACCCATTTGTACCAGTAAAACATGGCTTTCTATCTGGTTATATAGCAGGATTTGGTCAGCCGATCCCAGACCAGTTGGCCTTAGGGACTAGGTGTCGAGCACCCCTTAGGACCTACTCTCCCAAACCAGAAAGGCCACAGGTACAAACTTTCAAACTAAATGTTTTTTTTTATCTCAATCACTTGGTTTTAAAACATAGTGCTTCCCCCATATTTTCGTTTACATTCATCATTCTGACAATTAGGCTTTTTGAGCATTAGTAAATCTTGAATACAATAATGCTCTAACAACCTCTTCCAATCCCTAGATGCGTGTGAATCTGCATACGATCTATGGAAGGAACTGGAGAAACAATTGGAGGGAGGGGCCAAGACTCAGAAGAACCGCAGAGCTCAATGCATCAACGAGTACTACGCTTTCAAAGCTCTACCGACAGAATCTCTGCCGTCAACTTACGACATGTTCAACTCTCTGATAAACAAGTGCAAGAAGTTTGGCATCCACAGAACCTCTGAGGAAAACAATGTTGATAAACCCAGATCTAGCAATCAAGAATATAGAGAGAATCTAGAGAGAAAATGTGTCATTCATATATTGAACTTGAGAGTACAAATGACAATATGCATGAAGTGTTCTGGATTGTTATCTAACTATTGAACTAGACAAGCCTATTTATACCCATAACATACAAGGTATAAAGGCAAAGCAATACAACATAGACTCGTTACAGTACATTGACTATACAGTAAATCTTGAATACAATAATGCTCTAACAATCTCCCCCTTTGGATTCAAGATTTAAAAAATATGATAGCAGTCTTCAGCTATTTGTAAAGTCAATCTTCTCCTACAGACACTCTATCAAACCATCTTCAAGTCTTGTACATGAAAAACAGATCTTTGCAGCTTTATCAGTCTTTGACAAACAGTAACTTCTCATAACCTTCTTGATGCAAGAACCTTAGTTCTCATATTAACTTTAAGGATCCGAAACCATCAATTCGGATGTAGGCAGATCAGAAACCAATAGAATTCGGATGTAGACAGATCCGAAACCAAGAGAATTCGGATCAGTAGGATGCGAAACCATCAGATCTCGGACCAAAAAGGATGCGAAATCATAGAATTTGTATCATGTAGGATGCGAACCATGTGAATTCGGATGAAGTTGAATACGAAACCATAGGAATTCGTATCAAGTTGAATGCGAAACCATCAGAATTTGGATCAGAAGGATGCGAAAACATCTATATTGTTGAACTTTTAGGTGTAAGCACAATCCGAGAATATCACCTCTCATATCTAAGATAACCAAATTCAGCAACATTTCAGACTTCACATGATCCGAAACAAATGCAATTTTGAACCATCCGA
The DNA here is from genome assembly GCA_033807775.1 of Saussurea involucrata. Lineage (NCBI taxonomy): Eukaryota > Viridiplantae > Streptophyta > Magnoliopsida > Asterales > Asteraceae > Saussurea > Saussurea involucrata. The sequence continues at coordinate 55,005,380 of CM066313.1, read as the reverse complement.
ATCCAGCATGCGAATTTTGGACTTCTTGTATTTTGAATGATTTCTTGAACTTAGTATCTTCATCTCTTTGATCTTGAATTATTTTCGACATGAAATTGAATTAAACATTTCTCACTATCATCGAAAACCTTTTTCAATTTCAGTCGCGTCTCTGAATATCACTAACAATCTCCTCCTTAATGAATAACCATGCTCCCCCTCAAAATAAGAATTATGGAGCAATTTGTTTTCTCCCCCTGAAAGTATGCATATATTTCATTAAAGAATTATTCATTTCAAATACAGTGCTTTAATGAAAACATTTATACAAGGAAAATAAAATTCATTGAACTACATTTTATAACTACTAACATTTGATCATTTGAAATTTTTACAAAAGAAATCCAACTTAATGAAGTATACCAGATTTTTCAATCAAATGAAATCAAATGCATGTGGTTGGATTCAAAAACAAGACATCATTGCATATCAAGTTAAAAATGTTCAGTTTCAACCCCTTTATTAAATCTATTTGGTTAGCTAGCATGCGAAATATGATTAGCATCAAGCATATGCAATTCTAAAACATATAAGAATACTTTGCTCTACTCACACTATTTGTCCAAAATCAGGATTTTCACAAATTTACGGGTTTATCGCGACTTTGTATTTTCCCCAAGTTTCAAGAGATGTGTGCTCATTGGCATCTTTTTATTTTGTGCTCATTGGCATATTTTAATCAAAAAGTTTAGTAAGAATAAGATACACCGTTAAACATGGCTTTCTATCTGGTACTATAGCAGGATTTGGGTCAGCCGATCCCAGACCAATTGGCCTTAGGTGCTAGGTGTCGAGCACCCCTTGGAACTTACTCTCCCAAACCAGAAAGGCCACATCGATATATCTTAAACCCATTTGTACCAGTAAAACATGGCTTTCTATCTGGTTCTATAGCAGGATTTGGGTCAGCCGATCCCAGACCAGTTGGCCTTAGGGACTAGGTGTCAAGCACCCCTTAGGACCTACTCTCCCAAACCAGAAAGGCCACAGGTACAAACTTTCAAACTAAATATTTTTTTTATCTCAATCACTTGGTTTTAAAACATAGTGCTTCCCCCATATTTTCGTTTCCATTCATCATTCTGACAATTAGGCTTTTTGAGCATTAGTAAATCTTGATTACAATAATGCTCTAACAACCTCTTCCAATCCCTAGATGCGTGTGAATCTGCATACGATCTATGGAAGGAACTGGAGAAACAATTGGAGGGAGGGGCCAAGACTCAGAAGAACCGCAGAGCTCAATGCATCAACGAGTACTACGCTTTCAAAGCTCTGCCGACAGAATCTCTGCAGTCAACTTACGACATGTTCAACTCTCTGATAAACAAGTGCAAGAAGTTTGGGATCCACAGAACCTCTGAGGAAAACAATGTTGATAAACCCAGATCTAGCAATCAAGAATGTAGAGAGAATCTAGAGAGCAAATGTGTCATTCATATATTGAACTTGAGAGTACAAATGACAATATGCATGAAGTGTTCTGGATTGTTATCTAACTATTGAACTAGACAATCCTATTTATACCCATAACATACAAGGTATAAAGGCAAAGCAATACAACATAGACTCGTTACAGTACATTGACTTTACAGTAAATCTTGAATACAATAATGCTCTAACAATCTCCCCCTTTGGATTCAAGATTTAAAAAATATGACAGCAGTCTTCAGCTCTTTGTAAAGTTAATCTTCTCCTACAGACACTCTATCAAACCATCTTCAACTCTTGTACATGAAAAACAGATCTTTGCAGCTTTATCAGTCTTTGACAAACAGTAACTTCTCGTAACCTTCTTGATGCAAGAACCTTAGTTCTCATATTAACTTTAAGGATCCGAAACCATCAATTCGGATGTAGGCAGATCAGAAACCAATAGAATTCGGATGTAGACAGATCCGAAACCAAGAGAATTCGGATCAGTAGGATGCGAAACCATCAGATCTCGGACCAAGAAGGATGCGAAATCATAGAATTCGTATCATGTAGGATGCGAACCATGTGAATTCGGATGAAGTTAAATACGAAGCCATAGGAATTCGTATCAAGTTGAATGCGAAACCATCAGAATTTGGATCAGAAGGATGCGAAAACATCTATATTGTTGAACTTTTAGGTGTAAGCACAATCCGAGAATAATACCTCTCAGATCTAAGATAACCAAATTCAGCAACATTTCAGACTTCACATGATCCGAAACAAATGCAATTTTGAACAATCCGAATCCAGCATGCGAATTTTGGACTTCTTGTATTTTGAATGATTTCTTGAACTTAGTATCTTCATCTCTTTGATCTTGAATTATTTTCAACATGAAATTGAATTAAACATTTCTCACTATCATCGAAAACCTTTTTCAATTTCAGTCGCGTCTCTGAATATCACTAACAATCTCCTCCTTAATGAATAACCATGCTCCCCCTCAAAATAAGAATTATGGAGCAATTTGTTTTCTCCCCCTGAAAGTATGCATATATTTCATTAAAGAACTATTCATTTCAAATACAGTGCTTTAATGAAAACATTTATACAAGGAAAATAAAATTCATTGAACTACATTTTATAACTACTAACATTTGATTATTTGAAATCTTTACAAAAGAAATCCAACTTAATGAAGTATACCAGATTTTTCAATCAAATGAAATCAAATGCATGTGTTTGGATTCAAAAACAAGACATCATTGCATATCAAGTTAAAAATGTTCAGTTTCAACCCCTTTATTAAATCTATTTGGTTAGCTAGCATGCGAAATATGATTAGCATCAAGCATATGCAATTCTAAAACATATAAGAATACTTTGCTCTACTCACACTATTTGTCCAAAATCAGGATTTTCACAAATTTACGGGTTTATTGCGACTTTGTATTATCCCCAAGTTTCAAGAGATGTGTGCGCATTGGCATCTTTTTATTTTGTGCTCATTGGCATATTTTAATCAAAAGGTTTAGTAAGAATAAGATACACCGTTAAACATGGCTTTCTATCTGGTTCTATAGCAGGATTTGGGTCAGCCGATCCCAGACCAATTGGCCTTAGGTGCTAGGTGTCGAGCACCCCTTGGAACTTACTCTCCCAAACCAGAAAGGCCACATCGATATATCTTAAACCCATTTGTACCAGTAAAACATGGCTTTCTATCTGGTTCTATAGCAGGATTTGGGTCAGCCGATCCCAGACCAGTTGGCCTTAGGGACTAGGTGTCGAGCACCCCTTAGGACCTACTCTCCCAAACCAGAAAGGCCACAGGTACAAACTTTCAAACTAAATGTTTTTTTTATCTCAATCACTTGGTTTTAAAACATAGTGCTTCCCCCATATTTTCGTTTCCATTCATCATTCTGACAATTAGGCTTTTTGAGCATTAGTAAATCTTAAATACAATAATGCTCTAACAACCTCTTCCAATCCCTAGATACATGTGAATCTGCATACGATCTATGGAAGGAACTGGAGAAACAATTGGAGGGAGGGGCCAAGACTCAGAAGAACCGCAGAGCTCAATGCATCAACGAGTACTACGCTTTCAAAGCTCTGCCGACAGAATCTATGCAGTCAACTTACGACAGGTTCAACTCTCTGATAAACAAGTGCAAAAAGTTTGGGATCCACATAACCTCTGAGGAAAACAATGTTGATAAACCCAGATCTAGCAATCAAGAATATAGAGAGAATCTAGAGAGCAAATGTGTCATTCATATATTGAACTTGAGAGTACAAATGACAATATGCATGAAGTGTTCTGGATTGTTATCTAACTATTGAACTAGACAAGCCTATTTATACCCATAACATACAAGGTATAAAGGCAAAGCAATACAACATAGACTCGTTACAGTACATTGACTTTACAGTAAATCTTGAATACAATAATGCTCTAACAATCTCCCCCTTTGGATTCAAGATTTAAAAAATATGACAGCAGTCTTCAGCTCTTTGTAAGGTCAATCTTCTCCTACAGACACTCTATCAAACCATCTTCAAGTCTTGTACATGAAAAACAGATCTTTGCAGCTTTATCAGTCTTTGACAAACAGTAACTTCTCGTAACCTTCTTGATGCAAGAACCTTAGTTCTCATATTAACTTTAAGGATCCGAAACCATCAATTCGGATGTAGGCAGATCAGAAACCTATAGAATTCGGATGTAGACAGATCCGAAACCAAGAGAATTCGGATCAGTAGGATGCGAAACCATCAGATCTCGGACCAAGAAGGATGCAAAATCATAGAATTCGTATCATGTAGGATGCGAACCATGTGAATTCGGATGAAGTTGAATACGAAACCATAGGAATTTGTATCAAGTTGAATGCGAAACCATCAGAATTTGGATCAGAAGGATGCGAAAACACCTATATTGTTGAACTTTTAGGTGTAAGCACAATCCGAGAATAAAACCTCTCAGATCTAAGATAACCAAATTCAGCAACATTTCAGACTTCACATGATCCGAAACAAATGCAATTTTGAACAATCCGAATCCAGCATGCGAATTTTGGACTTCTTGCATTTTGAATGATTTCTTGAACTTAGTATCTTCATCTCTTTGATCTTGAATTATTTTCGACATGAAATTGAATTAAACATTTCTCACTATCATCGAAAACCTTTTTCAATTTCAGTCGCGTCTCTGAATATCACTAACAATCTCCTCCTTAATGAATAACCATGCTCCCCCTCAAAATAAGAATTATGGAGCAATTTGTTTTCTCCCCCTGAAAGTATGCATATATTTCATTAAAGAATTATTCATTTCAAATACAGTGCTTTAATGAAAACATTTATACAAGGAAAATAAAATTCATTGAACTACATTTTATAACTACTAACATTTGATCATTTGAAATCTTTACAAAAGAAATCCAACTTAATGAAGTATACCAGATTTTTCAATCAAATGAAATCAAATGCATGTGTTTGGATTCAAAAACAAGACATCATTGCATATCAAGTTAAAAATGTTCAGTTTCAACCCCTTTATTAAATCTATTTGGTTAGCTAGCATGCGAAATATGATTAGCATCAAGCATATGCAATTCTAAAACATATAAGAATACTTTGCTCTACTCACATTATTTGTCCAAAATCAGGATTTTCACAAATTTACGGGTTTATCGCGACTTTGTATTTTCCCCAAGTTTCAAGAGATGTGTGCTCATTGGCATCTTTTATTTTGTGCTTATTGGCATCTTTTATTTTGTGCACATTGGCATCTTTTAATTTTGAGCTCATTGGCATCTTTTAATCAAAAATTTTAGTAAGAATAAGATACACCGTTAAACATGACTTTCTATCTGGTTCTATAGCAGGATTTGGGTTAGCAGATCCCAGACCAGTTGGCCTTAGGTGCTAGGTGTCGAGCACCCCTTAGAACTTAATTTCCCAAACCAGAAAGGCCACATCGAGATATCTTAAACCCATTTGTACCAGTAGAACATGGCTTTCTATCTGGTTCTATAGCAGGATTTGGGTCAGCCGATCCCAGACCAGTTGGCCTTAGGGACTAGGTGTCTAGCACCCCTTAGGACTTACTCTCCCAAACCAGAAAGGCCACAGGTACAAACTTTCAAACTATATGATAGTGCATAATTTTATCTCAATCACTTGGTTTTAAAACATAGTGCTTCCCCCGTATTTTCGTTTCCATCCATCATTTTGACAAATAGGCTTTTTGAGCATTATATTCTATATAAGTCCAGATTTCCATAATTTTGAGCATTCAGCATAATTTCATTCATGTTTTGCTGACCTTTCGATTTATTTCAGAAGTGAAAGATGAAACAAATATAACTCAGATAATACAAAAACACTTGTAAAATCACCTTGACACACATTTCATTCATTGAATGAAAATTTAAAAAATTCATCTCATTGAATTAAATTTGTTAAGAATCAAACATTCAAAGCAATAGAAATAAAACATAATGCAATGTTACCTTTCACCACTTGTTCCTTGAAACAGAAAGATGTGACAGTTAAGGATATCACCTGAGAAGTATGAGTTCTAAATTGATTTGTTTAGAATTCTTAGTCTTTGAAGTACGGGTCCTGAACTGAATTGTTCAGAAGCCATAGTCGTTGAAGCACGGGTTTTGAACTGATATGTTCAAAACCCAAAAACTCTTTGCTCCCCCTTAATGGTACAAATATTCTTCAAAAAAAAATTCACCACTTCTCTTCTGTTTTCAGTCATGTGTGTGGTATATATGTAACATTCAGCACAACACATGAAGAACCTACAAAACAGATTAAGCAAATTTTGGTACCCAACGGGACTTGGGTCCTAGTGTGTTAGGTGTAGATTTCTTAAAAGGAATATTGTATGTACCGTACCAATAAGAAGTATAATCTTTATGCACAAAATCATTTGACCCACAATAAGAACAACAAATTTTCTTATGTGCCAACCTAATCAGATGATTTACAGAATGAATAGGATTAGGTTTAGCAGAAGATTTACCTTTTGGCGCATTGTTCTTCTTGGCATTTGATGTGGAAGCAGATGATTTTGGTACATCTTTCTTTGAAACTGTTGTGCCTTTGACTCTCCATTCCATCTTCACCTTTTTGAAGACTGGAACTTCTTTAGGTTTGGAAGTATTAACTGTAGGCACATTTGTTTTGTTATCTGATTTATCAAGCAGAGGATTATAGAAGAGATTTGTTGATCGAATCTGATCTTTTGAGAAATCAGTTGATCTATTAAATTGTTTGGAAGGAATGTTTTTAAAGCTTGAACTTGAAGCAGTTTTAAAAGTGCATTCAGAATCATTTGAATTAACAAATGGAGTCTGAAAGATAGTATCATGACAGGCCTGCTTTGAGACGTCAAATTTAAAAATGATGTCTTCAAGTTCTTTGACTTTGTTTATCAAAACATTTTTCTCTTTCGAAATTAGATCAAATTTCTTTTGGAGATCAGATTTGATCAATTGGTCCTTCATAATATTAGCTGATAAACCAGATAATCTTTTGGTAAGATTAAGAACCGCATCTTCAAAATGTTTGCGTTCCGATTCAAAATCTTTTTCCAAAAACTTTCTTTTATCAGTAATCTCTTTGAAAGTTTCCATATTTTTCTTTTTAAGAGTTTTATTTTCCTTTTCAAAGAGATTTTTTTTTTCCGTGAAATCTTTTCTTTCCTTTTCCAAAAGATTTTCTAATTCAGAGATTTTCACGGAAAGTTCAGAACTTTTAATCTCAAAAGATTTGCGTTCAATTTTAAAAACAGCTCTTTCTTTCTCAAGCTTCTCTTTTTCAAAAAATAAAACTTTCCCAAAGTCAGAAACTTGTTTTGAAAGTTTTATATTTCTCAGTTCAAATGCGTCCTTTTCTTTAAGAACTTTCTTTGAAGAATAAGACTCTATTTCACGTTCAGAAAGCTTCTTCTTCAATTCAACGTTTTCACTTTCCAACATTGTTCTTTTCTCTTGAACTCTTTTTATTTGATCTTGTAGATATGAGTTCCCCTTCTCTCTCTCTCTCGATTTCTCTACTCTTCATATCAGCATTTTCACTTTGAAGAGTTGTTACTTTCTCTTGAAGTTTCTTGATTTGATCGTGCAGACTTGAGTTGTCTTTCTTTGTTTCAAGACCTGCAATATATACTTCAAGATCAGTAATTCTTTTAGTAAGTTTAGCATTTGAAGAAGAAATGTCTAAAATATGTCTCTTTAGATCAACATTTTCTTCCTCCAATGCTTTATTTAAAACCAAAAATGAATGATTTGAAGTATTAGGTTTAACAAAAGTTTGCTTCAAACCTTCACTATCTGATTTAACAAAAATTTGTGGAGTTGGAGGTATTTCTGTTATAAGAACTTGTTGCAAAATTTCATTATTTGATTTAACAGAAACTTTTGGAGTTGGAGGTATTTCTGTTATAAGAACTTGTTGCAAAATTTCATTATTTGATTTAACATAAACTTGTGGAGTTGGAGGTATTTCTGTTATAATACTTTGCTTCAAACCCATTTCTCTCTTTGGTATTGCTAGATGTTGATCTTTCAGAAAATCAAGCAGAAATTTTATGAAATACACTATAGAAAAAAAAATTATATAAAATTTTTTCTTGAAAAGATCTTAAAGTGTATAAAATACACTATAAAAAAATTTCGGAAGAAAAAATTTTCTCAATTTTTTTTAATCAACACGAATTCGGATCAAGAAGGATTCGAAACCACGGAATCCGGATGTATAAGGATCCGAAACCAAGGAATTCGGATGTATAAGGATCCGAAACCAAGGAATGCGTATGCTGAAGGATCCGAAACCCCGGATTTCGTATGCTGAAGGATCCGAAACCAACAGATTTCGTATGTATAAGGATCCGAAACCAACGATTTCGTATCCTTAAGGATCCGAAACCCAAACTTGGGAAAATATAACTTTTCGCTTTATGATCCGAAACCAAGTAAAATCTCCCTTGAGTGATCAGAAATCTCTATGAATGATCCGGAATCCTCAAGAATGATCCGAAATCCTCAAGAATAATCTGAAACCTTCACTTAATACCCAAAAACCAATGATTCTGCCACAAATTCTTCGATTCTTGATCAATTGAAATGAAACTTACACCGATTTGTTCGAAATCAAATTCCGCACACTTTTCTTGTTGATTACAAATCCTAATTCGATCAAATAAATCGAATTTTGATCCAAAATCAGTAAAAATCGGGTTTTCGAACAAACATATCTAAAATGGTCAATTCGATGAATTTTGTGCAGAATTTGGTAGAAACTCGTGTATTAAAGATGATCAGGGATGAAAAACGAGTTCAGTGATGTAAAATTTCAATCCAAAAGATCAAAAATGGCTGAAAAGTCGAATTCTGGATGAATAGTAATCGAAGAAGGGTCAGAAATCATGATGAACAGTAAGCTATGAAGGATCTGAAATCTTCAAGAACAGTGTAAAAAATCTTCAATTTGCTTCTTAATCTGCTTGAATCTTCTGTTTAGCTCTGATACCAATTGATAAACCCAGATCTAGCAATCAAGAATATAGAGAGAATCTAGAGAGCAAATGTGTCATTCATATATTGAACTTGAGAGTACAAATGACAATATGCATGAAGTGTTCTGGATTGTTATCTAACTATTGAACTAGACAAGCCTATTTAAACCCATAACATACAAGGTATAAAGGCAAAGCAATACAGCATAGACTCATTACAGTACATTGACTTTACAGTAAATCTTGAATACAATAATGCTCTAACAAATGTCATGTTCCTAAAGAGCCTAAATGAAGAATGGCTCCAGTTGTCTATGTCTCTGCAAACTAATCAGGACTTAGACACCTGGAATCTGTCAGATATTTATGGAACATTGGCAGCCCAAGAACCTCATATTGCACAAGCAAAAGCTCAAACCAGTGTGCCGCTTGCACTTGTTGGTAAGGCCTCAGAAGCAAAGGAGAAACCAAAGAAAGAAAAGTCGGTGGAGGAGAAAAAGGAGAAGAAAGAGAAGGTATTGGTTGTTGATAGTGAAGAGGAGGAAGTGGTGGAAGAAGAGGAGGCAACAATGGCCTCAATAGCTAAATCTTTAGCTCTTTTGACAAGGGAATTCAGCAGAGGGTACCATAAGAAGTCTGGTTATGAACGAAATGATCGTGGTGATTCCAGGAATCAGGGAAGAGAGGGATCAAATGACCAACAGAGGTTAAATGACAAGAATGACAGAGGTGGTGACCAACAGAGGTCAGGTGACAGAGCTGGGAACGCCCCCAGAACCAGGGATGTTTCAACTGTGGCAAGCCAGGCCACTATGCTGCTGACTGCAGGAGCAAACCAAACTATCCTTAGAGGGACTCTGCTTTCTACAAAAAGAAAGCATAATACTATGCTCAGAAGTCGCTCATGGTGGAGCAAGAGAACTGGCAGTCAGATGAATCCTCTGACGAAGGAGAAAAGAAGAACGCCCTGTTCTGCGGGATGGCAGAGGTCAGCTCCTCCGACTCTGATAGTGAGGTATCCACTTCTGACTCTTACTCTAATCAAGCAGAAGCTGATTTGCTTAAACTAACCATTGAATACACTGAACTTAAAAAGACCTGCGAGAGTGTTCAGAAGAAGCTTACCTTCTTTGAGAGAGAAGCTACACTTCTCACTCAAGAAAAGGCTAAAATATTTCAAGAAAAGGAAGAGATCGAAACTAATTGGAATAAACATCTCAATCCTTTAAAAGAAAAGATTTCAGAACTCAACTCTGCCTTAAAATCTAAATCTAAAGAACTTAAGGACGTTGAGAGCGACATAATGAATATCCTTGCTCTTAAACACTATTTTCAAAAGGAAAGAGAAGTCCTCTGTCAAGACCTAATCAGAAGAGATCTTTTAATTAAGAAATATCAGGACGCACAGAAGGTGTACTAGAAAATCAATACACAAATAGGGAGACGGTGAATTGGCTTTTGTGATATAGATCCATACACTAGAACCAAAAGAGACTAGTCTCTGTCCTCTCTATTTCACATTGGAAGTACAAGAAAACCTGGATTTCCTAACTTACTTTCTGTTAGTAAAAGGCGAAAAGTCTCTGGGAACCTCACAAGAGGAAACCTCTAAAGATGATAAATGTGTGGTATCAAAACACAGATTCTTCACCTTCAACCTCTATCAAAAGGGAATCCAAACCCAAGAAGTATCTGAAAACACAAGATCAGATAGGAATCTTCAAGTTTGGTGACCCCGAGACTCAAACACAAGTTGCTTTTGTCAGTATGATAGACTCTGAAAAGAATCTATCGGCAGAGGCACCTGAGTTTATACCTGCTTCTTCAGAAGAAAAACTTCAAAATATTTCTGAAAAAGAGTTAATGGAAATTGGGAAGAACAACTTTTATGAAAACCTCTGTACATCCTCTATCGAACAAAAACTCTCTGAGGAAATCTTGATAGTTACTTCTGTTAACTTGGAAGATAGTCTCAAAGAAAAGGAAGAAAGCGAGTATGGCACATGCTCTGAAAGTCCAGCCTCTGTCGAAAGAGATCAAAATGATTCAACCTCTGTATATGAGGACGATTCATCCTCTGACGAATCTGAGACTGACTCAAATGAGTCAGAGATAGTACCTTGTGATTCAGAGGGATCTAAACTACCCTCTGGAATTCCTAACAGAATTATTCCTCCTAAGGAGAAAATCACTAGTGTTCCTATATGCCCAGACTTTTTGGACATGTGTATACAAGCCAAAACCTCTCTTGAGCTTGAGAAAATCAAACAACAAAAGCAAATGTCTCCTCAAAATACAACAAGTTCAAAGTTTTCAAAACCCTTAAGGCCTTTTAAAGAAAAATTAACTTGGCAAAAAAAGGGTAAATGGGTTGAAAATAACAAATCTTTTGCTTCTGTGGCAGTGAAATCTGAAGAAGTTCACCACAGAGGAAGGGGTCCACAGAAGGCTACTCCCTGCAGAGAATTTTCAAAACAACAATCTAATCTACATAGGTCTTCTTGTAATAGGAAGTCACGTGCTAGGATAGATTGTAATAATAAAGCCTCTGTACCCCTATTCAATGTTTTCAAAGAAAAGTTCAAGCAAATCTCTTCGCATGTTCATTACTGTCATTGTTTCGATCTTATGCATCAATTGAGCCAACACTTCTCTACTCCACACTGTTTCCTCTCTGTACCCAAAAAGAATGCTAAATTCAAGGGTAAGAAGAAACAAACTGGTTCTTCATCAGAAGCTAAAACTAAACCCAAAGGTGCTAAAGAAACATTGAAGACCCCTAACAAACCGGGACCCATTTGGATATGGGTACCTAAAACTCTCTGATTGTTTTACAGAAGAAATATGTTATGATCTGGTATCTAGACTCTGGATGCTCGCGGCACATGATTAGCGATAGAGGTCTACTATCCACTTACAAAGACAAACTCGATGGTGGATCTGTAACCTTTGGCGACAACAAGAAGGGGTACATAAAAGGCTATGGAGTCATCAAGAAGGAGAATATAACCGTATGCAAAGTTGCATATGTGGATGGCCTTAAACACAACCTACTCAGTGTTAGCCAACTTTGCGATACGGGTTTTGACGTCATGTTCAAAAGAACCTTCTGCTCTCTGCAAGGTGAAGATACAGGAGTCGAACTTCTGCGAGCCGAACGCAAGGGAGATTTGTACCTCATGAACTTTAGTGCCAACACCAAGAAGGACAAGCTCGGCCTTGTTGCCTGCAAAAACAAAGAAGCTTGGTTATGGCATAACAGGTTCTGCCACTTAAACTTTCATACTCTAGATAAGCTTGTTAAACTTGATTTGGTTAAAGGTTTGCCAAATGTCAAGTTCAGTAAGATCATTTGTGTTCTGCTTGCGAAATGGGTAAGCTTAAAAGAGCCTCCCATAAAGGCAAGACTGATGTGTCTTGCCCTAGGCCTCTGTACATGCTTCATGTTAACCTCTGCGGTCCAATCGCTACACAGAGCCTAGGTGGCAAGAAGTATATACTTGTGTTGGTTGATGAATTTTCCAGGTATACATGGGTAGAATTTGTCAGAAAGAAATCAGATGTTCCAAACATTCTGATAAAACTAATGAAAAGAATCCAAGTTCTATACGAGTGCAGGATTCAAAAGTTGAGAAGCGACAATGGCACAGAATTCAAAAACTCTGTCATTGAAGCTTACCTCATAGAAGAAGGCATATCTCAGAACTTCTCTGCTGCACGCACCCCACAACAGAATGGCGTGGTCGAACGAAAGAACCACACGCTTGTGGAGGCTGCAAGAACTATGTTATCAGCATCTGGATTACCTATCTCTTTCTAGGCAAAAGCAGTATCAACCGCATGCTACACCCAAAATCGATCAACCATAGTAAAGAGGCACATCAAAACACCTTACCATTTGATCAACCAAAGGCGACCAAACATCAAGTTCTTCCATGTTTTTGGATGCAAGTGTTTTGTTCTGAATGATAAAGAAGCAAGAGGAAAGTTCGATGTGAAAGTAGACGAGGGCAAGTTCATTGGGTACTCTGCCACCTCAAAGGCTTACAGAGTGTATCTTCTGCGGTCACGAACCATTGTAGAGAGTATCAATGTCTCTTTTGACGATTCCTTTCAAAAGACTTCTGAACAAATCAATTCAGAACTCGGTCTCAAAAAGGAATCCTCTGGCATCTCCCCTATAAGAGAAGCAGAACTAAATTTGCTATTTGAGGAGATGTTCCATGATGATATTGATCCCTTAGCAGGAGCCATCAGAGCCTCTGGAGAAACATCTTCTGCCAACCAGACTGAGTCAGGTATATCTCTAACTGGTCCATTAAATAATTCATCTTCTTCAGTAAATTGTAAAGATGCAAATGCTGAGGGGGAGCGAACAGAAGATGATACAACCAAGGATTCTACCACAGAGGCACTGGATATACCAACTCCAGCGACTACAAAGGAAGCAATACCAGAGGAAAACGAATATTCGGTCTCAACTTCCTCAGAGAAACAAATTCCAACTCTTATCCCAATAGTCCCACAAGCTGCAACGCCAAGCTCCAGCGCAGAAGTACCATCCACTACAGAGGTTATACAAGAACAACCATGTGCAACCTCTGAAGCTCAACTAGATGATACCAGTGACCATCTTCCAAGAACAACAAAATGGACGAAGAGCCATCCTCTGAGCCAAGTTATCGGCGATCCTTCTGAAAAAATCAAGACAAGATCAGCTACTGCTAATTTTTGTTTCTTTACAAAATTTATCAGTGTGATCGAACCTAAGCGTGTTTCTGAAGCCCTAGATGGTCCAAACTGGGTAGATGCAATACAAGATGAGCTTCTACAGTTTGAGAGAAACAAGGTATGGACCTAGTTCCTCTGCCAAGAGGAAAACAAGCAATAGGGACTAAATGGGTCTTTAGAAACAAGAAGGATGAGGAGGGAGTGGTCATTAGGAACAAAGCGAGATTGGTGGCCAAGGGATATTGCCAAGCAGAAGGTATTGATTACGATGAGACTTTTGCCCCTGTCGCACGGCTCAAAGCAATAAGAATCTTCTTAGCCTTCGCAGCCCACAGAGGTTTCAAAGTTTTCCAAATGGATGTAAAATCTACCTTTCTGAATGGTGAAATTCAAGAAGAAGTATACGTCCAGCAGCCACCAGGGTTCGAAAGTGCCAAGTACCCAAACTGTGTCTACTTTCTTGATAAAGCTCTGTATGGACTGAAACAGGCTCCAAGAGGTTACACCTGGCTCACATATATCAAGGGATGAGTTCCAAACCCTTGTCACCTCTGTGACCACCTCGTTGAGAGAGTTGAAAAGCTCTCTTGACTCTCTTGCAGAATCCACAACAAAGGCCATATCAGAACTGACCACCAAAGTGGACAACCTATCCACAGAGGTAAAACAGGCTTGCGCTCAAATGAACAACACTGCAACCTCCTCTGCTGCTGCTACTGCCTCTGCCTTTGAAAAGGCAACAACCTCTGCGTTCCGGGCTTCTGTCAAAGACCTTCTTGCACAGCTGAAGGAACAAACCTCAACCTCTGCGTTCCGGGCTTCTGTCAAAGACCTGCTGATGCTCTCTTGAATGACTCTGGTTCTGGTAGTGTAGACTCTGTAGGCTTTAGAGGTTAAGGAATAACCAATAAAGATTCCTTCGTCAGCCTTCTTATCGAATTTGCCCAGTTGTTCTCTGTCATTCAAGATGTAGCACTTGCAGCCGAAAACATGAAAATACTTCACATTTGGCCTTTTGTTGTTGATGAATTCCTAGGGAGTCTTCTTGAATCTTTTCACTATTACAGCTCTGTTTTGTGTAAAACAGGCTATTGAGACTGCCTCTGCCCAGAAGTTTATTGGAAGGATAGAACCGGCCAACATGTTCCGTGTAAATAAATTGCATGAACAATCAATAGTACCCACGGACAAATCTCGAACAACCTAACGAAAAAATATATAGGTAAATTAAAATATTGAATAATGATTCCAAACAAAAAATAAATCATTCTTTTTTATATGAGATCACAATAATTATGGATAAAAATCATACCGAAAATTTCGTGTCACCTTCAGAACCTCCAATGTCCTCTAAAATTGAAAACACCTTCTTACCATCAACTTCACGAAAACCATCCCAAACACATGAATAACTTGCCTGGGCCAACTCTTCTTGAAAATCAAAAAAAAATCTCGAGAATACACCAACGTTGCGTTGTCCTCAAGCATGCTAAAAGTAACCATGCGTGGGACAGTAGATTTCATTTTGACTGCTTCAGCCTTGTGTTCTTTTCTTTGGGAGTCAATGGCATTATCAAAAGAAACAAGGAACAAGCAAAGGTCGTGATGAAATGCATGAAAACATTGAAAAGGAATTAATACTCTCTAACCTTGAAGTCGTTTTCATCAATCCGGACATCAAGAAATCCTTAAAGTAAGCAGGAATCCACAATTCCCTAATGTTATATAATTCAGTAAACTATGAATCATCAACCAGGAAGTAACGAGCCATTAATTGATTCCACCCATCCTCAAAAATGCTAGGCTCCATGTTCACATCCCATACGAGCTTGTTAAGCTATGATGGAAAGTTCGTTTTCACCTTTAGATAAACACTAATCTACAAAAAATTACATAAAAATACAAAATAAACAACTTAATCATGTTTTAAGTATCAAAAAAACTTATATGCATAATAATAACCTAACAAACAAATACCTTGTCGTCCACCTTCTTAGTTATATGCCACATAAAAAGACGATGCTTACTTTCAGGAAACACGACGGGGATAGCTTTCTTCATTACCAAACACTGATCAGGGATAAAGAAAATAGGAGCTCGACCATGAGCCTTCAAAAAGGCAGTCAAAACCCATTCATAATGTTCAGTCGTCTCACCGGATATCAAGGCTGCCTCAACAACAACCGATTTGTTGTTGTTATCAACAGCTACAAAGGGGACAAAGCTCATTACATGCCTAAAAAAATGAATATTACTTCATTATTTTTTTTAAATAATAAATAAAAAATGAAAATAAAGAAGAAGTAGAGATTAATGATTACTTGTTTGTAAGTAACGTAGCGTCAAAAGAAATAACATCTCCGAACTCACGATAGTTCAACCTAGCAGTCTCGTCAGCCCAGAAAATGGCCCACAACTCCTTACCGTCAAGCTTGTATTCAAAAAAATAATCGGGGCAAATTTGTTGACGACTGGTCATTGTGTCAATGAGCATTTGCGCATCCTTAATACCAACAAAAGTATTCATATCGCGTCGGTAATTCTGAGAGTCACAAACAGTTCCACCCTTCTTGTGGATTCCACCCTTCTTGTGAATACCACCGGTCAAAGCATTCCTAATCCTATGGCCTTTTGTTACACCCACCTTATGACTACATGAATGAAAAACGTTTTTCTGCTCGGCATAACTTAGAGTTCGACTTAAACGAGAAAACCTCATCCCTTCTTCACTTAACAACTCATGATTATGTTACTCAACAAATTTATAAACTTCATACATATCCCTTGACTTAACATAATGGATCATAAAACATGCGTTACACCCAGTACGTTTAATGTTTGTATTACATCTTTTCCTAGAACCATGACCAAATGCTAAGGAATCGAAAATCTTTGGTCTAGGGGTACCCTCTTTGCTACAAACAAAGTATCTTGTTGTGATCCGACCTAAACGATTTGTTTTTTTATTAGATAATCTAACATCAAAACCAGATTTCTCAGCATAACTTCTATAAAACTTTTCAGCCTGACCAGGATTACTAAAAAAATGTCCAATTCTCGGAATAAATTCATGGGGAACAGAAGGAACATAATACTTTGAACAATCGGGAGCAACTTCCATCTCTTGGATTTGGATATCTATAACAACAAAATACACAAAAACAACAATAATATAACTAATGAAACACATTTCAATAAATGAATTAAGAAGAATGAAGTGATATTCATGAATTAAGTTACGGCATGAATTATTAAATTTAATAAATGAAGAATTAATGTATCCACATGAAATATTATTACTTCATGAATAATTAAAATTAATAAATGAAAAATTAATGTATCCACACAAAATATTACAATCTACATTCATCACCATTATGTATTTACAATCTAATAAAAAAAATTAATTTATTTATTCAAAATGATTATGTATTTACAAAATGTTGTATCAGTGATTAATCTTATTTTGTTATATCTAAGATGTGATATGGTATTCAAACATAAAACCAGTTCCAGCAATATTTCATTATTGAACAAAAATCAAGTTCTTTTGATTTATTTCATTATTTTCAGAAACTTTTATGGTTTACAAACCGATTGATTAATATTCAGCACAACATAATCTTGTGATGATTCAAAGTAATTGTACACAAAGTCTCTATTTTAGCCAAAATTAAGGTCTCACCGGGAATATTTTTTTTGTTATTATATTTGCATTTAAAAAGAAAATAAAAAACTAGTACTATATTTACATTCATCACCATACAAAAATTCTACAATAACACAAAACCAGGAAACAATGTATGGAATTTCTAGAATGTCTAATTAATAACTAGTCAACCACTTAATTGCTTCAATAAATAAATGAATTAATTAGTTGCTTTAATGTAGTATTCATTACAATCAGAACTTAATTACATTGCAGTAACGATAGCACTACAAAATTTAATAGTAACAGAGATTAGAAAAAAATCAATGAAAGGGTTCTATAACATGTCTGCTTAATAACTTATTAGGGTGAATATCATTTACAAATCAAATTTAAATACTTTAATTATGTAGAATAATGTTGAATACTATACAACATGTATTGGCTTACAGAAACATAACTGCACAATACCGAATACATTAAAAAAAGTAACAAAAAACATACCAACTTCTTCATAAGCGGAATCCAACTGATCGTCTGATTGGTTAACATCATCAAAACACTTTGATGTTCCTTCATCCATCCCACATGCAACAAATGAATTCTTAAATTTATCGGCTTTTTCTATATTAACACCATTAGAAGCAAATATATCAGAAACGTACTTTTCTTTCAACGGTTGAATTTCTGCCATTGAATGATATGAATGAAACTGAAACTATATGGAAACAGTAGCAGAAATATATAGAGCAAAAATATTGATATCGAAATCAGTTTTGTTGATGATTGGATCCTCGAAAAAAATATACAGAAAATAACGGTTCATGAATGATGAAGGTTCTACGCAATAAACTAATTGATTAATAAATCTTCTACTGAATTAATACCCTAACGGCGGTTAATGGATAGAAATTAATAACCCCATATTTGTTGTTGATAGTGGTGATCCTCCAAGAGATGTCTATCCCTAAAATCATGGATCCGTCACCAAAAAAAAAGATATTTAAACATAATTAAATTAGATTAATTATAAAATGACATGATTACCCTCATGATTAAATTAAATAATAAATCCGGAATTATTTAATCTAATAATTAGGATTGGTTTTTAAAGTTTGTACAATCCATTTGGTTTGTAAATGATATTCAGCCTATATATATACTGATTTTAATAACTTTTAGTTTATGTATTGATTCTAATTAGTGATATTAAATGTAATAATTCTTTTATTTATTAATGAGAGAGATAGTAACGTATTTAATTATATATTAATTTTATTCAGTGATATTAAATGTAATAAGTATTTCATTTATTAAAAAAGGGTTAATAATAACTATTTAATTATACATTATTTAAATTTTATAAATATAGATTGGTTGTAATGTCATTTATATTATATAATTATTTTAATAAGATTTTAAATGATAAATTATTTTAGTTTCATATACCGATTCAAACTTTATATATTAATTCAAATTTTAGATATTTACCTTTAGTTGAAAATAATACATATCAATATATATTATTTACATAAGATATAACCGGTAATGGTCATAACTCATAAGGTATTATATATATTGGGGTTAAATCTAGTGAGGACCAAAAAAAGGTTAAAAACTTAAGGACTAATTTAGTGCATTGATTAATTTTAATCAATGGTCATTAAAGAAAAAATGTCATTTGTAATAAAAAAGAAAAATAAGGGTATTATTGTCAATTTGTAATGAACTTTGAGGGGTATAATGGTGATTCATTTAACAAATTCAAATAAAAAAACACGCGGACTTCATATAAACATTATAAAGAACATAATTTTCTTCTCATACGCTTTCTTTAACAAGATTCATCACTTTCACCTCTCATAAGTTACATCTTCGAGCGATTGATGTATAATCGATGATGGCAAAAGACAATAAAAATCTTGCATTGCCGAAGATAAGAATCAAAGGTAAACGACTATTTCACTTAAATCCTTAAACTTTGAACATTTAGGGTTTTATTACGATTTGAAATCTTCACTCAAATCCTTAAAATTTAGGGTTTTATTATGATTTGAACTCGATTTCTTGATATACAGTTGGTTGAAAAAACGAGATGTTGGTAGAGAAAACAAATACATCTAGCATTCCTGAAGACGACATCCATAATGCGAAGAAACAAAGTGCGATGTCTGGAAAAGGTATTTTTAGACTGTGATTTGGAATATATGCTATCTTCTATCTCTTATTGTCCATCTCGTTGCTCCTCTGTTTGACGCACATATTCCACTTTAATGTTTGAAATTTGTATTTTGTTGACTGTTATAGTTGAATTTTTGATTCATATGATGATCGTTTGATGAAAAATATAAGTCAAGCTACATTCACATATCAAAAAATATATGTTTACTCTGATCAGATTCATAAGGTGAAACTAGTTTTGCTTCATATGGTGAAACATTCTGATCGGATTCATATGGTGAAACAATCACCATATGAAAAAGTTTTTGATTCATATGGTGAAACAATCTGATCAGATTCATATGGTGAAACACTCTGATCAGATTCATATGGTGAAACAATCACTTTTTTTATATACTGTTGGTAGAAATTTAGGGTTTTATTATGATTTGAAAATTTTGATATACAGTTGGTAGAAATTTTTGATATACAGTTGGTAGATTCATATGGTGAAACAATCTGATCAGATTCATATGGTGAAACACTCTGATCAGATTCATATGGTGAAACAATCACTTTTTTTATATACTGTTGGTAGAAATTTAGGGTTTTATTATGATTTTAAATTTTTGATATACAGTTGGTAGAAATTTTTGATATACAGTTGGTAGATTCATATGGTGAAACAATCTGATCAGATTCATATGGTGAAACACTCTGATCAGATTCATATGGTGAAACACTCTGATCAGATTCATATGGTGAAACACTCTGATCTTAGTAGCATCTTAATATATCTAATTAACATGGAACTAAATCTTAACATACCTTGTCATACTTAAATATATGTTAAAGATGCCCCCTTGTATTCTAAAATTCATTAGAATGGTAACTGAAACGTGATTTTTCACAGGGAACAATATTGGTGAGCAAATGCATAGTGTTCAAGCAAAAGACACAGGTGAAGGTATAGATCATATAGAATCAGGGACTGAAAAAGGTATGAAAGTAGGAAATAAAAAAGGTTTTGTTTGTTTATTTTCTGATTAGTTTATGTATATTACATAAAAAGGAAATGTGATTTGCACAGGGGACAAGATTGGGGACCAAATGGATAATCATCAAGCCAGAGAGACAGGTGAATGTATAGATCATTTGGAATATGGTAGTAAGAAATAAATAAAACTTTTCACTTGGTGAAACTTCATATATTTTGTATAAGGTGTACATTTTTTAATATATATGAAGTAAATGAAACAACTTCATTAGTCTGCCTAGTTTATGCTATTTAACATCTCAATGAAATCTCATTTGCAGCGCATGCGCGTTTGACAAAGGAAATGATCAAGAAAAGAAAGAAATCGGACAAAGTAAACATTTCAAAAGATTCAAACCCTACAGGTATTTTTAAATAATGAATTGTGTGTATGACTTTGAAACATTGTCTATATGTTTAATAAGGTGAATTTGTTAATGTTTATATTCAGATGATCATCCACCTAAGAAAAAGAGCAAAGTTATATCAAAGATGGATAAAACGATTGCTATCACTCAAAGCCCTAACACAAGATCTGCTACAAAGAAACAGATAGTTGGTGAATCAAAGGGCAATGAAATAGTAGTGGTCAATTCAAAGGACAAGAAGAAAGTTGTAAGAAAGGATAAGAAAAAGGTTGTTATGAATGAGGACTACAAAACATTAAAGATAAGGACATCTCCAAATTCACTGTATTTGGCAATGCAAAGTTTGACCACTGAACAAAAGGAATGGGTGATTAGGACAGGTTTTGAATCAATTCTGACAATGAAGATAGATACAATACCATCAAAGATGGCCTTCTATATTGTTGACAATCTTGATACTGATAACATGAGGTTAAATTTTAGGGAAGCTTCAATAGAAATAACACCTGACAGTGTGCATCAAATGTTAGGAGTGCCTATTGGAGGATTAGATTTAAATTCACTGGATTGCGCACAAGATGAAGAAGACATTACTACTAAATGGAAAAAACAGTTTGAAAATCCGAAGGTTCGACCAATGGAAATCATGAGAAAGATCAAGAGTTCACAGGTTAACGATTTCAATTTCAAGATCAACTCCATAGCGTTGTTTGTAAGTACAATGGCAGATTGCAGCAATATGGGTTGTTGCAATCTGGGGTTCCTATCACACCTGCGCAAAGACACGAACTTAGGAAACATTGATTGGTGTAACCTCATATTTGATTTTCTCAAGACTAGTAAGCAGGGATTGAAGAGATCAAGTGAATTAAGTTTCTATTCTGGGCCTATAACTTTCTTGACGGTACTCTTATAATAATATTCATATAAAGTCATAGTCTTTATCAAATTGAACATTAACTTTACATTAAACTTTTTCATGCAGTTGTTATATGTTGATTCCACCACATGTTCAACTCCATATGTTCAGAGGCGACGGCCTTCAATAGGGTCATGGAACACAGACCTTTTAAAACGGCGTGAAACAGCAGAGATTGACAGAGGGGGTTTTGGACTAGGAAAAATTGTTGAAGAACAAACAGAAGAGGATATAATGGAGGTATTTTACTTACGACATATTTATAAAGTTTGCTTCATAATAAGTATAGAATTAAATTATACATTGCATGAAAAGAT
Organism: Saussurea involucrata; assembly: GCA_033807775.1. Taxonomy (NCBI): domain Eukaryota; kingdom Viridiplantae; phylum Streptophyta; class Magnoliopsida; order Asterales; family Asteraceae; genus Saussurea; species Saussurea involucrata. Next base: position 54,983,199 of record CM066313.1, on the reverse strand, counting down.
ACCTTCATGAGGTGAATTTTCAAATATATTCATATAAGTTAATAGCTTCATGAGGTGCATTTTCATTTAAATATTATAATTTTTACAGGGATACATAGATCGACTTCATGAAAAGATATCATGGATGATTGCTGAAAAGATAACAATAGAAGCAACATTACACGAGGCATGTTCTATTTTTCCAGATGCAGAATACTTTGTGGAGTTCAAAGAGAAGTTAGATAACTTGTTCATGGTCGGTCGAAAAAACATGAACGATGAGGGTGTAATCAGTTTGAATAAGAGGACATCTGATGCTACTTGTTATGATGGAAATGATAATGATGTCAATGCAGAAAAAGTCGATAATCAACCAAAGACGACTAACCCTGAGCCTCCGAAGAATTCTGTGCAGCATGATGTAGTAAGTGTACTACAACAACCCAATGCAACAATTGATGATCCATTCCCGGCGTCACAATATTGGTACAGCCCAGGATTCCATAGATCATGTGATAAACTGTTGAGCGTATAACAAGAGTAGATGCCGAAGGTGCACCAAGTTACAGTCTTGATTTTAGTCCACTGGACGGAGAAAAAAATCAGACCGAAACAACAAAGACAACTGAAGTTGGGGATGGTGTAAGGCGAGCACTTAGCCTTAGTCAACACCTCCGGTCTCCTTATGTTAAGAGGATAGTCGACATTTCTACACTACAAAATAGAGATGAGAAAATGGTTTCCAATTGGATTAGTGTCGGTGTAGGACCATCAAGGTAAGTATATTTAACAATTGTTTATGTGATTAATAATTGTTTCTCCTATAATTTGCTTGTTAAAGTTTTATGCTAAGTTCAATTCTTTTGTTTCAAATTTATGCTTTAGCGAGGTTGTGTATGAAACAACTTCATTCAAAGCATTCAGAGATGAAATGGAAGCACTTGTAGTAGGACTTTCAGTTCCATCCAATGTCATTGACAGTTGGACATCTGTCTTAAATGACGAGGAGAAGTACAAAAGCAATGAAGCTTTGCGAAGAATGTTCTTCAACACCAAAGTCGTGGTAAGATTCTAGAAAATATACAATATAATAAATGAAATTATACTCTTTCTAACATTATATATTTTCAATAAAACAGGCAGGAATTATGAACCAGACTTTAGAAATGGATAAGCGTTTTGATATATTCGCTGCTAAATTAACTGCTGCAGCACCAATAAGTGAGACGCTTACAATGAGGAATGTTGATTTGGTATGTTTATCTGTTTCTTTATTGAATTATTAACCATATAACTAAGTTAAATAACTGTTTTATAATACTATACTTTCCGTGTCACTAAAATCATAATAATTACTAATTATTCATTATAGGTGTTTTTCCCAATCGTGTGTGGAATTAATTACTATGTGATGGTTTTCAACCTCAAGAACCCTGCTGTTGTCATTATAAACAACCATGCATATGATGATGAAGTAGAAAATATATATGGAATTGTTCCTAGTAATGTGGTATGTTCAGTACTTCTGTCTTATTAATTTAATATAAAATTTCTTTTTATAATAATGTTATATGTTTTTCGGATTTGTAGCAACACCTAATGTCAAGATATCTTCACGCCGTCCATCATCCTTCATGTGATGAAATAACAAAAGCAGTCATTGAACAACTCTCGGTGCGATGGTGTACAAAGACTAAGGGAAATGAAGGTGGAGTGTTTCTTATGCGCCATATGGAAACATACATGGGAGAACCAACTCACAGATGGAAATCTGGATTGTACAAGGAGTGTACGCGACAAAAAAATCAATTGTACAATTTGAGGAGGAAATATGCTACAAAGATATTGCTATCAGATATCAACAGTCATCACGTGAAAGTCATAGAGCAAAGCGAAAAGTTTCATGCTTTAAGTGAAGGAGAAAAGATCAAACTTTATGAAATTGCTCACGCAAGAAGGACAGTAGGATTGAAGACTAACAAATGATGATATTGGTTGTTCTGGAAAACATGTTGTGATATGGCTAGAAACTAATATGGGTTTGTTAGCTTTTGATAAAACGTTGTCGATATTAGGTCTTTTGCTTGAATATGGCTTTGTAGTTAAACTTTTTTGAACATTTGCCATATGATGAAATCTACCGTAAATGATGATTGGTTGTTGTTAATATGATGTTCCTTTATACCTTTAGCTTTTTTTATTGTTATACGTGAAGTTATATATGAAGCAAATGAAAGATTTTGAAGTTATATAAAACTTTTCAGTTGGTGAAACTTCATGTATTTTAAAGTTATATAAACTTTTCAGTTGGTGAAACTTAAGTCTTAAACATGGTTGTTATTATAAAATTTTGAATGTGAATGAATTTATTCTAATATAAGTCTTAATTATATTAGACGGTTTTAAGCTTGTTTTCTGTTTGGGATAACTACGGCTGCTGGAATAACTCAATTCTAAAACTCATTTTAGGATTTTTATCATCAATCATGTTTCACCATATGAAGCTCTATTATCATGAACAATTAAACATCATGTTTATATCATCAATATATCATGTTTCACCATATGAAACTCTACTATTATAATATGAATTATGTTTAAATTAATTATGAAACAACTAATCAATAAATCTAAAATCAAATTCTAAAACACAACAGATTAAATGTATAATAACACAATTTAGGATTTATAAAGGAAATATATGATGTTTCACAATATGAAACTGACAAATTTAGTAATGTGAGATGAATATATGGTAATTCATACAACTCAATATTAGAAATCACAAGCAACTTTATTATGCATAGTAAACAGTTCAATGTATCCAACAAGTTCAATATCGTATCCGGTAGAATCTAAAAGAAAACAATCAAAAATCAAACTACTTTGTTCGAAACAGTTATGCTAGTCATGAGTCACAAAACTTTCATCAACTTTTGCACATCTCTTGATTCTTGATCGAAGCAACTTCTTTGTTTGGACAATTACGGGAGTCATGGTTCCCAAGCTTTCCGCAACTCTTGCACATTCTCTTGTTTCGTGAGCTTTTAACAGATGCCCTCTCAGCTGCACCAATAAGGCGTTTTCCGGTCCCACAGCCTTTATTCTTGATCCCTGTTGGAGGATGAACTTCAATAGTTTCAGGTTGAGAAACCCCAATCAAATCTATAATTGTCTCAATCTTTCCATTTACACTAGCCTCCGTCGGAAACAATTCATCTATTTCACCCCTCAAATTGCGAACACTTTCAGCAAAAGATGACAACTTCAACTTGTTATTCCTCAATTTCCCAAGACAATAGTCCACTGTCGACAAAATATCATTGAAAAGCTTTTCCTGTTCCTCATCTAAATCTCCGTATCTCAAACGACAGTGTTGCAATTCAACGGGCATTAAGTCTCTTCTCCACCTTCGAATGATATACTTTTCTGGGATATGATCAACATTACTATTCATCAAGACCTTAAACACGTGTCGGCACAAGAATCCATGCTGAACAAAATGATTACAGCTACAAACAATTGTCGATTCCTTTCTATTTTGAACAACCTACAAGTGAAACATTCTGATCAGATTCATATGGTGAAACATTCTGATCAGATTCATATGGTGAAACACTCTGATCAGATTCATATGGTGAAACACTCTCATCAGAAACATTACCACAAAATATTATATGGAATGAAATGGATAATGTTGCAAAGAAATTTGAAATAAACAAACAAATGAAGAAAATTGAAGACTTTAAAAGTTAAGATATTACCTTATGATGTGATTTGACTATCGAGGCTTTGTCTTTCTGCAATATCATATATGTATCAATATCATCTTCTGAAATAACACTTCCAATTGAACAAAACCACGTTGCTCTATATATCTCGATCTGCACATCATTGAATATCGCACGAGTATACACATCACATGCATGCCTCTCAATTCTACAAGGAGTCAACCACTTCGGCAAGGTTGACCTTGTTACATGATCAAGATTTCGTTGCGAAAAACGTTGTTTATCCAAAGCAGCATCAAAACAATTGAAAAAAACACAAGAGTGTTGCCAAAATGTGAGAATGCATTGAAAAATGAATTGATACTTTCTGAACGAGATGTTGTCTTCATCAAACAACACATTGGAGTGTCCCTAAAATATGCTGGGATCCAACTTTCACGGATGTTAAACAAACCTTGAAGCCACTTATCACCAGTCAGGCAAAAATCTTCTAACAAAATCTTCCATTTCATCTCAAATTCATCCGGATCAATGAATACATTCCACACAATTTTATTTAACTGTTTCGTGAAACTTGTTTCATTTAGCAATTCTGAGCTAAACTGCAACACAAAAACACAATTAAAGTCCAAACGTGAGGAATAGATCAAGAATGTATACACAAATAACTTAATAATAAATTGGATCAAAATACTTAAAAAAGTTATACTATATATGATTACCTTACTAGGAAGTTTGCTCATGATGTGCCACATGCACAGTCTATGTTTTGAATTAGGAAACACATTAGTTATGGCTTGTTTAATTGCTGCACATTGGTCTGTCAAAACCAATGTAGGTTGTTTTTTGTGAGCTTTCAAAAATGCTTCTAACACCCATTCGAAATTCTCAATGGTTTCCTTATTCACAAGGGCAGCACCAACAACAACAGTCTTTTTGTGGTTGTTCACAACAGTAAAGGGAATGAAGACCATGGCATACCTAAATACAAAACATATAAAAATAATATAATATAATTAAAAGTAGTGAATGGACTCGAACATATAATGAACACTTACCTATTAGTTTGAAAAGTTGCGTCAAAGGACATAACATCCCCAATCTCTGCATAATTGAACCTTGCTGCCTCATCTGCCCAAAAGGTACAGCCCAACTCGCTATCGCAGACTTTATAATCAAAGAAAAAGTGTGGGGCAATCTCTTTCCTTTTACTCATCATGTTAATGAACATTTGTGCATCACCACCAGTAACAACATATTTATCCATGTCCCTTTTAAAATTTTGAAAGTCTACGGTAGAACACGAAGCAAATTCATATCCACCTCTCAAACTGGTTCTCATCTTATGCATCCTAGTTGCACCCATGTTCAAACTATTCCCTCGATGTATTAACATTTGTTCTCCAAAACCGAGTTGCCTACGTTTACGAGAAAAACATATGTCGTCCGGTTCTATAAGAGGGTGATTGTGTTTTTCTATAAAACTATACAACTCATATATTCCTCTCCCCTTCAACAAACGAAAACGAACACCAGCTTTACACCCACACCTCTTCACATTAGAATTTCGAAATTCTCTTTTACCATGAGCAACATCAAGAGAGTTATAAGATTTCCTTGGTGGTTGTCCATTTTTACTGCATACTACGTACCTTACTTGAACAACCCCAAACTTGTTCATTTTTTGTGTCGATAACCGAACATCAAATCCAGCGTTGTCAGCATAATTCCTATACATCATTACAGCTTGTTCCAGTGTATCAAAACAAGACCGAATAATAGGTTTCAGTGATTGATTTACAATAGGAATCCAACTTCTAGTTCCATCTGGAGCTTCCAAAATATAACTAGAATACAATTCCTCAGTTGGATGACTTCCATGTTCTGAAAATATATACAATCATATAGTGAAACACAAACAACAAATGATCATCCATGTTCTGAAAATATATACAATCATATAGTAAAACACAAACAACAAATGATCATTTATAAAAGCATAAGTAATGATTCACAATATGAAACTCTACTGTCACAATATGAAATATATGGAATTTCACCAAGTGAAACTCTATTGATATAATTCGACTCAATTAAACGTACAGCTCATTTAAACATAAAACAAATCAATCAAACATAAACAAAATCAAATAGAGAAATAGATAAGATTAAATGTATCAGAACTCAATTTTAGGATTTATATTAACAATACATCATGTTTCACCATATGAAACTCTAGTATTATAATATGAACAATTAAACAAGAAAATAATTGATCGAATAAAGTTATATAACATGAAAATCTATTAAGTTGACTCAATTAAACGTGAAACAACTCGTTTAAACATAAAATAAATCAAATAGTGAACTAGATTAGAGTAAACTTATATGAGGTAATGAACTCAATATTAGGATTTATATTAGCAATACATCATGTTTCACCATATGAAACTCTACTATATTGTTAGCTTTAATTAGCTCCTAATTAAATGAATGTTTTATAAAGATATTTTTATGTTTTAGATATTTTCTTATAGATATTTACTTAGATATTTTATATAGATATTGTCTAGATATTAGATATCTTAAATATCTAATGTGTAAATGGCCCTATATAAGAGGTGTCCATTGTCTTATTTCAAGTGAGAAATTTTGGAGAGCACACAAAAACACACATAGACTAGATGAGAGTCGGTTTTACATGTTAAGTGTGGTGTTCTTCATGTTTTCTCCTCTCCATATTTAATCGTCAATGAATATGAGATAAGTTTCTTTATAATTGTTCTTCATGCATATCTTATCTCTATATTTAAATATGGATTCTATATTTCTTCTATTGTTGCTCATAAACGGGACCAACAATTGGTATCAGAGCAAATTGAAGAAACGTTTCTTCAAAATCGGTCATCATGGCAACAATAGAAGTTTTTTTTTTTTGAAAGATTTGGTGTTGTGCTACATGTTCAAAGTCTGATCTGAAAAGTTTTTATAACTTTGAGTATTTTTAATTAGTTCTCTGACCTGATCAATTAGAGATCTGAGTATTTGCACTCACGGTTCTAAAAGTTATATGGAGATCGTCTTGTTTTTCTACATCAAATCAGGTTTAATAACAACATGCTGGCAGATTTGCGATGCTGTAGTAAAATGGTCATATCTCACTGCTCAAGACTCCGATTGATGCGATTCAAAAGGCCCTGGATTCCTAAGACACAGATGAACAATTTCTATGTTTTGAGAATTCAGAGATTCGAAATTTATAAGGGTCATATGCATCGTTGAAGTAGACATCAGTGTGCTGATGGAAAAGCTGATGGACAGATCTGCGCAACTGTGGGAAATCAACCATATCTTTGTCGTACGAGCTCGAAAAGAGGTGATTCAAGATGATCTGAACTGCTAACAAACAAATTCAAGTTGTTTGTGTTTTGCGTTCTTGCAAAATCCAGAGGTAAAATGGTCTAAATCAATGTCAAAGTAAGTATAACACTTATGTTATGCTTCTGCCGAGCGGCGACCAACCTTCTGCCGCACGCGACCAAGCTTCTGCCGCACGCGACCAAGCTTCTGCCGCACGAGACCAGCTTCTGCAGAGCCACGACCAAACTTCTGCAGAACCTTTGTCAAGCAACGATCACTTTTGTCGACCACTCAGACCAATTTCTGGCGACAACTCGTACTTTGGCTCGGATTTTTGGCGACCACCTTCTGTGGTACTGTTCACTACAGAACTTCTGTGAAACTCAGCAGAGCTTCTGTGGACCGAACTTCTGCAACCGAGCCTAAGAGCCCAAAGCGCAACGTTTTAGTGTTCTTGCTGTCAGCTTTGCGCACCTGTCGTATTTTCAACATAACTTTTTCATCGAAGCTCCAAATTTGATGAATCCAGATGCGTTGGATTCCTAAGACATAGATGAATACTTTTCGTGTTTTGATCTTGGTCTGAATCGGTGTTATTCCTGGTCAGAATCTCTGTTAAAGACAGTATACTTCTGCTGGACAGAAAGTTGAGTTTGACAAATCATCATCAGAGCTCTATCGGCAGTACGAGCAACTTCTGCCGACCAACTTCTGCCGACTAACTTCTGTGGAACTGTTCACCACAGAACCTCTGTGAAATCCGACAGAACCTCTGTGGATTGAACCTCTACGACTCAACCTAAGATCCCGATTTGTGTTTGTTTGACAGATTTGCGCTGCTTCAGAAAAATGCGCATAACTTTTGACTCGGTGCTCCAAATTACTCGATTCCAGCGGCATTGGAAAGATAATTCACAGACGCACGACTTTGATGATTTGAGTTTTCTCAAATTATGTGAGCTGATATGCCGAAATCTGCTTCAAAGTCTGCTGTAAAGTGCTGGACCGAAAGCATTGCAATTAATTCATGCTCTTTCCGCTTTCAAGAACGGTGTTCTCTCAACGGTTCTTCATGGTGTCAAGCTATATTTGTCACATTTTAAATGTCACTCCATCCTCTGTTATTCACGTTTAAAGCTCGGTGGATGAGCCTACATTTGAGGGGGAGCACATGATGCTTTGAAGACTTGAAGAACGGAACATCAAAGGTTCTAAAGAAAGCAAAGGGGAGACTATAAGATGATGCTTTCTTTATAAAACATTAGGGGGAGATTGTTAGCTTTAATTAGCTCCTAATTAAATGAATGTTTTATAAAGATATTTTGATGTTTTAGATATTTTCTTATAGATATTTACTTAGATATTTTATATAGATATTGTCTAGATATTAGATATCTTAAATATCTAATGTGTAAATGGCCCTATATAAGAGGTGTCCATTGTCTTATTTCAAGTGAGAAATTTTGGAGAGCACACAAAAACACACATAGACTAGATGAGAGTCGGTTTTACATGTTAAGTGTGGTGTTCTTCATGTTTTCTCCTCTCCATATTTAATCGTCAATGAATATGAGATAAGTTTCTTTTTAATTGTTCTTCATGCATATCTTATCTCTATATTTAAATATGGATTCTATATTTCTTCTATTGTTGCTCATAAACGGGACCAACAATTAAGTGAGAAATTTTGGAGAGCACACAAAAACAATTGTTGGTCCCGTTTATGAGCAACAATAGGAGAAATATAGAACCCATATTTAAATATAGAGATAAGATATGCATGAAGAACAATTATAAAGAAACTTATCTCATATTCATTGACGATTAAATATGGAGAGGAGAAAACATGAAGAACACCACACTTAACATGTAAAACCGACTCTCATCTAGTCTATGTGTGTTTTTGTGTGCTCTCCAAAATTTTTCTCTTCTTGAAATAAAACCATGGACACCTCTTATATAGGGCCATTTACACATTAGATATTTAAGATATCTAATGTCTAGACAATATCTAAAATATCTATATAAACTATCTAAGTAAATATCTATTACAAAATATCTAAAACACAAAAATATCTTTATAAAACATTCATTAAATTAGGAGCTAATTAAAGCTAACAATCTCCCCCTAATGTTTTATAAAGAAAGCATCATCTTATAGTCTCCCCCTTGCTTTCTTTAGAACCTTTGATGTTCCGTTCTTCAAGTCTTCAAAGCATCATGTGCTCCCCCTCAAATGTAGGCTCACCCACCGAGCTCTAAACGTGAATAACAGAGGATGGAGTGACATTTAAAATGTGACAAATATAGCTTGACACCATGAAGAACCGTTGAGAGAACACCGTTCTTGAAAGCCGAAAGAGCATGAATTAATTGCAATGCTTTCGGTCCAGCACTTTACAGCAGACTTTGAAGCAGATTTCGGCATATCAGCTCACATAATTTGAGAAAACTCAAAACATCAAAGTCGTGCGTCTGGGAATTATCTTTCCAATGCTGCTGGAATCGAGTAATTTGGAGCACCGAGTCAAAAGTTATGTGCATTTTTCTGAAGCAGCGCAAATCTGTCAAACAAACACAAATCGCGCTCTTAGGTTGAGTCGTAGAGGTTCAATCCACAGAGGTTCTGTCGGATTTCACAGAGGTTCTGTGGTGAACAGTACCACAGAAGTTAGTCGGCAGAAGTTGGTCGGCAGAAGTTGCTCGTACTGCCGATAGAGCTCTGATGATGATTTGTCAAACTCAACTTTCTGTCCAGCATAAGTATACTGTGTTTAACAGAGATTCTGACCAAGAATAACACCGATTCAGACCAAGATCAAAACCAAAAAGTGTTCATCTATGTCTTAGGAATCCAACGCATCTGGATTCATCAAATTTGGAGCTTCGATGAAAAAGTTATGTTGAAAATACGACAGGTGCGCAAAGCTAACAGCAAGAACACTAAAACGTTGCGCTTTGGGCTCTTAGGCTCGGTTGCAGAAGTTCGGTCCACAGAAGCTCTGCTGGGTTTAACAGAAGTTCTGTAGTGAACAGTACCACAGAAGGTGGTCGCCAAAAATCCGAGACAAAGTACGAGTTGTCGCCAGAAATCCGTCTGAGTGGTCGACAAAAGTGATCGTTGCTTGACAAACGTTTGACAAAGGTTCTGCAGAAGTTTGGTCGCGGCTCTGCAGAAGCTGGTCTTGTGCGGCAGAAGCTTGGTCGCGTGCGGCAGAAGCTTGGTCGCGTGCGGCAGAAGCTTGGTCGCGTGCGGCAGAAGCTTGGTCGCGTGCGGCAGAAGCTTGGTCGCCGCTCGGCAGAAGCATAACATAAGTGTTATACTTACTTTGACATTGATTTAGACCATTTTACCTCTGGATTTTGCAAGAACGCAAAACACAAACAACTTGAATTTGTTTGTTAGCAGTTCAGATCATCTTGAATCACCTCTTTTCGAGCTCGTACGACAAAGATATGGTTGATTTCTCACAGTTGCGCAGATCTGTCCATCAGCTTTCCATCAGCACACTGATGTCTACTTCAACGATGCATATGACCCTTATAAATTTCGAATCTCTGAATTCTCAAAACACAGAAATTGTTCATCTGTGTCTTAGGAATCCAGGGCCTTTTGAATCGCATCAATCGGAGTCTTGAGCAGTGAGATATGACCATTTTACTACAGCATCACAAATCTGCCAGTATGCTGTTATTAAACCTGATTTGATGTAGAAAAACAAGACGATCTCCATATAACTTTTAGAACCGTTAGTGCAAATACTCAGATCTCTAATTGATCAGGTCAGAGAACTAATTAAAAATACTCAAAGTTATAAAAACTTTTCAGATCAGACTTTGAACATGTAGCACAACACCAAATCTTTCAAAAAAAAGAAAAACTTCTATTGTTGCCATGATGACCGATTTTGAAGAAACGTTTCTTCAATTTGCTCTGATACCAATTGTTGGTCCCGTTTATGAGCAACAATAGAAGAAATATAGAATCCATATTTAAATATAGAGATAAGATATGCATGAAGAACAATTATAAATAAACTTATCTCATATTCATTGACGATTAAATATGGAGAGGAGAAAACATGAAGAACACCACACTTAACATGTAAAACCGACTCTCATCTAGTCTATGTGTGTTTTTGTGTGCTCTCCAAAATTTTTCTCTTCTTGAAATAAAACCATGGACACCTCTTATATAGGGCCATTTACACATTAGATATTTAAGATATCTAATGTCTAGACAATATCTAGAATATCTATATAAACTATCTAAGTAAATATCTATTACAAAATATCTAAAACACAAAAATATCTTTATAAAACATTCATTAAATTAGGAGCTAATTAAAGCTAACATGGAGTGTTACCAGTTTTGTCGTCGGACCTCTGTCGATCATCACCTCTATCATTTATGTCATTTGACCTTTGTCGATTACCACTTCTGTCAGTTCTGTCGTTCGACCCTTCTCTTTCTCGATCATCTTTTCCGTAGCGTTCATTACTAGACTTCTTTTGGTAGCCTCTGCTGAATTCCCTTGTCAAGAGAGCCAAGGATTTAGCTATCGAGGCAAGAGTTGTTTCTTCTTCTTGCACTATCTCCTCTTATTCACTATCCACCATCAAGATTTTCTTCTTCTTCTCCTTCTTTTCCTCCACAGTTTTTTCTTTATTTGGTTTCTCTTTGGCCTCTGTAGTCTTTCCAACCAGTGCAAGAGGTGCAATGATTTGAGGTACCTGAGGCTCTTGTGCTGCCAAAGTTCCATAGAGGCCTGACAGAGTCCAGGAATCTAGGTCTTGATTTGTTTGCAGAGACATAGATAACTGGAGCCATTCTTCATTTAGACTTTTCAGGAACATGACATTGTTTTCTTCAGAAGTTCTGTGGATTCCGAACTTCTTGCATTTGTTGATTAGAGAGTTGAACCGATCATATGTTGTCTGCAGAGTTTCTGTCGGTAGAGCTTTAAAAGCGTAATATTCATTTATGTATTGAGCTCTGCGGTTCTTCTGAGTTTTGGCCCCCCCTTCTAGTTGTTTTTCCAGTTCTTTCCATAGATCATATGCTGATTCACATGCATCTAGGGATTGGAAAAGGTCATTTGGAATGGCCATAATCAGAATTCTTTTAGTTTTCTGAGCAACTTCGTATTTTGCCCAATCAGGATCAGACCATTTATCCTGGGTTTTTGGTTTCTCGTGTTCAGGGATTTCTGGTGTGTCGTCTGTGCCAGGAACACGAGGTACTATTATCATGGGAACGAAAGGAGGATTACGGAGATAGTATACGAGTTCTTTGTCAGTACCCTCAAATAAGTGAATCATTCGTATCTTCCATTGAGGGTATTCGTCTCTAAGAAGAGTGGGTGTCTTGGTTAAAGAACCAGCAGTGAAAAGTTGTTTGTATTTGTCATTTTAGTGAGAGAGAAAATATCCAGAAAATAGGGTATGAATAACAAACTTTTCAGAATATGAAGTGGATGCTTCGTATGATGTTTCTAAGATAAATAACTTTATACTGGGCACTTAAATGGAGTTTTAACCAGAAAAGCAGATTCTATAAGTTTACTAAAGTTCGAATGAATCGAAAATGGCAGAAAAACAGAAACTGTTTGAATAATATGAAGTAGGTTAAAAACAATCCAAGTTTCTACCAAAGATCATTGTTAGAGTGGATCCCTCGATATTGAAAATCAAGGTTTTCTCTGATACCAATTGTTGGTTCCTGTTTTGCTTAAGAATGGTGATTTCTTCAGTTAGTTCGGATAAGATATTATGCGGAAGCGAATTTAAAGAACTGAAAGAAATACTAAGGTAGAATAACACACAATATCAAATAAGTAATATGAAGATGACAGATAGATATCTCAAAGGTTTACTGTATTTGATATGGAATAAGAACACCAAGAACACTTGAAGGTTTAACAAGAAATCTGCTGGTGTGTGTGTTGTGTGAAGTTTAATACATGCATACGTTAATGTTAATAGAAGAACTCAACATGAGTCTTCTATTTATACTACTACAAAGGGGACATACTTTAGACAATAAGGACTGAACTACAGTAGACAAGATCGTATGAACAGTAGCTGGTACGACGTTCATTTAATGCGCAGATATCAACTTGGACAGAGCCCTATCAGAGTTTGACACGTGGAGTTTTGTCAGGGCACGCCTTGCACAAGTGGATGAACGGATCTTGGAACAATAGAAAGATATTTGTAAATCTTCCAAGTCTTCTTTATATCACAGAGGCTCTGTCAAAGGTGACAGAGGTTATGTGGCCTTGTCCTCTGTGAGTAGTCTTCTGGCGTTTCTTCACTTCGGTCTTCTTGGTGTCTCAGAGCCTCTGTTGGAGACTTCTATACTTAGCCTATTTTTCACTACTTTTATAAACAGAAAGATTGGAGCTAACAATCTCATTTAGCTTTTTTAATTTCATATTTTCATTTATATCTTTAATTTTTTTTTCTTGAATCATCTTTGGATTATTATAAAGCATCATGAGAGGTGATACAGAGAAAAAACTACTCATTTTATCATGTATTTCATTTGTTTTGATTGGTATTATCAAAGTATCAGTGTGTATCCTTGCACCACATCTAATATATTACGACTATACATTGATTTTCTCGGCTTAGGGTTAGCTCTAAATTGAACAATTTTGTTCTCATATGATGCCAACTTGTTGTGTTGTTTCAAGGGACGTGTCCGTGTCATCATGAAAAACTTTCCCGCTCATTGTTTTTCTCTCTCTACTCTCACTATATAAACCCTTCGAGTTTATATTTTTACCTTTTACGATAACATCGTCTCTCTCAAGCAAGAATCAACTGTTGCATTTGAAATATTTTCTTAAGAACTTGTTCATCTTCATCTTCTTCAACACTACAGGTTAATATTTCTTTTATTTTGCAACTAATAAACTTGTTTATGATCTTATTCTTGTTTCTAAAATATCAAACAAAATAACTTTTTCCAAATGAAATCATTTTCTTCGTGGTTTTATGAACAAAATCTGTTTTCAGATTGTTCTTCAAGTTTATAATAAAAGTCTTAAAATTGAACATTTCATATGTTTTTTCCAGAATCCCTTCCTTAAAAAGGAAACTGGAAAACAAGAACATTCACTATGTTTTGTATTTATCCAAAACTAGAAAACCCCCAATTTCCATTTCTTTCTCTAAATGAAAATTGTAAAACCCTAAAAACCCTTATTTTGGAACTTTTATCCGTTTTAAGGACTTCTCTTCACATTTATATGTTATGAACAGAAATGACATCTACTGAAGCTCCCACTGCTCAGTCCCCTACTACTTCTGAAAGTACTGAACTCGTCAAAGCCTCACATGTCAACTTCGAAATAGAACAAGTAACATTTCAGGGAAACAATCCCTATGCTCTCTTCAACTTTCCTCCGACGAAAAAGATCACCCTCCTGAATGACGCTGTCAATTTCCTCCAGACCTGTCCTCTGTCGACAGCTCTGACCATGACACCCCCTGCTCACAAGAACCTTCTCGCTCAATTCTGGTATACTTCCAGAAGAGCTCAGACCACCTCCACCAAAGACCCCAAAAAGAAAATCGATGTCATCCTCTTAGACACCGAACATGGTAGTTCCAAGATTACTCCCGGCTCTATCAGGTCTGCCCTAAACCTCCCTGGTAGTACAAAGGAAAAACGTTTTGTTCCTATACCTGACCCCAAGAACCCAGCTGATAGAGAAGCCCTCATTGCATTCTTTGATGCAATGAAGTATGTATGGGAAACAGGGAGAGACACACTCCCTGAGAAGAAGCTGACCTCCATAAAAAAATTCAAAATGCCCAGTGAGATGAACTTCATCTTCGCTCATCTGATCAGCTGCATGACAACTAAGGTTGGTTCAACTGACCAAGCATCCAAACCCCAACAAGCTATGGGGTATGCACTACTGAAGGGCCTTCACATTGATTGGGCAAAAATCATTTTCGACGATATGATGCTAAGAGTCGACGAACTGAAGAGACCAACGACTGTTCCATATCCCCGTTTTCTCAGCGCTCTATTCCGACAAGGGCTAGGGGACAAATACCCGAAGGTGGGCGTCCTGATCACAGGTTGTCCCTAAGGTTCTCGGCTTCAAACCCCTGCCAAACGAGGTACGTCTCTCTACTCTCTTACCTCTTCTCAGACCTCACTCTTCTTCTACTTCTGTGGCTACCACTATGGTAGAGGTAATCCCAACCGCTGGTACCCAGGCTGCAACATCCACTCCTTCTCGAAAAAGGAAACCTTCTGACAGCCCACTTGGCACTCCTAAGCCCAAGAAGTCCTCCAAGGAGCAACCCTCTAAGTCTACATAGGCTGAAGACTCCACGTCTATCTCTCCAAAGAAGACGCTGGAAAGTTCCGTGGTACGCTCTGCCACAACTGCTGTTAGATCTGAAGTTTTGTCAAAAGTTACAAGTGTTGGATCTGAATAGAAGACTCAGAGTTCTGAGTTAGAAGACTTAGAAGTTCTGATCTGAGAAGTCTCGAAAAGATTACAAGTGTGGAATCTGAACAGAAGGGTCAGAGTTCTGAGTAGGAGACTCAAAACTTCTGATGATGAAGATGAAAATATCACAAGTGCTTGAAGGAAGTTCTGAAGTGCTTGATCAGAAGGATGTGTTCGAAGTTCTGAACATGTTGTTCAGAACTTATGTCTTAGGATATTTTCAGTTATATTCTGTTACTAATTAGGACACGTGTAATTGTTCTATTAGTCTGTTTCTCATATGTACTATAGCTTTAGTATTTCCTACAGTATATATAGGAGTTAGCAACTGTAAGCTAACTAATCTTTGGCATAACTTTCCGCATATCATTGTATTCAGCTTTTGTAATCTTTGAGAGATTCTCTCTCTAGATTTGTAATTTGTTCTTGATTGAATACAAGTGCATTGATCTAATTCTCTATCATCTACTGTTTGAGTGATCTTAATTGATTGTAAGATTGAATCCTGGTTTCTACAATTGGTATCAGAGCTTATCAACAAACAAATTCACCCAAGATCGTGTTCGTGAGGGTTTCTTGATCGCGTTCTTGAAGATTTCTTGATCAATTCGTCAAATGATTTCGCTGCCACTCAAAATTCTTGAATTCTTTGTGATTCCTGAATTCGTTTTACGTTTGTTCAAGAAATTCGATTTGTCTTTCTGTTGAATCGATTAAATTCAATTTTACTAATCATGTCTTCGAAAGAATTTCTCTCAATGGGATCTGAGACGAAACCTTATGTTCTTATTCCTAACGAGTATCAGCAATGGAAAATTCTTATGATACAATTCTTGGATAATATCGATGAGAATTTGATGATCTCAATACGAGAAGGTCCAATTGAAGTTTATGTCGATGTTCAAGCTACACCCGCAACTGATACAACTCCAGAAATTCCTGCTACTAGGGTGAAGAAGAATATTTCACAGTACTCAGAAGCACAGAAAATCAGACATGTAATTGACAAAAGAGCTGTTACGCTGTTGACTTTGGCAGTTCCCAATGAGGTTTTTAATAGAATTGATAGTGGAACATCAACAAAAGAAATGTGGGGTGAACTTGAAAATCAAATGCTTGGTACTGCAAAATCAATTCAAACAAAGTTAAACCAATGCATCAATGCTTATGAAAGATTCAAAGAAAAAGAGTGTGAAAGTTTAAATCAGACTTATGAAAAGTTTTGTATTATTTTGAATGACCTCAGAAGGAATGGGTTGAAAAAGACAAAGTCTGAGATTAACTACAAATTTGTGAATTCTCTTAATTCAGAATGGTCATCTTTTGCAATTAGTCTTCAAATGAATAAAGACATGTGTGAAGAAGATTTAAATGATCTATTCTGTGTTCTAAATCAACATGAGGATTCGGTTAAGCAAGTAGTAGAAGAGAAGAAAAGTGTTTCTGATTAATTAGCCTTACTTTCAGAAAGAAAATCTAAGGTGATCAAAACTGCAAAGAAATCTGTGTATTTTTCTAAAATATCCAAGTTAGAGGAAGAATCTGATGAGGAGGAAGGATCAGAAGAAGATGCTGATATCAAGCTGATTGCAGAAAAATTAGCCTTGTTGACTAACACTTTCAACAAGAGATATGGAAAGAACAAGTTTCAGGGTAAGTACAGAAGGGAACAGGGGAGTTCAGAAGAGAAATATAAGAAGAAAGAAGATAGAGAAGAAAGTAAGTTTGAAAAGAAAGAAGAGAAGGAAGAAAGAAAAGAGAAGGATTTGTGTTTTAAGTGTGGAAAACCTGGTCACTTTGCCAGAGACTGCAGAGTAAAAGTAGTAAAAGATTATGAATACTACACAAAGAAAGCTCAACTAGCTAAGAAAAGAGATAATGAGATTGCAATGTTGGCAGAACATGAAAACTGGCTGTATTATACTTCAGATGAAGAGGATTGCATTCACTTTTCTCAAATTCAAAGTTATATGGCCAAGATGAAGAATGAGGATGATTCTGATTATGAAGATGCTGATTCTGAATCTTCTACTGAGGGCTATCATGTGTGGTTTTTAGATTCTGGAGCTTCAAGACACATGACAGGTCATAAGTCTTCTTTGACAAACTTCACAGAAAAGGCTGGAGGAGCAGTAAATTTTGGTAATAACAGCAAAGGACAAGTCAGAGGTTTAGGAGATTTAACAAAAGGGGATCTGACTATTCAGAAAGTTTTTTATGTGGAAGGCTTACAACATAATATGTTCAGCATAAGTCAATTTTTGGACAGTTTCTGTCAGATTAAGTTCAGCATAACAGGTTGCATGATTTTAACTAAGAATGACATAAAAGTCTTCTGGGCCAAAAGACATATGGACTTATTTGTGGTTAACTTTTCAAAAATTCAAGCTTTAACCCCTGTTTGTCTATTATCAAATGCAGTTGCTAATGAATGTTGGCTTTGGCACAGAAGATGTTCTCACTTAAATTTCAGAGATCTGAACAATCTGGTTAGCAAGCATCTAGTCAAAGGATTACCAAATATAAAGTTTGAAAAGGAAACATTATGTTCAGCACGTGAAATGGGCAAGATGAAGAAAAGTTCTCATAAGTTAAAAATGGACTCATCATGCAAATCACCATTAGAAATGCTATATACAGATCTTTGTGGTCCTATTTCAGTTCAATCTATGGGAGGAAAGAAGTATATGCTAGTTATTGTGGATGAATATTCAAGATACACATGGGTTGAATTCTTAAGGGCCAAGTCAGAAGCTGCTGAAACACTGATTAATTTAATCAAAAGAATTCAAGTATTCTTACAACTTCCAGTCAAGAAAATCAGAAGTGACAATGGGACAGAGTTCAGAAATGAGACTCTTCAGAATTTTTTGCAAAGCCTGGGGATTTCTCATAACTTTTCAGCTGTTAAAACTTCTCAACAAAATGTTGTTGGTGAAAGGAAAATAGAACTCTAGTTGAAGCTGCAAGAACAATGTTGGCATATTCAAATCTTCCAACCTTCCTATGGGCTGAAGCAATAGCCACTGCTTGTTTTACACAGAACAAAACTTTAATCAATAAAAGATTAGATAAAACTGCTTATGAACTGATTAACAAGAGAAAACCACTGATTAAATTTTTTCATGTTTTTGGATGCAGATGCTATGTTCTCAAAGATAGAGAAAATCTTGGTAAATTTGATAAAAGGCAGATGAAGGATACTTTGTTGGGTATTCACTTACTTCCAAAGCATTCAGAATCTACAATAGAAGAACCAAGAGAATTATGGAAAGCATAAATGTTACCTTTGATGAGTCAAGAATGAAGACTTCTGAGCAAAACAGTTCAGAACTCGGACAAAATAAGACAAAAATGACTTCTGAAACAGTTTCTAATCCTAACTGTTCAGAACTCAATATATTGTTTAAGGATGCATTTCTGGAACTAACTTATGAATCTTATGCAGATTTTGAAAATCCAAAAATGGTTCAAGAAATGAAAAAGGGAACTTCAGAAGTGATTCAAACAACTGTAATTTCTGATACAGGTCCATCTGAGGAATGTCCAACTTTAATCAATACAAGTAATGAAACTTCTGATCCTAGTACTCAGAATTCTGGACAAGCCAATCAGAAGTATGACCAAGTTACTCAGATTTCTGAACAAGTGCCTCAGAACTCTGAATAAGTCATTCAGAATTCTGACTCTACTACTCAGAATCCAAACTTGGATGTTTCACCTCAACAAGTATCAGAACAAGGGGACAGTTCAGAATTACAAGCAATCATTGATGAGAATGATACAAACAACAATTTTTCAGAAATTGATGTGCTTCCTAGTTCAAACAAATGGACTAAAGACCATCCTATTCATCAAGTGATAGGAGATCCATCAGTAGGAGTTAAGACAAGATCAGCAACAGCAAATGAAGCAATGTTTGCAGGATTTTTAAGTGTGATTGAACCTAAGAAAGCCAATGAAGCCCTAGAGGATCCAAATTGGATTTTAGCAATGCAAGATAAATTGCTACAGTTTGAAATAAATAAAGTCTGGAGACTAGTTCCAAAACCTGAAGGAAAATCTGTTTTTGGAACTAAATGGGTATTCAGAAACAAGAAAGATGAGTCAGGTGTTATAGTCAGAAACAAGGCAAGATTGGTTGCAAAGGGATATTCTCAACAAGAATGAATAGATTATGATGAGACATTTGCACCTGTGGCAAGAATAGAAGCAATCAAAATATTCTTGGCATATGCTGCACATAAGAACTTCAAAGTGTACCAAATGGATGTCAAATCAGCTTTTCTAAATGGTATACTTAATGAAGAGGTTTATGTCTATCAACCAGAAGGTTTTGATGACCCTGAATTTCCAGATCATGTTTATGTTTTAGATAAGGCATTATATGGTCTAAAACAAGCACCAAGAGCCTGGTATGACACTCTTACTCAACACTTATTAAAATCTGGTTTCAAGAAAGGTAAGATTGACACTACTTTGTTCTTAAAGAAAAAGGGTGATGATTTAATTCTGATTCAAATATATGTAGATGACATAATATTTGGTTCTACAAGTGCAGAGTTATGTACTGAATTCTCAAAGGTCATGGAATCAGAATTTGAAATGAGCATGATGGGAGAATTGAACTTTTTCCTTGGTCTTCAAGTAAAACAATTACCAACTGGTATTTTTATAAATCAAGGAAAATATATTAAAGGTATTTTAAAGAAGTTTAAGATGTCTGATTGTGATTCTATGAGAACACCAATGGCAACAAATGTCATGTTAGATGCTGATCTCAATGGAGTTCCAGCAGATAACAAGATTTATAGAGGCATGATAGGATCTCTTCTTTACCTAACTGCTAGTAGACCAGATATTATGTTTGCTACTTGTTTTTGTGCAAGATTTCAATCAAATCCAAAAGAATCTCATTTGCTAGCTGTTAAGAGGATCTTAAGATATCTGAAAGGTTCACCAGATTTGGGCCTTTGGTATCCAAAAGAGACTGATTTCAAATTAACTAGTTTTACTGATGCTGATCATGCAGGAAGCAGGTTGGACAGGAAAAGTACATCTGGTGCTTGTCACTTTTTGGGAGATAAGATTGTGAGTTGGGCTTCAAAGAAACAAAATTGTGTATCCACATCCACTGCTGAAGCAGAGTATGTTGCTGCTGCTGCCTGCTGCTCTCAAACTTTGTGGATGAGAACACAACTCATGGACTATGGATATCAACTCAACAAAATTCCCATATATTGTGATTCAGAAAGTGCCATTCCGATAACTCAGAATCCTGTTCAGTACTCAAAGACCAAGCATATTGATGTAAGGTATCATTTTATTAAAGACTATGTTGAAAAGGGAACTATAGAGATGCACTTTGTGCATACAAAGTATCAATTGGCTGACTTGTTCACAAAGCCTCTTGATCACAAAAGGTTTACTTTTCTCATATGTAAAATAGGAATGCTTAATTTGATAAATTGAACATATTTGTTAGTTTTCAGAAATAAATTTTTTTTTAGTAGATTTCTGAGTAGTGTTCTCAGAACTCTGACTCTCTTAATCAGAATTCTGACTCTTGAGTTCAGAACTTCTGAGTCAATACTTCAGAAACCTAACTTCTGAATAGGTTAGTCAGAACTTCTGACTGCCTTTCAGAACATATTTCTGAAAATTACAAATATTTCAATATGTTGTTAAGATTTTTTTTGTTTTATTCTTATATTCCTTATAAAATGTGTTTGAGTATATGCTAAAGTCAAGGGGGAGCATTGATATTCTTCAGAAATCATTCCAAGATGATTAAAAGGTTTGTATTCTTCTCTTATCACTAATCATTCTAGGGGGAACAAGCTTTCAATGATAAAATCTTTTTCACTTGTTCAAAACTACTTCTGAATGTTTCAAAAGTTTTTAAATTCAGATGTTAGATTTTAAATGATGTTTCAAAAATCATAAATCATCATTAAAAAGAACAGAACTTTGATGATAAAATAATTTTTCTATCTGTTCAAACTACTTCTGGATGATCAAATGTTTTTATATAATCAGAAGTTGAGTTTAAATGAATTTTGGTTCTAAGGGAATTTCTTTTGACCTGTTGACTCAGAACTTCTGAGTATGCATTCTCAGAACTCTGAGCGTGTTATTCAGAACTTTTAACTTGTGTTAATTTCTATCCAATAACACGTGCCAGCTTCTTTTTCAATTGAAATTACCGTGTGTCATTTAATATCTTTTGTAGTATTTCAAAGTGTTTGACTCCGTTATAACACTGACAAAAGCAACGTTTTTCCGTTAAACCTTTCAGCTTCGCGGATTTTAAATAGTTCTTAAAATCCCTCTTTCAAAATTATTTGAATTCCAAGAGCGAAAAGTGAGAAACGCACAATTCCTGAGTTCATTGTTCTTGTTTTCTTTCAAAATTCCACATTACGATCATGTCTGGTTCAAGGAGAGATATAGCTATTTCATTACATTCAACAAAATCATTGTTTGAATCAGAATCAGATGATGATGAAGATCAAAGGCCTGTAAATAGAGCCGTAGATGAAGGGGTAATAGGAGATAACATTGTGCAAAGTAATGTTGGAGGAGAAGCAGGGGATGAACATATGGTTGAATCAGAGGGAAACGCAGATGAGGGAAATGAGAACATTCAACACGAACAGAGTGCAGTTAGGTCAGTCATGTCAGAAAGACCTAATCATGGTGAAAGGATTGTTCCTGAGAGATAGTATTTGAGGCTATTGGAAAACAATTGTGTGTTATTGTTTGATGAAAGCAGATTTAAAGACGAACATAAGATAATCATGGAATTATTGAAGTATCATCCATTCAAAAGGTGGTTTACAAAGAAGAAATCGGTTCCTGTTCAGTATATGCAACAATGGTGGAAACATCTAAGGTTAAGGGAAATAAATTTGTATCTGAAGTTGGGGGAGTTACTTTGACTTTGACAATACAAATTTTAAGAGATATGCTGAATTTACCAGATAAAGATGATTTAGAAGGAAGATTAGATTTTGAGGATTCTCCATTGACAGAAGAATTAATTGCTGAATTTATGAGATTGGGATATAATGAAGAGTTGAGGACCCTAAGTTTGTTTAGAAGAAACAAATTACCACCAATTTGGGCTTGTTTGTTCAACATTGTGAATAAATGTTTATCTGGGAAGAATAGTTCTCTTGATCAAGGCTCAAGGCAAATTCTGCAAATCTTTCATGGGTTAGTGAAAAACAGACATTATGATTATACTGCCATTCTTTGGGAAGATATGAAGAACACCTTTGAGAAGAATCAAAAGGCCATAGAAAAGAAGACAAGGGATACTGCCCTTACATATATACCTTATCAAAGGTATTGGCAGATTGTGATTTGGTATGCTATGAGAGAAAACACAAATATTCCAAGAAGAGCAAATGGGGAGCATGGTCCAATCTTTTATATGGGTAAGATGATTTCTAGTTCTAAAAATCAGAATTTTCCAAATCAAAGACTTCTTCCAAGGTCTCTTAGGAAGTATATTCCAAGGGATAGTGAGCTTTTAAAAGCTTATTGCACCTCAATGGGACTTGAATAACCTCAAGACCCTACCCATGAGGAACAACCTGAGATGAGAGGTGAGGGGTCAAATCAAAATAGAGAAGGGGAGAATGTTCAAGGGGGAGAACATTCTGAGAGAATAGAGAGGGAAAATTCAGAGAGATTGGTTAGTATGGGAGTTGAAAAACAGATAGAGTGTGGTGAGGATGAGAGATTGTTAACAGAATCTCAAACAGAAAGAGATGGTTCTGATCCAGCTGAATTAATCCGGGTAGCCACATCTACTGTTGGTTCACAATTCTTGGTGACTAACATTGAAGAAAACACCATGGACCCAGTGGTGGAACTTGAATAACCTATCCCTAGCCACTCAGAAGCATTTCAACATGCTACTGTTTCAAAACAAACAGGGGAACCATCCCAAACTCATTTGGAGGGAGGTGATAAATCCCAAAATTTCATTCAACACATAGAGTCTGGATTACACAGTAATATCCAATCTAGGCCTGAAATTTTTTTCAACACTAGCACATCACAAGAATTTCGTATTCCTGTAACAACATCCATAGACACTCCTAATATTGGTTGTCAAGGATTGGATGGAAGTCCTGGTGAAGTGAACATCTTAAAAGCTTCATTACACAGTGCCTCAATGGTACATGGTGTCTTTGTGGCACCTACAGGCTAAGAGTTCTCTGAACACTTGAAAACTGGACCATATGTTGGTTCAGGTTCACAGTTAGAATCTTCTGAATTTGAAAAGATTCAGAAACAAAATCAGGTGTTGGAGGAAAAAGTAGAAAAATTGGAGAGTACGGTGGATTCTTTGAAAAATGAGGTGAAAGATCTTAAACTCTTGTTGGAAGGGAATGCAAAATCTGTTGAACAAAAGGTGGATGGAATGAAGGTGTCCTTGGAATCTCACAAAAAGGAGATCAAGGATAATATGTCAGAGTTTCAGAAGGTGTTGGTAAGGAATATGAATGATATGAAATCTTCATTATTACAAGCTTTCAGTTCAACATTGGCTACTGTTTCAAAGCCATTAGCCATCATGCCTATGTCTGTAGCTGAACCTGAAGCAGAATCAACTCAGAATTTAAAAATGAAGTTTGATGATAATGATCCTCATGATCATCAAAAGGGGGAGAAAAGGCAAAAGCATAATTATGAGGTTGATGAACAAAGCACTGATGAGTTAGAAAAGGTTGAAAAGTCAGCTGATATTGACTTAGCAGATTTTGAGATTTCTGATATGCAGTTAGCAGTTGCAGAGGTTCAACATTCAGAAAATATTCAAGTTGATGAATCAGTAGAAGTGGAAAAATCAACAGAAGTTGAGAAGTTAGTTGAGGTTCAAACTATTAGTTCAGATACTGAGGAAGAAATGGAAATGGAAAAGATGGGAAGTGACAACTCAAATAAAACAGAGGAATTGGTGTTGAATACAGAGATGGAGGTAAATTCTGATGAAACTGAAGTTCTTATGGCAGATGTTGATGTTATCATGGAAGTTTAGAATGTCAAGTCAACAAGTATTTTTGGATCAGATGAGGTAGTAATGACATATCAGAAGGCTATGACAGAAGAAGTAATGTTAGATTCTTCTGAAGAAGGTTGTGACATAACAATGACAGATATCTCTGAAGAAAGATTGGTTGAAGATTCTGAGATTAACACTTGTTTAGAGATAGTTCCTTATACCAGAAGGGAACTTCTTAATTCTGAAGTTGAAGAGAGAAGACTGAATGATATTTTGATAAGAAGAATGCATAGTGAGTTGGTCAGAGCTCTTAACACTCAGAATGTTCAGAAAGTTATCAGATTGGTGAGGCCAATTGACTTGTTGGGAGAAGAAGATCACTCTGTAAGATACACAAAGCAGTTTGTAAAAGACATTGTAGAATATTTCTTTGAAGATGTATCAGAAGAAGATCTTGTGAAAGTTGAAGACTTCTTTATGCCTTGCTACACTTACAGAAGGCCAATTGTGATTCCCAGAATTGAGTTACCCATTCTTGAAGAACCTTTATGTGACTTCAGTGTTGAAAGAGAAGATACACCATTGGCAAGAAACTTGTATGCTAGTATTTTCCCTGAAGATAATTATGAATCTGTCTACTGCAAAGATGATGAGTTTGTTGACATTGTGAATTTTATTGATGGATTCTTGGATGGGAGGACTCAGATGACATATATGGAAGCTTCAAATAGGTTAAGAAAGACTGATGAAAAGCTTTATGTTCAGAAAAGAATTGTGAAGGTGTTAGATTTTCTAAGTGAAGAATTTGATGGCCTGAGATATGTAAATCTGAATGTATTGAAAGAAGGAAACATAAAAGTGAACATGACAAGTTTTGATTTTCACAGATTGTTCTTGGAAGATCAAATTTTCTTGGTGAAGTTCTTTGCTGGTACTGAAGATGCTTGGATAGAACTTGAATGCAGAAGAGTTATGGGAATATATGTTAGAAACATGTATTTGTATGATTTTCAGTTGGCAATCGAATCAAGGAAGGAGAAATGTAATTTGGTAAGTCCAATCAACACTCCTGAAGTAATAAGCAATTGTGATGGATTTATGAGTGAAGAAGTTGGAAATGAATGATTCATTTATTCAGAATTCAACGAAGTTACTCTATTCAGATTGAATGACATAGTAAAGTATAGTGACACTACTTTGAAGAAGACAGTAATGAAAATGCAAGCTTATGTTGAGAATGTCAGAGTGTTTGTGAAAGAAAAATATATCAGATGTGTCACTAGAAGACTTGAACTCAGAAACAAAATCAGAAATTGCAATGAATTGCTACTTTCAGAAGTAAATCCAAAGAAGATGTTACACAGAGATTTTGTTTTTCCTGCTGAGTATGAGGTAAATGGAGTTTACTCAGAAGAAGTGGAAGAAGATATTCAAGATGAGACTTCACAAGATATTCAAATGAAAGATACTGATCAACCAGAAAAGTCTGAGGCTAATGAAGAAGAAATAACTGTTGATGTTAATGGTTACTTTCTGGAGTATGCTCTTCCTAACTTCTTTCAGCCAAGAGATGTAAATTTTCTAAGTGTTTAACATGACAGAACAGAGATACATCAATGTCTTCGTGGTGAAATGTCAAAGAGATTAGGAAAACCAAAAGAATCAGTATACTCAGTTTTCTTAATCACAGGGATTAGAGAATTGAAAGAGAAGAAGTTCATGAAACATGAGTATTACTCATTTGAAGTATTAAGAGGAGATGGAAAAGTCTATTACTTTACTGAGGCAGATTTTGACAAGATCTCAGTAACAAATGTGTACAGATTGTATAGTCTTTTATCAAATAAAGGTTGCAGTAAACTGAAGAAGGAGAGAGGAGCACTGGCTGCAGTGAGAGAAGCTATGTTTTATATTCTTAGATGGCATGCATATACAGATTTTCAGATTGCTCTGTATTTACAAAGGCCAGGTGTATATCTCTCAAAGCCAAATAATGAGCATGAAAAACTGAACCTTCTGAAAAGTGGAAATGTTTCAAGATATCCAGAGTTGGGAGTCTTCTTAAGAAATGACAGAGATGAAAAGATTTTCTTCAGACCAGAAGAAGTGGCAAAGTATTATTCAGGAACTTTAAGGTTCATCAAGCACAGTCTGGAGAAAAAGCTACAAAAAGGGAAACAAGTTGAAGAGATTCAAGAGATCATAGAAAAGATTAACAGAAGGCTTACTCTGAGAAATGTATTAGTTTTGAAGATTGTTCCAGCACTAAAAGAATATGATGATGAGAAGTACAGGACTATTTGACAAAAAAGGGGAGATTGTTAGATCTAAAGTTTTGTCAAAAGTTACAAGTGTTGGATCTGAATAGAAGACTCAGATTTCTGAGTTAGAAGACTCAGAAGTTCTGATCTGAGAAGTCTCGAAAAGATTACAAGTGTGGAATCTGAACAGAAGGGTCAGAGTTCTGAGTAGGAGACTCAGAACTTCTGATGATGAAGATGAAAATATCATAAGTGCTTGAAGGAAGTTCTGAAGTGCTTGATCAGAAGGATGTTCAGAAGTTCTGAACATGTTGTTCAGAACTTATGTCTTAGGATATTTTCAGTTATATTCTGTTACTAATTAGGACACGTGTAATTGTTCTATTAGTTTGTTTCTCATATGTACTGTAGCTTTAGTATTTCCTTACAGTATATATAGGAGTTAGCAACTGTAAGCTAACTAATCTTTGGCATAACTTTCCGCATATCATTGTATTAAGCATTTGTAATCTTTAAGAGATTCTCTCTCTAGATTTGTAATCTGTTCTTGATTGAATACAAGTGCATTGATCTAATTCTCTATCATCTACTGTTTGATTGATCTTAATTGATTGTAAGATTGAATCCTGGTTTCTACAGCTGCTGAACAAACCCCTTCAATACCCGCTTCAGCGTCTCTAAACGCTGAGGTTGTCTTGGAACAGAACCTCCCTCCCTCAGTACCTCCAAGTACTGCAGAAGTATTCCTCCGTGGATCCAACGCTGAATCCGTCACCCAATCCCTCTTCTCAACCTTCATTCCTCCCACTATTCCTTTGGTCACTCCACCTGTTTTCCCCCCACTCTTTGCAACAAACATCATTCTGACTGATATATCTACTGAAGCTCTACAGCGGATGATGGATCAAAATATTGGACCTGCGTGCACCCCTATGCGTCAAGGCTCTCTAGAAGACGACATGGAAAAATATTCAGCTTATCGAAGCTTCGATGACTTCGTCAACCACCCCGCAGGTATACATAACACCCTAAACACCCCATTCTCAAAATCCCCAACTTCTGAGCTTTCCTTTGTTCATAAGTTTTTATCTTCTACAAGTCCTAATTTGGGCGATATCAACACCTCGCTCAAGGATTTGTCTAACAAGGTGGAATCTCTCACCACAACACTCTCCGCCAACTCTTCAGTGGTTATAAACGTTGGAGAGGCTCTCAAGACACTCACCGACGAGGTGAAAGGCAAAGCCTCCAGTGCTACTTTGCTGAAGGTGGAAGGTAGTCTCTCCAATGTTGCTCAGCCTCTCGCTGACAACTCCACCTCCATCAACACCCTGAACTCTACCAACAGCACCCTCTCCAACAACTTCACCACCCTGTCAAACGAAGTCACATCGTTGTCGACAGTGGTTGGAAATCTTCAGGGAGAGGTTTCTACATTAAAATCAGAGGCGAGCACTGCGACAAAGCTCCTGCAGAAAATCCTCGATCGCCTGGACGCTCCAACATATCCTCCATCCCACTTTACTCAGGCCGATCGGGAAAATCTTGAAAGAATCAACCCTGTTATTTCTGGCCTGGAAGACAGAATAGCAAAGGTGGAAACTTGCGTTGGACTCACTGGCCTGGAAGACAGTGACCCAAAGCATGCTGATGCTGTTGCTGCTGCTGATGTTATTGCCTCCCCCATCCGTCATGTGGAAGAGGGGGAGAAGAGTCAAGCATATCTTCCCCATAACGCTGAGGGGGAGAAGAGTCATGAAAAAGAATCTTCTGCTGAAAAACCTCAGGGAGTTGAAAACCCTGATGGAACCGAGTTTCCCCAACACAACGATGAATCTGAGGGGGAGAAACTCGATGAAGAACTGGAAGATGTTGAAGTTCTTGTTCCTTCTGATGAAGAAGCTGAAGAAGAAGAAGAAGACGAAGAAGATCTCGATCTTCATGACGACGAACCATCAGCATCACCTAAAAATGATGATGATGATGATGATGACGACGATGATGATGGTGTCGACCTCTCCTTCCAGCCAATCAAAAGGACCCCTGCTTTCAAAGGGATAATTATTACCGAATCTTGAGGGGAGGGGAACACCAAAAAGCCTGCAACGACTGAAGCAGACAAAGGTAAAAATAAAGGCCTCGCTGCAGATGGCAATCTGACTATCCTTCAAAGAAAGACAGTTTTTTAGGTACAATATCTTTCTTCCCTTACACTACATCCCTCCTCTATCCCTTCTCAACCTTAGTTCTCCTCTCCATAAAACCTCTATACACTTAAACCTCATTCTTTCTCTATCTCTTTTCCCAAATGATCTTACTTAAACGATTGCTATATTTCAGCTAGTCCTCTCCCCTGCTTGAGGATCCAGCTAAAGTTCCTCCAGCTACATCAACAATAAATCCAGCCCCGAGTGCTGAAGAAATAATCCCGGTCTTAGACTTCACTGAGACTGATGAACCAGAAGAAGAACTGCTCTCTCACAAAAATAGACCTTCATTGGCTCTTCAAAAGCTATATGAAGAAGAACTGAAAAGGAGAGAAGCAATGATCAAACAGCTTGACGATCAGCGAATCATCCGTCCTCGATACAAAATATCAAGAAGAAGAAGTCGTTGAACACCTCAGAGCTGAAAAAAAATCGCCGATCGAAAGAGAGCTGAATAAAGAGATAAAGCTTATGCTATTGAGCTCACTCAACGATCGGTGGAAGATCCTGCAGTGAAGAAGACTCCCATCGCTGTTCAACGACAACTATGGAAGGATGCCGCAAAGATCATCGAGAAAAAGACCAAGGTATCTGATTCCACTCTGGAATGGTTCAAAGAACGAATTCACTATCGATTCCATGTCTCCGGAATCAACAAAGTGAACATCAGGGGAAGGATGTCTTTAAAAGTTCCAGTCGTTGACGTCGACATATTCAGAGAAAATGGTAGTAAGGAAACCATCTACGCTTCATCGATCGTCAAGTACAGTTTCTCTGAGTGGTTGGAGATGCGAATAGCCATCCAGCGATCTCGCTCAACTTTTAAAGACCATGTCGAGAAAGTTTTGAATAAGCAAATCGACTTGGTTACATCTGCTGTAGATATTCCTCCTCCTCCTCCTGCTCCAGTTCAACGAAGAAGGGCCTCTGTAAAGAAAAAGATAATACCTTCAGACTCTGGTCCTCCTATCAGAAATGAAACCGGAATTGGCTTTTCACGCGAAGAAGTTCTTGGTCCCGAACCTGATCTCTCAGCTCTCGACATCTCCCTGCCCCCTGGTGAACGCTTTGTCCCTGGAAAAGTCTTAAGTGATCCTTATGGTATCTTCTTAGAGACTACGATGGACGATAATGCTTTCAACGCATCTCTGAACTATGCATCACTCCTATCAAATAGCTCAGGGATCTCGTCTATTGGTGCGGTTTCAGAGAAGAACTTCTCGGACACTTCATGAAGCCCCTGATCTTTAAAGAAGCAAAGCGAAGACGGGATCTTGGAGAAAATGTCCCTGATTGGATGATCCCTACCACAAAGTCCCTTGATGAACTTCTCATTAAGGATGAACATGTATAGCTGATAGGATTCCCTGTAATTCTTCTATCTTTATCAGCTTGTATCTTTTGTATTTGTAAATTTTATTTGTTGTACTTGTAATTTTTCCACTTCCCTCTGTAACTTATACGAAGTTTAAAGAAAAATTCCAGTGAATGTACTTTACTCCATAAGTACTTAAAAGATCCCCGAAAACAGTAAATGGGACGAATATTTTATGAGTCCTTTTTATCCTTATGTTTTCTTACTTAGCAACTTTCTTTTATTGCTATGTCACAATCAAATAGGGGGAGATTGTTGATCCAAACCCTCAATCATTTGATAATGACTCTGAGAAACACTTAGTGAAAATTGTAAGTAGACAATATGTATTAGAGTTTCACTATCGCTGATAAGTACTAAGACTGTTACAATACCACTGATAGGAACTCTCGCTATTTGATTTATACATTCAGCGACACAGTTCATCAGTGAGCCCTGAGTCTGTTCAGCCTCACTGATGATCGCTGATAAAATATGTTGTTTACTTATGATCCCTGAAGACAAGTTTCAGGTCAGCTATGTTCTACACTGAAGTCGAAGATCAAGCCAAAGAACCAGCGACATGTCTACTAATGAACTGATGCGGATATCAGCGAAGCCAAGACCTGTCCACTCAACGTGAAGTTTCAAGTAGAAGACTTCAGCGAACGCTGAACTTTATCACTCGCTGATAAAGATCTATTCAGCGAACGTTGATCATGAAGTTTCCTCTACAAGTTACTTTTGTCTTATCCCCTTGCACGTCTTCGTATGACCTGTCAGAACGGACATCCCTTTTGTCCAGAACCGTACAACCAACTCTGATTCTACACTGTTTATCATGCGGCTACTAGGTTGTCTACCAAGGTCAAAACATGCAACCAACCAGCTACTTCCACGTGTAAAGTTGTACTGTTGTGCATTAAATGCATGCAGTATATAAAGGAAACCCTACTTCAGAAATGAAGTGCTCGGCCATTTCCTAATCTTCCCTATTCTGTGTGTTAGAATATTATCCTTAGTATTCTTACTTTCTCTCTATCTTAATTCTAGTGCAAGAAATCTTAGTGATTCTCTTAACTTGTTTAGATTAGGTTTATTCCTTAATCTTGTTCCGCAACAAGTTGTAAATTGTTTGATACATATCAATAAACAATTTAGAAAAGTAAAAATCGTGTGTTTGTATTCAACCCCCCCCCCTTCTACAAACTTGTATAATCCTTCCGGGACCAACAAGCAGTCGTGTCAACTTAAGAAGAATCTTGTAAAAGATTCCAAAAACACACATGTTGCTTTACTCTCTTCAGAGTTGGTACCCACTCAGCGTTCTACTGTCACTATCACCGAGTTGGTGCATGATCGCTGAAGATCATGACTGGGCTGCTTCTGAAGAATAATCATCTGACTCTGATGATGATAATAAGGCTAATCTCTGCCTCATGGCTAAAATAGAAGAAGAGGAAGAAAGAGCTGAAATTCCCTCTACTTCTACCTCCACCTCTCAGGTATCAAATCTTTCTACTGATACTTCCACTTCAGCCTTTAATGACGTTGATAGACGACAGACCATCGATCTTTTGACTATTGATTTATATGATGCCATGAACGGCAAGACCAAAGCTGAAAAACAAAATATTGATCTCGCTGAACAACTTAAAAACTGTCATTTGCAAATTGAAAAGCTTTCTAAAATAGATGAAAAATTGAAAGATCAGGTCTGCTTAAATCAAATCATTAGTATTGAGCGAGAAGAAGCTATCGTTGCACTAAAAGCTGAAAAGGATACTGTTGAAGGATGGTGTAAATCCTCAACAACGATCACTGAGATAATTCGTGCTCAGATTCTCCTGAGTGATAAAAGTGGTCTTGGTTATAAAGCTAACACTGAAGAACTAACCACTGATCGTTCCATACTTACATTTGGAATGTTCATGTCATCTATCCCTAACACTTCTTCGTCTCAATGTTCTTCTTTAAAAACTCTCATCCCTGAGGAAAAACCTACGTTGATTTCTAAAGGTATAGGTAAAGAAAAAGTCTTTAATCAATGTTAAGTCTAAAATATGTCTTCAAGATTTAATGATAAAGTCAAAGTCAAAGTCAATGTATTATGTGTTTGTGAAAGTCAAACTTAGCTTAATGTCTTGTATAGTTCTTAGGTATAAATAGCTTTGTTGTGACTATTCTTGTAACAATTCCATAACACACTTAGAGCATAACTCACATCTTGTAACAGTGTGCTTATTGAATATCAAGATCTACTTTCTCTCTCTACTTTCTCTCTCTACTTTCTCTCTCTAGAATATTGTGTGAATTCTTGGTTGATTGATCATATTGGGACACACAATTGGTATCAGAGCAAGTTATTGAAGATCTGCTGAAGAATTTGCACGAATTGAGATCAAATTTGTTAGGTTTTTGAGGAAAATCGATCGATTTTCTTGATTTTTTCAAGCAAATCTCTTTTTCTCAAATTGTTGCAAATTTGAGATTTATTCTACTGGAATTAGAGCTCGTTGAATTCGTTTTTGATAGAGGAACAATTCTTATTCAAGGATCAAAGGCTAATATCACAGATTTGTTCATCAATTTGAAGATTTTTCAGGTTTTGTTCAGTTCGTCAAAACTGATCTGATCAATCATTCAGATTTTGATTCAGTGTTTGATTTGTCTGAAGTTTGAGTTCTTGGTGTTAGAAATCTCATTTGCAACACATCTTCTTAAAAGATCGAAGGCTAATTTCAAGATTTTGAGGATCAATTTGAAGAAATTTGAGTTTTCTGTTCGGTTCGATCATATCGTTTGGTTCAACATTCAGATTTCGATTCAACGATTTTCTGTGAAATTAGTTTACATCATCGTTTTAGAAACTTGTTTTCTAACATATATGCAAAATTTGGTTGATTAATTCGAAGTATCGATCAAGATTTGAAGGAATTTTGATTTTGATTATCTTGTGTTCTTAATCTGAACTTTGCGCCAGATTTTAACTTTGCGCCACCAACTTGCTTTCTTCGTTAAACATCTTTCAAAGTTTCATCTACTAACTAGCTTGGTTCACCATCTTGTTTGCTTGCTTCGACACCTTCCTGTTTCCTACTTTGCGCCACCAACTAATGGAGTAAACTTCTCACTTTGCGCCATGCACTAAAATCACTTTGCGCCATGCACTAAAACAACTTTGCTCCACCAACTGTTGGTTTACATAATCTGTGTTTTTATAAGGTGCATGTGTGTATGTTTCCAAACCTATCGCAACTCACAACCATTTCAGGTTCTTGAAACACACAAGCAAGAGTCTCGCAAATCACATACATTCAGCTGTATGTATGTATGTATGATGGTGTTGTACGTGTGTGTTTCCTAAGAAATCGCAGTCTACAACTTCTCGCAACCTGCTTCCATAAAGCTCACCGGAGTTTTCGCCGGAAAAAATGGGTCTTTGAAAATCGTCGTGTGATCGAGATTTGTTCATTGCAGTTGATTGGTATTCGAATTACGATCTTTACGCAACAAAAATCAACGATTTTCGTCGAGAAACGAAGGAGATATCAACGTTTAAAGTTTTCGTTCGATTTTAATCGAAAACATTCGGTTGCTTCGTTTGAGAGTTTGAAAGCGTGTTTTGAGTTCTAATCAGTTAAGGGAGCTTAAGAGATCATAAACGAACAGTTTTGGTCTAAAAGTTTGATTCCATATCGACTTTTTCAGTTTGGGTTTCAATGAAGAAGATGATGAATAGTAAACTAACGGAGTTTCGTTAGTTTCGTTAGTTTTGTGACATTTTTGGTCCTTTTTCGTTAGAGTCGTTAGTTTTGTTACAATTTTAGTCCTTGTTTTGTTGTTGAGTCTTAGTATTTTTTCACTTTTACTCATAACTAATAAATATTTCTTGTATTTTGCAGGTTGACGATTAAAGTCCAACATATCCGCGTAAATTTTTCAGAATTAATTTTTGGAAGACAAATTTCTAATTTGTTTTTCGGATTTTATTTTTGAAAATTTTTCTGACTTTGATTGCGTTTTTCTGCACCATCAACTATATACATTTTGCGCCACCAACTGTAGCGCATTTCATACTTTGCGATAGCATCAGTGAAGAGTTTTTTAGTTCGAATTTTTTCTAAGTACACTTTGCGCCACCCTCATTGGCGCATTTCATACTTTGCGCGACAGTCTTTGGCGCATTTTGAGCTTTGCGCCACTGCCTGTGGAGAATTTCCGACTTAGAAATTTTTTCGAGTTTTACTAATTGTTAATTGTTTGAATTTTTCAGAAATTAATGAATCTCTGGCACTTCTGACCAATACTTTCAGTAGATTCGCCAGAAAGAGTAACTTCAGAAGAAATAAACCTTTTTCCCTCACTGACAAGCCAAAATCTTCAACTCCTGTAGATAAGGCCACTGCTACCTGCTTTAATTGTGAAAAAGTAGGACATTTTACTAATGAATGCAGGTCAAAGAAAGTCTTCAAACCTTCCTCTTCTTCCTACAAGAAATCCTCTAACCCCAGGGCTAGAGATGACAAATACCAGATGAAGAATCAAAAGCTGAAAGGCTTCAAAAAGAAAGGAAAATGCATGATCGCCGAAGATCATGACTGGGCTGCTTCTGAAGAATAATCATCTGACTCTGATGATGATAATAAGGCTAATCTCTGCCTCATGGCTAAAATAGAAGAAGAGGAAGAAAGAGCTGAAATTCCCTCTACTTCTACCTCCACCTCTCAGGTATCAAATCTTTCTACTGATACTTCCACTTCAGCCTTTAATGACGTTGATAGACGACAGACCATCGATCTTTTGACTATTGATTTATATGATGCCATGAACGGGAAGACCAAAGCTGAAAAACAAAATATTGATCTCGCTGAACAGCTTAAAAACTGTCATTTGCAAATTGAAAAGCTTTCTAAAATAGATGAAAAATTGAAAGATCAGGTCTGCTTAAATCAAATCATTAGTATTGAGCGAGAAGAAGCTATCGTTGCACTAAAAGCTGAAAAGGATACTGTTGAAGGATGGTGTAAATCCTCAACAACGATCACTGAGATAATTCGTGCTCAGATTCTCCTGAGTGATAAAAGTGGTCTTGGTTATAAAGCTAACGCTGAAGAACTAACCACTGATCGTTCCATACTTACATTTGGAATGTTCATGTCATCTATCCCTGACACTTCTTCGTCTCAATGTTCTTCTTTAAAAACTCTCATCCCTGAGGAAAAACCTACGTTGATTTCTAAAGGTATAGGTAAAGAAAAAGTCTTTAATCAATGTTAAGTCTAAAATATGTCTTCAAGATTTAATGATAAAGTCAAAGTCAAAGTCAATGTATTATGTGTTTGTGAAAGTCAAACTTAGCTTAATGTCTTGTATAGTTCTTAGGTATAAATAGCTTTGTTGTGACTATTCTTGTAACAATTCCATAACACACTTAGAGCATAACTCACATCTTGTAACAGTGTGCTTATTGAATATCAAGATCTACTTTCTCTCTCTACTTTCTCTCTCTACTTTCTCTCTCTAGAATATTGTGTGAATTCTTGGTTGATTGATCATATTGGGACACACAATTGGTATCAGAGCAAGTTATTGAAGATCTGCTGAAGAATTTGCACGAATTGAGATCAAATTTGTTAGGTTTTTGAGGAAAATCGATCGATTTTCTTGATTTTTTCAAGCAAATCTCTTTTTCTCAAATTGTTGCAAATTTGAGATTTATTCTACTGGAATTAGAGCTCGTTGAATTCGTTTTTGATAGAGGAACAATTCTTATTCAAGGATCAAAGGCTAATTTCACAGATTTGTTCATCAATTTGAAGATTTTTCAGGTTTTGTTCAGTTCGTCAAAACTGATCTGATCAATCATTCAGATTTTGATTCAGTGTTTGATTTGTCTGAAGTTTGAGTTCTTGGTGTTAGAAATCTCATTTGCAACACATCTTCTTAAAAGATCGAAGGCTAATTTCAAGATTTTGAGGATCAATTTGAAGAAATTTGAGTTTTCTGTTCGGTTCGATCATATCGTTTGGTTCAACATTCAGATTTCGATTCAGCGATTTTCTGCGAAATTAGTTTACATCATCGTTTTAGAAACTTGTTTTCTAACATATCTGCAAAATTTGGTTGATTAATTCGAAGTATCGATCAAGATTTGAAGGAATTTTGATTTTGATTATCTTGTGTTCTTAATCTGAACTTTGCGCCAGATTTTAACTTTGCGCCACCAACTTGCTTTCTTCGTTAAACATCTTTCAAAGTTTCATCTACTAACTAGCTTGGTTCACCATCTTGTTTGCTTGCTTCGACACCTTCCTGTTTCCTACTTTGCGCCACCAACTAATGGAGTAAACTTCTCACTTTGCGCCATGCACTAAAACAACTTTGCGCCACCAACTGTTGGTTTACATAATCTGTGTTTTTATAAGGTGCATGCGTGTATGTGTCCAAACCTATCGCAACTCACAACCATTTCAGGTTCTTGAAACACACAAGCAAGAGTCTCGCAAATCACATACATTCAGCTGTATGTATGTATGATGGTGTTGTACGTGTGTGTTTCCTAAGAACTTGCAGTCTACAACTTCTCGCAACCTGCTTCCATAAAGCTCACTAGAGTTTTCGCCGGAAAAAGTGGGTCTTTGAAAATCGTCGTGTGATCGAGATTTGTTCATTGCAGTTGATTGGTATTCGAATTACGATCTTTACGCAACAAAAATCAACGATTTTCGTCGAGAAACGAAGGAGATATCAACGTTTAAAGTTTTCGTTCGATTTTAATCGAAAACATTCGGTTGCTTCGTTTGAGAGTTTGAAAGCTTGTTTTGAGTTCTAATCAGTTAAGGGAGCTTAAGAGATCATAAACGAACAGTTTTGGTCGAAAAGTTTGATTCCATATCGACTTTTTCAGTTTGGGTTTCAATGAAGAAGATGATGAATAGTAAACTAACGGAGTTTCGTTAGTTTTGTGACATTTTTGGTCCTTTTTCGTTAGAGTCGTTAGTTTTGTTACAATTTTAGTCCTTGTTTTGTTGTTGAGTCTTAGTATTTTTTTCACTTTTACTCATAACTGATAAATATTTCTTGTATTTTGCAGGTTGACGATTAAAGTCCAACATATCCGCGTAAACTTTTCAGAATTAATTTTTGGAAGACAAATTTCTAATTTGTTTTTCGGATTTTATTTTTGAAAATTTTTCTAACTTTGATTGCGTTTTTCTGCACCATCAACTATATACATTTTGCTCCACCAACTGTAGCGCATTTCATACTTTGCGATAGCATCAGTGAAGAGTTTTTTAGTTCGAATTTTTTCTAAGTACACTTTGCGCCACCCTCATTGGCGCATTTCATACTTTGCGCGACAGTCTTTGGCGCATTTTGAGCTTTGCGCCACTGCCTGCGGAGAATTTCCGACTTAGAAATTTTTTCGAGTTTTACTAATTGTTAATTGTTTGAATTTTTCAGATTAAATTTTCAATAATGAATCTACCTCCGGTGCTAGTCAAAGACTCCGCTTTTGAACAATGGACTGTTGCGTTTTCATCGACTTTATTTCAAGTAGAGAAAATGGTGAATATATGATAAAATCTTTCTCCGAAGGTCCAATGAGCATAAATAAAATGGAGAATGATTTTACAGAAGAAGAGATTAAAAGAATGAAAGCCGGCAAGGAAGCTTCATCCAACTTGATCTTCGCAATTCACAAACTTCCGCAACATATCTACTACCGTGTTGAATGTTTCAAAAATAACCCAATGCAGATGTGGAACGAGTTATCAAAACAAATGCTTGGATCTGAAGTTGTTTTTAAGAGAAAGGAAGAAGAAAAGAAAGCTGAAAAAGAGGATGCAGAACAGAAATCTTCAGATGCTGAAAATGAAGAACTCAATAAAAAGGTTATAGAGCTTACAAAGAGATTGTCTGACACAGAAAAGTTACTAAAAGAGGAAAGAGAGGATTTCAGAAAAGAAAGAGCTAATCGGTTAAATGACAAAAATTGCTATGAAAAGCAAATTCTTTCTCTCTCTTAGAAAGTTTCTGAACTTGAAAAGACTTCAATTTCTAAGAAGAAAGAAAATGAAGAAAAGAAAGCTCTTGAACTCAAATGCAGAAAACTTTCTAAACAAAACTCAGATTTTGAGAAAGTTTTATTTCTTGAAAAAGAAAAACTGGAAAAGGAAAGTGTTGAATTTGAAGATAAAAGGAAAGTGTTTGAAGCGAAGAATGGGAAATTGTCAAATAAATTTTCTGAGCTTCAAAAGGAATTAGATGAAGAAAGACAAGAGCTAGAAAAGAGAAAGAAAGCTGACTTTCAGGCCAGGAGCGTCAAAGATGAATTTTCTATTGAAAGGAAGATATTTCAGCAAGAAATACGAAAGCTGACAAAGAACTTGGTTGTGTTATCAACTGATATCATGATAGAGAAGCGGGTTAAGTCTGATATTCAGAAGAAACTTGATTTGGTGACCAAGGAACGGAACGACTTATTCTTCAAAGTGAAGTCACTTAACAAATCCAAACGCTATTCTGAATGTCCGATTCGTCCTTCTAATCTATTTTATGATCATTCAGTGGATAATTCTTCCAAATTTCAATCTGCTGATCTTCCTACATATAAGAAAGTCAACTTGCAATTGAGAGTTAAAGGTACGTTTCCTGAAAAAGATATACCAAAATCATCTATTCCCAACAAGAACACTAAGCTGAAAGGTAAATCTTTTGCTAAACCTGGTTCATTATATTCCGCAAATCATTTAATCAGGTTAGCACAAAAGAATTTTTGCTGTTCTTATTGTGGAACTAATGTCTTTATTATAAACAATGATGCTCAATATTGGTACGGTACTTATCATTTTCCTTCTTATAGAGCTCCGCTTAACAAGCCAGGACCCAAGACACGTTGGGTACCAAAATCTACTTAATCTATTTTTGCAGATTTAAAAGCAAAGCGTTGAACTCTCGGAAGAAGATTACTTGTGCCATTAAGGGGGAGTAAAGAGAATTGGTTTCTAAACACATCAGTTTAGAACCCGGATTTCACAGTTAATGGTTTCTGAACAATTCAGTTCAGGACCCGTACTTCAAAGACTAAGACTTCTAAACAAATCAGTTTAGAAGTCATACTTATCATGTGATATCCTTAACTGCCAGATCTTTCAATTCAAGAAACAAGTGGTGAAAGGTAACATTGCATTATGTTTCATTTCTACTGCTTTGAAAATTTGAATCTCAACAAATTTAAATCAATGAGATAAAATTTTTCAATTTTCATTCAATGAATTAAATGTGTGCTAAAAGATGATTTTACAAGTATTGTTGTATTATCTGTGTTTTATTTGCTTCAACTTTCGCTTCTGAAATAAATCGAAAGGTCAGCAAAACATGAATGAAAATTTTGATATATGCGCAAAACTGTGTAAATCTAGACTTATATAGAATACGATGCTCACAAAGCCTAATTGTCAGAATGAAGAATGGAAATGAAAATATGAGGGAAGCACAAAGTTTTATAACAAAGTGATTGAGATGCAAAAAAAAATAAAAAAAGTTCATTAGGTTTGAAAGTATGTGCATGTGGCCTATCTGGTTTGGGAGATTAAGTCCCAAGGGGCACTCGATACCTAGCCCCTAAGATCAACTAGTCTGGGATTGGCTGACCCAAATCCTGCTATAGAACCAGATAGAAAGCCATGTCCTACTGGTACAGATGGGATTAGGATATATCGATGTAGCCTTTCTGGTTTGAGAGAGTAAGTTCCAAGGGGTGCTCGTCACCTAGCCCCTAAGGCCAACTGGTCTGGGATTGGCCGATCCAAATCCTGCTATAGAACCAGATAGAAAGTTACGTTTACTGTGTATCTTAGTCTTAATAAACCTTGTGATAAAAAGATGCCAATGTGCACAAAATAAAAGATTCCAATGAGCACACATCTTTTATATCTTGGGGAAATAACAATGTCGCGATAAACTTATAAACTTGTGGAAATTCTGATTTCAGTCATATAGTGTGAGTAAGAGCAAAGTATTTGTTTGGGCAAAAAATCACGCCGTACGACCACGACCGGAGCAGGTAAGACGCACGTCATAATCCAAATCTTGTATTAAGATAAGGTCTCGACGAGAACCCAGCAAACATCCATCGTCGCCCGTAAAAGGTAAGTCGTACATCCCCCATGACGCTCGACCATAGTATCGCCCGTCCCGTACGACCGTCGAGTAAGATCATTGCACCTTCGACCAAAGCTAACGTTAACCTTGACTATTACGTTTGTTAACTATTTAATGTAGGAGTCAAAGCCATTAACAGCAAGCGACCGTAACGGACGCAGATTATTATGGATAATCACTCCGGCGACCGTTTCCAGCCGTTGATCAAATCATTAATGGAGCTAATTAATGACGCGAAGACTATAAAAGACAAGCTAAAGCTTCATTTCAAGAAACATCAGTTAACATCCAGTATACATCAGCGAACATCACCAAACAGCAGAGAAAATCATCCCAAATCATAGCAAAAGAACATTCAAACTCTGGAGATCAAGTACTGAAAGCCAGAACCTAACAGCGAACTCAAGAACACTCGAAGGAAAGCTCAAGTATCGCTCTCGACGCACGACAACAGCTCTCGACCAGAAATTCACACTTTGTATTCACACACGACAAACACTTGTTTTTACATTTAAACACCTGTACTTTACATTTCGAAGTATTTCCTTCATTTGTATTGTAATCATCGTACGACCGACGCCAGTACCAAGGACGTCGCCCCTGATTGGCGACCATAGTGCAGCGACGACATCCCTTGTCGTCCGCAGGTTTTTTCCTTGATTGAGGTTTTTCCTGCGTCATCAAATCCCTTGTCTCGTTTATTTTTTCCCTCGTCGCACGTCTCGTCGAAAGATCCTTTCTTTAGTTGATTAAGTCCACATCGACCTTAAGTTGTCCCTTTGGTGTGATTTTTGGCATTAATAGTTTGGCGCCATCCGTGGGATGCACGACGGCGAATGTAGTAATCATTCAGGAGGTCGTAGCTTGGCTAATCGTATCTCCCGACAAGGGTATTTTTGGCCGACACTGCGACAAGACGCTGTCAAGTACGCCCAGAATTGCGACCCCTGTCAACGACACTGAGGTATGTCTCATAAACCCTAGGAGCCTTTGCACTCAACGCTTGTCCCGTGGCCTTTCATGAGGTGGGGAATGGATATTGTCGGCAAACTACCACCTGCTCCGGGGCAAAAAGTATTCCTCCTCGTACTCACAGACTACTTTTCTAAATGGGTCGAAACGGCTGCCTTCTCCCAAATCAGTGATAAAGAAGTTATTTCTTTTATCCAGACTAACATCATATGCAGGTTTGGGATTCCATCCGAAATTGTCTGCGACAATAGATCCCAGTTCATAAGCGACATGACCCAACAGTTATGTGAAGATAGGAACATCAAACTGACGACCTCGACTCCCAGATATCCCCAAGCCAATGGACTTGTCGAGTCGAGTAATAAGACTATTGTAGCCT
Organism: Saussurea involucrata; assembly: GCA_033807775.1. Taxonomy (NCBI): domain Eukaryota; kingdom Viridiplantae; phylum Streptophyta; class Magnoliopsida; order Asterales; family Asteraceae; genus Saussurea; species Saussurea involucrata. The sequence goes on along the minus strand of CM066313.1, from coordinate 54,941,290 downwards.
CGATCAAGAAACGATTAAAAGTTGCAAAAGGAAGATGGGTTGAAGAGCTCCCTTCAGTCCTATGGGCAAATCGCACGACACCCCGCACGTCCACAGGACAAACCCCCTTCTCTCTCGTCTACGGCTGTGAAGCCGTCCTACCAATCGAAGTTCATCTCCCAACTTCGAGGCACAATTCCGTCGACCACAACTTGGTTGACTTGAGTTATGACCTCGACGCCCTTGAAGAGCTCAGAGAATCGGCCTTGATCAGAATGGCGTCACAGAAGCAAGCATTCGAGCGACATTTCAATAAACACGTCAAAGTTAAAATCTTTCAAGAAGGCGATTACGTCCTCCGTCGAGTATTCCCGAATACCCAGGAACTCAACGCAGGTAAAATTTCTACCAAATGGGAAGGTCCCTATCGAACCCTCGACAATCAGGAAATCCCCCGAAGTTGGAATGCGACGCATTTGAAAAAATATTTCTTTTAAGATCGCCTTCCTATCATACAAAGTTTTCAGCAAGACGGTAAGCACCGCAAAATCGTTGGTAAAACCGCGACCGACCTCTAACAAACTTTATCACAGGAACGCATGACATGAGTATACAAGTGCATGACTCGATTGTTTGATCATAGGGGCATATATTCTAAAGTTTCATCATACGATACAGTCACACGTAAGGTCTAAACGATCCCTCGATCTAAGTCTCTGGAACTTAGAAATACTTTGTATGTTCTAAACACATCGACGATATATATTTGTGTCCAAATACATGATTTATGTTTCAACCTTTATATTGCAATAAAAGCCTAAGTCGCACGATCGTCCGTTTATTTCATACTTAACGAATCTTATGATCAATATTACATTTATCCACGACATATGTAATTAAAAACACGAGTTCAGCAAAAGAAGGAACTTCATTAAACGATTACATATGAACGACCGATAGTCGGACAAGTAAATACAAAGTCAAAAGTCGTTGCATACCAACAACCCGAACATAAAAAGTCTAGCTCGTAAACCCAAAAATCTACCCTAGAACTAAGAAGCACGTCGATGGCAAGCTCTGTTCAAAAAACTCGATCTTCGAAATCCTACCAATCCCGAAGAACTAATGCAAGGATCAAACGAGTATAGCCAGAGTTGTCTCCCAACCTTTCGCGCCATAGCATTCCGAGAATGTGGCTCTTAAGATTAATGTTAAGGTTGGAGGATGGAATATCTTCTCTTCGACAATCGACCTCCACTCCAACACCTCCAGTTTCCTCACGTGTTTAGTGATGGAAAACAAAAACATCTGCACAATTACAAAAGGAACATATTAGCAAAACACTCATCGAAGGAATATACATCGGTAACACAAGTTTCGAAAGAAAAACTTACGAAAGACGCCAGTACGACTAAACACAGTCCAATATCTTCGATAGGGATCCCAGGAAAATGCTCCTTGAAATATAAGAGCTGATATTTCCCCAGAAGCGGAAGCGACTTCGTCCTGACGAGGACATAGTCAGTCAAGAGGGATGAAGACAACGCAAAGTTGATCTCCATAAAATCCCCATTATTCTCTCTCGTCTTTACACCCTCGCCCCTGTCGGCTGACGAAAGGGTTGACGTGGTAGCAGAAAACATCATCGCCAGATGCGCAGAATCCACAGACATCGCGTCTATCGCAACCAACATCGTCATCGATTTGGGTATCATAGCCCACGGTAGATCAGTCACCGAAGATTTGGAAAAAGTCGAGATTCTGGAAAAGATGACTTCTCGAAAGCATAAAGAAAACATTCCATTTTGATCTCTACTTATGCAGGAAATCATGACAGGTCGAGCCCTTCAAAAGATCGACACGCATCCACAACTTTCATATGCCCCAGTAAATCACCGACACCTGGCATCGACAACTGGTAAGCATCATCATACGTCAGCATGATGTCACGACCTCGTTCTCCTTTCGACTTCTCGTTCAGTTAAGAGCGGACCAGCCTAGTTCCAAGGTAACTAAGGTAATTTCCATCACTTATCATATTTTTTCGACTGACAAAATTTAAAACTCGGATTTGCTATCCTTCTTTCAAATTTTGGGGGCAAACTGTTTGGTCAAAAAATCACGTCGTACGACCACGACCGGAGCAGGTAAGACGCACGTCATAATCCAAATCTTGTATTAAGATAAGGTCTCGACGAGAACCCAGAAAACATCCGTCGTCGCCCGTAAAAGGTAAGTCGTACATCCCCCATGACGCTCGACCATAGTATCGCCCGTCTCGTACGACCGTCGAGTAAGATCATTGCACCTTCGACCAAAGCTAACGTTAACCTTGACTGTTACGTTTGTTAAGTATTTAATGCAGGAGTCAAAGCCATTAACAGCAAGCGACCGTAACGGACGAAGATCATTATGGATAATCACTCCGGCGACAGTTTCCAGCCGTTGTAGCCGTTGATCAAATCATTAATGGAGCTAATTAATGACGCGAAGACTATAAAAGACAAGCTAAAGCTTCATTTCAAGACACATCAGTTAACATCCAGTATACATCAGCGAACATCACCAAACAACAGAGAAAATCATCCCAAATCATAGCAAAAGAACATTCAAACTCTGGAGATCAAGTAATGAAAGCCAGAACCTAACAGCGAACTCAAGAACACTCGAAAAAAAGCTCAAGTATCGCTCTCGACGCACGACTACAGCTCTCGACTAGAAATTCACACTTTGTATTCACACACGACAAACACTTGTTTTTACATTTAAACACCTGTACTCTACATTTCGAAGTATTTCCTTCATTTGTATTGTAATCATCGTACGACCGACGCCACTACCAAGGACGTCACCCCTGATTGGCGACCATAGTGCAGCGACGACATCCCTTATCGTCCGCAGGTTTTTTCCTCGATTGAGGTTTTTCCTGCGTCATCAAATCCCTTGTCTCGTTTATTTTTTCCCTCGTCGCACGTCTCGTCGAAAGATCCTTTCTTTAGTTGATTAAGTCCACATCGACCTTAAGTTGTCCCTTTGGTGCGATTTTTGGCATTAACAGTATTCTTATAGGTTTCAGAAGTACGTATAATTGTTGCAAATCAAATTTCGCATGCTAGCACACCAAATAGATTTAATAAAGGGGTCGAAACTGAACATTTTTAACTTGATATGAAATGATGTCTTGTATTTGAATCCAAACACATGCATTTGATTTCATTTGATTGAAAAATCTGTTAAATTTCATTAAGTTGGATTTCTTTTGTAAAGTTTTCAAATGATCAAATGGTAGTAGTTATCAAATGTAGTTCAATGAATTTTATTTTCTTTGAATAAAATTTTCAACTACTGTGCCTAAATGAAATATATGCATATTTTCAGGGGGAGAAATCAAATTGCTCCAGAATTCGTAGTTTGAGGGGGAGCAAGATTGTTCATTAAGGAGGAGATTGTTAATGATTCTCAAAGACGCGACTGAAATTGAAGAAGGTTTTCGATGATCATGATGCTCACTTTCATCGAAAAAGGGGGAGAAATGTTTAATTCAATTTCATGTCAAAGAGCTTTCAGGGCAAATATTCAATTTCATGACAGGGGGAGAAATGTTTAAAGAAGATTCCGTCTCAAGATAGTAAAAGGGGGAGAATTCTTCTTCAAAAGCTTAAGAAAAATCGATTGATCATCCTGTGATCTCTTTTTCTTAAATTTGTGCTATATTGTGAATATCATTACTGAAGCAAGAATTCTCCAAATCGAAGAAAGAAAATCTCCGCCAGATCCCCGTCTGAAGATTTTGTGACAAGTTGACTTTGACAAGCCAAAGACTGCTGTTCTCAAAATGATTAAAACTTGAATCCAAGGGGAGATTGTTAAGTCTAAAATATGTCTTCAAGATTTAATGATAAAATCAAAGTCAAAGTCAATGTATTATGTGTTTGTATAGTTCTTAGGTATAAATAGCTTTGTTGTGACTATTCTTGTAACAATTCCATAACACACTTAGAGCATAACTCACATCTTGTAACAGTGTGCTTATTGAATATCAAGATCTACTTTCTCTCTCTACTTTCTCTCTCTAGAATATTGTGTGAATTCTTGGTTGATTGATCATATTGGGACACACAATAAAAAACCTCAGAAGGATACCTTTGTACCTAAGCTGAAAGTTCTTAAAGCTTCAGTGAGTCATCCCTCTACGTCTAAGACCAAGATCCCTGAATTTATTCAGTGATCTACTCCTAAACTGAGAGTGGATGTAATTGGTAAGAAATCTGAAGAACTGAAAGTTCCTCCAACTTCCAATGCCAAAGGTATTCTTGGTGCTGGCCCTGCCCATTTAAAAATTTCGGCTAAGCATGAAATGGTCCTAAAGCTACTTTTAGTTATAGGAAATGTTATCACTGTGGATTTACCGATCATATTGCTAGTAAGTGCCCCACATTCACCAAAGCTGAGAAATTAGCAAAGGTGAAGATCACTGCCCCGAAGGCAAAGAAGACAAATCCTGGTGCAAATCAGGTTAAGGTGAAATCAACCACTAAGGTTAAGAAATTAACCAAAGTGAAGAATGTCACTGAAGCAGAATCTTCAAATGCTGCGAAGACTGCTGAACCTTCAACTTCCTCAACCACCACTGACAAATGTGGACCCATAGTAAAATGGGTGCCCAAATCAAACTAATCTTCATTTGTTTGCAGGTCTTGAAGGGTATCTGTTATCTTGATAGCGGGTACTCTAGACACATGACTGGCAAAAAGAACCCGCTCGCTGAATATAAGGAAGAGAAAGGTCCCTCTGTGACCTTTGGTGGAAATGGAAAAGGCTATACCCGAGGGTTTGGTGTACTCTCTAATGGTACAACAACCTTCAGAAGAGTCGCATATGTCGAAAGGCTGAAGCACAATCTTCTAAGCATCAGCCAGCTTTGTGACAAGGACTACAAAGTATGTTTCACTAAGGAATCCTGCTTTGTCACTGACAGAAAGGAGAAGGTCGCACTCAGTGGATACCAATTGGAAAATGGTTATGTTATAAACATAGACTCGACAACCACTAAGAACTCCTGTTTCTTCTCCAAACCTTCATCTGATGTCAACTGGCTATGGCATAAGAGGCTCTCTGATCTCAACTTCAAGACACTGAATACTCTTTCTTCAAAAGAGTTAGTTACTGGTCTTCCTCAACATTCATACGCTAAGGAGTCTCTATGTTCAGCGTGTGAAAAAGGGAAACAAACCAAAGCAAGCTTCAAGTCAAAGCAAGTTTCCTCAGTGTCATCTCCTCTTCAAATTCTTCACATGGATTTGTTTGGCCCTGTAAACAAACAATCCATCGCTGGAAAGAAATATACGCTGGTCATTGTTGATGAATTCTCTCGCTACACCTGGGTTATGTTCCTCCGTTTTAAGAGTGACACCCCTGATGAACTCATCTCCTTTGTCAGGAAAATGGACGTCCTAGATAATATGACCGTTCGCTCAATAAGGAGTGATCACGGGACTGAATTCAAAAACAGTTCCCTTGAAAACTTCTTTGAAAGTAAGGGTATTTCTCACAACTTTTCTTCAGTGAGAACACCGCAACAAAATGGAGTCGCTGAAAGAAGAAATCAAACGATCATCGAAGTTGCACGTTCAATACTCAGTGATTCTCATCTACCTACTCAGTTTTAGGCAGAAGCTGTCAACACTGCTTGTTTTACGCAAAACAGGTCGCTGATTGTCAAAAGATTCAAGAAAATAGCCTACGAACTTTTTCATGGGAGAAAGCCTTCTATTAGCTTTCTTCACATCTTTGGATGTCAGTGTTTCATACTGAACAACAGATATGCCCTTGGAAAGTTTGATCCCAAGGTTGATGATGGAATATTTCTTGGATATTCTTCAATCTCCAAAGCCTTAAGAGTCTTCAATCGTAGAAGACAAACTGTAGAAGAAACAATCCACGTCACTTTTGACGAATCCCGTTCAGCGAACTCAAGACCTTCTGCTGATACTGAAGAACTCAATCAATGGATGTTTTCTCATCTTGGGGATTCGGAAAATATTCCTAACCCTCAGGTCAACATCCCTACCGTTGATGATGATCCTACTATCATTCCAAGCATGCAGACAAGTGAAGCTGAATCGTCATGGGTTTTAGATGTTCCTCTTAACACTATGCCTGCTTCTGAACCATCAACCTCAGATATCCCATCTACTTTTTAGCAATCAGTGAATGAAATGCCATCTGAACCTCTTCCTCTTCTGCCCGAAGTACCTAAAGTTGCTGAAGCTTCTTCCTCAGCTCCTCCAGAAGTTCAAATTGAGTCAGCGAATCATGCTTCGGCTCAACGATGGACTATCAATCACCCCATTGATTAGATTCTTGGTGATCCAAACGCTGGTGTTCAGACTTGACGAGGTTCATGTAACATTTGTTTATTTGTTAACTTTATTTCTCTGATTGAACCAAAAAAATAGATGATGCCCTCAGAGATCCAAACTGCGTCAGCGCTGTGCAAGAAGAGCTAACAGAATTTGAAAGAAACAAAGTTTGGAAACTCATTCCAAGACCGTCTAACAAGTCATTGATAGGCACTAAGTGGGTCTATCGAAACAAGTTGGATGAACATGGAACTGTAACCCGCAACAAGGCTCGTCTTGTCGCTCAGGGATACAGACTAGAGGAAGGCATAGACTACGACGAAACATTTGCCCCAGTGGCAAGACTCGAAGCTATTCGTCTATTCTTAGCATACGCTGTTCACAAATACTTCAAAGTATATCAAATGGATGTTAAATCAGCATTCCTTAACGGAAGGCTGAATTGTTGTTCCCTCAAGTCTAGCAAAGTGTAATCACAATCATAGAGAGAATCTAGAGAGAGAATTTGTCATTCATTTATAAGTGTGAAAGTACAAATGACACAAAAGCTTAAGTTTGATACAAAAGATCTTCTTTATATAGTAGGGCCATGACAAGTCCATGCCTCTACTTAGAAGATACAGTACAAGATTGATATTGTCTTGATAGCTACAATATTACACTAACAATCTCCCCCTTAGCTATCAAGGCAGGAAGGGTCTTCTTCTTCTCCGGACCCCAAGATAAGTTTCAATTCTTCTCCTAGCCATTCTGAAATTCAGTCTATCATCAATCTCATCAATTGCTCTGCGTAGAAGAATTCTTGCCCTTGAAGACATCCAGGTAATCTTTCTTTCTTCATCATGTCTTTTGAGCCTTTGTTCAAGATGAAGTCTTACCACTTTCAATGTACCATCCGAATACTTCACCAACTCACTTATACTGATGAAGATCTTATCACCATGATCATTTCTGAACACAACTCCAAACTCTGGATCACCAATCACATCATAAAGAGGCATCCTCATCAACCCTGGCATCTCTTGATTCGCCCTTATCAAATTTACCATCGGTTGCTCACTTTCAATGGCCATTTGAAAATCATGACATTGAGTGTACAAGATATGCCTTCTAAGAAACCTCTTGATTGCGTTTAATGCAAGAATCACGTTTTCTTTTCTGACTTGAAGATCTCTGAAATAGTGATACATCGTTTCAAAATCTTCAATCGTTAGATGACAAAAATTGGCTTCCGTGAACGTGTGGTCTTTACAGTCTTGGCTTTGAACCACAAACTCCGGATACCAATATCTTATAGAATAACCTCGCTGTCACCTCCTTAATCGTGACAATCAACTTCTTACTTTTCACAAATCTTTCCTTTTGGCACTTTCCCCTTAGAAAATAGATGTACTCGAATTTGTATTCATCTGACTGATCATTAATTCCCAACACGGCATAGGGATTCAATCTCCCGATTCTGTGAACAAACAGTCTTCTTTCAGTATCTTCCAAGAAGGGTGTTCTCAAGTATAACGTTCATTGTCGCTGTTCCAATTCAGATAATCTTTTGCCTCGAGAAGTCGACGGACCAGGTTGATTGGATACTGAAGGATTGGAAGGATCGGCTTCATCATGTGCAGGAATGACAAGTGGTATGGAACTTGATTCAGATATCATAGGTTTGACATCTTCAGAAAATGGATCATAGAATGGTGGTGGTTCATGATGAATAGGAATGGTTTGAGTAATTTGTTTAGTTGATGGAATGGTGGTTTGTGTTGAGCTTGGTTGGCAAAGGTTGAAGGTTAACGGTGTAGTTTCAGGTTGGGATGTCATCAAGGTACTGGAAATGGGTTCGGGTGAGTGTATAGGGCTTACGGCTATTTCTTTTGGTGTCTTTGGCCCATATATTTTGGTAAGGAAGTCAACCTCTTCTTGACTAAACCCAACACCTTGTTCAGCTGTTCCCTCAGTAATCAGGAGCAAAGTTTCCGTTTCTTCTTTTACTTTCCAATACTTTTCATATTCGCTTTCAGTTTCATCAGCCTCATCATCAGAGCTGATATCAATAACCTCAACAACTTCCACAAAGTTGTCTACAACCTCCCTTATTTCCTCCTCATTCACCTCAGGCTTTTCAACAGTCGGTTCTATATTCGAATCTACATACAGAATGATCTGCTTTCCGCTTTCTTCGCCCATCGCTCTAGATTCAAATAACTGAATAACTTCTAAAGTGGATAAAGTTTTGCCCATACTTGGAGTTTCTGAATCAGATTTCTGCTTCTTACTTCTCTCCCCCTCATGATCATGATCTTCGGGATCCTGATCATGTCTTAGTACCTTGGGCTTGAGACTTACAACTTTGATTCAGAATTGCCACTTGCTTTGCTAGCTCATCCATAGTGTTAGAGCATTGTTGTATTCAAGATTTACTGTAAAAGTCAATGTACTGTATGAGTCTATACAGTATTGTGAATGCCTTTATACCTTGTATGTTATGGGTATAAATAGGCTTGTCTAGACCATTTGTTAGTAACACACTTCAAAACACTTCAAAAGCTTTAGTAATCTTTTAGAAACCTTTTGTAATCCTTTGAGCTCAATACATGGATGACATATTTGCTCTCTAGATTCTCTCTCACTACATTCATATCTTATTGCTAGAGATCTGGGATTTATCAATTGGTATCAGAGCTAAACAGAAGATTCAAGCAGATCGAAGACCAAATTGAAGATTTTTTACACTAAAGCTGAAGAATTCGGATTGGGTGTTCATCACTATTCATCACTGTTCATCAAGAATTCTAACCCTTCTTCATTTACTATTCATCCAGATTTCATCTTTTCTTTAATTTTTGATCTTTTGGATTGATTCTTGACATCATTGCACTCGGATTTGATTCCTGAACATCTTTAATTCTTGGATCAACACCAAAATCTGCACAGAATTTGCAGATCTGATCATTTTATATCATTTTTGTTCGAAAACCTTTTCTACTATTTTTGGATCAAAATTCGATTAAATTGATCGAATTAGGATTTGTGATTAACTAAGAAAGTGTGTGGAATCAAATTTCGAACAAATCTGTGCAAATTTCGAACAAATCTGTGCAAATTTCATAACAATTGATCAAGAATTGAAAAACTTATGGCTGATTTAGTGATTTTCGTGTTCGAAGTGCAGAATTCGGATCATTCTTGGTGAATTCGGATCATTCTTGGTGAATTCGGATCATTCAAAGAAGAATTCGGAGTGTTCTTGGAAATACAAGTGTAGAATTCGACTCAAGAAGGATTCGAATTGATTGAATTCGAACCCAGCTAGATTCGAATTGAGGAGAATTCGAACCCTTAAGCATCCGAATTCATAGAATTCGAACCCTTAAGCATCCGAATTCATTGAATTCGAACCCTTAAGCATCCGAATTCATTGAATTCGAACCCTTAAGCATCCGAATTCATTGAATTCGAACCCTTAAGCATCCGAATTCATTGAATTCGAACCAAGTTAAGTCCGAATTGAGTGAATTCGAACCCTTCAGCATCCGAATTCATTGAATTCGAACCCTTCTTCATCCGAATTCATTGAATTCGAACCCTTCTTCATCCGAATTCGTTGAATTCGAACCCTTACTCATCCGAATTCTTGTGAATTAAAAAAAAAAAAAAAAAAAAAGAGTTTTTTGAGAAAAATTTTTATCCCGAAATTTTTTCTATAGTGTATTTCATACACTGTAAGAGCTTTTCAAGAAAAAATTTTATATATTTTTTTGTGTATTTTCATACACTGTCTGCTTGATCTTCTGAACGATCAATTTCTAGCAATATTCAAAATGGTTTTACAACAAGTTATTGTTAAAAGCAGTGGTGAAGATTTGAAGCAAACTCTGAAAAAGGAGAATCCTCCAATTGCAAAAGTTTTTGTTAAACCAAATGTAAAGTTGCAACAAGTCATTATAACAGAAACATCTGTTAATTCACATGTATCTGTTAAACCAAATAATGAAGTGTTGCAACAAGTCATAATAACAAAAACACCTCCAAAGCCACTTGAAAAAGCTAAGGCAAATAATGGAATTTTGCAACAAGTTATTTTATCAGAAACATCTCCTATATCAGAAACTCCTGTTAAAGATAATGCTTCAAATTCTTCAACTCCTATTTTAAATAAAGCATTGGAAGAAGAAAATGTTAATCTGAAAAGACAAATTTTAGACATTTCTTCTTCAAATGCTAAACTTACTAAAAGAATAACTGATCTTGAAGTTTATATTGCAGATCTTGAAGCAAAGAAAGACAACTCAAGTCTGCACGATCAAATCGAGAATCTTCAAGAGAAAGTAACAACTCTTCAAAAAGAAAATGCCGATTTGAAGAGTAGAGAAGAAAAGAGAGTGAAGTGGAACTTAAAGTTACATGCTCAATTAAAAGAAGTTAAAGATATAGGGAAAATTTTGGACAGTGAAAATGCCGATCTAAAGAGAAAACTGTCTAATTTTTCTTTTGAAGAAAAGAAAGAGACTGAGCTGAAATGTATAAAACTTTCAAAACAAGTTTCAGACTTTGAGAAAGTTTTATTTTTAGAAAAAGACAAGCTCGAAAAAGAAAGAGCTAAATTTGAAACTGAACGAAATTTTTTTGAGATTAAAAGTTCTGAACTTTCCATGAAAATCTCTGAATTAGAAAATCTTTTGGAAAAGGAAAGAAAAGATTTCACGGAAAAGAAAAATCTCTTTGAAAAGGAAAGTAAAACCCTTAAAAAGAAAAATATGGAAATTTTCAAAGAGATTACTGATAAAAGAAGGTTTTTGGAAAAAGATTTTGAATCGGAACGTGTATATTTTGAAGATGTGATTCTTAATCTTACCAAAAGATTATCTGGTTTATCAGCTGATATTATGAAGGACCAGTTGATCAAATCTGATCTCCAAAAGAAATTTGATCTAATTTCTAAAGAGAAAAATGTTTTAATAAACAAAGTCAAAGAACTTGAAGACGTCATTTTTAAATTTGATGTCTCAAAGCAGGCTAGTCATAATTCTATCTTTCAGACTCCATTTGTTGATTCAAATGATTCTGAATGTTCTTTTAAAACTGCTTCAAGTTCAAGTTTTAAAAACATTCCTTCTAAACAATTTAAAAGATCAACAGATTTCTCAAAAGGTCAGATTCGTTCTTCTAATCTTTTCTATAATCCTCTGTTTGATAAATCGGATGATATTCTTAAGGTGCCTAAAATTAATACTTCCAAATCTGAAGAAGTTCCAGTCTTCAAGAGGGTGAAGATGGAATGGAGAATCAAAGGCACAACAATTCCAAAGAAAGAAGTGCCAAAATCATCTGTATCCACATCAAATGCAAAGAAGAACAATACGCCAAAAGGTAAATCTTATGCTAAACCTAATCCTATTCATCATGTAAATCATCTGATTAGGTTGGCCCATAAGAAAATCTGTTGTTCTTACTGTGGTTCAAATGATTTTGTGCATAAAGATTATACTTCTTTTTGGTACGGTACTTATAGTATTCCTTCAAAGAGATCTACACCTAACCCACTAGGACCCAAATGCCATTGGGTACCAAAATCTGCTTAATCTGTTTTGCAGGTTCTTCATGTGTTGTACTGAATTGTAGATACATACCACACACATGACTGAAAACAGAAGAGAAGCGGCGTATTTTTTGAAAAATATTTGTACCATTAAGGGGGAGACAAATATCAATGGCTTCTAAACATCTCAGTTTAGAACCCGTGCTTCAACGACAATGGTTTCTAAACATATCGGTTTAGGACCCGCACTTAAAAGAGACTTTGGTTTCTGAATACATCAATTCAGGACTCGTGCTTCAATGTTTTGGCTTTTGAACATATCAGTTCAAAACCCGTACTTCAAAGACTAAGACTTCTAAACAAATCAGTTTAGAACTCACACTTCTCAGGTAATATCCTTAACTGTTATATCTTTTTACTTCAAGGAACGTGGTAAAAGGTAACATTGGATTATATTTTGTTTCTACCACTTTGAAAACTTGAATCTTTACAAATTTAATTCAATGAGATAAAAAAAAAAATTCAATTTTCATTCAATGAATTAAATGTGTGCTAAAAGATGATTTTACAAGTACTTTTTGTATTATCTGAGTTAGATTTGTTTCAACTATTCACCTCTGAAATAAATCGAAAGGTCAGCAAAACATGAATGAAATTATGTTGAATGCTCAAAGTTATGTGAATCTGGATATATATAGAATATAATGCTCAAAAAGCCTATATGTCAGAATGATGGATGGAAATGAAAATATGGGCAAAGCACTATGTTTTAGAACCAAGTGATTGAGATAAAAAAAGTTGCACTATCATTTAGTTTGAAAGTTTGTGCCTGTGGCCTTTCTGGTTTGGGAGAGTAAGTCCTAAGGGGTGCTCGACACCTAGTCCCTAAGATCAACTGGTCTGGGATCGGCTGACCCAAATCCTGCAATAGAACCAGATAGAAAGCCATGTTTTACTGGTACAAATGGGTTTAAGATATATCGATGTGGCCTTTCTGGTTTGGGAAATTAAGTTCTAAGGGGTGCTTGACACCTAGCACCTAAGGCCAACTGGTCTGGGATCTGCTAACCCAAATCCTGCTATAGAACCAGATAGAAAGTCATGTTTAACGGTGTATCTTATTCTTACTAAACTTCTTGATCAAAAGATGCCAATGAGCACAAAAGAAAAGATGCCAATGAGCACACATCTCTTGAAACTTGGGAAAATACAAAGTCGCGATAAACCCGTAAATTTGTGAAAATTCTGATTTTGGACAAATAGTGTGAGTAGAGCAAAATATTCTTATATGTTTTAGAATTGCATATGCTTGAAGCTAATCATATTTCCCATGCTAGCACACCAAATAGATTTAATAAAGGGGTTGAAACTGAACATTTTTTAACTTGATATACAATGATGACTTGTTCTTGAATCCAAACACATGCATTTGATTTCATTTGATTGAAATATTGTTAAATTTCATTAAGTTGAATTTCTTTTGTAAAGCATTCAAATGATCAAATGTTAGTAGTTATAAAATGAAGTTCAATGAATGTTATTTTCCTTGTGTAAATTTGTTTTAAAATTTGTGCTACAATTTCAAATACTGTACGTTATTGAAATATATGCATACTTTCAGGGGGAGAAAATAAATTGCTCCAGAATTCTTATTTTGAGGGGGAGCAAGGTTATTCTCTAAGGAGGAGATTGTTAGCAATACTCAAAAACACGACTGAAATTGAAAATGGTTTTCGATGATTATGATGCTCACCATCATCGAAAAAGGGGGAGAAATGTTTAATTTCAATTTCATGTCAAAGAGTTTTCAAATCAAATATATTTCAAGTCAAAGATTCGTGAACAAAGACTGAAGATTGGGGAGAAGGATCATGTGAAGTCTAAATGTTGCTGAATTTGGTTATCTTAGTTCTGAGTGGTTATCGGAATGCGCTTACACCTAAAAGTTCAACAATGTGGATGGTTTCACATCTTTCTGATCCAAACTCTAATCGTTTCTGATTTATCTTGTTCCGAATTGATGGTTTTATACAAAGATCGGAATTTCATGTTCAAGACTTGAAGACAATCTGTTGAAGATTTTATTGAAGAAGATTGACTTTTCAAAGAAAAAGACAATGACTTTTCATGTTTGTCTGAAGATTCTTCAAAGCTGAGTTCTTAAAGAGTGTCAAAGCATATAGTTCGCCGTGAACTAGTGGAGATAAAGCTATTTGAAGATGGTTTGATAGAGTGTCTGTTTGAGAAGATTGACTTTACAAAGAGCTGAAGACTGCTGTCATATTTTTTTAAATCTTGAATCCAAAGGGGGAGATTGTTAGAGCATTGTTGTATTCAAGATTTACTGTAAAAGTCAATGTACTGTATGAGTCTATACAGTATTGTGAATGCCTTTATACCTTGTATGTTATGGGTATAAATAGGCTTGTCTAGACCATTTGTTAGTAACACACTTCAAAACACTTCAAAAGCTTTAGTAATCTTTTAGAAACCTTTTGTAATCCTTTGAGCTCAATACATGGATGACATATTTGCTCTCTAGATTCTCTCTCACTACATTCATATCTTATTGCTAGAGATCTGGGATTTATCACATAGACTTCTTCATGTCGCTCAGAGACTGTACAATATCTGACTTGAAGGCATTGAACTCCGTAGATGTAATAGTGTTTTGTGTCGGTGTAGGTGTAAGTGTATGTGGAGGTGGTTGTGGTCGGGATTGGAAGTTTTCGAGCAGTGATAACAAAGTTTTGCTTTGCTGATCGTCAGGACTGATGGAAAGCAGTTTAGCATAAAAGTGATCTTTCAGTTCATCAACCGATAAATCAAGTGGAGAAACTTGAACTGGTATAACTGGAGGTGGAGGTTCAGGCACTTCATGCTCTTCAATCAACGGCCCTTTGCCTTTCAACAAATATTGAACACCTTGTATCTCCTTGATAATATTTTCCTCAACAGCCTTTAAGGCGCCGTCGAGCACATTCCATGTCACGAAGAGTGGTAAATTACCTCCGGGACCACTTAGGTTACCCGTTGACACAGCAGTTGAATCAACTGTGTGGCCTACATTCAGCGTTGGAATAATGTTAGCACTGGTAGGACTTCCGCTCAATCCTCGTAATCCTTCAGAAGGAATTACTCCGAGCGTTCTGGATGAGTGTCCTAGCCAAAGAAGAAAATATATGATAAACTGGCACTAGACCTGAAACTTGTGCAGAAACGAAAGTCGAGGACCGGGGAGGGAGTCGCTCTGTTTCAATATCCGAACTCTCCAAGTGAGAGCTGGATAGATTATGTGCTATAGCCCCGTGAGAAAGTGAGACGGCTTCTTGTTGAGAAGAAGCCGAATGGCTGGCTGAGGTGTGCAAGTGCGTTAGTGGGCTACTAACGTCTTTTTCAACACCTGATCCCAACACATGAGATCTGGTGGTGGATGTGGCTGCCCGTCTGGAATAGAAAGTCATGGTAGCACTCACACTCTCCATATTTTTTTTGCAATTTCTTTCACAGGCTCACTTACATTTTCGACTATATCTCCCTCGGTTCTCCTTGTGTCTACCACAACTGTCTCGATGATAGTTTGCACATATTCAATATCAATATGTGAAATCGGTGGTAGATCATCAAAATGAATGTTCTCTAAAGGCACAGTAGATATGTTAGACATAATCGGAAAGTTCAGTAAATGAGAAACATCACCGAATTCAAGCTCAGCATTTCCACCTTGTTGGTCATCATCATCATTATCACTATCATCATGTTCTTCCTGTTCCTCCGCAGAATCTGTATCATCATCAGAAGGTCCAAGAACTCCAGCCGAAGCAGCTGTCCCAACATGTCTGGGAATCAACTCCTCGGTGGATTGGACTACACGATTGTCTAGTTGTGTGTCCGAACACGACAACCGTGCACCTTCAGATACAGATGGCTGACCCCCACCA
This sequence comes from Saussurea involucrata, assembly GCA_033807775.1. Classification (NCBI taxonomy): domain Eukaryota; kingdom Viridiplantae; phylum Streptophyta; class Magnoliopsida; order Asterales; family Asteraceae; genus Saussurea; species Saussurea involucrata. Next base: position 54,925,472 of record CM066313.1, on the reverse strand, counting down.
GTTCCCCTCTCGAAATTTTCCCTTTGCGCTACCCGTTCAGTAGCCCTTGCATCCTGAACCCTCACAGACGCCTCTCGCCTAGGGGATGAGTCTGGGGTAGGTCCCTCCGGTTCTGGCCGGACCATAGACTCTCTACACTCTATAATACACTTAGCGTCCTGATCTGCATATTCGAGGAACCCTTCCGGTAATGGAATCTCATAGTTAAATTGCTTCTTTGGCAGTTGGAGATACCTCATTGATTTTTCAGGCACCGAAGGATAATTGACTTTTCTCGGGATGTCTCTGTTTGAACGCATCATACTGTGTACAATCAGTTGTAAGAACCGCATGTATGGAATGTACGTATACCCTAGTTCTTCTGCCTTTCCTCCACTTTCTCATGTAATTCATGCCAGAAGATGGCTGCATAATCTACGTGTAGATCATACACCACCGCATGAAACAGCTTTAGAATACCAATGCTAGCACTGTCGGTTCCAGAATGCTTTGAAGTTAGGCATCGATTGATTACTGAGAAATTGGTGTAATAAATCGGCGGTAGATTATTCTTGGAGAATTCTTTAATCTGGTTCAGCTCGCGCATATATCCCATAGCTTTGATTCCATCAAATACTTCAGACTCTGAATGATAAGCATCGAATTCTGTCTTTCCGGGTCTTGATGTAGGACCAGGCAATCTCAGAACGAGCCTCAATCTGTGATAGTCAAGCTTTGTGATGTATTCATCAATCTGGATCTCGAATATTGGTCGTCTATGTTCAATCGTGGGTGTGATCGTCTTCCATGCTTGTTGTAAGTATAGCATAGGCACATTGACTGTGTGAGTCAATGTGTATGCCAATGGATGGTTTCGGAGTACTTCTTTCACCACCGGAAAAATGTTGATGTGATCAAAATCAACATGGTGATTATTGAATTTGATCTCGACGTAGTTTGTGGGATGAATGATAGCATGATCTGGATGGCCTTCGGTGTAAGATGGACGGACGGATCGTGTTGATGGTAATGGAATGTCTAGTATTGCCTCAGGAATTAGTGGCACATGGTCACCAAATCCCCGAACTCTGCTTTGTTCCTCTTAGTTTGCCATTTGAATTGTTGGTTTTGAGAAAAAAAAACTGTTCTGAAGTGTTAAATTTTGCAAAAAGCTGTTTTGAAAAAAAATCCTGAAAAATTCTCTAAGTGTAGAATTCAGATCAGATTGACATGACAAGGAATTCGGATGAAACATGAAAGTGAGACAAAGAATTCGGATGAAAAGGGATCCGAAATCTAAACTTCTCGGAATAAGAAGATCCGAAATCCCCACTTCTCGGATTAAGAAGGATCCGAAATCCTCACTTCTCGGATTGAGAAGGATCCGAAATCCTCACTTCTCGGATCAAGAGGATTCGAAATCCTTACTTCTCGGATTGAGAAGGATCCGAAACCTTGACTATTCTAAATTAGAAGGGTCCGAATTCATGGCTTAGAAAATTTTCAGATTTGTGCAAAAACTTTTCGCATTCAATAAAGTTTAAAGATTTCGTATCAACAAAGATCCGAAATCTTTACATTAAAACATTTTGGCACAAAACTTTCTCGAATATGAATGATCCGAAATGCAAAGTTTGAAAATTTTGAATATCAAAATTTTCGGATTATTCAAACATCCCAGATTCAAATCGATTGAAAATTGATATTTTGAAGACTAAAATCAGTACACATCGATTCGAAAACTAATACCCACCAAAATATCTTGAAGAACACATGAACACGCAGAACACAGACCATGAAGAACACAGACTCAAAAACCCAAATAGATGAAAACTAATCATGTTAAAACAATCACAGATCAAATCGACAATAATATATGAGCATGGACAAACATACAAAGTTTAAACACATTCAAAATAGATGACGAATTGATACATAGAGGATGAACAGTCGTTATGAACAGTGATTGAACAAATAAGCATCGATGATGATGATAAACAAAAATTAACATGGGTAGCAATGATCAGATAATGAAACCGAATCCAAATAGACTGATATCAAAAGGAATGGTTACCTGGTTTGAGAGATTTTAAGATTTGAAGTTGAAAAGCTTTGAAGATGATGATGAACAGTGCTTCTAAGAAGTTGGGACTTTGTTTGCAAAGATTGGAAAAAGTGGGAACTGAGGGTTTGAATCCTTTTTATTTTCTAAAAAAATGACACATGGCACGATTTTAGAGGACCCTACTTGTGCAAAGTAGAAAAATACATGTCTGAAAAATAGACATGGCACTGTTCATCCAACTTTTCGCATGAACAAGGATGCGAAAAGTTGCAACTTGAAAAAGTTCTCGGAACAAATTGAGATCACATGAGAAACATTTCGTATCCTCTTGGATCCGAAACGGATGGTTTCGTATCCTTGAGGATCCGAAACGGATTGGTTTCGTATCCTTAAGGATCCGAAATCAATGGTTTCGTATCCTTTAGGATCCGAAATCGATGGTTTCGTATCCTTAAGGATCCGAAATCGATGGTTTCGTATCCTTAAGGATCCAAAATCTCAGTGTTTTAAAAAAAAACCAACCTTTTCAGAAAAATTCAAATTGTCAAAAATGCTCTCACCAGTTTAAACATTTAAGCTCTTTACCTTTGAAAAATATCCCCTCTCTCTCTCAAAAATATTTTTTTTAATAGAAATACTAAAAGAAAACTATATTATATACCATACTTACATACTTATGCCATCTTGCTCCCCTACACAGATGCATATCCAGTTGTCTCCGTTAGGTCCATGATCTTCATACAATCCAAGTATTGTGTAACAAGATGATGAAGAACTTTATTGAAAAGGAAATCTAACCTAGAGAGAACACAAAGTGATTAGAGATCTACATCTTGTATTAATGAATTCACTTCTTACAAACTACAAGTAAAGACCTATTTATAGTCTTCATCACTTGCTACAACAATTAAGCATAAGCCCTTTAACACAGCTATTGCTTTACAAAACTTTCTATTATAAAGGACAACTTCAGTGTCCTAACAGTCTCAACTTCAGATAAATCTACAAGTACAGATGAAAATCTTGGTACTCATTGAACATGAGTCCAGAACGATTAGTGTATCTCTGTTAGATATTCTTGCTCCCCCTCAAAAATAAAATATAATTAAAAAAACAAACACACACGCTCCCCTCAATGTTTTAAAGAAATCAGAGAAATGCCTAAGTGTTTAACATCCCTAGTTTGCTGATTAAAAAATTAAACCGTTTTTCATCTAAAGGTTTAGTGAATAAGTCAGTAAGTTCTAGTTCAGTAGGCACGAAATGCATTTCAATGGTTTCTTTCTCAACATGATCTTTTATAAAGTGATACCTGACATCAATGTGCTTTGTTTTAGAATGTTGAACAGGATTTGTCGTAATTGCTATTTCACTTTTGGAATCGAAATAGATCAGGATCTTGTTGATTACGTATCCATAATCTTTCAACTGAGTCTTCATCCAAAGCACTTGAGAGCAACAACTTGCCGCGGCCACGTATTTCGCTTCCGCTATAGATGTTGACATGCAATTTTGCTTCTTAGAAGACCAGCTCACAAGCTTATCCCCTAAAAATTGGCATGCACCAGATGTGCTTTTCCTGTCCATTCTATTTCCGGCATGACGCATGATCTGCATCTGTAAATGCGATTAGCTCAAACCCCGAATCCTTTGGATACCAAAGGCCCAAATTTTTTATGCCTTTGAGATACCGAAGGATCCGCTTAACAGCAATCAGGTCTGACTCTTTAGGATTTGCTTGAAAATGAGCACAGAATGATGTTGCGAACATTATATCTGGTCTACTTGCCGTGAGAAATAATAAAGAACCAATCATGCTACGGTATAGTTTTTGATCAACTGATTTGCCAGACAAATCAGCGCCCAAAAGCCTACCAGTAGCCATTGGTGTCTTCATGACAGAGGAAGAACTTAAATCAAACTTTTTTAGCATCTCATTTATGTATTTAGATTGATTTATAAAAATGCCCTCTTTTGATTGTGTTACTTGTAGACCAAGAAAAATTTTTAATTCCCCCAACATGCTCATTTGAAAACGTGTTTTCATGCTGTTTTCAAAATCAACACACATTTCAGTGTTTGTAGAACCAAATATAATATCATCAACATATATTTGTACTAGTATTAAATCATCACCTTGCTTTTTTAGAAAAAGAGTTATGTCGATAGTACCTTTTGTGTATCCAGATTCAAGCAAGTGAATTGATAGAGTTTCATACCATGCCCGTGGAGCTTGTTTAAGTCCATAAAGAGCTTTGTCTAAAACATAGACATGGTTTGGGTATTTTGGATCTACAAAACCTTCAGACTAACTCACATACACTTCTTCATGAAGAATCCCGTCCAGGAATGCAGATTTTACATCCATCTGAAATACCTTCATGTTTTTGTGTGCGGCGTATGCGAGAAAAATCCTAATGGGTTCAATCTGTGCCACTGGTGCATAGGTTTCGTCATAATCTATGCCTTCTTGCTGATTGTAACCTTTTGCGACCAATCTGGCTTTGTTTCTAACAATTATACCCGCTTCATCCTTCTTATTCCTAAAGACCCATTTTGTACCAATGATGGTCTTGTCCTTAGGATGCTTCACCAAGTGCCATACTTCGTTGCGCTTGAATTCATTCAACTCTTCTTGCATCGCATTAATCTAATATGGATCTTGTAATGCTTCTGATGCCTTCTAGCGACCAATCGCAGATCTTGTCTTTACACCATCCTTGATGTCACCAATGATGTTAGCAGGAGGATGTGCTCTTGTCCATTTGATTGTGCTTGGGAGAGTAGGAATATCAGCACGAGTGTTTGATGCATCATTTTCATCTATGACCGCAAGTATATCTTCTGTCGATTTAGCTGAAGGAATTTGAGTCGGTGTTGGTTGTTCAACTTCAGGTGCTATTGACTCAGGCGTAGAGATATCCGATGTTGTGTTTTCAGAAACTGGGTCTTCACTTGGAGAAGATGGTTCAAAAACTATAACAGGTGTAGGCTCAGTCGGATGTTCATCTGTAGCATTTGAAGTATTAACACCGTTTTCTTCAGAAGGACCAGAGATATCAACACTCGTCAGTGGTATGTTTGCATTTATGGATACAGAAGGTGATTCCATATCTGCAGAAAAATCCATAAACGCATCAAAGAATAGTAAATCTAAATCAGTATTATTATTACTATTTAAAACAGAATTAGATGACTGTTTTTGTGTGGGTTCTACTCCTCGTTGAGTAGAAGCTTCAGGTTGTAGTCTGAGTCCTGGACTGTGTTGTCCAGAAGTCAAAGTAACATTTTCGTCGAACGTCACATTGATGCTTTCAATGACCGAATTCGTACGTTTGTTGTAAATCTTGTATGCTTTGGATGTCAAGGAATAACCAATGAAAATTCCTTCGTCAGCTTTGACTTGAAACTTTGTAAGATTTTCGCTGTCTTTGAGCACACAAAACATCTGCAACCAAATACACGCAAAAATTTTATGTTAGGTTTGCGATTATTAATAATCTCATATGTAGTTTTTTTAAACGTTTATTTATAATCGTCCTGTTTTGTGTGAAGCATGCTGTGGATACTGCTTCAGCCCACATGGTTGGTGGAAGTCCCGAATAAGCAAGCATAGTCCGAGCTGCTTCTACAAGCATTCGGTTCTTTCTCTCAACCACTCCATTTTATTGAGGAGTCATTGGTGCAGAGAAATTATGAGAAATTCCCACCGAATCAAGAAATGATTGTAAAGTAGCATTCTTGAACTCCGTTCCATTATCGCTTCGTATCTTTTGAACTGAACGTTGTAGGAGAATCTGAATCCTTTTTGATGAATTTGATGATCAGCTCAGGTGCTTCAGATTTGAGACGTAGAAACTCCAACCAAGTGTAGCGCGAGTACTCATCAATCATAACTAAGATGTATTTCTTTCCACCCATTGATTGAGTCCTCATTGGGCCACAAAGATCCATATGAATCAGTTCCAGAACATTATTGCAGTTGGACATTGTTTTAGACTTGTGAGAAACATGTTTCATTTTTCCCATTTCACAAGCTGGACATACTGATACTTTGTCGATTTTTAAATCCGGTAGTCCTGTAACCAATCCATCAATCCTCAGTTTGTTGATGCTTCAGAAATTTTGATAAGATAGTCTTCTATGCCACAACCATGATTCGTCTAAAGATGCTTTTGACACAAGATAGGCTTGTTTTGAAGCAACTAGACTTGCAAAGTCGGTTATGTATAGATCTCCGCATCTGTTTTCCCTGAAGATTTATGAACTTTTCTCGTCCATAACATAGCAGAACTTCTTGTCAAAAATCACCTTACAATCCTTGTCGCAAAACTGACTAATGCTAAAAAGTTTATGTCCCAAACCCTCCACATACAAGACCTTTTCCACAGAAATCGAGTCATTCATTAACGTACCCTTTTGAATTATTACCAAAACCAACTGATCTGCCAGGATGTACAGTAAAGTCGTGCAATAAGTGCTTGTACCCCGTCATGTGTCTCGAAGCTCCTAAATCTATGACCCACACATGACGATCCTGAAAATTACAGATTACTGTATCTTAGGTACCCATACCAGTATGGGTCCTTTGTTGTTAGTACGGATCAATTTATTGATTTCAGTTGAGGAACCTTGAATTTTTCCTTTAAACTTTAGTTCCTTTGGTGAACTTGGTTTGTTAACTTCATTTTTAGGAATCCATTTCCAAACCATGTTCACTTCAACTGTTTTAATATCTTTGTTTTTATTTTTCTTCTTTAGTCCAAAACCGAACATTCTGGCTGATTTATTAGTTGAAGATTTCGAAGAGGAATTCGAAATGTTAACATTTTTAAACTTTTTCTCCTTACAGACGTTGAGATTTAACTTGAAATAGTTGTCCCAAAAGTGAGCGCAATGTATTCTTCTCTTTGCTTGTGTCAACAATTTAAAATCTGAAATTGCTGAATTTTTATTGACACTCGCATTGTAGTCATTACATGAATGCGTACAAATTTTATTGAAAGAAATACATTTCTCAACATTGGACTTTCTATTCTTGCTAACATCACTTGGTCTCTTCAGATCCATGAGCTTTTCCTCATCCACTTCTGAGAATGAAGAAGAAAAAATGTTAGAACTTTTAGAATTTGGAGATTCATTTGGAGACAAATTAGATATGGTACTAGATGACTCTCCTTTTTCAAAATATTGTGTTCTTTTTCACTTGAATCCGAACTAGATTCAAATAATGAATTGTCAAAACACACAAATGATGATTTATTGCTTGAAATTGGATCTTTTGTCTTAAAATTGATTTCTTTGAAAGAATTTTGCACTTTAGCATCAATCGAACATGAAGATTTATTTTGATCTTTACATTTACATTGATTTGAAGAATTATCTTTTGCATTTGAATCTTTAAATTTTGACAATTCAAATATATGGGATTCAAGACGTCGAATCTCAATCCAAAGATCAATATTGACTTTTAGACTTTGATCCAAATCCATCCCAATATTTTCATTATCATTGTTTAATTTTTCAACTTGCAATTTTAACTCAGAAAATTGATTTTCTAAGTCGACAATTTTAATCAATGCAGAATTCAGATCAGGAAATTCAGTATTAGTCTCTTGAATATTTGACTCCTTTTCTTCTCAAGATTCAGACTTAACAGAGTTAGGTTCTTTGTTTTGAATATTGGAAATTTTAACCTCAGATTCTTTTGAAAATAAAAAATTAAATTCAGTTAGTTCAACCTTTTGGGTTTTATAACTAGAATTTAATTCATCGTATTTAAAATTTGTCGCGTTGAATCTTGGTTTTTCATCATAACCTTTCTCCGTCTTGTCTTTCTCTTTATAAAAAACTGGAGTTGAACATTCAGGTTTAACAAAGACTTCTGATATAGAAGGTGTTAATGCCAAAAATCGTCCAGAAGGATAACTTAAGGTTGATAGTGGAGCTTAACAACTAAAGATGGGAATCTTTCGACAAAGCAATGCGATAAAGACATAAATGTAAATGAGACAATGATTTTAGTGACGCGGGAAAAACCTCAACGAGGAAAAAACCTGCGGACGACTGTGGATATCGTCGCTGCAATATGGTCGCCAAACAGGGGTGATATCCTTATGTTTCGGGTGTCGAGGGTACAATGATTACAATACAAATGAAAGAAAGTCTTTAAATGTAAAGTAAAACAGGTGTATCGAATGTAAAAATTGGTGCGTCGTGTGTAAAAACTATATGTCGTGCGTGTTAGACGTGCGTCGTGAGCGATCTTTTGAGATAGAATTCTTTGCTTCGAGTGTTCTTGAGAATTCTTGAGAGTTCAGATGGTTCAAGTTGTCCCCGATATGATGTTTGAGCCTCTATATTTATAGTCTTCGAGTGCTTTAAATGATTCCTTAAAAGCTTTGAGTAACGGTTGTAACTGATGCTGAGTTTAATGCTCGTAAAGGCCTTCGTCTGTTATAGCCGTTGGTCATCAATGACATTGACCCTGCATTAAACAGTGAGAATGTAACAGTAATATCGCATGTTAGTCGGTCGAGGTCGTGAGGTTCCATACGACGGTCGAGTGTCGTGAGTAACTTTCGATTTCAACTTTGGTCAAAGGATAAAGTGCCTATGATTTTGTCTCATCATGAAAAAGTGTAATAAATGTTTTCATTGTTTTGGTCGTGGTCGAGACTGGTGAAATTTTACGCAAACAGTTTGCCCCCAAATTTTGAAAATAGAGTGGCAAATTCGAATTTTAAAATTTTAAACTTTGCTATCAGTTGGACGTCTAGGGTCGTGACACGTGTCGAAAGTCGTTGGCTATGTAACTGAATCGGTTTGATTCTAACTAAAGGGGAAGTCGAAAAGGGGATAAGATCGTGACGTCATGCTTACGTGCGATCGTGCTAAACAGCTATAAGTGCCAGGTGTCGACGATCCGTGGGTGCATACGAAAAGGCAAAGGCACGTGTCGATCATCGAGTGACTCGACCTGACACGATCATTTACATAAATAGAGACCCGCGATGGATCTTTTCCTTTTTACGCTTACGGAGAGTTTGGAAAGAGATTTTCCTACTATTCTTCAGCGATTCGTTTTCAAACCTGCAAGATCTTGATTAGAGTTAGATTTTTCGAGGATTTTTAGAGCGCCTATATAAGGTACGATCTCTCAGTCTTTGCATGCGTCGTAAGTCCATAGCTAGAAAGCCTAGGAAGAATTGGGACATTTGGGGTTTTTCAGACTTGCACATTTGGTTAACAGGATTAGCTATGGCGACAGAACCCAGTAGTACCATTCGTAGGGAGGAGGATATCGATGACCTTCGGAGTTTAGCAAAAATCCCTGCGGGGATTTCAGTGAGTAAGGCCGGTCAAATTCAACTGGAGATGTATCCTAAGGGGTATGTCGTGATATACCAGTACCCCTTTAAGATAGGTTTTGAATGGCCCTATTCGCCTCTGGACAAGGCTTTTATGTGCGAGTTCGACCTCTCGCCGGGGCAACTGATGCCCCAATTCTGGCATGTCATGCAGGTCGTCGAGCGACTTACCAAGCACTGGGAGTCGCCGATGGATGTGAAGGACCTCTTGACGGCTTATCAGGTCAAGATGGACACGTACCGTCGCTACAACTTGTTTTCAAAACACAAGGGTGTTGGGAACTGCAGATTTGCCAAGTATGGTTAGTACTGCCAGAACAACAATACTACTGCCAGAGCAAAGTTAGTACTACAAGTAAAAGTTAATGCTGATGGAACAATGTTAGTACTGCTTGTGCATAACGATGTTAATACTGCTTGTGATCAATATTATGGAATGCGAGAATGTTGGAGATAAAGATGGAATGATTGAAGATAAGCATGAAAGAATATTCTGAAGATCAATTTTGTTTTGATAGTTATCTTGTAATTATTTAGTATAAATAGATTTTGATAGATAGCTATTCGGAGAGATTTTTTAAGAATTCGTTTTTGTTTTAGAGAGAATTAACCTCAAGGTATAGAACCCTATTTCTAGAGAAGTAGAAGTCGTCTTGTTGAGCCTGTTCAACAAGATTGAGGTTTGGTTGTAAACTTGTGAGTTGAAGTATTGAATACAAACAGATTGTGTTTTCTGATTAGTTGTTCATTGAGTGTGTTTGAATTAAAGTTCTATTCCGCAAGATTCTTTAATTCTGATTTCTAAGTATAATTATTCTTGTTTGGAATCGATCCTGACAAATGGTATCAGAGCTTGGTTTCTTAGAAATCTACAATCATTATGGACAACACAGTTGAATCAAACAGTACTCTTGTTTCAAAGGTTCCCATGCTCAGGCCTAATGAGTTTGACATGTGGAAGATTAGAATCAAGCAGTATATTTTGCTTACTGATTATTCCATCTGGGATATTATAGAGAATGGTCCATGTGCTGAAGGAAGGGTTGGACCAGATGGCAAAAGACCCCCTCCAAAGACTGATGCAGAAAGAAAGGTTAGACAAACAGAGATGAAAGCCTTAAGCACTCTGCTTTTGGCTATTCCCAATGAGTATCAGCACCAATTTCATCACTGCACTGATGCTCAGATTTTATGGAATGCATTGGAAAAGAGATTCACTGGTACCAAGAGCACCAAGAGGAACCAGAAGGCAATTCTTAAGCAACAATATGAAAATTTTACTTCTACAAAGAATGAGTCTATGACTCAAACTTTTGATAGATTTAATAAGTTGATTGGAGAATTGGCTACTGTTGGAGTTCGTATGGAGGCTGATGATGTAAACAGGAAGTTTCTAAGATCATTAGGTGAGGAATGGACAATGTATACTGTGTCTTTCAGACAGAATGACCAGTTAGAAGATAAAGAGCTTGATGATCTTTACAATGATCTTAGGGTATTTGAAGCAGAGGTTGAAGCCAAGAAGAAGCCCTCGGGATATGTGTATAACGCTGCACTCCTATCAGCATCAACTGATTCTACTGCTAACCCTGAATCAGTTAGTACTGCTGGTGGAGTCAATCAGGAGAAGGCCAATGATTCTGTACTAGAAGCTTTCTTTTCTAGTCATGTTAACTCCTCATTAATTAATGATGACTTAGAACAGATTAATGCTGAGGATCTTGAGGAGATGGATATCAAGTGGCAGATGGCTATGCTTTCTATGAGGGTGAAGAAGTTTATAAAGAGGTCTGGGAGAAACAACTTTTCCCAAAGAAGAGAAGATGGTGCTGGCTTTGACAAGTCTAAGGTGGAATGCTACAAGTGTCATAAGATGGGACACTTTGCCAGAGAATACAGAGGTGGAGTATCTCAAAACAACCATCAACAAGCTCAGACTGGAAGCTTCAACCAGAACAGAAACTATGTTCAAGCCCTTGTTTCTCAACAAGGAATGGGATTTGATTGGAGTGATCAAGCAGAAGAGGCAATTCAGAATCATGCACTCATGGCAGAAGTCTCAGATCTTCCTACTGAGGTAAAATCTAATCTCTGTTCTCAAGCTTGTATAGACACTGTGAAAAAGTATAGAGATCACAACCAGGGAATGTGTGATGACCTTAAGAGATTAGAAAAGGATAGAAGAGATTATGTAGTGATTGTTGAGAGGTTTGAAGAACAAATTAAGGCTTTTCAAGCCAATGAACTTCAACACTCATATGATACAAACTACTGGAAGTGGGAAAAGAATGGTCTGGAGTTCCAACTGAAAGAGTCTAGGGAGGAATGTGAGAAATTAAAAGGAGAACTTGAAAAAGTAAAACTTGATGTTGAAAAGTTTTCATGTGCTTCTAAAGTCATGGACACCATAATAAATGCTCAAATCCACAGTAAGATGAAACCAGGCCTAGGGTACAATGCCACACCCCCACCCTACAACAACACATACATCCCTCCTAGGTCAGACCTGTTAGAAACCAAGGATAGGAAGGACTTACCTAAAGGAGCTACTAAAGTAGATCCATTATATGAAGTTGTTGTTGAGGATAAAACTGAAAAAGAAGAGTCTAAGAAAAGGAACAAGAATGTCAGTGGTGAGATCCTCCTTAGAGAATTACATCAAGACTAATGAGGAAGGTGGAAGTCCCTGGGATAAGAACAATGAGATGAAAAGATCTGAAAAAGGAAAGGGAGTTCATTATACACAGACCACTGTTGTGAATTCCAATACTTGTGAACATTGTTCTTGCAAGAATTCTTAAAAGAATAAACCCCAAAAACATGATAAAAAGAGGGGAAATCAAAGAAACTGGAATAATCAGTGGGCTCAAAAACAAGGAGTTGATCTGCAAAGGATTAACAGACCAAAACCTTGTTTTATCTGTGGCAAATTGAATCACCTTGCCAAACACTGTTATTTCAATCCTATTAACCAAAGGATAAATTTTCAAAGAACTTTTCAAAAATCAAATGGTTATAGGAAGCCTGTAAGAAACCATGTGGCTAAGAAACAAGCTAAATCCAAAAGCCACATGAGGAAAAAGACTGAAAAAGAATGTGTCACAATGTGGGTTCCTAAAAGCACTAGTGTTAGTATTGCTGCCTCAGATAGTACTGCTGCTAGCAGTGTTAGTGCTGCTAACACTGTTAGTACTTCTTCTAAAGATAATACTGCTTCTAGTGTTTGTGCTGCTAGACCAATCATCTTGACAAAGTACTCCAGTACTGAAGTTCCTCAGGTTGAAAAACTTATCCAAACTGAATGTAAGTACTATGATGAGCAAGGGAGACCCAAGACCACTTTGGCTTGGGTTCCCAATAAAAACTAATTGATTTATCTTATGTGCAGGGCAACCAACAGCTCAAGGGGAAGAGCATCTGGCATGTTGATAGTGGTTGCTCCAGGCACATGACAGGTAACATGGCCTGCCTCAAGAATTTCAAAAGAATTGATGGAGGACATGTTGCTTTTGGGAATAATCCTGCAGGAGGTAAGATAAGTGGTAAAGGTGATGTATCAAAAGGTAAGATGACATTTGAGGATGTTTACTATGTTGAGCAATTGAGATACAACCTGCTAAGTGTATCACAGGTCTGTGACAAGAAACATAGTATATTATTTACTGATTCTGAATGCATTATTCTTGCTCCTGGATTCAAAGTAGTTGTTGAAAACATGATACTATTGAGAACTCCTAGAAAGGATAATGTATATTGTTTAGATTTAGAAAGTGTTTCATCTGATTCATCCCTAAACTGTTTGGTATCAAAAGCTTCAATGGATGAATCATCACTTTGGCACAGAAGGATGTGTCACATGAATTTTAAAACAATGAATAAACTTGTTAAAAATAATATTGTTAGGGGTTTACCATCAAAAGTTTATTCATGTGATGATCATTGTGTTGCTTGTCTCAAAGGCAAACAACACAAAACTTCTCATAAGTCCAAAGAGATAAACACTATCCCAAATCCTCTTCAGTTGTTGCATATGGATCTGTTTGGCCCTACAAATGTCATGAGCATTGGCAAGAAGTCATACTGTTTAGTTATTATTGATGATTACTCTAGATTTACTTGGGTATATTTTCTGAGAACTAAAGATGAGACAAGTGGACTGATCAAATCTTTTATTCTTAGAATTGAAAACCAATCAATTCAAAAAGTGAAAGTCATTAGATCAGATAATGGGACTGAATTTAAAAACCTTGATCTAAACACCTTTTGTGAGGAAAAAGGAATTGAGAGACAATACAGTGCTCCTAGGACTCCACAACAGAATGGTGTTGCTGAGAGAAGGAATAGGACACTGATTGAGGCTGCTAGATCTCTGTTAGCTGATTCAAAATTACCCACTACTTTTTGGGCAGAAGCAGTTAATACTGCTTGTTATGTCCAAAACAGAGTTTTAGTAATAAAGCCTAAAAACAAGACACCTTATGAGCTTTTTCAGAAAAAGAAACCATTTATTGGATTTTTCAAACCATTTGGGTGTCCTTGTACAATTCTCAATACCAAATCTCACTTAGGTAAGTTTGATAGCAAAGCAGATGATGGTTTTCTTGTTGGTTACTCATCTCAGAGTAAGGCTTACAGAGTGTTTAATACCTCTTCTAGAATAATTGAAGAAAGTGACAATGTCAAATGCAATGAGAACACACCAAATCCTATTGGTTCAGGTCCTGATTGGCTATTTGACATTGATTCACTCACTAATTCTTTGGGTATCAGTAGTGATGTAAATGCAGGACAAAGGGATGCACCACCATCAGATCACAGAATTCAGTCTGTGATATTTCCACTCCCTACCATTGATCCTGTTGACTTCTGTGAACAAGAAAAGGAAGCTGAACCCATTCAGAATGAAGAAGAGAGAAGAATAGAGGAAAATCAGCCTTCAAGTCCAAATTCCAGAGAGTCTGAAGTGACCGAAGAAGCTGAAGAAAATCCAGACTTAAATGAGTCAAATCTGGATGTGAACTTACAAGAGGAATCTGGTCATCCATCAAGAACTCAGAAAAATCATCCTCCTGAGTTGGTAATTGGAGACATTGCTTCTCCCATGATGACTAGGAATCAAAGCAGACTTCAAGAGCTACAAGATCAGCAAAATACAGTTAATACTGTACTCACTTGCTTTCTATCCCAAATTGAGCCCAAAAAGGCTTATGATGCTATGAAAGATCCAAGTTGGATAGAAGCAATGCAAGAGGAGCTGCTACAGTTCAAGCTACAGAATGTTTGGAACTTGGTGGACCTTCCAAAAGGTCATAGGGCAATTGGCACCAAGTGGATTTTCAGAAATAAGAAGGATGAGAGAGGAATTGTGATCAAGAACAAAGCCAGACTGGTTGCACAAGGGTATACTCAGGAAGAGGGTATAGACTATGAGGAAGTCTTTGCTCCAGTTTCAAGGATTGAGGCAATTAGGATGTTTCTAGCCTATGCCTCATATATGAAGTTCAAGGTCTACTAGGTGGATGTAAAAAGTGCTTTTCTATATGGGACTATAGATGAAGAAGTGTATGTCTGTCAACCCCCTGGATTTGAGAATCCATTGTATCTTGACAGAGTGTACAAGTTAAAGAAGGCACTTTATGGTCTACATCAAGCCCCAAGAGCATGGTATGACACCCTGTCTACCTATCTCTTGGAAAATGGATTTGAAAGAGGAATCATTGATAAGACCTTATTCATTAAAAGGAAAAAGAAGGACACCCTACTTGTTCAGATCTATGTGGATGACATTATCTTTGGATGCACAAATGATCACATGTGTAGAGACTTTGAGAAGTTAATGCACAAGAGCTTCAAGATGAGTTCCATGGGTGAACTTACTTTCTTCCTTGGGCTTCATGTGAAACAGAAGAAGGATGGGATTTTCATATGCCAATCCAAATATGTGAAAGACATCCTGGATAAGTTTGGATTATCAGACTCAAAGCCATCAAGCACACCAATGGAGACACACAAACAGATCAATGCTGATCTTGAGGGGGAGGATGTGGATGTCCATCATTACAGATCAATGATTGGATCACTCATGTATCTCACAGCCTCTAGACCAGATATTATGTTTCCAGTATGTGTATGTGCCAGATTTCAAGTTACACCAAAGCAATCACACCTTCATGCAGTCAAGAGGATATTTAGATACCTAAGAGGGCAACCTAGATTAGGTCTCTGGTATCCTTATGAATCATCCTTTGATCTACTTGCATACTCAGATAGTGACTTGGGTGGAGCTAACATGGATAGGAAGTCTACTTCAGGTGGATGTCAGTTTTTGGGTGCAAGACTAGTATCTTGGCAGTGTAAGAAACAAACCACAGTGTCCTTATCTACAACAGAAGCTGAGTATATAGCTGCTGCAAGCTGCTGCTCTCAGGTTCTATGGATACAGAATCAGATGTTGGACTATGGGGTAACATTTCTTCACACTCCAATCTTCATTGACAACATCAGTGCTATTAGCATTGTTAACAATCCAGTCAAACACTCAAAAACAAAGCACATAGAGATCAGGTATTACTTTATTCGAGATTGTAATGAAAAGAAATTAATTCAAGTTGCTAAAGTTCATACCAATGACCAGTTTGCTGATCTATTCATAAAAGCTTTTGATGTGGGTAGATTCACTTTCTTGGTAACAAGTGTGGGCATGATCAACCTTGAATAAAGTCATGATTTTCAGTTTTTATACCTGTATTTCCTTCTATATTTGGTACTACTAACTCTTCTTCTCAGGATCTTCTGTATGACTCAGATTGACAAGTGCTGAAAAGTTACTACTGCCAGTGCATAGTTACTACTGCCAGTGCATAGTTACTACTGCCAGTGCATAGTTACTACTGCCAGTACATAGTTAATACTGCTTCGTACTTAATACTGCATGTGTCGTTAATACTGCTTTAAAAGAAAAATTAGGGCTAATACTGCTATAAATACCTCTTTCAGCCCGCCAAAGTTCATAACGTCTCTTTGAATTCTATTCATCTCTCTCTCTCTTTCTAACTATTCTCTCCCAAGAATCTCTGTTTTCTGTCAAGAATCCTCAGGTACAAAGGAGTTTATCGACGCACACAACGAGATTGCCATGCTCCAGAAGCCAAAACAGTCCGCAGGTTTTCACGACATTGTGGATTTCCTCAAGTACACGCATATATCCTATGCCCTAACGGTGACCCCGACAATCTACACCGATTATCAGAAGCAGTTCTGGGAAAATGCCACTGTGGTGTCTGAAGATGGGCAGAAAATCATCAAAACAAGGGTGTGTGACAAACCCTTGAATGTTACAGAGGAGCTTATTCGCATCACTCTTCGATTGGATGATGCCTCAGGTATGACTTCTATTCCTAATGACGATCTATACTCAACTTTAACGAGAATTGGGTATGAAGGTCCCATTGGAATCTTTAAGTTTTTCAAGTCTAAATTTTCTACACAATGGCGATTCTTTGTTCATACCTTAATGCATTGCATTTCAAAGAAAACTACTGGATGGAGTGAGTTTAGCAGTACCATTGCTTATGCCCTGGTCTGCTTGGCCACTGCCAGGAAGTTTAATTTTTCACAAATGATTTTCAATGATCTTGTGTCAAACCTGGAATCCAAAAAGAGTTTTTATATGTACCCAAGGTTTGTCCAAGCAGTGATTACTCAGGAATTGACGGATTTGCCTCAATTTACTGAGGTATATGTACCTAAACCCCCTAAAGGAAAGGTCTTCTCAAATATGAGAAGAACTTCCAGGGACTCGGAAGGAGTTGACACTCCATTGTTCTCTACAATGATGGGTGTGTCCCACACACAAGAAGGTATGGCATCAGGGTCAAGGCCCTCATTAGACCAACCCAATGATAGCCAAACCCCACCTTCAATCACCAAAGCAATTCCTCAGTCCATTCTTCAAAGACCCACTCCTCTCATAACCAAAAAGTTTACAAGAAGAATGGTACATAAGGCTCCTTCCCTTGATGTACCTTCTACAAGCCCAAAGCCTTTAAGCCCTCTATTGGAGCATTCTCCAATAGAGAATATCGAAAGGGAAACCACAGGGGTGTCTCCCAACCCCAAGAAGGTGCTCACTAAGGAGAAGGTTGAGCATGTGAGTAGCAAGGTTGCCACTACTTCTGCTAGCACAGAGAAGGACAGTGGTAACATAACTAAGACATTCCTCACGGCAACTCAGAATGAGAAATCATTCAGAGGTCCCAGGTGCCAAGAAACCACGGGGGTAGGCAGTGCTTTTGCTAGGCAAAAGACACCTACTAAAATTTCCAGTGATCCTTTAAAGGAAGTAAAAACTCCTAAACAAGGTGAGGATAGATATACATATGAGGAATTGATGGAAACCATTGCCAATATCAACACAGATGTTGTAAGTCAGCAAAAGGAGATAGATGGACTCAAGAAAGTGGTCCTATATCAACAAACACAGCTTGAGAAGCATAAGAAGCTGATTACAAAGTTGATGCACAGGAAGAAGAAAGCTCAGTATGTTCTTAAAAGAAGAAACCCCAACAATGATGCTCCCAAAAAGGGGGAGTCAGAAGCTGAATTCAACATGGAGAGTGCACAGGAAAAGGGGGAGAATGTGTGTGTTGAAGAAATTGCAAAAGAAGCAGAAACTGATCATGCAGCAGAAAAGGTTAATGCTGCTGAAATTCAGAAAGAAGCAGAAACCATGCAAGAAGCAGTATCTACAAAGGAAGAAGCAGCAGAAACAAAGGAAGCAACAGAAACTAAAATGCCTACTTTGGAAGAAGTTGAAGTTGCAGAGGCTTTGATTAAAGCCAAACATGACACTCCTAAAAAGCAAGAAGAAACCCTGGGTGAAAAGCTGGTGTCACTGAAAAGAGCAAGAACCAAGTCTATAGCTACCAAGAGGAAAGTTGTCAAGAAACCTAGGGTAGAACCAGTGGTAGAAGAAGAAAAAGAAGAGGATGTTCCTGAAAAGAAAGATGATACAAAGGTTGCTGAAGAAGAAGTAGCAACTCCATCAGGTCAACCAAGTAATGCTCAATGTGATATGTATATCACTATGGTTGATACTGATCCAATCAAAGTTGACCCATTATCTTCCATGCCTCCTGAGATCATCTTCTGGGATACCTTGGTAGATCAGAGAAAGGAGTACATTAGAGTCAAAAGAGCAGATGGGAAGTATGAGGTCTGTTCTACATGGGGAAGACTTATCAGAATGTGCTCTAGATCTGACGTAGAGGAGATGTACAAGGTTGGAATGAAGCTGTATGGAAATATGCTGAATGAGAAAGGGATGTCTATCACCAAATTGGTTCTTGAATACCTGTGCCTAATGTTCAAACCAGAAGCAGTTCAGTATATGATAGAAAGAAATTTTCAAGCCATTACCAACTGGATGCTCATTGAAAAAAGTGGAGTGTATGTCATCACACTTGACTATACATATCATGAGTATTATTTGGTGGATGTTGCATACAAGCACAACAAGAAAAGGTTGAATGGAATGCTACATGCTAAGTTGGCTTGCAACAAGGATTCTGAAATGGGAAGATACTTGGTGAGAAGGATTATCAATCAAAGCCTGGGTTTGAATCCTGATTTATGTGTTCATGATTAGGTTTTGGAAGCATCATCTGAAGAACTTGACTTCTCAACCTAAAAAGTCAAGTTAGGGGGAGATTGTTAGGAACTGAAGATTTGCCAAGTATGGTTAGTACTACCAGAACAACAATACTACTGCCAGAGCAAAGTTAGTACTACAAGCAAAAGTTAATGCTGCTGGAACAATGTTAGTACTGCTTGTGCATAACGATGTTAATACTGCTTGTGATCATAATTATGGAATGCGAGAATGTTGGAGATAAAGATGGAATGATTGAAGATAAGCATGAAAGAATATTCTGAAGATCAATTTTGTTTTGATAGTTATCTTGTAATTATTTAGTGTAAATAGATTTTGATAGATAGCTATTCGGAGAGATTTTTTAAGAATTCATTTTTGTTTTAGAGAGAATTAACCTTAAGGTATAGAACCCTATTTCTAGAGAAGTAGAAGTCGTCTTGTTGAGCCTGTTCAACAAGATTGAGGTTTGGTTGTAAACTTGTGAGTTGAAGTATTGAATACAAACAGATTGTGTTTTCTGATTAGTTGTTCATTGAGTGTGTTTGAATTAAAGTTCTATTCCGCAAGATTCTTTAATTCTGATTTCTAAGTATAATTATTCTTGTTTGGAATCGATCCTAACAAAGGGCGATCGTACCTTGGTTCTGAAGACTGCGGTCAACGACTGTAAATGGAAGACCAGGTACGCATTCGTGCGTGTAGCGACGCTGGACCCCGACAGCGACTGGATCAGGTCCGGCTGGAACATGACCGGTGAGTTTTAGCTTTGGTAGAGCAGTTTTTATTACCTCTATTGCTTCATTTCTCGACTAATATTCTTTCTCTATGTGCTTTCAGACATTAACTTTGACAAGGTAAAGCCCAACGACGATTCCAAGACCAAAATCGAGAAGTTTCTGGAGATTAGTCCCGACGATCGATCGTTCATCACACGTCATATGATAGACGAAGACGACGACTTAGTCTTCCTGGGTGTGAATCAGCAAGGTAGTCGAGAGGGAGAAGAAAAGGAAAAGACGACAGAGGAGAAAGAAGAGAAAGAGGAGGAAGAGGAGAAAGAGGAGGAGGTAGAGATGACTGGTAAGTGTACCCTACTCTGCTCGACTTATTCTTTCCACTACTCAACCCCGATCTCTTTCGCTTATACCTATCTCGTAACGCTTTTTTCTATTTCTTTTTCAGGAGAATCCAATGTCAACCCGTCGTCTGTGATGGCTAAGAGGGCGGCCCAAGCCGAACTAGCTCGCAAGGCGAGAGAAAATAGGACATATGCCCTGACAACTGGGTCGGGGGTCTTGAGGATGAAAGAGGTCCCAATAACTGGGTCGGGGGTCCTGAAGAGGACAAAGATGTCCGTCCCGAGGGAACCGTCTTTGAAGACGGGCGGCTCGTCGAGAGTCGTTACGCCTGAGAAGGCGAAGGCGGCGATCGCGACTCCTGAGAAGACGAAGACGTCTTCCGATGCGATCGATGCGACGCTAGTCAGCTCGGCGCTTCCGGAGACAAAGACAGCGCCTGCGTCTGTGACATCGACCCATACAGCAATCGACAAGGGCGAGGTTCACGCGACCGAGGAGAAGGAAGTCACGACGGTTAACTTTACGTTGTCGTCGGACTTCTTGGCTGACAACGTCCTAGACGGGACGAATTTGTTTCCGCATCTGGGGAAATATCAGCTCCCCTCTTTCAGGGAGCACTTCCATGGGTCTCTGTCAAAGACACGGGAGCCCATGTGTCTGGACTGGCGTTCATGGTAAATCTTTCTTTCAAGATTTGTTTTTATCGCTGTTTAACTTTGTCGAATGTTTTCTTAATAATACTTTTCATGTTTTTTCAAACGTTCCAGTCTTCCCTCGCTCTGCATGCCGAAATGACAAAGATAGAAGGCCTAGTGTCTTCTGCTCTTAAGAGGGAGGATGCGGCGTTGGAAAGGGAGAAGTCCGCTCTGGCACGTGCCGAGGGTATGTCGGTACGACTTGATGATGCTCTGAACGAGCTGGAAGTCGTCGGACATGCAAAGGACGAGGAAAATTCTCGTCTGAAGCAATCCTTTTTGAAAACACTAGGCCTTCTATCTTAGCGAAAGTTGAGGAGGAAAGAAAACAGGTTGAAAAGGCGAGGCTTCTTGAGGAAGCAATGAAAAAGGCTGAAGATGAGCGATTGGCAAGAGAAGAGCAAGAAAAAATCCGACAAGAGGAGGAGATTAAAAGAAAGGGTAAGGGGCAATTTCAAACTGAGGAAATCCCCCAAGTCACAAGCTCTGTTGACTTGGAGGTGCTGAAGAATGTTGCCCACAGTGGGGAGAACCCAATGAGAAGAGCCCTGAGGAATTAGGGGATGGTCACCAGGTCTGGGGTGACCCAGTCGAAGAGAACACCCACTAAAAAGCCAAGAGTGTCCTCTGGAAAAGGTAAGGGTCTCGAACCCTCGTTAAGTTCATCTTCTTTTGAGACTGATGTTGGGGATGTGCAAATCCCATCTGCAAGCCCACATCTATCCACTGTGGGGACTGAGCATGCCCCCAGTGGGGTGCCTAGGCAGTTCACTACTCCAGCAGCAGTAGCCCACTATGATTGTATTGCTACACAAAAGTTGAACCTGGAGAGGGGTTTCGACCCCGACTTTATAGAAGCCAATCCATTTGTCAAATACAGAATTTTAGCGCAAGATTGGTCGAGCCTAGCTTCTGCCAATCGCCGCGTAAATGCCTCGTTGGTACGGGAATTTTACGCCGAGGCTTCTCAGGCTAAGGACCTCGTTGTACAAGTCCGGGGTCGAACTGTGAACTATACCCCAGGCAAGATTAACCGAGTTTTGGGAAGAAGGATTCCGACAGCTTGCGACTTTTCGCTATTTCTGAAGAAAATGACCCCGGCCGACGAAGATCTCATTTTAAGAGAAATAGTAGTTGAAGGGAAGACATGGGACAAAGATGGGCAGAGGAAGTGTTTGCACGCTAGCTCCCTCACTACTGAGGCCGTGTGGTTCCAATTCCTCCGTGCCTCTTTGTCCCCAACCTCGCATGATACAACTCTCTCGATGCATAAGTGTGCCTTACTGTTTTGCATCCCTACTGGGCGAAAGATCAATTTGGGAATTGTTATGCACGTTGCCATTCATCAAGCCCGAACCCGTAAGAAGGTAATCTTGCCCCTCCCTTGTCTCATTACTATGTTGCTAATAGAAGCTGGAGTGCCCTCAGCTGCAGATGATCAGTGGCTTGTTTCAACAAGCAATATCAGCGTGGCTACCATACGCAAAATGGGAAGATCAATCACTGCCCCAACCGATGATCACGCTGATAATCCCACTGTGGGGATCGCTGAAGAGCACACTGTGAGAAGCTCTGGTACCCCACTCCACAACCCCACTGCAGGAACCGCAAGCACGAGTAACCCACTGACAGCTGTTTTGCAAGCTTTGACATCTCTCACCTATCGCATTGAACTAATGGAGGCCCAGCAGAAGCATGCCAACCGAGCCACCGAATCCTTTTGGATGTACACGAGGGACAGAGACATAGTTATGAACCAGATGTTGCAAGAAGCTAATCCCGAATTGGCCGCACAGCTCCCTGAATTTCCAGAAGGTATTTGCCCCTCCAATGAAAGTGAAGATGAGTTCAATGAGGACTTTGGCGACATTTCACCGCAACAAACCCCAACCCATTGAATGGTTTGTTAAAACTTTGGTTTCCACTCATGATGCTCCCTAAAACAATTTTAATTTCTGTTTGGTTTGATTTTATGCCTATGGCTAGGCTTTTGACACTTTGCTGAATTCTTATTTTGGTTCGTAATGCATGAAATCCTACCGCTCGGTAGGTACTTTTGGGTACTAACGTATTTGTTGTTTGAATGCTTGTTTGATCTCGTTTCCATTTCAAGGTACAACTTTCGTCTTCCGACTTAAAAGGTCACTTTTGTAAGTACAAATCTCAACTTGTCCCGTGAAATGATATAGGCCATTTTTCGCTTCCAAACACGACCCTTTTTATACCCACAACCACCTCTTTCGGTCCATATTTCCATGTCACAGTGAGGACACTATGAACTCTTAAGTTTGAGGTGGGAATTTCCAGAGTGACTTCCAGTCTTCCCATAGTGGGGACACTGTGAAGTCTAAGTTTGAGGTGGGTAAGCCATACCCCCCTCCCAAAAAAAAACATACAAAAATTCAAAAACAAGAAGAAAATCGGAGTGTCACTACCAAAATTGATGGTGTGCCTTTTCTGGACCGTCAAAGTGCTCACTCCCAGAAAAAGATGGTGTGCCTGTTCTGGACCATCAGAATAACCACTCTCACAAAAATAGCCATACCCAAATAAAGCCTGAAAGTGTACGTACTTACCCATGCAAAACACATACCACTCACCTTTGGAAGTGAAAATCTCAATGAGAGATCTCCGGTCCATGTTTGGAATTCGTGCCAAAACCCTTGGAAAAATAATCAAAGCCACAAATCTTTCGAACCCAAGAAAAGTCCCGTTGATCAATTGTGAACAAGGGAAAGATTTCGTCAAGTACAAAAGTGAAGCTTTAATTTTGGAACCGAAAGAAGTATCTGTGGAGGGAGATGAACATTCATTCAGAGTGAGAAGTCAGTAAGTCCCTGAAAGCTCATATGCATATATATATATATATATATTTATTATTTCTTTTTATTACATGGGGACAAGGAATGGTTTAAGTTTGAGATTATGATAACTCTATTTTTAGAGTTATTATTTCCTTGAATTTTCTATTTTATTTTGTCAATTTTAGCCACTCCGCTTCTAAAAACCCCCATTCTTAGAACAATTCTCCAAAATGAGCAAAAATAAGTGAACCATAGTCTTTAATGAATTATTTGGTGGAATTTGGGTGTTTTTAACGATTTATCCTGCAGTGACCACTGTTGTGCCCACTCCGGTTGCCCACTATTCGAGCAGAACAAGAAGATAAAAGAAACTAGTAGTTGGGATGCAACTATTCTGGAGTTTAGAAGGTTCAAATGGCAGTCAAATATGGGCTGGAGATGTATAAAGTAGTTTCCTTGAAGATGACAACAAGTACACCTTCTTGTACTTAGAGATTGACTTGGAAAAGGGTCTATTGGGTAAAAGGATTATCTAAAGTGCTGATTTCTGCCATAGTACTGCAGTCTTTACCCATTAAATAAACCCACTACTTTGTGTAAAACGCAACTCTTTCTCCTAGTATATAAAGGAGCATTTGGGTGCCATTTATTGCATGCAATCTTATGCTTGGCTTAGTCTTAAAATTCTCTCAACTACCACATTAAGTGTTAGTCTTTCATTTACTGCAGTAACTAGCTTTACTTTTCTGTATTTTACTTTCTTAGTATAATTGTAGTTCGCAATACACAGTGGCAGGGACGAACCCTCGTTCCACACTGTGAGTTCTATTCAAGTCACTTTCAGTTTTAATATGTGCAACTTCTACTCTTTTGCTTTCTTTACTTTAGTTATGAGCTAAACATCCTTTGGGATGTAGGAAGGAGAAGTACCTGGATTTTATTAAAAATGCTTGAGTAATCTTTATACTTAGAATATTTGTTGTTTTGGTCATTCATTCTCGATATTTACCCAAGGATGCGAACAAGCCGATCACTTGCAAGGATCTAAAGTCTAGTTCTTAACTTAAAAATAAGTAGAACGTAGTGACACGAGCTTGAATGATGCTAGGGGATTCGAAAGTATTCTTATGACACTTACGAAAGTGAGGTCGGCACAGTGAGCAAATCTCAACCCACTGGAGTAGTAGGCAAGCTAATTTGTGTATTAAAAACACTTAGAGTATTTGTCTCTACACATTCCATCGAGACCTGAAAAGGAACACTTTTGAGATTACCATTGACAAAACAATAAATACTAAGAGTATGGGATTTTTATCTAATAGTGTGAGTATTTTGTAACCGGGCTTTTCTAGCGAAAATGCCTACCTCGAATACAAGGACCCCTTTTAGGACCGAGTATTTAGTATAAAATATAGGTAAAATCTAACCTCCATTCCTCCTTTTAATCTTAGTAAAATCGTCAAAATAACTATTTCGCCAACCAAACCAAAGTTATATTTTCCTCTCTAATTGAAACTTGTAAAAGGAGCTCATGAGAACCGTATTGTCTTGATTGTCCAGTCTCTGTGGATTCGATTTTGGTATTTTACCAACTATTACTTGCTGTGACGATCATAGTGGACAGTGTACACTTGCACTTCCCACTGTGGACAGTTTGCAACCCACTGCGATTAAAACACATATTTCGCACGTAACACTTCTCCACGATCATCTGGCACGAACTCGGGAACACTATACGTGCCAACGGCTTGCTATCATTCCATACATCCGCTTCCTTCGGCTTGCTATCCGTTAATGTTAGTCCCGAAGGGCTATACAAGTTTGTAGAAGGGGGGGGGGGGGGGGTTGAATACAAACACACAGATTTTACTTTTCTAAATTGTTTATTGATAAATCATTAACAATTTACAGCTTGTTGCGGAACAAGATTAAGGATAAACCTAAATCTAAACAAGTTGGAACACTAAGTTTCTTGCACTAAGAAAGAGAAGGAAATTACTAATAATAACCTATCTCAAGAAAGACAACTTGACCAGAGTTAACAAGTTACTTCAAAATGAAGTGAGGTCGTCTTCTTATATAATGCATACATTTAATGCATGGCAGTTTACACTTTACACGTGGCAGCAGCTGATTGGTTGTAGGATCTGACTTGAGTAGACAACCTTAGTAGCCGCATGGATGAACAGTGTAGTATCAGAGTGGTTGTACGATTTCAGACAATAAGGAGGTTCTTTTCTGACATTTCGTACGGAGTCGTGCAAGGGTGGTTAAGACAAAAGTACTTTGTACGGAGGACTTCATGATCATCTTTCGTTGATTCAGCGCTTTATCATTCTATATCAGCGAATGACAAAGTTTAGTGATAACTGAAGTCTTGTACTTGATACTTCACGTTGAGTGGACAAATCTGAGTCTTCGCTGATCCGCATCAGTTCATTAGGAGACTTGTCGCTGGTTCTTGAGCTTGATGTTCGACTTCAGCGTAGAACCTATGTTGACGTGAAACTTGTCTTCAGGGATCATAAGTAAACAACTAACTTATCAGCGATCACCATAAGGATTGAACAGGCTCAGAGCATTATGGTGAACAGTGTTCACTGAATGTTTAAATCTAAAGAGCGAGAGTTCCTATCAGCGGTACTGTAAAGTCTTAGTACTTATCAGCGATAGTGAAACTCTGATACATATTGTTTACTTACAATTTTCACTAAGTAGAATAGAGAGGGTCATTATCAAATCACAGAGGGTTTGTGTAACATCCCGAATTTTCGTTGTATTATTTTGGGAATTACAAGTTTTAACTAGGGGTTAAATTTGTATTTTATCTAAAGTCTTTTTTTAAGTGGATTTGAATAGTGAGGGTTTGTTGTGTAATTCTTTGAAAGTTAAGGGTTCATTTGGTAAGAGTCCTATGACTCACCTCTTTATAGTGTGTAGGTGTCACACTAATAGTCATTAAGGACTAAGTGTGAAAGGTGTGAGTGTGTATGGTGGGATTTCGGTTTTGAAGAAAAAGAGAGAGAGCCGAGAGCTAAAGATAGAAAATCGAAAGGAAGAAAAGAAGGAGAAATCATACTTGTTGCAATTGGAAAATAGAAATTAATTCAAGGTAATTATATCCTAAATCTTCATCTTAGTAGTAAAAGCTTTCTTTGGAGTTTTAGTTGGGTTTTTTTTGGTAAATTTTGATGATGATGAGAATCTGAGTTTTTGGGTATGTTAAGATGAAGCTATTAAACATATCTGCAAGTTTGCATAAACAAACATCGTTTAAAAGTACAAAAATCTAGGTTAAGGATGAACAGAGAGGACTGAGACTTGAATGAACATCATTGAAGTCGCAACCTTGAGTTGCGACATTCATGATTGTCACAATAGACTGTTGCGACTTGGATTTGGAGTCGCAACAGTTGGTTGCGATTTGGAGTGGAATCGCAGTGGTGAGTTGCGACTTGGCACTGTAGTCGCAACAGTTGGTTGCGACTTGGGTCAAAATCGCAATGGTGGACTGCGATTTAGAGTTGGAATCGCAACAGTTGGTTGCGATTTGGAATTGGAATCGCAATAAGTGGTTGCGACTTCAGTTCATTGCGACTTGAGATGTGATTTTAAGAGATTAAGGATTCTCAGTTATAGAGGGTTCTGTTTTATAAATTAATATCAGTATATATGTAATTTGAATATTACAGTAAACTGTGGTAGTGAAGAAGGGAGTCCCTTACGAGTTAAAAAGGATTAAAAGAAGTGATAACGCATCAGGTGAGTTTATTCAACTCTCTTTAAAATTCAGTAATTAATATTAAAATAGATGTTTTATATGTATGCCTGGTTATGCTTATAAGGACTTGATTAAGTCAGATATAAGTCCAAGAGGACGATTAAAAGTTATGCTATGTTGATCCCCGTGCTAAATTGACATGAGGGGATAGTTAAGAAGTTGATGAACCGAGGTTATTAATATTCTTTATAATGAATATGATTATTTGTTATATGCAATCGGTTATATGATTATCAACTCTAAATACGATTGCAAAGCCAAATTAAGATAAATTATAAAGGCCTATTTATGAGTCCGAAAAGTAGATAACATTTGAGATGTTGATCCCCGTACTAGATTACAGAGAAGGGATAGTCAAGAGATTGAGATGAGGAGTTATTAATATTCTTTATTTTTATATATATATATTGAATATGCTCAGAATGATATATTGTATGCCGGACGCATATAGTAGTATCGATTATTATATTTATATATATTATGTGCTTTTACTAAAAAATAGGCATCCGATCATCGGGGGAGGGCACTTGGGTACGGTATAATGGGAACCGATTACTTGCCATTGATAAAAAAATGGATGTAATTTTTAGTAATTGGGTGTACCTTGAATCATAGTGGGTCCCGATTGAGTATCGCGATATTATAATCCCATTGGGACCATTGATTTTGAGGTGGAATGTGGAATAAACAGTTTTTGTTTAATAATTCCCATTTCGATTTGGGAAGATCGGAGATTTCCCAGTGATGAGAGGAAGATCTGAGATAGGCATAAAGTAATTTGTAATCTCTACTTCCTGATTGAGAAATAGGCAAGTATTGACTTGTAATTTATTGTGTTTGAGTAATGACTGTGAATCTGAGATGATGCATAGTATATTCTTAAAATTGTTGTTACGATTAGATGAGTTAGTCGTAGGAATAGGAGTGGGGCAGATTTCCCGATTTGGAAAGGGGTTGTCGTACGGTAAGATGGGTGAGAACAGGTTTGAGTTATCTGTTCATATTTTAATTATTAAATTTTATTTTGATTTGAGTATTCTCACTAGGCGAAAGCCTAATGTTTCAATTTGAATCTTCTTACCAGGTACAAGCTCCGGGAAGTAAGCGGGAGTGAGAGAAGAGAATTTTGAGAAGAATCAGACTTAGAAATAACAGAGGATCTAGGTTTTCTGTGAAGCTTTTGGGACGTATGTTTGGATAACTTAGTTAATCTGATTGTAATGTTGTGATTAGATTAGTAAGTTATCTAAGTATTGTCGTATGTATATAGAAACCTTGCTTTTGATCCTCAGGTTATATAAGTTTGAAGTTTTTTGATATGTTCACAAGGATTCTCATGTATGATATGTTCACAATTTCAATTAGCTACTGTTATTATGAATATATTGTTACGCGAGCATGCTTATTTCTAAATTGTTACAATGACTAACGATCAGTAAGGTACGTTTTGTATAGGGGTATGTGCATAACCATTTCTTATGGTTATCCCTTTAGGTTATAGTAGAAAGTTGGTGAATATGCCACCAAAATCCTTTGGAGGACAGATCGGGAAATGATTTGGGGTTGGAAGGACAACCTGGAATTGGCGGGACTCATGAACGTCCGCCAAGGTAACCTTTAATAGGTGGTTGATGTGTGTGGAGATAGAATATGAGATGTTTTGATCAAGACGGAAATAGTATGACATGGTTGATACGTGAATCGTGGAATGCATGTATAGCAAACGTCATAAGGCCGAGAGGGCGACCACTGGTCGGAGGTAGAATGTCAATGATAAGTTACGTAAGTAAGACGATTGACCTCGTTGAGTAATTAGCCTTCATTTGCGAGTAAAGTTTTATGCATGGTGTTTTAGTGTGTGTTATATGAATTTTCATGATTTCAAACCAAATGCATAAATAACAGTTTTTAGTCAAGTTTGAATTAGTATGTGCAAGTGTGTATTTAAAGAAAAGGCAATCCCATTTACGTTGCACAACGAAATTTTGGAGTTGTTACAAAATATTTTCTTACTTTACATGAAAAGTTGATTTGTAGCAAGAAAGCGTTGGCCAGCAAAACGTTTAATAACCAACAGGAGTATTGATCTAATAACATCATATAAATAAGTGGGAGAACCGACTAGCTTAATTCGTGTCGGTAAAACATTTTTTTTTCTCGAACTATTGTTGTATGAAAAGATTTTTATTTAATATATTACCGTCGTAACAACTTTGTTTTGGTTGAGAAAGATTGAGTTTACGGAAAATTAGTATGCAAACAATTCTCGAGATCGTTGTGCAGTACATCGGAGTCATGTGAATGTTGGGGTCATGTGTGCCCAAGTTATTCTAAATGTTGATATTTAAAATGAGGGAATGTGTAAATTGATTTATGTATCAAGTTGTCATGCATGAAGGCTATGAACTCGTTAGGTCGTAGAGTATTACGCTTTAAGTTAAGAAAGAACTCCAAGAAAGGAGAAGTGTTGGATAAACCTGTAGTTTTGGTAATTGTGTTAAAATGAGAGATGAACAGTGTGAGAGTCGAAAGTGGACATAGTATCGATTGCATGAGAGTCTGTACCCTTGTTCGCTGACTAGGAATACAGTTGCCGAGGGACGGTTGTGCCCGGAGGAAGAACTAGGTTCCGTTAAGGACTTTAAGGTTAAGGAAATGTCGACATGTCAAGTTTGACTTTGAAGTCGATAGTGGTGTAAGGTGTACGAGACCTTTCGTCCGTCATTGGGTGCGGTCTGGGTGCGTCCCGCGTATGCCCGTGCGGACAGGAATAAAGACTGTGAGTGGTACCAATGTGATGTTATACAAAGGGTATGCGCAAAGCAAATATTATTGTGTACGACATGATTAAGGATTTTGAATGAATGACGAATAAATCACTAATGAAAGAAGTTTCAAATTATTGTTGCACAAGCGAAAGATATGTAGTCAAAATCACGCTTTTAATATTTTGTGGATGTACAATATTTATGAGGTATTACGTTTTAAAAATGTGAACATGTGAGTTGGGGGATTTTGGTAAATCCGACCATGTAAAGTTTTAAGAGTGGTAAAACTTTGTTTTGGGGCCGATGGCCAAGTAAGGGATTAAAAAGGGTAAAGAATTGGGTAACAATGTATTTTGGTTTATGTAATTGTGTGCGTGACACATGTTTAACCAAACGTTTATTTTGGCCTTAAAGGCTTGATTGATATTCAACTGAGTCTTTTGAATGTTTGTCAGTTTTAATGACTCGAGATGGAGTCTTGGTTGTGTTATATGCTTAACTGCATTCTATTTAAATAAGTGTCGGTCTTAAGTGTAAACATTGTCTGATAATTCTCGCGTTTTTAATACCATTGGAACTAACGAACATTGGCGGAGTATATTCTTTGTGAAGTATATAAGAGTTACATATACCTATATAAATTGACTTTGTTGGGAAAGTAGCAATGAAGGAGTCATAGATTTATCATGCCTCGGAACATATGTTGCATAATGATCATTGATCCTTGGAGTAGATAGCTCGGTTTTGAACTTAGCTGAGTCTTAAGAGCATTGGCCCGATTTTAATAAGCTCGTTGTAGGCTTGGGTTGGGATTACAGGGATTGTATTAAAATAGAAGTTGCATGATGTGAACGTTTTGGGTATTCTTTTGGATTTAATTATTGTTAAGTCTTAAATCAGAAGAATAAAAAGCTGAAGGACCACTTTGTAAGAATAATAAGATTATGAAAGACTGTTGTGTTATATAAGTGTTTTACTTGCGATGAGGATGGTTTACAAAGGAGAAAGTATTAGGCACAAATGAAGTGAGGTATGGAAAATGTTGAGCTGTGAAGGATTGTACCGTGTTTTGGTATTGGTTTGGAATCACAAGGAGCTATTATGAACGAATAAGTTCAAGTTATTTAGCAAATCGAGAGTGGTAGTTCAACTAAAGTTGGGGAGGAGATATTTAGTGAAATAAACTCGAGTAATATGTGTATGAATGATTGTGAGAAACCTGGTCTGTGGTGAAAGGTTATGTGTAGAGAATGTACGAGTGAGTATTGGTATCAACTGCCAAGTTAAATGTGTCAACTAGTATGTTTTATGAAGTTAGAACTAGGAAGCATCTGATGGAAGTCTTTTCGGGGATTTCGGATGAAGAGTACCGCTTGGTCATTAAAGTTGTTGGGGCATGTAGTTGTAAGATGGAGTAATGATATGGCTATTATCGAAACAGAATATCGAAATGGTATTGGGTGTTTACCCAAAGTGATTTTGATTGTGTGAGTTGCTTCCTATGATAGAAAGATTGGACCTAAGAATGTAATCATATTGCGGGTTCAATAGAGTTATCACTTTTGAGGTTCAATACTTTGGTGCGTGGCTGTATTTTGGTTGTGCGTTGAGATAGTGAGGTGAGGAAGTGATAGCATTCTATACCGAAGAAACGTGTAAGTCAAGGATGTATAATGGACAGCCGTAGTTATTGTAGTATTTAATAGTAACGAGTATGCTTAAGTTATGGTATATGTGGAAATTTCAGGTAGTACATGTTAATGTTATTTTGAGACCTGGAGAGTGAGTTGTGATGATAATGGGGTAAAAAGAAGACTCTTGCTCTTCTCAATCCCATTGGTTTTAGGTGAAAAGAATACTGTAACCGTTAAGCTATGGTATATTAGTAAACCTTGGCCTTACCAGACACAACACGTTTTCACAATATGGGTAATCGTGGATAGA
This sequence comes from Saussurea involucrata, assembly GCA_033807775.1. NCBI lineage: Eukaryota > Viridiplantae > Streptophyta > Magnoliopsida > Asterales > Asteraceae > Saussurea > Saussurea involucrata. The sequence goes on along the minus strand of CM066313.1, from coordinate 54,893,335 downwards.
TTAACTAAGAGTGCTCATTTTCTAGCAATGAAAGAGACATCACCAATTGAGAATTGGCAAAACTGTATATTGATGAAGTGGTGTCGAGGCATGGGATACCGGTGTTGATAGTGTCAGATTGTGATAGTCGGTTTACTTCAAGGTTTTGGCGATCCCTACAAGAAGAACTGGGTACTAAAGTTAATTTGAGTACTGCTTTTCATCCACAAACCGATGGGCAGAGTGAGCGGACCATTCAAACTTTGGAAGATATGCTCAGGTGTTGTGTTTTAGATTTTGGTGGTAACTGGGATACGCATCTACCGTTAGTAGAATTTGCGTATAACAATAGTTATCATTTGAGTATCGGAAGAGCACCCTTCGAGGCATTGTATGGTCGAAAGTGTAGAACTCCGGTATGTTGGTTAGAAGCCGGAGAAAAACAGTTTGCTGGTCCAGAGTTGGTACAGCAAACAGCGGATAAGGTGAAAGAAATTCGGCAGCATATGAAAGCAGCCCAAGACAGACATAAAAGTTATGCTGACCCGAAACGGAGACCAAAGGAATTTCAAGTTGGGGAGCGCGTGATGCTTAAGGTATCCCCATGGAAAGGTGTGCTAAGGTTTGGTAAACGTGGAAAGTTGAGTCCTCGTTTTCTAGGACCTTTCATCATTGTTGAGAGAATTAGATTGCAAGCTTACAAGTTGGATCTTCCACCAGAATTGGAAGGAGTTCATAATACCTTCCACGTATGTTATCTTCGAAAGTGTTTGGCCGAAGAGGAAGATGTGATTCCACTCACTGATGTGAGAATAGATGAAAAGAGCCGATGTGTAGAAGAACCAGAGGCAATTTTGGAAAGATCGGTTAGAAAGCTACATAGTGGTAAAGAGGTAGCTATGTTGAAAGTACAGTGGAAACACCATAGACGTACTAATGTAACTTTAGAGTCAGAAGAGAGTATGAGGGATAGATATCCTCATTTGTTTACCTAGCTTTGATTTCGGGGACGAAATCATTTTCAAGTTGGGGAGTATTGTAACATCCCGAATTTTCGTTGTATTATTTTGGGAATTACAAGTTTTAACTAGGGGTTAAATTTGTATTTTATCTAAAGTATTTTTTTTAAGTGGATTTGAATAGTGAGGGTTTGTTGTGTAATTCTTTGAAAGTTAAGGGTTCATTTGGTAAGAGTCCTATGACTCACCTCTTTATAGTGTGTAGGTGTCACACTAATAGTCATTAAGGACTAAGTGTGAAAGGTGTGAGTGTGTATGGTGGGATTTCGGTTTTGAAGAAAAAGAGAGAGAGCCGAGAGCTAAAGATAGAAAATCGAAAGGAAGAAAAGAAGGAGAAATCATACTTGTTGCAATTGGAAAAGAGAAATTAATTCAAGGTAATTATATCCTAAATCTTCATCTTAGTAGTAAAAGCTTTCTTTGGAGTTTTAGTTGTGTTTTTTTTTTTGGTAAATTTTGATGATGCTGAGAATCTGAGTTTTTGGGTATGTTAAGATGAAGCTATTAAACATATCTGCAAGTTTGCATAAACAAACATCGTTTAAAAGTACAAAAATCTGGGTTAAGGATGAACAGAGAGGACTGAGACTTGGATGAACATCATCGAAGTCGCAACCTTGAGTTGCGACATTCATGATTGTCGCAATAGACTATTGCGACTTGGATTTGGAGTCGCAACAGTTGGTTGCGATTTGGAGTGGAATCGCAGTGGTGAGTTGTGACTTGGCACTGTAGTCGCAACAGTTGGTTGCGACTTGGGTCGAAATCGCAATGGTGGACTGCGATTTAGAGTTGGAATCGCAACAGTTGGTTGCGATTTGGAATTGGAATCGCAATAAGTGGTTGCGACTTCAGTTCATTGCGACTTGAGATGTGATTTTAAGAGATTAAGGATTCTCAGTTATAGAGGGTTCTGTTTTATAAATTAATATCAGTATATATGTAATTTGAATATTACAGTAAACTGTGGTAGTGAAGAAGGGAGTCCCTTACGAGTTAAAAAGGATTAAAAGAAGTGATAACGCATCAGGTGAATTTATTCAACTCTCTTTAAAATTCAGTAATTAATATTAAAATAGATGTTTTATATGTATGCCTGGTTATGCTTATAAGGACTTGATTAAGTCAGAGATAAGTCCAAGAGGACGATTAAAAGTTATGCTATGTTGATCCCCGTGCTAAATTGACATGAGGGGATAGTTAAGAAGTTGATGAACCGAGGTTATTAATATTCTTTATAATGAATGTGATTATCTGTTATATGCAATCGGTTATATGATTATGAACTCTAAATACGATTGCGAAGCCAAATTAAGATAAATTATAAAGGCCTATTTATGAGTCCGAAAAGTAGATAACATTTGAGATGTTGATCCCCGTACTAGATTACAGAGAAGGGATAGTCAAGAGATTGAGATGAGGAGTTATTAATATTCTTTATTTTTATATATATAGAATATGCTCGGAAATGATATATTGTATGCCGGACGCATATAGTAGTATCGATTATTATATTTATATATATTATGTGCTTTTACTAAAAAATAGGCATCCGGTCATCGGGGGAGGGCACTTGGGTACGGTATAATGGGAACCGATTACTTGCCATTGATAAAAAAAAAGGGATGTAATTTTTAGTAATTGGGTGTACCTTGAATCATAGTGGGTCCCGATCGAGTATCGCAATATTATAATCCCATTGGGACCATTGATTCTGAGGTGGAATGTGGAATAAACAGTTTTTGTTTAATAATTCCCATTTCGATTTGGGAAGATCGGAGATTTCCCAGTGATGAGAGGAAGATCTGAGATAGGCATAAAGTAATTTGTAATCTCTACTTCCTGATTGAGAAATAGGCAGGTTTTGACTTGTAATTTATTGTGTTTGAGTAATGACTGTGAATCTGAGATGATGCATAGTATATTCTTAAAATTGTTGTTACGATTAGATGAGTTAGTCGTAGGAATAGGAGTGTGGCAGATTTCCCGATTTGGAAAGGGGTTGTCGTACGGTAAGATGGGTGAAAACAGGTTTGAGTTATCTGTTCATATTTTAATTATTAAATTTTATTTTGATTTGAGTATTCTCACTAGGCGAAAGCCTAATGTTTCAAGTTGAATCTTCTTACCAGTTACAAGCTCCGGGAAGTAAGCGGGAGTGAGAGAAGAGAATTTTGAGAAGAATCAGACTTAGAAATAACGGAGGATCTAGTTTTTCTGTGAAGCTTTTGGGACGTATGTTTGGATAACTTAGTTAATCTGATTGTAATGTTGTGATTGGATTAGTAAGTTATCTAAGTATTGTCGTATGTATATAGAAACCTTGCTTTTGATCCTCAGGTTATATAAGTTTGAAGTTTTTTGATCATAACTTGTAGTAATTTTAAAGGTTTAAATTGACCCTGTTTTTAGGGTGTTACAGTTTGGATCAACAATCTCCCCCTATTTGATTATGACATAGCAACAGAGAAAATCGCTATCTAATGAAAATGTAAGGATAAAAAGAACTCATAAAATATTTGTCCCTTTTACTGTTTTCTGGGATCTTTTCTGTACTGATGGTGTAAAGTACTTTCGCTGAAATCTTTCTTTAAACTTCGTATCAGATTACAAAGGGAAGTGGAAAGATTATAAGTACAAGCGAAATAAATTACAAGTACAAAAGAATAACTGATAAAACAGAAGAATAAGGCGATCTTATCAGCTTATAGAGGTTCTTCCTTAATGAGAAGTTCATCAAGGGTCTTTGATGTGGGAATCATCCAGTCAGGACCCGTTACTCCGTGATTCTTTTTGTTCAGAGCTTCTTCAAAAATCTAGGGTTTAAGATGTCGTGCCTGAATGTCGCGTTTGAAATCACACCAGCAGATGAGATCTTTCAGCTGTTCGATGGGAGTGATGGGAAACTCAGAGATACGTTGAAAACGTTGTCGTCCACCATAGTCAATAAAGAATATCCCATAGGGTTTGCTTATGACTTTTCCAGGGATGAAAGTCTCATCAGGAGGAAGAGATGTGTCAATTGCGGAAAGGTCAGGTTCTGGACCAAGAACTTCAGCACGAGAAAAACCGATACCTGTTTTGTTCCATATAGGAGGACCTGAGTCTGAAGGTTTAGATTTTTTCTTTGCAGAGGCCCTTCTTTTCTGATTTGCGAGAGGAGGGGGAGGAGGAATATCCACACAAGAAGATACTAAGTCGATCTGTTGATTTATCAGCTTTTCGACATCATCTTTGTACTTAGATTGAGACTTCTGGATGGCTAATCTGATCTCCAACCATTCAGAGAGACCGTACTTCGTGATGGCTTCAGCATAGAATTTTTCGTACTGTTCGTTCTCTCTGAATATCTCGATTTCAGCGATTGAAATTCTGAGGGTTGATTTTCTAGTGATATGTACCTTGTTGATTCTGGCAGGTCGATATCTGAAGTGTACCTTTTCTTTGCACCAGCTTAAAGTAGATTGAGACACAGTTCTCTTTTCTTCAACGATCTTCTTGGCGTCTTCCCATAGTTGACGTTGAACTTGAATTGGAGTTCTTTTCAGCGAGGGGTCTTTCACTGATTGTTGGACGAGCTGAATGGCAAGAGCCTTGTCTTTTTCTTTAGCTTCCTTTTTATCAGCGAGTAAACGTTCAGCTCTGAGGTGATCAGCGTATTCTTGCTTTGTAAGTCTGAACTTAGGAGTTTTGACTTTAGCACGTGGCAAGATGATTCGCTGAGCCTCAAGCTTCTTAATCATCTCTTCTTTTCTTCTCTGATCCTCTTCACTTGGTTTTTGAGGAACCAAGGAAGGTCTGTTTGTATGAGAGATTGTCTGTTCTTCAGGTTCATCAATCTCGGTGATTAAATCCGAGACTGGGATTATTTCTTCAGCAGCAGCTGGTTGTACTTCAGAATCCTCAAGCAGGGGAGAGGACTAGCTGAAACACAGCGATCTTATGAATAAGAACTTGGGTAGAACAGAGAAAAGAAATGGGTTTAAGTGTATAGGCTTTTTATGGAGAGTAGAGCTGATAATGTGTATAAATAGAGGAGGGATGCAGTGTAAGGAAGTAAGATGTAGTGTACCTGACGAACTGGAATTTGAAGCAAGATCATCAAATTTTCTTCGTCTTCAGCGACACTTTTTCCTTTGCCCTTGTCAGCTTCAGACGCTGAAGGCTTTGTCTTGGTCCGCTCCCTTGAAGGTTCGTTTATCGAAATCCCTTTAGCTGTAGTCTTCGGAACAGGCTTGACGATAAAGGAGTCATCATCCTCATCATCATCATCATTCTTTGTAGAAGAAGATGGTTCATCATCAGAGAGGTCGACAGCTTCATCGTCTTCAGCTTCGGATTCAGATTCTTCAGCAGCTTCTTCGAGTTGCTCCCCCTCAGATACAGAGGTAAGCTTCTCGGTTCCCTCAGGGTTTTCATTTCCCTGATGTCCAGCAGTTGTTTCTTCATTTGTCTTCTCCCCCTCTTCAGTAAGGGGTAGGTCTTCAGTCTTCTCCCCCTCGATAGATTCATCATGGGGAAGGTCTTCAGTGTTCTTCTCCCCCCCCCTTCCTCATGATGAGTTGGGGAGGAATGCGATGACTCAGCAGATGGTTTTGGTTCCCTGTCTTCTTGGCCAGGGATCCCAATATGTTTTTCAATCGCTGCTACTCTGTCTTCTAGGCCAGCAATAGCAGGAGTGATCTTGAAAAGTTCAGCATGATCCGCCGGAGTAAAATGTGAAGGTGCAGGGGCAGGGGCGGTCATGTGATTCAGGATCTGCTGCACCATTATCTTCACTGAACTTACGTCAGTCTTTACAGCAGTCATCTCTCCCTCAAGTTTTCCAACCGATGTCTTCACTGAACTTACGTCAGTCTTTACAAAAGTCATAGCTCCCTGAAGATTTCCAACCGATGTCTTCAGCGTTATGACCTTGCCGGACATGGTTTGGACTGTTGTTTTGAGAGAGGTGTAGTCGGTGTAGATGTTAGCAAGAACTTTGGCAAAATCACCAAGAGTACCATCAACCTTCTCCAAATCAGCTTTGGAGGCTTTCTGTTAAACCACTGTTGTCAGCTTGTTGAGATTCTCTCCAGCGTTTGTTACAGCTGAAGAGTTGCCTGAAACTCATCCTCGAGAGATGTGACGCATCCGGGAACTTGAGGTTTCCAGGAAAAAAAGTTATCCGAGAAATAAAGGTAACCAGGAAATAAAGATTTATCCAGAAAGAGTGGTATCTAGGAAGAGTTTTATTCAGGAAGTTATCTTATCTGGGAAACATTTACCCGAGAAACAAAACTTACTTGGAAAAATTATCAATCGGGAACTGCTTGTCTGATAAATTAGGGTTCATAAAATAAACTCCTATGAGGCTGTTTTTCTTCCCTTCGACACCTGCACTTCTCAAAAACTCACAAAAAAATCATCAAACACGCAGAAAATCAATTAAAATTGCAGATTTATCGAAAAATTTGATGAACGCGAAGAACTCTTCGAAATTCAAAATTTTCAAAACTTTCAAAATCGAAAATAAACAGATAAAGAACGATCACAAACTGATTAAAAGCAAAGATCTAACGAGATAATAATATTAAATCGATACATTAAAATAAAAACTACTTTGCAAACCTGATGTTAATGCCAAAAATCGCACAAAAGCACAACTTAAGGTTGATGTGGACTTTTAACAACTAAAGAAACGTATCTCAAGGCCAAGCAACACAATCGCAAGGAAAAATAAACGATACAAGAGATTTGGTGACGCGGAAAACCCCAAAACGAGGGAAAAAACCGCGGTCGACTTGTGAGAGTCGACGGTGCAATATAGTCGCCAAACAGGGGCGAAAGTCCTTTTGTAACACGTGTTTTTGTGTACAACAGATTACAAATAAATGTAAAAATGAACTTAGTCGTGTGTAAATGACGTGTGTCGTTAGTTAATCGTGCGAAATAAGTTGTCGGCGTGCGGTTCGAACTGCTGTCGTGCGAAGATGCTTTAGCGATATTCGTTCGAATGCCTCGCGAATTACTGCGTTTCTGGTATGAACTGCTTAGAAAATAGATGGAGCAGAGTGAAATAGCTATTTTTCAGAGCAGATTGAAGCAGATAAAACCATATGCCTTTTTCGGTTGCAGCACAGGCTATTTTATAGCTTCCGCTGGCCATTAATGTTGCCTTTATGGCACACTTTGTAACCGATGTCGATCTTTGAATGCCTTTGATGAGCTGATCGTTACTGACCGTTTGCACAATGAATGCTGTTAAACCTGCATTAATGAACAAAATAAACGGATGTTTGACTGTTAATGGTTAGTATAATCGTACGACCGTCTTAAATCTCATACGTCGTCGTACGGAACGTACGACCAGCATAATTACGTACGACCGAGCATACGTCTGTGAGCAACTCGTAAGACCGTATCCTAGTGTAAGGATGGTCTTATTGAAATGCTGTCTGGGTCTTCTAACGTCGGTCGTGAGGTGTGATTTTTTACCCAAACAGTTTGCCCCCAAAATTTGAATTTTAGGCGTGAAATTCGAATTTTAAATCCATCGGAGGTATTTTAACACGTGTTGCACGTGGAGAGGGTCTGGTCGAATTCCAACCGTCTTGGTTTACTCTGGATTGGAGAAAATGAGGTAGTCTTGACGTCACGATGGCGTGCCAGTAGTGAAAAGACGATTAGAGGACATGTGGCGCCCATTGGCACGATGCATGCGAAAAGGCGTTTGGCACGTGTCGACCATCGAATGGGTCAACCTGACATGATCTTTGCCATAAATAACACGATTCTGGGAATCGTTTCCTCTTTACGCTCACTCGTGTTTTTAGGAAAGATTTCAGAGAGATTCCCTTGCCATTGTTACGTGCGATTCGAGCGTCTTAAAAATTTCAACAGAGAAATTCTGTGTTCTTCAAGTTTTTAGAAAGAAATGTCGATAGAACCAGCGAGTACTGTTAATGCCAAAAATCGCACCAAAGGGACAACTTAAGGTCGATGTGGACTTTAACAACTAAAGAAAGGAATCTTTCGACAAAGGCGTGCGACAAAGAAAAAAATGTAAATGAGACAAAGGATTTGATGACGCAGGAAAAACCTCAACAAGGAAAAAACCTGCGGACGACATTGGATGTCATCGCTGCACTATGGTCGCCAATCAGGGGCGATGTCCTTGGTGTTCCGGGTGTCGATCGTACAGAGATTACAATACAAATGAAGGAAAGACTTCGAAATGTAAAGTACAAGTGTTTGGAATGTAAAAACAGTGTGCGTCGTGTGTGAAAACTATGTATAAACTGTTGGTCGAGAGTGAGAGTCTTGCGTCGAGAGTGATCTTCTATGAATGATCTCTTTGCTTCGAATGAATATTATTCGAGTGTTTGTGTTTGCTTCTGTTGTTCGATTCTCTTGTTCTGTCTCTCTCTATTTTATTCGGTGTTGATCAGGTGTCCTGAACTAATGATTGAGCTGGGATTTTATAGTCTTCAGATGACTTTAATTGAATCTTTAAGTGCCTTGAAGATGGTTTGTAACGGTCGTCGTCTTTAATGTGAGTTTAGATGCTCATAACTGATTTCGTCGGTTATAGCCGTTTGTCCATAAATGACTTTGACTCCTGCATTAAACACTTAAACAAATATAACAGTTGTATAACGCGTTAGTCGGTCGAGGTCGTACGGTTTTATGCGACGGTCATGCGGAATGGGCGACGTCGAGGTCGAGTGTCGTGAGGAACTCTCGACTTACCTTTTAGGAGGGATGATGGAGGTTCTTAGGGTCTTCGTCGGGACCTTATCTTAATACAAAGTATAACTCACGACATGCGTCTTACCTTCTTTGGTCGCGGTCGAGACCTGTGAAATTTTGCCCAAACAGTTTGCCCCTAAAATTTGAAAGTAGGATGGAAAATTCGAATTTTAAATTTTTCTCGTCGGGTGCTTAGGGTTCTGCGTTAAAAATACCTTGGTTGTTTCGGAACCGAATTGGTTTAATTCTAACCGAGCGAGAAGTTGAAAGGGAAACGAGGTCTTGACGTCATGCTGATGCACGTTTATGCTTATCAGCTGTCTTTGACAGGTGTCGACGATCCCTGCAGTCATACGAAGGGACGAGGGCACGTGGAGATCATCTATGGGATCCAATCGTTTGCATAAATAGGGATCACAATGGATCATTTCCTTTTATATCCTCTTGAAAAGTTTCTTAGTGTGGAATTTTTCTTTGATCCCTTGTTGTTCTTTGCTCAATACTTTTCGAAATTTTCGAGTGTTCGTACGAGGTATAGCTTCTCGATTCCTCTCAGGCCTTCCAAGATTGGAGGCTCTTTGAGAATGATTATGTCCGAGAAGACTTTGGTTGCGATAGACGCGACGTTCGTGGATCTTGCGCATCTGGCGACGATGTCTTCTGCTGCCGCGTCGACCCTTTCATCAGACGACATGGGCGAGGGTGTAATGATGGGAGAGAGTGAGGAGGAAGTCATGACGATCAACTTTACGTTGTCGTCGATTCTCTTGGCTGACTGTGTCCTTGATGGGTCGAAGTCATTTCCGCATCTAGGGAAATATCAGCTCTTATCTTTCAAAGAGCGTTTTCAAAAGATCTCCAACAAAGAGACGGGATCGCATTTAGCTGGACTAGCGTTCTTTGTGAGTTTTTCTTCCAAAAATCGTGTTCCCAATGTTTCCTCTGAATGTTTGCTTAACATACCCCTTTTGCTTTTTGTAGATGTTTCAATCTCCTTTTGTTAGATACACGAAGATAGAGGAGATGTTGGACTGGAAGTCGACCGTCGAGAAGATCATATTCCTTCCTCTAACCTTAACATTAATCTTAAGGGCCGCATTCTGAAATGTCACGGCGTAGGGTGTCACCTAACATACTCGTTTGATCCTTGCATTAGCTTCTTAGCGCATTTTTGGGTGTGACGAGGATTCGAAGGTCAATACTGAGCATACGATCGACGCTCCTCTCTAGATTTAGGAAATGCTATGTCTTTTCATGTCTCGACCGTTGGGGGTCGAACCATTTTAACTTTGTATACTCGACCGTCGGTCGATCCTATGTAATCGTACGTTTCGTAAATGAATTTCATCCTTCTGTCGAATTTTTATTTCGATTTATATATGTCGTAGATAGATGTAATATCAACGGTGTAACTTTGTTAAGTATAGAACGAGCGAAGAATCGTGCGACTTAGGCATTCATAGCAATATAACGATTGAAATATCATACGTTTGACTTGTAATGATAGGCTCAATTATTGACGTGTTAGAACGTACAAAATTTTTCTGAATTCAGAAACTCAGATCGAGAGTTCGCTCAAACCTTATGATCGTGTAACCAAATTTCATGATGAAATTTGAATCATGTGCCCCTGTGGTAAAACAATTAAGTTGCATGAGAGAAAAATTGTTGGTCAACTAGCGAAACTCATCCTCGAGAGATGTGACGCATCCGGGAACTTGAGGTTTCCAGGAAAAAAAGTTATCCGAAAAATAAAGGTAACCAGGAAATAAAGATTTATCCAGAAAGAGTGGTATCTAGGAAGAGTTTTATTCAGGAAGTTATCTTATCTGGGAAACATTTACCCGAGAAACAAAACTTACTTAGAAAAATTATCAATCGGGAACTGCTTGTCTGATAAATTAGGGTTCATAAAATAAACTCCTATGAGGCTGTTTTCTTCCCTTCGACACCTGCACTTCTAAAAAACTCACAAAAAAATCATCAAACACGCAGAAAATCAATTAAAATTGCAGATTTATCGAACAATTTGATGAACGCGAAGAACTCTGACTTGAGTAGACAACCTAAGTAGCCGCATGTTTGAACAGTGTAGTATCATGGTGGTTGTACGAATTCAGACAATAAGGAGGTTCTTTTCTGACATATCGTACGGAGTCGTGCAAGGGTGGTTAAGACAAAAATACTTTGTACGGAGGACTTCATGATCAGCTTTTCGTTGATTCAGCGATCTATCATTCTTTATCAGCGAATGATAGAATTCAGCGATAGCCAAAGTCCTGTACTTGATACTTCACGTTGAGTGGACAAATCTGAGTCTTCGCTGATCCGCATCAGTTCATTAGGAGACTTGTCGCTGGTTCTTGAGCTTGATCTTCGACTTCAGCGTAGAACCTATGTTGACGTGAAACTTGTCTTCAGGGATCATAAGTAAACAACTAACTTATCAGCGATCACCATAACTACTGAACAGACTCAGAGTATTATGGTGAACAGTTTCACTGAATGTTTAATCTAAAGAGCGAGAGTTCCTATCAGCGGTACTGGAAGATCTTAGTACTTATCAGCGATAGTGAAACTCTGATACATATTGTTTACTTACAATTTTCACAAAGTATATAAGAGAGGGTCATTATCAAATCACAGAGGGTTTGGATCAACAATCTCCCCCTATTTGATTATGACATAGCAACAGAGAAAATTGCTATATAATGAAAACATAAGGATAAAAAGAACTCATAAAATATTTGTCCCTTTTACTGTTTTCTGGGATCTTTTCTGTACTGATGGAGTAAAGTACGTTCGCTGAAATTTTTCTTTAAACTTTGTAAAGATTACGGCGAATAAAATTACAAGTACAAAAGATGTAGACAAATAAGGATAGAAAGAATTACAAGGCGATCCTATCCGTCAAAAGGTTCTTCCTTAATGAGTTGTTCATCAAGGGTCATTGATGTGGCAATCATCCAATCAGGGACATCTACTCCTTGATTCTTTTTCATCAGAGCTTCTTCAAAAATCAAGGGCTTCAAGTGTCTAGCTTTGATGCCGCGTCTGACTTCACACCAGTATATGAGATCTCTGAGTTGTTCGATGGGAGCGATGTGGAGCTCAGAGATACGTTGAAAGTGATGGTTTCCATCGTAGTCTAGAAAGAATATACCATATGGATCACTTACAACTGTTTCCATTCAGAGAGACCAAACTTCTCTAAGGTAGCATCATAGAAGGTTTGCTTGGTCTTGTCTTCTCTGTAGACATCCACTTCAACAACAGGAACGTCGGCGTACAGTCTTTCTCTGATGTTTACTTTGATGATTTTGGATGGTCTAGATCGATAGGTCAGCATTTGTTTAGCCCATTCCAAAGTCGTATCAGAGACCTTAGTCTTTTCTCTAACGATCTCTTGAGCATCATCCCATAGCTGACGTTGAACATCAATGGGAACTCTTTTCAGCTTGGGGTCTTTTATTGATCGTTGAGTAAGCTAGATGGCGTATTCTCGGTCTTTTTCTTCATCTTCCTTTCTTTCAGCGATTAGGCGTTCAACTCTGAGGTGTTCCTTGTATTCCTCTTGGGAAATTCTGAACTTTGGAGGAACGGTAGGAAGTTGATCACGCTTTAGAATGATTCGCTGATCTTCGAGTATCTTTATCATTGCATCTCTCTTTTCTTGATCCTCTTCACTTAGCTTTTGAGGAGCCAAGGAAGGTCTGTTTTTGTGAGAGAGCATCTGTTCTTCAGGTTCATCAGTCTCAGAGATTAAATCTAAGACTGGGATTATTTCTTCAGCGTTGGGAGCTGGGATTATTGTTGAAGTCGCAGCTGTGGGAACTTCAGCGATATCCTCAAACAGGGGAGAGGACTAGCTGAAACGCATCGATCTTACAAGTAAGAACATGGGTAGAACAGAGATGGAAATAATGGGATAGTGTATAGAGGTTTGTGGAAGTAGAGCTGATAACGTGTATAGAGGAGGGATGTGGAGTAAGGAGTTAGTGTACCTGACAAACCGGCTTTTTAAGCAAGATCGTCAGATTTTCATCTTCAGCGACACCTTTTCCTTTGCTTTTGTCAGCTTCAGATGCTGATGGCTTTGTCTTTGTCCGCTCCCCTGAAGGTTCATTTATCAGAATACCTTTAAGAGCTTTAGTTCTCTGAGCAGGCTTGACGATAAAAGAGTCATCACATCATCATCATTCTTCGGAGAAGATGATGGTTCTTCATCAGACAAGTCGATGGCTTCTTCATCTTCAGCTTCAGACTCAGATTCTTCAGCTTCTTCTTCGAGTTGCTCCCCCTCAGATACAAAGGCGAGCTTCTCGGTTCCCTCAGGGTGTTCATCTCCCTGAGGTCCAGCGGCTGCTTCAGCTTCAATTGTCTTCTCACCCTCTTCAGTGAAGGTGAGGTCTTCGGTCTTCTCTCCCCTGATAGATTCATCATGGGAAAGGTCTTCAGCGCTCTTGGAAGGGTCTTCAGCGCTCTTATCCCCCTCTTTTTCATGATGACTGGGGAAGGAATGTGACGATTCAGCAGTTGTGGTTTTCTCCCTGTCTTCTTGGCCAGGGACCCCGACATAAGTCTCAATCGTTGATAATCTGGTTTGAAGAGCAGAAATACCAGGATTGATTTTGACGAGTTCAGCACGATCTGTCGAAGTAAAATGCTCAGGTTCAGGAGCAAGGGAAGGTGCAGGGGCGGTTGTGTTGGTCAGGATCTGCTGTAACAAGTTCTGAATAGAAGAGATGTTATTCATCATCGTGTTGACATCAGTCTTCACAGAACTCATATCAGTTTTTACTGAACTGACATCAGCCTTTACAGCAGACATATCACCTTCGAGTGTGCCAACCGATGTCTTCAGCGTTGTGACTTCGTTGGACATGGTGTCAACTGATTTCTTAATGTCGAGGTAGTCTGTGTAGATGTCAGCTAGAACTTTGGCAAAATCACCGAGTGATTTATCAACCTTCTCCACATCAGCTTTGGAGGCATTCCTTTCGACAACGGTTGTAAGCTTTGTAAGATTTTCTCCAGCGATTTTTACAGCTGAAGAGTTGCCGGAAAGAGTAGACGTGAGACCTGTCAGCTTTGTCTCTACTGTAACATATAAAAACTTGTGAACAGAGGAAAGCTCAGAAGTTTGGGGTTTAGTAACAGTGTATAGGGATTGGTGAGTACCTGCAGGAGGATTGGTGAATTCATCAAAATCACGGGTTCCTGAGTAAAGTTCCATATCGTCAGCGAGAGTACGTGGACGTATGGACAGCTCTGCAGGTCCTATGCCCATCACTCCTTGAAGAGTATTTTCTTTAGCTTCTGGAGGAATGACAGGTGCTTCAGTGATAACTGGAGTGGTGTCCAGTGTTGGATTCGCTGAGAATCACTTCATCAGTCTTTTGAGAGACTGAGGGAGGTTGGGTAGTTTCCAAGTTTGTAACCTCAGCGTTTGGAGATGCTGAAGTCGGGATAGAGTGGGTGGCTTGTTCAGCTGTGGCAGAGCGTACCACTGAACTTTCCTTCAGCCCAACAGGAGGAGCTGAGGAGTCTTTAGCAATAGATTGTTGGGGTTGCTCCTTGGTTTTCTTAGTTCTTTTGGAACCAAGTTGGGTGTCAGAATGTTTCCTTTTAAGAGGAATGGAGGTAGCAGATGGGTATCAGCGGTGGGTTTGTCCGCTGAAGGAGCTGCAGAAGTAGAATAAGTAGTAGGATTTAAAAGAGTTAAGAGTGTAGAGAGACGTACCTCATTTTCTACCGGTTTGAAGTCGAGAATCTTAGGGCCGACCTGAGAGAGTTTCAGGTCACCCTCTTTTGGGTAGCTGTCTTTCAGGCCTCTTTGGAAAATGGTGCTGATGAATCGAGGATAGGGAACCTATGGAGATCTGTCAGCGACGGTGTCCACTCTGAGTACCAGGACATCATAGATAATCGATGCCCAGTCTATATGTAGACCTTTCAGCAATGCATATCCCATTGCTTGCTGAGGCTTAGCGGCTTGGTCAGAGGAGCCGCTCTTGGCAGTCATGCAGCTGATCAAATGGGCGAAGATGAAATTCATCTCGCTGGGTATTTTCGATTTCTTGATAATGGTCAGCTTCTTCTCGGGCTTCATGTCCCTTCCTATTTCCCATACATAGCCCATTGCATCGAAGAATGCAATGATGGCTTCCCTGTCTGAGTTTTTCTTTGGGTCAGGGAGGGGAACGAAGGGTTTTTCTTTGGTTGCGATGGGAAGGCTGAGGGCTTTGCGAATGATGGCAGGGGTGATCTTCATGGTGCCATATTCGATATCGCAGAGGATGCAGTCAATTGTTTTGGAGGGGTCTTTGGCTGATGGTAGCTGAGAGTGTCTGGCAGAGTACTAGAATTGTGATAGCAAGAGCTGATGTGCAGGAGGTGTTATGGTCAGTGCTGTGGAGATGCAACAATTCTTCAGGAAGTTCACAGCATCATCTAGATGTGTGACTTGCTTTCGAGGAGGAAACTCGAGAAGCGCATAGAGGTTATTTACCTTGGTCCAATCCAGTTTGTCAAGAGAGAACTTGACCTGAGGAGCCTTGAGGATATCCACTTCCTTAGCAGTATCATCAGCAGCAGTGCTTTCAGCGATGGTGTTCTTGGGAATGTCAGAAGATGCCATTTTCTGTATTATCAGTTCAACCAAAGATTAACAAATAAGAATAATCTTAATGTGGAAAGGGTTTTCCTAATAAGATGGTTCGAATTTTGTCCATTTCATTCAGACAAAAATGTCTTAATGAAGATTAGGATTTTTCTTGTTTTTGAAAAACGAACTGCAAACCCAATAAAAATCTTGTTTTCCAGTTTCCTTTGAAGATTGGGATTCTGAAAAACGAATGTGTGAAGAACAAGTTTAAGATTTTTGCATTTAAACTTGAAGAACAGCCATGAAATGGTTGTGTTCATAAAACCATGAAAGAAAATGATTTCATTTTTAAGAAGTTCTTTTGTTTGATCTTGTTAAAACAATGAGAAGATCAGAAACAAGTTATTTGCATTTGGTAAATAATAAGAACATATTAACCTTTGATGTTTGAAGAAGATGAACAGTTGTTCTTGAGAAAATTTTTGAGCAAAATGCAACAGTGAATTCTTTCTTTGCTTGGAGAAGAAGTTCGTGTAAAAGGAAAATATAAACCAAGAAATTGTTTATATAGAGAGATTAGAAAGAGAAAATCTTGAGCGGGAAAAGATTTTCATCATGACACGGACACGTGTTTGCATTTGATTGGCGAGTAAACGAAACGTGCAAACGTGTGTCAGAAAGAAGAACGTGTCGGGGCTTATACGTTGTAATGACGTCACAACTGTCCTTTCATATTCTTGGTTGTCTCTAAGGTTTTGAAGACTCAGGGACACTTTTGAAAACATGAAGCACTGAATAGAAATATCAGTGTTGGTTTTAGAAATTTCAAAGTATCGCTGATAAGGAAGAAATATTCAGCGATGTGATTTGTTTTGAAATCTTGCATTTACATGCGATTTGTTAGAGAGAGAAAAACATACCTTGATATCAGCGAATCAAGTTTATTCAGAGAGAAGATGATAGAATGGGTTATACAAGTTGATTTTATCCTATCGCTGATCAACTGTGAACCGCTGAAGATTTTACTCTTCAAAGTTCAGCATTCCAAGCTCGCTGATGAGATAGTTGAATCTTGTCTCATCAAGAGGTTTGGTGAACAGATCAGCTAACTGATAATCAGTTGGGATAAAGTGAAGTTCTATATCACCATTCATCACATGATCTCTGATAAAGTGATACCTGATTTCGATGTGTTTTGTCTTTGAGTGTAGCACTGGATTATTGGCTATAGCGATGGCACTTGTGCTGTCGCAATAGATTGGAATATTTGAAAGTTGAAGGTCATAGTCCAGTAGTTGATTTCTCATCTACAGGACCTGAGAACAACAGCTTCCAGCGGCTACATACTCAGCTTCAGCTGTGGAGGTGGACACTGAGTTTTGCTTTTTACTTGTCCAACTTACCAGCTTTCCACCCCGGAGCTGACATCCTCCTGTGGTGCTTTTCCTATCCATTCTGCAACCTGCAAAATCACTATCTGAATAGGCGATTAAATCGAATCCTGAGTCTTTGGGATACCAAAGACCTAGATTCGTTGTACCCTTAAGATATCGAAAAATTCGCTTTACAGCTTTCATATGAGATATCTTAGGTTCAGCTTGATATCGTGCACACAAGCATGTTGCAAACATAATATCGGGTCGGCTAGCTGTAAGATACAAAAGAGAGCCGATCATCCCACAGTACAGAGTGACATTTACAGGAATACCCTTGGTATCCTTATCAAGTGTCAGCGGTGGTGCCATAGGGGTATTCATAGCTGAACTTTCAGTTAAGTCGAATTTCTTCAGCATATCTTTTACATACTTTCCCTGATTAATGAAAGTTCCTTTTTCATTTTGTTTTATCTGAAGACCAAGGAAATATGTTAGTTCACCCATCATGCTCATCTTATACTCATCTTTCATTCTATCAGCGAAACGAGTACAAAGATCAGGGTTAGTAGAGCCAAATATAATATCATCAACATATATTTGAACAAGAATGATATGACCTTTTACTTTCCTGAAAAATAGAGTTTTGTCGATTTTACGTCGCTCAAATTTTTCAATATGGAGATATGTAGAAAGAGTGTCATACCATGCACGTGGAGCTTGCTTTAAGCCATAAAGTGCCTTATCCAGTTTATAAACATAACCTGGACGCTTAGGATCTGAGAATCCTGGAGGTTGTTCCACATAGACTTCTTCATTCAGCTTTCCATTTAGAAATGCTGACTTAACATCCATCTGATATACTTTGAAGTCTTTGTGTACAGCGTATGCTAAGAATAGACGAATAGATTCTAATCTTGCTACTGGAGGAAATGTTTCGTCATAATCTATGCCTTCCTCTTGTCTGTATCCCTGAGCAACAAGACGAGCCTTGTTGCGGGTTACAGTTCCATGTTCGTCCAACTTGTTTCGATAGACCCATTTAGTGCCTATCACTGTTTTGTCAGTTGGTCTTCAAACAAGTTTCCAAACTTTGTTTCTTTCGAATTCAGTCAGCTCTTCTTGCATGGCGCTGACCCAGTTTGGATCTTTGAGGGCATCATCTACTTTCTTTGGTTCAGTTAGTGAAATAAAGTTAACAAATAAACAAATATTACCTGCACTTCGTCGAGTCTGAATACCAGCGTTTGGATCACCAAGAATTTGATCAATTGGGTAATTTATAGTCCATCGCTGAGCCGGAGCGTGAGACGCTGACTCAACCTGAACTGTAGGAGCTGAAGATGAGGCTTCAGCGACGTCTGGAGTATCAGCCAAGAGAGGAATGGATGCAGTTGTCATTATATTCACTGGTTGCTGAGAAGTAGATGGAATGTCTGAGACATTGGGTTCAGAAGCAGGTATAGTGTTTATAGGAACAGCTGAGACCCATGAAGTTTCAGCTTCACTATTCTACATATTTGGAATGATAGTAGGACCATCATCTTCAACGGTATGAGCACGAGGAGTGGGGATATCTTCTGAATCACCAAGATGAGAAAACATCCATTGATTCAGTTCTTCAGTATCAGCGGACGGTTTAGAGTTCGATGAACGGGATTCGTCAAACGTGATGTGAATTGTTTCTTCAACATTTTGTCTTCTTCGATTGAAGACTCTGAAGGCTTTGGAGACTGAGGAGTATCCAAGAAAGATTCCATCATCACCCTTAGGATCAAACTTTCCAAGGGTGTCTATGTTGTTCAGTATGAAACACTGACATCCAAAGATGTGAATAAAGCTGATTGAAGGCTTTCTCCCATGAAAGAGTTCATAGGCTGTTTTATTGAATCTTTTAACTATCAGCGACCTGTTTTGCGTAAACCAAGCGGTGTTGACAGCTTCTGCCCAAAACTGAGTAGGCAGGTGAGAATCGCTGAGCATTGAACGTGCAGCTTCAATAATTGTTCTATTTCTTCTTTCAGCGACTCCATTTTGTTGCGGTGTTCTCACTGATGAAAAGTTGTGAGAAATACCCTTACTCTCAAAGAAGGAATCAAGAGAACTGTTTTTGAATTCAGTCCCATGATCACTCCTTATTGAGCGAACGGTCAAATTTTTCAGGGTTTCCATCTTCCGAACAAAGGTGATGAGTTCTTCAGGGGTGTCACTCTTGGAAAGGAAAAACATAACCCATGTATAACGAGAGAATTCATCAACTATGACCAGTGTATATTTCTTTCCAGCGATGGATTGTTTGTTAACAGGGCCAAACAAATCCATATGGAGTAGTTGTAGAGGAGATGACACTGAGGAGACTTTCTTTGATCTAAAGCTTGCTTTGGTCTGCTTCCCTTTCTCACACGCTGAACATAAAGACTCTTTGGCGTATGAGTGTTGAGGTAGACCAGTGACTAACTCTTTTGAAGAAAGAGTGTTCAGTGTCTTGAAATTCAGATGTGAGAGCCTCTTATGCCATAGCCAGTTGACATCGGATGAGGCTTTTGAGATGAAACAGGAGTTCTCAGTGGGTGTTGAGTTCATGTTTATTACATAAACATTTTCCAAACGATAACCGCTGAGAGCTATCTTCTCCTTTTTGTCAGTGACAAAGCAGGATTCCTTAGTAAAGATTACTTTGTTATCCTTGTCGCAAAGCTGACTGATGCTTAAAAGATTATGCTTCAGCCCTTCAACATATGCGACTCTTCTGAAGTTGGTTGTACCATTAGATAGTACACCAAACCCTCGGGTATGTCCTTTTCCATTTCCACCGAAAGTCACAGAGGGACCCTTCTCTTCCTTGTATTCAGCGAGCAGGCTTTTCTTTCCAGCCATGTGTCTAGAGCATCCGCTATCGAGATACCAGATACCCTTCTTAACCTGCATCACAAAGGAAGATCAGTTTTTCTTGGGAACCCACTTAACCATGTGTACACGTTTGTCAGTGGAAGTAGTTGGAATGGAAGGTTCAGCAATCTTCGCAGCATTTGAAGATTCAGCTTTGTCAGTCTTCACTTTGGTTAATTTCTTAACCTCAGTGGTCTTCTTTGCCTTGGGGGCAATCTTCACCTTAGCTATCTTTTCAGCTTTGGTGGCTGATGGACACTTACTAGCAATATGATCAGTAAGTCCACAGTGATAACATTTCCTATAACTAAAAGTAGTTCTAGGACTATTTGAATGCTGAGCTTTTGATTTTGAATTTGAAGGACCAGCACCAAATAAGCTTTTGGCTTTGGAAATGGGAGGAACATTTAGTTCTTCAGATTTCTTACCAAGGATATCCACTCTGAGTCTAGGAGTGGATCGCTGCATAGACCCACGCTGAGTAGATCCAGAGATCTGATTCCTTGATCCAGAGGAATAAATCACTAAAGCTTTAGAAGCATTCAGCTTTGGTACTAAAGTACCCTTCTGAGGATTTTGGTTCAACGCAATTCCTTTACCTTTATCTTTAAAGACAGAGGTAGGTTTTGGATAAACCATTTTCTCTTTACCTTTTGTAGAGGCAGAGATTTCCTCAGGGATAGGCGGTCTAGAGGACGAACACTGAGAAGATGAAGTGTCAGCGATTGAGGATACGAAAGTTCCAAATAAGAGCATGGAACGATCAGTGGTTGGTTCTTTAGTTTCATATTTGTAACCAATACCACGTTTATCACTCAGGGGTATCTGAGACTTAATTATCTCAGTGATCTTTGTTGAAGAGTTACACCATCCTTCAACAGTAGCTTTTTCAGATTTTAAAGCAGCGATAGCTTCTGCTCGTTCGATTTTGACTAGCTGATTTAAATGCACTTGATCTTTAAAATCTTCTTCAATTTTAGAAAGCTTTTCTATTTGAAGGTGACAGTTTTTAAGCTGTTCAGCGAGATCAAGGTTTTGGTTTTCAACTATAGTTTTGCCATTCATGGCTTCATATAAGCTTCTAGTCAAGAGATCGATTTTGCGGAGACTATCAGCTTCATCAATATTTGCAATATTTGTAAAGAAGGAAGGTGATTCCTGAATAGCAGAGGTTGAAGTAGAGGGAATGTCTGAACTTTCTTCCTCATCTTCAATCTTTGCCATAAGACAGAGATTGGCTTCATCATCCTCAGAGTCATATGATGATTCTTCTTCTTTAGAGGCAGCCCAATCGTAAACCATTAGGCCTTTGCCTTTCTTCTTGAAGCTTTTTCAGCTTTGCATATTTTTCTTTCAGCTTAGAATATTTGTTATCTTTATTCCTGGGAATAAAGGATTTCTTGGGAAACGCCGAGTTTCTCGATGCTTTCTTGGATTTGCACTCGTTAGCGAAATGTCCAATCTTTTCGCAGTTAAAACAAGTATCAGTAGCCTTATCAACAGTAGCTGATGATCTTGGCTTATCATTTATAGAAAGAGGTTTGTTCTTTCTGAACATTTTCTTTTTGGCGAATTTCCTGAACTTTTTAGTTAGGAGAGCCAAAGATTCATCATCATCTGAAGAGTCAGAATCTGATGACCTTTCAGTATTACTCTCTAACTCAGTGATAGTGACCGAGGGTCGCTGAGTAGAAGGTTCCTCTGAGATTAAAGCAACAGGGGTGCTTTTGGAATCTTTTACAAGATTCTTCTTAAGATGGCTTGATTGCTCATGATTCAGCATTGTGCCATATAAGGTAGCAAGGGTCATTGATCTTAGATCTTTTGACAGCTTGAGACTAGAAACTTTGTCAGCACTTCAAAGTTAGAATATTCCTTACCAACAGTTTTCAGATCTATTATTAAGCAATTAAAACGTTGGTGAACTTCAGAGAGAGTCTCATTCTTACCACAAATGAAACTTTCATACTGTCTTACCAGGTTAATCTTTCGAGAGTCCTGGACTTCAGCAGTACCTTCATACTGAACACATATTGTGTCCCACATGGCTTTTGAGGATTTCAGGTTCATGACGGAATGGTAGACTTCGTCAGGAAGAGCCATGGATAGTATGGATCTGGCTTTTGTGTCGATAGCCACTTTCTTCTTATCTTCGTCAGTTCACGTATGAACTTCTTTGGGTACCAGCCTTTCTGGAATAGTAGGTCTATTCTTAGCGGTGGGTACTGCTGCATCAATTCTAACAGGAATAAATGGGCCGTTTTCAAGATAATAAGGCATAGTAGCGTCTACACCTTCTAGGAAGAGAGTCATCCAATTTTTCCATAGATTAAAATTATCTCTAGAAAATCTAGGGGGTTTTGCAAGAGAACCATTGTCGATATAATTTGTGTGTGTGTTGGTAGCCATTTTCAGAAATAGCAAGGAAGAGAAATCTTAGTATAGATTAGATCTTGTTTATGAGATTAAACAAATCCGCTCTGATACCACTTGTTGGTCCCGAAGGGCTATACAAGTTTGTAGAGGGGGGGGGGGTGAATACAAACACACAAATTTTACTTTTCTAAATTGTTTATTGATAAATCATTAACAATTTACAGCTTGTTGCGGAAACAAGATTAAGGGTAAACCTAAATCTAAACAAGTTGGAACACTAAGTTTCTTGCACTAAGAAAGAGAAGGAAATTACTAATAATAACCTATCTCAAGATAAGAAGGATGAACTTGTCCAGAGTTAGCAAGTTACTTCAAAATGAAGTGAGTTCATCTTCTTATATACTGCATGCATTTAATGCATGGCAGTATACACTTTACACGTGGCAGCAGCTGATTGGTTGCATGTCATTGACCTTTGTTGACAACCTAAGTAGCCGCATGTTTGAACAGTGTAGTATCAGGGTGGTTGTACGAATTCAGACAATAAGGAGGTTCTTTTCTGACATATCGTATGGAGTCGTGCAAGGGTGGTTAAGACAAAAATACTTTGTACGGAGGACTTCATGATCAGCTTTTCGTTGATTCAGCGATCTATCATTCTTTATCAGCGAAGGATAGAATTCAGCGATAGCCAAAGTCCTGTACTTGATACTTCATGTTGAGTGGACAAATCTGAGTCTTCGCTGATCCGCATCAGTTCATTAGGAGACTTGTCGCTGGTTCTTGAGCTTGATCTTCGACTTCAGCGTAGAACCTATGTTGACGTGAAACTTGTCTTCAGGGATCATAAGTAAACAACTAACTTATCAGCGATCACCATAAGTACTGAACAGACTCAGAGTATTATGGTGAACAGTTTCGCTGAATGTTTAATCTAAAGAGCGAGAGTTCCTATCAGCGGTACTGGAAGATCTTAGTACTTATCAGCGATAGTGAAACTCTAATACATATTATTTACTTACAAATTTCACTAAGTATATAAGAGAGGGTTATTATCAAATCACTGAGGGTTTGGATCAACAAAAATGATTCTAGAAAAAATACTTTTTCAATTGCGTAGCATTCCAACTGCGTGGGATTTCTTGATTGTCGAGAGTCTGGAGTCGATAGGCTCCTTTACCAACGATTTCGGAGATGTGGTAAGGACCATCCCATTTAATGGAAAGTTTACCGGCATTGAGCTCTTGAGTGTTTTGGAACACTCGATGGAGGACGTAATCGCCTTCTTGAAAGACTTTGACTTTGACGTGTTTGTTGAAATGCCGCTCGACTTCTTGCTTTTGAGATGCCATTCTGATCAAGGCTGA
Organism: Saussurea involucrata; assembly: GCA_033807775.1. Lineage (NCBI taxonomy): Eukaryota > Viridiplantae > Streptophyta > Magnoliopsida > Asterales > Asteraceae > Saussurea > Saussurea involucrata. The sequence continues at coordinate 54,869,994 of CM066313.1, read as the reverse complement.
CTCTCTAAGCTCTTCAAGGGCGTCGATATCATATTTTAAATCAATCATGTTGTGGTCGATGGAAGTATGCTTCGAAGTTGGGAGTTGGACTTCGACTGGCAGGACTGCTTCACAGCCGTAGACGAGAGAGAAAGGAGTTTGTCATGTGGACGTGCGCGGTGTCGTGCGATTTGTCCATAAGACTGAAGGGAGTTCTTCGACCCATCTTCCTTTTGCAGCTTTTAACCTTTTCTTGATCGAAGCTATAATGGTCTTATTACTTGATTCAGCAAATCCATTCGCCTGAGGGTATCTGGGAGTCGAGGTTGTTAATTTGATACTCCTGTCTTTCCAAAATTGTTGGGTCATGTCGCTTATGAATTGGTATCCGTTGTCACAGACTATTTCGGATGGAATCCCAAATCTGCATATGATGTTAGTCTGGATAAAAGAGATGACTTCCTTGTCCCTGATTTGGGAAAAAGCAGCCGCCTCCACCCACTTGGAAAAATAATCGGTAAGTACAAGGAGGAATACCTTTTGCCCCGGGGCCGGGGGTAGTTTGCCAACAATATCCATTCCTCATCTCATGAAGGGCCATGGGATGAGTGTCGAGTGCAAAGGTTCAGAGGATTTATGTGACATACCTGCATGTCGCTGACAAGGGTCACAGTTCTGGACGTACTTGACGGCGTCTTGTCGCAATGTTGGCCAAAAATACCCTTGTCGAGAGATACGATTAGCCAAACTACGACCACAATAGTGATTGCCACATTCGCCGTCGTGTATCTCATGAAGGATTTTTTGGACCTGACTCTTGCTAATGACGCATCTTAGATTTAATCCTGTCGATGATCGTCGATAGAGCTTATCTCCAATTATGGTATATTTAGATGCTTTGAATCTGATCTTCCGGGCTTCCATCTTGTCTTCTGGGAGTTGGTCGTGCATAAGGAAATTTCGGATGTCGCACGACCAATTATCTTCTTCTTCGATATGGACGACGACAATGTTGTCGATAGACGATGTCGCCAGATGGATCATGGGAATAACGTCGAATATAGGTTCGACTAGAGCATACCCGAGATTTGCCAAAGCGTCGGCCTAAGTATTCTGGTCTCTCGGGATTTGTTCGATAGAAAATGTTTTAAACATTTTTTATTTTTCTTTTGCTACCTTCAGGTACGCTGTCATTTTTGAATCTTTGGCCGCGAATTCTCTATTCATCTGGTTCACGTCCAGGAGAGAATTGCTTTTGACATGTAGCGCGGTTGCCCCCGAGTCGTGGGCCATATTCATCCCTACGATCAGGGCTTCGTACTCGGCTTCGTTGTTGGTGGTTTTGAAATCGCATCGAACTGAGTATACCATCTTGCCCCCCTGTGGCGACTTTAAGATGACGCCTAGTCCTGAGCCTCTAATGTTGGATGATCCATCGACGTGTAAGATCCAGGACACGTCGTCGTGAGTCGCCACAGTTGATACCTCGAGCTCTGCTTCTTTCTCCAATTCAGGGTTGAAGTCAGCAATGAAATCGGCCAAGGCTTGTGACTTGATCGCGGTCCTGGGCTTGAAGTCAATGTCGTAGCTGCTGAGATATATGCTCCGTTTTGCTAAGCGACCTGTCAACTCAGGTTTTCTTAAGACAGACTTAAGAGGGAAGTTAGTTATGACAGTAATGGGATGCGACTCAAAATAATGTCACAGTTTTTTAGCAGCTGTGACCAGCAACAAGAGCAATTTTTCCATACAGGAATACCTGGTTTCTGCGTCCAGAAGAGATTTACTTACATAATAGATTGGCCGTTGCTGCTTTTCATCTTCTCGTGTTAGGACGGTACTTACCGCGTTTGGACTAATTGCCAGATATAGTTGTAAGATTTCATGGTCGCGATGCTTCGACAATAAGGGAGGCGACGTCATGTAGTTTTTGAGCTTTTGCAATGCCTGTTCATGATCGTCGGTCCAGTCGAAGCCTTTGTTCTTCCTGAGGACGTTGTAAAATAGATGACATTTATCTGAAGATCGGGAGATGAACCTGTTTAGAGATGCTACGCGACCAGTGAGCCTTTGGACTTCTTTGAAGTTCCAAGGAGATTTGATCTTGACAATGGCGTTGATCTGGTCGGGATTGGCTTCGATGCCTCGGCGAGTGACCATATAGCCCAGGAATTTCCCAGCGCTGACACCCAAAGAACATTTCGTCGAGTTGAGCTTCATGCTATACTTTTTAAGGATATTAAACGATTGCTTCAGATGTTCGACATGGTCGATCGCTTGTTTTGACTTGACCAGCATGTCGTCGATATACACTTCCATCGTGTCGCCGAGATGGTCTTTAAACATTTTATTCGCTAGAAGCTGGTAGGTAGAACCTGCATTTTTTAGTCCAAAAGGCATAACTTTATAACAGTAAATACCTCGGTCCGTCATAAATGCGGTTTTTATTTGGTCCTCGACATGCATTAAGATTTGATTGTATCCGGAATAGGCATCCATGAACGTCAGTAGTTCGTGCCCAGCTGTCGCATCGACCATGGCGTCGATATGAGGTAATGGAAAAGGATCTTTTGGACAGGCTTTATTGAGATCTGTGAAGTCGATACAGACCCTCCACTTTCCGTTCTTCTTTGCTACCACCACGAACTTAGCAAGCCAATCGGGGTATTTTACCTCTCGAATCTTCCCTGTCTTGAGAAGATTGTCGACTTCGTCATTTATCACCTTATTCCTTTCAGGAGGGAATTTCTGTCGCTTCTGCTTAATAGGTTTGAATGACGGGTCGACGTTGAGCTTGTGAGAGATGACGTCAGGATCTATGCCAACCATATCTTCATGCAACCAGGCGAAACAATCAGCATGTTCCTGCAAAAATGATATTAACTTTCCCCTAAGACAATGATTGAGAGACGACCCGATTAAGATTTTTTTATCAGGCTTGCTTGAGTCTAGAACGACTTCCTCCAGGCGATAATCGTTGACTGTTTCAAGTGCGTCTTGTGCATTTTCGAGCCCCTCATGTGCTGGGACAGCGACTTGTTCGTTATTCGCCATTTTCCTGCAACTGAGAATAGAAGAAACTCCAAGAAAAAGTAAGTAGGACGCACGCTTGTCGAAGATTTTCTCTAGATGGGGTCCCACGGATGGCGCCAAACTGTTAATGCCAAAAATCGCACCAAAGGGACAACTTAAGGTCGATGTGGACTTTAACAACTAAAGAAAGGAATCTTTCGATAAAGGCGTGCGACAAAGACAAAAATGTAAATGAGACAAAGGATTTGATGACGCAGGAAAAACCTCAACGAGGAAAAAACCTGCGGAGGACAGTGGATGTCGTCGCTGCACTATGGTCGCCAATCATTGGCGATGTCCTTGGTGTTCCGGGTGTCGATCGTACAGAGATTACAATACAAATGAAGGAAAGACTTCGAAATGTAAAGTACAAGTGTTTGGAATGTAAAAACAGTGTGCGTCGTGTGTGAAAACTATGTATAAACTGTTGGTCGAGAGCGAGAGTCTTGCGTCGAGAGTGATCTTCTATGAATGATCTTTTTGCTTCGAATGAATATTATTCGAGTGTTTGTGTTTGCTTCTGTTGTTCGATGCTCTTGTTCTATCTCTCTTTGTGTTATTCGGTGTTGATCAGGTGTCTTGAACTGATGATTGAGCTGGGATTTTATAGTCTTCGGATGACTTTAATTGAATCTGTAAGTGCCTTGAAGATGGTTTGTAACGGTCGTCGTCTTCAATGTGAGTTTAGATGCTCATAACTGATTTCGTCGGTTAGAGCCGTTTGTCCATAAATGACTTTGACTCCTGCATTAAACACTTAAACAAATATAACAGTTGTATAACGTGTTAGTCGGTCGAGGTCATACGGTTTTATGCGACGGTCGTGCGGAACGGGTGACGTCGAGGTCGAGTGTCGTGAGGAACTCTCGACTTACCTTTTAGGAGGGATGACGGAGGTTCTTAGGGTCTTTGTCGGGACCTTATCTTAATACGAGGTATAACTCATGACATGCGTCTTACCTTCTTTGGTCGCGGTCGAGACCTGTGAAATTTTGCCCAAACAAGTACCATCGATAATCAGGAGAGTTTATAGGCCTTTAGGACTTTATCCGACATTCCGGACGCCGTCCACATATATTCGCCAGGTCAGTTTCGACCGGCGGATTGTCCGAATGGACACTTCGTCTTGTACGAATATCCATTCAAGGTAGGTTTCAAGTGGCCATTTTCCCCATTAGTTAGGGAGTTTTTGGGAAAGTATCACCTTTCGCCCGCCCAGATGATGCCTCAGTCTGGCGAATAGTCTGAGTGATAGATAGGATCACCGACGAGTAGACAAATCCGTTCACTGTGGAGGATCTCTTGGTGTCGCACGTAGCCAAGGTGGACAACTACCACCGGTATAACTTATCTTCCAAATTTAAGAAAGCCTAGGTCTTGGTGTTGAACACCCAAGTAAACGACCGTGGCTGGAAGGCTCGTTATGTTTTTGGAAAGACGCAGTCGCTTGAACTCCTACAGGAGGACATGACATGGGTCACCGCCGGGTGGAACACCAATAGTAAGTCTTTCGTTCGTCGTGTACTATTATTTAAAAATTTGAATCATGTGTATTAGCTAATCGGGTGCTTCTTTTTCTGCTATTGCGTTTCCTGAGGTTAGCGTTTCCCAGGAGACGCTGGCAAAGATTGAGAAATTCCATATGTATAATTCGGATGATAGATCTTTCTTCGTCCAGCGTAGTCTTAGGGACGAAGGTTCGGACGACGACATTGTCGAGCTTGCAGAGATGGAGTTCTCCGAAGCAGAAGAGGAGGAAGAAGAGGCAGCAGGTGAGTTGTCTTTCGTTCTTCTCAATCATGTCGTATGTTTCATTTGTACGACTTTCATCTTACCGTGTCTCTGCTATTTCATAGGTGGTTCGGGCGTCGTATCCACCCCTGACGTGCAGAAAAAGAAGGCTGAACTCTCGTTGGCTTGTAAGGCCAAGGAGTTGAAGCAAAAAGCTCCCCCACCCCCGCCATCGGGGGTGAAGAAGTCCAGGACTGTTCTCCAGAGGGAACCGTCGACGAAGGGTGGTGCCTCGTCTGGGGCCGCCACCGTTGAGAAGACGAAGACACCACCACGAGTCATCGATGCGACTCCGGTGAGAGTGGCCCCTCCCTTGTTTGAAGAGGCTGATCCTCCTCCCTCATCGTTTGAGAAGGGGAAAAGCAAGAGGACGGGAGATTCCAGTAACGTTATGACGGTGAATTTTACACTGTCGTCAAACTTCATGGCTAGGGAAGAAATGGATAGCGACAAGATCTTCCCCGATCTAGAGAAATTTCTCCATCCGTCCTTCAAGGAGCGGTTGACAACATGGGATCACACGTCGCGGGTTTGACCTTCAAGGTACGTACGATTCGTCTGTCTTAAGCATTTTGCCGTTTTATGTTTTTTCTAATGTTCTTTATTTCCGTGTGCTGCAGGTGTTCCAAACCTCCCTTGGCCTGTATGCCCACATGGATAAAATCTCTAGGGTTACTCCTGTTGCTATAGAGAAAATGCACAAGGCACAGGAGGAAGCCCGTACGGCGAGGGATCAAGAGAAGCTGGCGAGGGAAAGGGTCGAGCATTATTCGACAAAACTTGCCGAAGTCGAGGACACTTACGCGGCATCGTTGGGCGCAAAGGAAGACCTTCAGCGTCTTACGAAGGAGACCCTTGAGAAGTCTGCTGTGACTGAGGCAGAGTTACGAGCAACTAAGGGCTCCTTGGTCGTGAGCAAAAAATAGGTCGAGGACCTTAAGTCGCTCGTCGAGGCGAAGGAGGAGATGATCGCATCCTTAGAGGAGCGTCTTCAATCGTTTGAGGCTCTAACCCGTCTGAGGGTTCGAGCAGCGATTATGCGTCGTCATTTGCGGGAGTTAAACCCTATGGCCGGAGCCGAAGAGGAGGTCAAAACCTTCTTAGAGAAAGTCGGGGACGAGGATAAACTCGACCAAGAGGACAAGCTCGAAGAGGAGGACCCGACAGACGCAGCGGTCGTAACTGGCGACGAGGAGGTCGCGGAGGACTCCCCTCTGCCTTGATTTTTGTTTTGTTTTGATGTGGGGCGACAACAATCGGCCGTGCCCCTTTACTTATAATCGATAATGTGAATACAAGTGGTACTTTATGCTTTTTTCGTATACTTTACTTTGTTGCAATCGAACAAAATAACATGAAAGATGACAGAACTGAAAGAATGTATGAGTCGTATGTAAAAATGTATGACTTCGACGTTTATAGTTGCGAAGTAATCGGGCGTCTAAGGCCGAAGAAATATTCTAAGTATGGATTTTAAGTCATAAGACTTGTGTATTCGACACTTAGTTTAAATGACACTTGTGATGGTCGTAAGACCTGTATGATGAATCATAGAATCCCTGTTCTGCAAGTCTCAAGGGCTTTTGTTCCTCACGATGAAGATAGTAAGACTTTTATTTAAGTCTTGGAGACTTTGAGTTTTCATAAGATCAAACCGTAAAACCTGTGTCTCGATTGTCGTAGGACTTATGCTTTTAAGTCGTGTGGACTATGTTTTGAAGAATGACTTCAGAAGTAATCGGGCGACTGAGCCGAACATACGTCCCAAATTGCGGATTGTAAGTCATAAGACTTCGTATTCATGACTGTGATCGTAAGATCCATGTACTAAATTGTAAGATTCACATCCATCGTTTTTTTGTGATCCTATTAACCTGCAATATAAGATACAGGGGTGGTCGTTTGTTTGACCAACGACCCTCCGATGCTTAAGTCGGTAATCGTTTGTCGAAGTAAATCGAAAAAATAAAAGGCACTATAACCCAGCTACGTGGGGTTGCAGTCGTAGATTCGATACTGCGATCTTCGGACGTACGACCATTTAAGGATCGTTATCGTGTGTGATATTGAAAATAATTTTGAATCTGCATAGAAAGTTAGTATGGGTAGAATAGATGACCTTTCAGTCCCGAACTTGGGAATAGGCGTCTGCTTCTACCCGATCAGGGGAATAATTCGAAAAGATTATCAGGAAAAAATTTGTGCCCCAGGGGCAGGATGTCCATCCCTTACCTTATGAAGGGTTGTGGAGTTTAAGGACGTAAATAAAACTTCAGAGGATATCATACCTGAGTGCCGTTGACGGGCGTTACATACCTGGTGACGTTTATCGTTTCGCCGTGGGGGCTGATCGCCCCCGAGTCGTGAGCTATATATATGCCCACGATCGGTCGCTAAGAAGTTGTAAAGTCGTACGGGGTACAGTATTCTACCCCCTTGTGGTGACTGTAAGTCGATACCCTGGATTTGCCTTTTCTGGTGTCAGGATAGATCAGATCAGATCGTGTATAGTCGCCACAATGTTGGTTTTACCTTTGAGGTTTCAATGTTGCTTTGTAGCAATCACGGGCGGTTTTCTGCTCCCTTTTGATCTCTTACACTCCCCATGGCATTGGGAACTTGATCGTCTAATAATAGGTCGAAGGGACCGCTTTCATGTCATGGATCCAGGGTCGACCAAGAATAACGTTGTATGCTGATGAACAGCCAATAACGTTAAATCTTGTTTGCTTGTTGACACCTTTAGCATACACCGGGAGGATGATCTCTCCCAGAGTGGTAGTAGAATCGGCATTGAATCCTATCAGGGTCGTCGACCGACGGGTGATCTCTGATTTGTCGATTCCCATAGCTTTGACAGGGCTTAGGAAAATGATGTTGGTCGAACTGCCCCCATCGACCAGTACTCTCTTGGTCGAGCAATTGCCAATAGTGAGTTGGATGATCAAGCCATCGTGATGTTTTTGCCAACTCTCCTGGAGGTCGTCTTGATCGAACGTTATTGGCATCGCCTCCAGCTCCAGCTCTTACTTTGGTCGGGACTACCTAGGAATGGGATATTCTCCCGACGATTGACTGGCGTGCCGCTTGGCTGCCGAGTAAGTCAGACCACAGACGTCTGATCCACCCGTCACACTATTGACGACTTTTTCATAGATAGGGGATGATGGTCTTGTGTTGTCGACTGGCGTAGATTCCTTATTGATCAAGCCTTGCAGATGACCCTTGGGGACGATCCAGGCTAACTCCTTCTGCAAAGCAAGGCAGTTATCTGTCGTGTGACCGTGGTCGCTATGGAAATCGCACCATTTGGTCTTGTCCTTCTTGTCATCATTTTTGTCGCTTTTCTTGGGCCATCAGACAGACGACTGAACGTTTCTAAGAGCATCGACTAGCTCTTTCATTGTTCCCTTAAACCCATAAGAAGAAATCTTAGGATATTGGGAAAATCGAGGCATAGGATTGCTTTTCTTCTTATCGAACCGGACGTTCGATATCTGGCGCGACGGCTATGACTTGACGTGTAAAACCCGTGTCCCGTTATGGTTTTTAAAAATTCCTAATGTATTTATTTTATAGTCGTTTAAAGCGAGTCTCTTTATCGGAAGTTGTCAAAGGGACCTCGAATGTGATGTATGGCAAACCTTACTCCCTTTTTACAATATTACGGAAATTCAGGGGCCATAAGTGTCAAAGTGATTGAGTTTAGGGGCCAAAGGTGGACAATGGATATTGTGTGCATATGGAACGGTTCCTCTTCACGTCGGTTTCCATGCACTACCATCAAACATTATTCTTTTTCTTGGATTGTTCCATTTCACGTTTCCATGTTCCGAGAAGGAATCGTGAGTGTGAGAGCCGAGAGAGTTAGATAGTGAGAGAGAGAGTCCGTGAGATAGAGAGGGCCGGAGAAGAAGAGAGAGAGGGGAGTCGCCGGAGGGTTGTTCCAGTCGCCGGAGGTCGCTGCCGCCGCCACCAATCGCCGGAGAAGTCGAGGGAAAGGAGCAACATCGCAAGGTAAGTCATTCCCTCGCTTCATCTTGTTTTGTTCGTTTTTCCGGCGAGGCAACCACCGCCGTGCGCTGCCACTGTGGTGGCTGGGTGTCGGGTGGTGGTGGTGGTGTGACTAAGTTATGTGCATGCGGTAAGGTGATCGAGAGAGTAGGGAGTTCGCGGTGGTTTGCGGCTCGTTTTAGTTATTTTGTCGAAGGACCGCCGCCGGCCGCCGCCGGCCGCCGCCGGCCGCCGCCGGCCGCCGCCGGCCGCCGCCGGCCGCCACCGGCGACCACCACTGCCGGAGGTGGCAGTGGGTGGTGCGTGGCTGTGTTCCGTTAATGTTCATAGAGCCCTGTAAGTCGTGACTTAATCGATTAAGTCGATTCGTTAAAACCGTCGTTTTCTTTATAATCGTCATTTCATGTGAATAATCGTGCAGTCACTGTTTTTGCGACGGTCATAACTTTCTGCTCGTAACTCCGATTGAGCCAAAATTGGTACCCACGATTCCAGTACGGGGTCGACCACGTTTTCCGTGTTTTAGCAGAAAACTGGTTCAGCCTCTAGCTAGGTGAAAAAGTGGTCGCAAGATTGGTATTTTGTCATTTTATGTGAATGTCGATTTTCTGCCACTGTTTTGTTATGGCCGTAACTTTTTACTCGTAGCTCGGATTGTTATGAAATTGGTGGCCGAAGTTCCCTAATCGAGTCAGGAAAGTTTTTCGTGTTTTGCCGAAAGTCTGTTTAGGCCTGTAGCTGGGCCGTATGGGGCTGTTTATACAGTCTGGTCCGAAAAACTTCCAGCTTTCTGTCCCTGTTTTGTTTTACGCATAACCTTTGCTTGGAATGTCGGTTTGGGATGGGACTGGTGCCAAAAGTTTCGTTTCGGAGTCTATTAAGTTTCCTCTGTTTTGTGGAAAGACCAATTCGGACCATAGCTAGGGCGAAGTTGTCATGCTGTACTGAAAGGTCCGGGTGTTCGCTGTTCTGCGAAACATTTTTGTAAAATCTATAGTAAATTATAGAAAAGTCGTTAGGACGCGTGCGATACGTCCCTGAAATCGTAAGACTGAGAACTTCGTATTTATGAATTTTAATTTCTGTATTTATCAGTTTTAAGGGGGTAAAACAGGTCCCGAACAGACCCGTAACTTTTAAGAAAAAGCTGGAATATATAGTCGTTTGAAAGCTAGTAAACGTGTTATGGGTCGGGACTTTCCTTTGACTTTTTATACGTATTTAGGTGGGAGAAAGTGAAGAAGATTGCCGTGTTGGTGTTGCTTCTCGTGAGCACGTTGCTTAGCCTTGAGGTGAGTTCTCTCACCGCGTAGTTAGGAATTTCATGTATGTCGTTATTTTGTGTTACGTGTGATTACGTGTATTTATGTGCTTACGTGAACTAGATGGGATGTGATAACTGGTTGTGATTTATTAGATTCGTATGTGGAATATATATTTGCATGTGTACACCTCGGTGGGACTGAGGGGCTCGGTGGGACCGAGGGCTTGGTGGGACTAAGCTAGTACAACAATTTTTACTCGGTGGGACCGAGGGCTCGGTGGGACTGAGCTTGTATTAATTACTCGGTGGGACCGAGGGCTCGGTGGGACTGATCTTGTATTAATGTATTTTGTGTACTCGGTGGGACCGAGGTTCGTGCTTATATAATAATCATTATGTGGTTTGATATTCGTGATGATGGTGATGTTGCCTACTTGCGAGTAGGGGCGATATGTGTGGGGTTGCTACCTACGTGCGTGATTGAATTCACTAAGCGTTTAGCTTACCCTTTCCCAATGTGTTGTTATTTCAGGTGCGGGCGGCAGTCGGGCGTGACAGTACACACATGGAGCGCGGAGTGTCAAATATTATTAAACTTTCACTTTTGAACCCTTGAATTTAGTTATGAAATTTTCCGCTGCATAAACCTTGTTGATGGTTTGAAGTAACGACGTTAATTTTATTTAAGACGTGAATTATTAAATCATGGTTGTTTTAATGAAATGTATGTTTTAAAAATTTTAAATTTCCTTGTAATTTTTGGGACGTTACATGACGCTCGGCTTGGATTTGAAATCCGGTTTCTTGATCCCGAGCGCCTTCTTATCAGCGGAGTGCTTACGGCGGAAGACTAGGTCGTCTTCGACTCTCATGTAAGCTAGAGTCCTAGCTCGTACGTCTTCGAAATTCTCAGGCGGATATTTCGTAAGATCGACGTACAATCCGGTAGTATTGTCGTCGAGACCGCGCTTAAAAGCTTTGATGGCAGTCTTGACGTCACAGTTTCGAATGTTGATCATTTCAGCGTTAAAGCGATTGAAATAACTGCGGATGGACTCTCCGGACTTTTGTATGACATAGTACAGGTCGCTGGTCTGCTTCTCCATCTTACGACTACTGGCGAATTGTTGCGAGAACTGGTTGACCAATTCTGCGAAGTTGCTAATGGACTTGGGCTTGAGGTTGATCAACCACTGGATACCAGAGCCTGTAAGAGTCGCCCCGAAGCTCTTGCACATGAACACCTCCTGGTATTGCTGTAGAATTGAGACTGTCCACATCAATTGCTTGTATTGTGCAATATGCTCTGTTGGGTCAGTTATTCCTTAATGTTTCGGAGTAAAAGCAGGAATGTTATATTTCTTTGGGACGTCGACAGTCGCTATCGTGTCAATGAAAGGAGACGCTTGTAACCCTGTGCGGGGTTCGACGTCGACAGGGACGGCGGCACCTGGCAGCTTGGAGAGTAGTGATAGCATCTTCTCGTTCTGATCCTCCAATAACGTGAGTCGCTGGGCGACGAGGTCATTAGGATCAAAATTTACTCCTGCTTGGGGGTTGACACCTGAATTTGTAGCCGTCGCCGTACCGTTTCCATAAGAAGAGCCATTGGCGTCCCCGTTGAGAGGGACAAAGTATGGTGTGGTTCCACTATGCAAAGGTGGCGGTCTCAAGTACTGAGGGGGGTATTGTCCTTGATGAGGATTGTTGAAAAATGGCCCCGGACCTGGGTTGTTAGCGAATGGCCCTGGACCAGAATTGTTGGTGAATGGTCCTACACCCAGATTGTTGACGAATGGCCCTGGACCTGCCTAAAATTGGGGCCTGATGATAGGTACACCCATAGGTCGTGGACCATTCTGAGGTCCGAAGGAGTTGCCCATTACCCCATTCTGAGGGCCAGAGGAATTGCCCATTGCTGGATTCCTCAGAGAAGCAATCTCCGCGGCTGCTTTTTGGTTCTATTCATGCAGGGCTTGGATCTGACTTCGAGCCGCATTCAACACTGACTGCATTTGAATCATAGAATCTTGATAATTTTCCATTTACCTTAAAACAACAAAAACTTTGCAAGAACGTTAGAGCGATATATGTGTTGGCTTGAGATTTTCTCTAGATGGGGTCCCACGGATGGCGCCAAACTGTTAATGCCAAAAATTGCACAAAAGCACAACTTAAGGTTGATGTGGACTTTTAACAACTAAAGAAACGTATCTCAAGGCCAAGCAACACAATCGCAAGGAAAAAAAACGAGACAAGAGATTTGGTGAAGCGAAAAACCCCAAAACGAGGGAAAAAACTGCGGTCGACTTGTGAGAGTCGACGGTGCACTATAATCGCCAAACAGGGGCGAAAGTCCTTTTGTAACAGGTGTTTTGTGTACAACAGGTTACAGATAAATGTAAAAATAGACTTAGTCGTGTGTAAATGATGTGTGTCGTGTGTTAATCGTGCGTAATAAGTTGTCGTCATGCGGTTCGAACTGTTGTCGTGCGAAGATGCTCTAGCAATATTCGTTCGAATGCCTCACGAATTACTGTGTTTTTGGTGATGAACTTCTTAGAAAATAGATGAAGCAGAGTGAAATAGCTTGGTGTATTCTTCATATCAGATTGAAGCAGATAAAACCAGATGCCTTTTTCGGTTGCAGCACAGGCTCTTTTATAGCTTCCGCTGGCCATTAATGGTGCCTTTATGGCGCACTTTGTAACCGATGTCGGGCTTTGAATGCCATTGATAAGTTGATCGTTACTGACCGTTTGCACCATGAATGCTGTTAAACCTGCATTAATGAACAAAAGAAACGGATGTTTGACTGTTAACGGTTAGTATAATCGTACGACCGTCTTAAATCTCATACGTCGTCGTACGGAACGTACGACCAGCATAATTACGTACGACCGAGCATACGTCTGTGAGAAACTCATAAGACCGTATCCTAGTGTAAGGATGGTCTAATGGAAATGCTATTTAGGTAACGTCAGTCGTGAGGTGTAATTTTTTACCCAAACACCCGATTGAGGATTTATTCACCCACAAAAACTGCAATATGTTGAGCATAAAAAGGGTGCCTTCTCGACCTCAAACGCCAATCTCCACTGTTCAGAATGTAGACCAAGATGTCGTGAAGTTACTGTCCAAAAATCGCGATGGTCCGACAGTTCAAACTCCGGGAATAGGCAAAACGGCACGGCTGCATTTTCCAGAAATTCTTGGACGAATTTTTTCTTTGCTTTCTCTTACTTCCGATTGGCTTCTTCTATTTCTTCAAATCACCGATTCGGCTCTGATACCACGTGTAGATCCTAGTATGATCAAGTAACAATGATTTGAAACGATTAATCTTTATTGAACGATTGTAGAGAGTTACAAGTATTGGAATGAAGAATAAACTTTCTATATCTCTATTAAGTGTTTGAAACTATTCTGATTAATCAAACCTAATTTCTAAACAAAACAACTTTAAATACCTAGGCCTATGACAACCAAGATCCAAGCCCATTCACTCTCCTAAGCCCATATAATCAATTATAAGGTTTTACAAAAAATAATTAAACTTTATAATTCTTTATATAACTTTCTAATTAATAACACATTTATGGTCCTAACACATGAGCATCGTCGGAATCTGTAGTGATGGCATGGGCATCGTCTGGATCTGGTAAGGTATTGCTCCAGCGTATAGTGGTTGTGGTCTCAGATGCTTTGGAGGAAGGGGATTTTGCCCTGCAAAAGGTACACCGAAGAATGGCCTCAAGCCATTATGAGGTCCAAAGGAATTTCCCACACTCTGATTCCTCATAAATGTGATTTCTTCTGCCGTCTTGCGGTTTTACTCATCTAACGCGTTGATGCGGGTGCAAGCAGCGTCCAGTTCCATGCGTAGCTGAGCAAGTGAAAATATTGAGCTCCTTGTTCTGACATGTTCCTGTCAACAAGAAAGACTTCGAGAAAAGGTTAGAAGGACGCACGTTTTGTTGTAGATTTTCTATAGATGGGGCCCTATGGTGGGCGCCAAACTGTTAATGCGAAAAATCACTCAAATGATAACTTAAGGTCGGTGTGGAGCTGTAACAACAAAAGAAAGGAACCTAACGATAAATCGCTCGACCACAAGATAAAAATAAAATTAGACAAGATATTTGGTGACGTGGAAAGCCCCGTCAAGGGTAAAAATCGTGGACGATAAGTTAGGTCGTCGGTGCACTATAGTCGCCAATAAGGGACGACGTTCTGCTGTAACAAGTGTTAAAAGTACAATAGGTTACAATAAGACAGAAAAGTAAACTAATCGTAAGATTCTATGTGCGTCGTGAGCGAAATCACTTCGTCGTGAGTTTCTTAGAAGTAAAATACGGATTTTCATTTGAGTACTTCGAGATTTCTTCTAGGAATTACTTGATGTCCGAATATGAGTTTGATCTTTGTTTATATAGCTTTGGTCGTCTTAAATATGTCTGTTGGTGCAAGTGTACCACATCTCTATATATTTATATATATTTATTTTGATGATTACAAACACAACGCATTATTGTTTATCTAACAATTTAATCCAAGTGTGCAGTTGTTGAAGAACACGAAGATTTAATCTGAAGGGTTCAAGACGGAAGTGTTTACGTCGTCATTATTGTTTATAACTAATAATGATAAACACCCTAAAATAATATACCACTTGGATATTTCTAAAAACCCAACAATTATTTTTTAATAAGGTTTTGAGAAGATCCAGCAAGATTTGGGTGCTGTCCTGGAAGCTGACTTTTCCTGACGGCGGTATACCGTGGGGAATACCCGGTATACCGCGGGTACACCAAGCCGGTATACCGCGGCTGTTCAGCCGGTATACCGCGGCAGGCCGTGTACAATTCCTATTGGTTGAAGTGGCTTTTCCTGACGGCGGTATACCGCGAGACCCAGCCGGTATACCGCGGGTACTTTTTCCTGCCAACTTTGCATGTAGCCGTTTGGTGTGTCAGTGCACTTTTCTGACGGCGGTATACCGCATGCTTTTGGCGGTATACCGCGGCTGCACAAAGCCGTTGGAGCTTCATGATATATATACATGCATGCTGGAGAAGAGAAGCAAGACCTCAGAATACAAGAACAGTAACAACAAGCTGCTACCACCTCTCAGCTCTCTCAACTATTTATAATATATATTTTATAAAATATTTTTTATAAAATATCCAAGTGTGAGATATTATACAAGAGTGATTACCCATTGTGAGTTATACTCCTCTTGTAAGTTTTTGAATAACGGGTGTGTGATCCTGTACATCTCATAGCAGAAGCTTGAGAATCAATTACGTTACCTTTGTACTTGGTTTGTATTCTACCGTAAAGAATACATTTATTGGATCGTGTCGGGAAGTGTCTCGGCTGCTGGTTTATCACAGTTGGTGGTAAATCAGTAAATCTCTGTGTCAAGTATCTCTATCCCTTATCTCTTTATTTATTCCGCTGTGCTATATTATATTTATTTATATAAACTGCTTTGCATTTATATTTATTTATATAATCTCTGTGTATTTAAATTATATCTGTTTATATAATTGTTGTATACTTATTTATTTATACTCTGCTTTATTTATTCTGTATTTATTTGTAAATTTATTTTTGAAAGTAAAAGATTTTAAAATACAACCTTACCCCCCCCTTAGGTTGTCTAACAATTGGTATCAGAGCGGGGCTTTCAAAAATTTTCTGTTTAAATTTTTAAAAGTTATATCTTTTATATAATGGCTCAACAAACTGTTTTGTTTTCAAAACCTCCTATTATAGATACTGAAAAGTTTGGCATTTGGGCCGAGCTATTTGAATGTCACGTTCGTGGCAAAAGTCAAAAAATTTGGGATATTATAGAAAATGGGAATTTTAACCCTACTATTATAAAAAATAATGTTATTGTTGATAAACCTGTTAAGGACTGGACTCCCGCTGAAGAATCTCTTTTTTGTTTAAATTTTGAGGCTAAAAATATATTATATGCTGCTTTAACTTCCGATGAAATAGAAAGAGTTTATACCTGTAAAACTGCTAACCAAATCTGGCAAAGCTTGAGTGACACTCATCGTGGAAATACTCAAGTTAAAAGTTCTAAAATAAACATTTTAGTTCATGATTATGAATTATTTGAAATGTCAAAAGATGAGTCAATCGACTCAATGTTTAAACGTTTTAACCTCATCATGACTACTTTGAAGGGATTAGGTCGCACTTATCCTAACGAAGACTATGTAAGGAAAATTCTTCGAGCACTTCCTTCGGAGTGGATGGCAAAAATCACATCCTTGGAAGACTCCCGAGATCTCGCAACTATGAAGCTCGATGATCTCATCGGCAATCTTAAAGTGCACGAAATCGCACTAAAAAGAAATCAAGTCCGGGAGCAAGTCAAAAAGAAATCCATCGCTCTCAAGGTCGTTGCCTCAAAAGAAAAGGAAGAGGAGGAAGATGCAAGTTCATCCGATGATGAACCCGAAAATCTTAACGATTTAGTCAAGTTGGTAAGAAAACTTTCTAAACTTATATCTAACAAAAAGTTTGCCAAAAATGATAGGTTTCAAGAAAATGGAGACTACCGTCGTGGTGGTAAAAACCAAAGTCGCAACGTCCACAAAAGTGAAGACAAATATGACGAATCTAGCGACGATGAAAAAGCCAATAAAAAGAAAGGCTTTTGCTATGTGTGTGGTGACAAGGATCACTATGCAAGTGTGTGTCCGAATCGAGCAAAACAAATCAACACACCAAAAGCTTTAGTTGGAGGCGCGTTGAGCGCAAGCATAAATGAGGCCCAAAATTTTTGTTTCATGGCCGACCATGATAATGAGGTATCTTCATCATATTCTTCTAAAAATAATTATGATAATAATTATAGTGATAATTACTATAGTGACGATGAAAATAATCTTGACGAATTATATAAATCATTTCATGCTATGGCCGCTCTCGCAAATAAATATAAAGATGAAATTTCTAATTTAAAAGAAACCGTATCTGTATATAAAAAGGAAATAGATGACGGTAAACAAAAATCTGCTTATGATTTAGATGTTATCACTAAATTAGAAAATAAATTAAGTGAAAAAGATATTTGTAAATCTTGTGTTATTTTAAATGATAAAATAGCATGCTTAAGTGAAAATAAAAATGAAAGTGTTGCATGTACAAAATGCGAGTCTCTTGAAAATGAAGTTGCATATTTAAATGCTAAATGTAAATCGCATGAGAAAGATAATCTGTTAGCTAATGCATTTCAAAATAGCAATGATAAAGTGCTTAAAATGCTAAATATGCCTAATCGTATAAATTGTCGTAAAGGCATTGGTTCCGATACATGTGTTGATAAATGTTCGTGTAAACCCATTAAAAGATTTTTTGCATCTCCTAAAGTTGATACAAGAAAACCCCCATATATGTCAAAAATGAAAAATGTGAATTATGGGAGGAAATCGTATGCTCGCATGTATAACGATAATTTTTCTAGACCTAATGCGAATATAAATGCTTCATTTTATGTGTATGATAAATACAGTCGCAAAATTAGAATGGTTAGAAAATGGATTCCGAAAGGAATGTTTAATGTTGACAATCCGGGTGGAATGCGTTTATGGTTTTAAGCCATTTATATGGCTTTGTATGTTTGTCGTGTTTGTTTTATGTCGACAACATATTTTTTTGCAGTTTATGTTTTATACTAACTGTTAAAAGGACTCATATGAAAAGGGTACCACGAAAATTTTCTTTACCTTTTGTAGGTGTTACCTGCCGAGGTTATAATACGTGGTTACCTGCCGAGGTTATAATACGTGGTTACCTGCCGAGGTTATAATACGTGGTTTCCTGACGAGGATATAATACGTGGTTACCTGCCGAGGTTATAATACGTGGTTTCCTGACGAGGATATAATACGTGGTTACCTGCCGAGGTTATAATACGTGGTTACCTGCCGAGGTTATAATACGTGGTTACCTGCCGAGGTTATAATACGTGGTTACCTGCCGAGGATATAATACGTGGTTACCTGACGAGGTCATAATACGTGGTGATTTTTTTTTAATCACATAAAATTAACCGAATATTGAAGCCTTAAGATCCGTTTTGGTGCAAGTGTTTCGTATTGGTTTGTATATCTTTGTCTCTATTGCTTTTTGCATTTTATTTTATCCCTCAAATTTTATAAAATCAAATTGATATCGTTATTAATTTGAGGGGGAGCGTTTTAGCTCTTTTACCCATGAGTTTATGCTACCTCAAATATATGCATATTTTGAGGGGGAGCATCTCTCGAGGGGAAGCATACCGTCTTTCTTGACTCTTTTTGTTTCGACAAACGGGGGAGAGAAACCGCATATGCTCTTGCTTAGCGGTTGTGTTTGTCATCATCAAAAAGGGGGAGATTGTTGGTGCAAGTGTACCACATCTCTATATATTTATATATATTTATTTTGATGATTACAAACACAACGCATTATTGTTTATCTAACAATTTAATCCAAGTGTGCAGTTGTTGAAGAACACGAAGATTTAATCTGAAGGGTTCAAGACGGAAGTGTTTACGTCGTCATTATTGTTTATAACTAATAATGATAAACACCCTAA
The DNA here is from genome assembly GCA_033807775.1 of Saussurea involucrata. Taxonomy (NCBI): domain Eukaryota; kingdom Viridiplantae; phylum Streptophyta; class Magnoliopsida; order Asterales; family Asteraceae; genus Saussurea; species Saussurea involucrata. The sequence goes on along the minus strand of CM066313.1, from coordinate 54,851,269 downwards.
AATAATATACCACTTGGATATTTCTAAAAACCCAACAATTATTTTTTAATAAGGTTTTGAGAAGATCCAGCAAGATTTGGGTGCTGTCCTGGAAGCTGACTTTTCCTGACGGCGGTATACCGTGGGGAATACCCGGTATACCGCGGGTACACCAAGCCGGTATACCGCGGCTGTTCAGCCGGTATACCGCGGCAGGCCGTGTACAATTCCTATTGGTTGAAGTGGCTTTTCCTGACGGCGGTATACCGCGAGACCCAGCCGGTATACCGCGGGTACTTTTTCCTGCCAACTTTGCATGTAGCCGTTTGGTGTGTCAGTGCACTTTTCTGACGGCGGTATACCGCATGCTTTTGGCGGTATACCGCGGCTGCACAAAGCCGTTGGAGCTTCATGATATATATACATGCATGCTGGAGAAGAGAAGCAAGACCTCAGAATACAAGAACAGTAACAACAAGCTGCTACCACCTCTCAGCTCTCTCAACTATTTATAATATATATTTTATAAAATATTTTTTATAAAATATCCAAGTGTGAGATATTATACAAGAGTGATTACCCATTGTGAGTTATACTCCTCTTGTAAGTTTTTGAATAACGGGTGTGTGATCCTGTACATCTCATAGCAGAAGCTTGAGAATCAATTACGTTACCTTTGTACTTGGTTTGTATTCTACCGTAAAGAATACATTTATTGGATCGTGTCGGGAAGTGTCTCGGCTGCTGGTTTATCACAGTTGGTGGTAAATCAGTAAATCTCTGTGTCAAGTATCTCTATCCCTTATCTCTTTATTTATTCCGCTGTGCTATATTATATTTATTTATATAAACTGCTTTGCATTTATATTTATTTATATAATCTCTGTGTATTTAAATTATATCTGTTTATATAATTGTTGTATACTTATTTATTTATACTCTGCTTTATTTATTCTGTATTTATTTGTAAATTTATTTTTGAAAGTAAAAGATTTTAAAATACAACCTTACCCCCCCCTTAGGTTGTCTAACAATGTCTTTAAAGGATGAGTAATGGTCTTGATCATAAATGCCTTTGATGACAGCCTTCGGTTATGACCATTGTCTCAGTATGGCTTCGTGACCTGCATTAAACAGAGACGGAGAAAACCTATGGTCGAGAGTTAATTAATCGTGGTCGCAAGGTATTTTACGACGATCATATGACACTATTGATAAATGACATTGTCGTTAGATCGTTATCGCCATGATCTTGGGACCAATATTAAAACTGACGATCATGGTCTCGGTCGTACGTGATTGTCAAGGTCTTATCTTAATACAAGACTTGTCTTAAGTTTTCTGCCGTTATATTTCTCTCGTCGGTCGTGACCCGTGGTTTTTTGCCCAAACACTTACCAATTAGGTTTTGATGAAAACCTAGGAAACCCTAGCAACAAGCTTGAAGAAATGGATGGAGATGATGAACTCTTGATCCTAGCTTCCAATCTTTAACTTGATGATGATTTACCACTTTAGTTCTCAAAGATTTAAGCCATTAATGCCCCAAAATCGAAGCCAATGGAGTAGAAACATTCTTGGGAGGTTTTGGGAGAGAAAGGGAAGAGATTGAAGGTGAGAAATGAGAGAAACGACTGAAAACCCGACATTATGCTATCTGGTACCTCAGTGCTACATTGCCATGCGACATTGCTAGTGGCAAAGTCACTGCAAAGTCGTTGGTGTGTACCAACCTTCTGCCACTTTGTTGCTACTATGACAGATGTGACTATGACATTGTCATAGTCACCGGGCATTGTGGCCAAACCCGTACCAAGCCCCAAAACTCGACTTTTTCCACACCAACACCCCCGATACTCTTAGGGACTCAAATTAAAGATTTATAAACATAAATTCCACCATTTATAAGTTGTAAAAACGCACGGGGTAACTTTTACCTACCAAAAATTACGAGTGTTACACGTTTCGTGGTATCGATGGAAGGAGGTCCCTCGAGTTGATCGCGATTATATGTTCAAGTGCTTTTAGGTTGGTACGTCAATCACTTTTAAAGTAATTGTACATATCATGTTATTGTTTTTACCTTGATACAAATGTTGTCTATGTAAAGAAAATATAAGTGGGGCAACACACACGAGGGAAAGATGTATGTTGCATGGACCCATACCATTATCAATAGGTACACAGATTGGATGAGCGGTGCAAGCGAATGGGACCATCAGGATTTCACGGTCATTAGAGGACACAACCCACCTTGGATCCCATAGACTTACTGGACCATATGATAGATCGGATTTTTGTCTTTATATGGTTTATGCAATACTTTTGTTTTATACCGACTTATGTGTTATGGTTTTTACAAGAGTGAGATACCGATCGTTGGAGAGCTCGGTCTATGTATGGTAGGGACAATCGGTTGACCGAGTTTGAGGGGGTGTCATCTAGGCACATTGGGGGATCGATCAGTGTTGCACAATATAGTCTACGATTTTTTCTGGAATATGTAATGAGGTTAATTTGTATATTTTCTAACAACTTAGCTTATAATCTATTTTAGAGACATGCATGGGGTTGCGACCTGAGTTCTTGTGAGGTTTTGAGCAGATCAACTGCTCGAACCGAAAGTCCGAAAGGACACTCCGGGCGCGTCTGAACTGCCTACTGATCCTCTGGTGTACGTTTACCCCAAAGTGGTTAGAGCAGCGATAGTTTTCTAAAACCTTTTGTTTATATGTACACATGTTTATTTATATATGTATCCATCGATCAGTGTTATGTGTATACATGATGTTTATGTGTGGTAGTTTCTAATCGCTATTGGATCTATGTATATATTGTTCCAAGTATGTGTATATGTGTTGTATATATGTTTATATGCATATGTATGTGTGAATGCAGAGATAACGTGTGTGTTGTTGGATAACTTATGCAACGGATATATGTGTTACATATATTTATACTTATGCATGTGTATATATGAATGTATTGATAATAATGTAGTTTGGGATACCACTGTTGGGTAGACGTTAGGCTATGGCTAAGTAGATAGGTTGGATATGTTTGACTTAGAGTCGTATGCTGCTGAAATGTCTACAGATATAGGCCCATCCATTTTTGTCATCATAAACAATAGAAGCGCTTTCAAGAGCTTGGAAACGACTCCCACACTAGTTAGGACCTCGACGCCCCTCCAATTGATAAGTCAACTCTTTGGGAGCAAAGTGTCGGAAGACGGATGAATGAGCGTCTTTTTGGGTTCAGAATGAGCGAGGATCCCTATTATGTTATGACTGGTGAGTGTAGCAACAGCAGTGGGAGATCATCCATGATTGGATCGACAGGGTTATTTTTCTTGGCGTTACTTTTCATTAGCATCAAATACTAACTTTTTGTCAAATATTGAACACTACTAGAAAATCTGAAATTTCCGACCAAATATCACCGGCGGATTCAGTTTAAAAATAATACAAAAAAATACAAAAAAAATATCCTTCACCAATTACCTACATATTTAAATTCCGTTGGTAATTAGTGACAGATTACCGATGAATTAATTAATTAAAAAATAAATTATAAATAATTTGTCGGTAATTTGTCGATAATTAGCGACGGATTATGTATTTTTATTTAATTGTTTTCGAAACTTATTATTTAAATAAATTCAATAAAAATTAAGTAATCCGTCGGTAATCCATTGTTAATCCATCGCTAACATAACTAAGATTCCATAGGCAAAAACGAAGCCCTTTAAAGGTACAATTAGGAGTCGGAGTCATCACTAACGAGGCTCAAACCCGCAACTTCCGCCTTGACAGGGCGGTGCTCTGACCACTTGAACTACAATCACAGGAAAATGAGGTGTACAACCTTCCAGGGATTGGTTAGGCCTTTCTCGTATAAGTTAAGAAGCTTGTTGACTAGGCCACAATTCTTCTTTAAATTGTCATGGTTAACCACCTACCTAACCTCTTAGAAAAGATCTAATAGATAGCAGCTACCTTAGGCGCTTTTAAGTCTTTGACCTATAGGCTGGAAAAAGTGGTCTAAAATCTTCATCTCTCTCAGCAAGCAAGATGAGTGTTGGTCCCGAAGGGCTATACAAGTTTGTAGAAGGGGGGGTTGAATACAAACACACGATTTTAGTTTCTAAATTGTTTATTGATAAATCATTCACAATTTACAGCTTGTTGCGGAACAAGATAAAGGATAACCTAAATCTAAACAAGTTCTTGAGAAACACAGAGTTTCTCGCACTAGGTTTCTTGCACTAAGAAAGAGAAGGAAATTACTAATAATAACCTATCTCAAGGAAATATAAGAAGGATGGCTCGACCAGAGTTTACGAGTGGCATACTTCAAAATGAAGTGATGTCTTCTTCTTATATACTGCATGCATTTAATGCATGGCAGTTTACACTTTACACGTGGCAGCAGCTGATTGGTTGTTTTGATTCTGACTTTTGTAGACAACCTAGTAGCGGCATGGTGCACAGTGTAGAATCAGAGTTGGTGTACGATTTCATACAAAATGTATGTTGGTTCTGACAATTCGTACGGAGACGTGCAAGGGAGGTAAGACAATAGTAACATGCAGAGAGAACTTCATGATCAGCTTTCGTTGATTCAGAGCCTTTATCAATGGATGATAAAGTTCAGCGATAGCTGAAGTCTTCTACTTGATACTTCACGTTGAGTGGACAGGTCTTGCTTTGCTGATATCCACATCAGTTCATGAGTAGACTTGTCGCTGGTTCTTGAGCTTGATCTTCGACTTCAGCGTAGAACCTATGTTGACGTGAAACTTGTCTTCAGGGATAATAAGTAAACAACTTAACTTATCAGCAATCACCACAAGGACTGAACAGGCTCAGAGCATTATGGTGAATAGTTATGCTGAACAATATGAGAACATCAGTGATCATCATCAAGACTGAACAGGCTCAGCGCTTGCTGATGAACAGGGTTCCCTGAATGTCTATTCTGAAGAGCGAGAGTTCCTATCAGCGGTACTGAATTAGTCTTAGTACATCAGCGATAGTGAAACTCTAATACATATTGTTTACTTACAATTTTCACTAAGTATAGAAGAGAGGGTCATTATCAAATCACTGAGGGTTTGGATCAACAATCTCCCTCTATTTGATATTGACATAGCAACAGAGAAATTTGCTATTTTAATGAAAACATAAGGATAAAAAGAACTCATAAAATATTTGTCCCTTTTACTGTTTTCTGGGATCTTTTCAGTACTGATGGAGTAAAGTACTTTCGCTGAATTTTTTCTTTAAACTTCGTAAAGATTACAAAGGGAAGTAGAAAAATTATAAGTACAAGCGAAATAAATTACAAGTACAGAAGATTAACTGATAAAATAGAAGAATGAGGTGATCCTATCAGCTTATAGAGGTTCTTCCTTAATGAGAAGTTCATCAAGGGCCTGGGTTGTAGGAATCATCCAGTTAGGGACAGTTTCTCCCTGATTTCTTCTTTCTTGAGCTTCAGCGAAGATTAAGGGTTTGAGATACCTTGCCTGAAGATCGCGTCTGAATTCACACCAATAGACAAGATCCCTGAGCTGTTCGAGGGGAGTGATGGGTAGCTCAGAGATGCGTTGAAAGCGTTGTCCACCATCATAGTCATTAAAGAATATTCCATAAGATTGACTTATGACTTTTCCAGGGATGAATCTTTCACCAGGAGGAAGAGAGGTGTCAAGTGCAGAAAGATCGGGTTCACGACCAAGTACTTCATCGCGTGAGAAACCAATACCTGTTTCGTTCCAGATAGGAGGACCTGAGTCTGAAGGTTTAGACTTTTAGGGGGACTGGGGGTGATGCAAGCTCGAAAGGAAAGATCTAATCTGTCCGGCCAGGCCAGCAAGAGAGAGTGCTTCTCGGGGAGGAGCACGATCGGGGTATATTTTACTGGGGTCACGGTTCCAAGCTAGGAGTGAAGTCCCTAAAAAGCCGTAACATCCTAGCATTTGAACCAGGGGAAGTGACCCGCATTAAAATATGCAACCTGAAGCCCGATCAGTAATAATAAGCCTGTTACTTATAAGACTTCTTGCTTTGATAGAACTGTCTTGATGCTCATACCAAAGCTATGGTGTAAAACAACAGATGCTACTAAAACAACCCGACATTTCCCCTCCTTTTGGAGGGAAATGAGTAAGGGTTGACCTTCTTATATGCAGCTATCCAAGCAAAACCCGACATTTATGACCGAAGGGAGATAAATGAGATAAGGGTTTACCTTCAAATCCATTATAAGCACAAGTTGACTTAAGACAGAATGTCTTTTGTCAACGATAACATAGGATCCTATTTGAGACTGACTAGAACAGGGTTTAAGAGCTTTTAAACCACCTTTAAGAGGATCCTGTAGAGGCCCTTCTTTTCTGATTTGTAAGAGGGGGAGGAGGAGGAATATCCACGACAGAAGATACTAAGTCGATATGTTGATTTATAAGCTTTTTGACATGATCCTTGTACTTAGATTGTGACTTCTGGATGGCTATTCTGATCTCCAACCATTCAGAGAGACCGTACTTCTTGATAGCATCAGCATAGAATTTTTCAGTTGTACCGTTTTCTCTGATTAACTCCACTTCAACAATTGGAACATTGAGGCTTGTTCTCCCAGTGATGTATACCTTGTTGATTCTGGCAGGTCGATATCTGAATTGAGCTTTTTCTTTGCACCATTTCCAGGTAGATTGAGATATCGTTCTCTTTTCTTCAACGATCTTCTGGGCGTCTTCCCATAGCTGACGTTGAACTTCAATGGGAGTTCTTTTCAGCGAGGGGTCTTTCACCTATTGTTGGACAAGCTGGATGGCGAGTGCCTTATCTTTTTCTTCAGCTTCCTTTCTTTCGGCGAGTAACCTTTCAGCTTTGAGGTGATCAGCGAATTCCTTCTTAGATATCCTGAACTTTGTAGAAGCAGGAGTGACTTTGGAGTGAGGGAGTGTAATTCGTTGAGCCTCAATTTTCTTGATCATTTCAGCTCTCTTTTCTTGTTCCTCTTCACTCAGCTTTTGAGGAGCTAAGGAAGGTCTGTTTTGGTGAGAGAGTTGCTGTTCTTCAGGTTCATCGGTCTCAGTGATTAAATCCAAGACCGGGATTATGTCTTCAGCGTTGAGAGAACAAACTTCAGCAGGATCCTCAAACAGGGGAGAGGACTACTGAAACATAGCGATCGTTCAAGTAAGCAGAGTTGGGTATGAAAGAGATAGACAGAATGTGGTTAAGTGTATGGAGATTTTGTGGAGAGGAGGGTTGGGATTGAGAAAGGATAGAGGAGGGATGCAGTGTAAGGGAATAGAAGGTTAGTGTACCTGACAAACCGGCTTTTTAAGCAAGATCGTCAGATTGTCTTCTTCAGCGAGGCCTTTGTTTTTGCCTTTGTCAGCTTCAGACGCTGTAGGCTTTGATTTTCTCCACTCCCCTGAAGGTTCTTTGATGACTACCCCTTTGAGAGTTGTAGTCTTCAGAACAGGCTTGACGATAAAGTCATCATCATCATCATCCTTTGGAGAAGAAGATGGTTCATCATCAGAGATGTCGACATCTTCATCGTCTTCAGCTTCCTCTTCATCAGATTCAACCTCTTCAGCATAGGGTGAGGTTACATCAGCAGTCGTTTCAACATTCAGCTCTTCAAGTTGCTCCCCCTCAGATACAGAGGCGAGTTTCTCGGTTCCCTCAGGGTTTTCAACTCCCTGAAGGTTGTCTTCATCTTTCTTCTCCCCCTCAAAATTATGGGGAAGGTCTACTTTAGTCTTCTCCCCCCCCCCCCTTCACATCATGGTGGGGGGAGGTAACAGACTTCTCAGCGGCAGCAGCAGTCATAGGATTACTGTCTTCTTGGCCAGTAATTCCCATGCAAGTTTCAATCGCTGCTACTCTGTCTTCTAGGCCAGTAATAGCAGGATGAAGCTTTTCAAGTTCAGCACGATCCGCTGGAGTAAAGTGTGAAGGTTCAGGAGCAGGGGCGGTTATGTGATTCAGGATCTGCTGCACCATTGTCTTTACTGAACTTACATCAGTCTTTACAGCAGACATATCTCCCTGAAGATTTCCAACCGATGTACTCAGCGTTATGACTTCGCTGGACATGGTTTGAACTTTTGCTTTGAGAGAGGAGTAGTCTGTGTAGATGTCAGCAAGAACTTTGGCAAAATCACAAAGAGTTCTATCAACCTTCTCCAAATCAGCTTTGGAGGCATTATGTTCCACCACTGTTGTCAGCTTCATAAGATTCTCTCCAGTGTTTGTTACAGCTGAAGAGTTGTCGGAGAGAGTAGTGTTGAGGGACTCCATCTTTTTTTCAGGGCCGTCAGGGAGGTGTTGATATCCCCCAAGTTAGGACCTGAAAAAGTTCAGAAGTGTGGGGTTGAGTAACAGTGTATAGGGGTTGGTGTATACCTGCAGGAGGGTTGGTGAAGTCATCAAAACTTGTGTGTCCTGAAAAGAGTTCCATGTCGTCAGCGAGAGTGCGTATACGCATGGACATACTGTAACATCCCAATTCCCATATACACAACAATTCACATAATGTAACATAACATTCATATAACAAAAGAAACATCATATTACAAGTTCGGTCCTGTAGTCTTTTACAAATAAAAGAAACCATTGTACTACAAACTTTGTACTATTTACATACATAACATTTAATATCATGATACAACTGCTAAAACAAGCCAAAATCTTCATCTTATAATCTTTCCCAAAAGCCATCCCTTGGTTACTCTAATTACTTGCTCTTACATGATCCACCACCTGGAATACATATTTTAAAACAAAAATGAGGGTTAGACCTTGTGGTCTAAGTGAGAAAAATCCCTGTTAGTTTACAAACCATTTATATAAACTTCATTCATATAAATCACGCGACACAATCATATATATCTAATCAAGCTCACATATCATGTACCTTCCCTTCTCATTCCTCCTGGCCATATTAGTTGGTAGCAAGCCAACTAATAATATACAACGCTGTACAACATCTACAGCCAAACAACGCTATACGAATTCTATAGCCAAACACACCGGTCCTAAACCCGGCCGACGTATTATAACACCTTATAATACTCATGTAAATATAATACCTCAATATATTATAATTCACATATAAACACATAGTCATCAACTATTACATTCCCAATCCACACATATACGTATTCCAGTTAAAAACGTTTTTAAAGTAAAACTCACCTGATTGTTTATTAACACTTTTCCAAGCCTTCTAAACCGGTTCAGCCCTTTATTCAGAATTCACAAGATCTGTAACAAACATTCCTTTACCACATAGAACATATAAGTCTTACTAAGGCTAACAACTCTAAAGAACTCAAACCCTCAAATGTTGTTCCCAAACCCGTACTCAAGTCAAGACCACAGGATAGTCAGTCCTCATTCACTCCCTATCTAATGGTTAACAAAATACAGGTTACTGGGTACTCGACAGCATCTAAACTCTCAATATTGACCAAACAGCAAAAGTATCCGGAAACTACTGAATTATCCGGACAACACAACTTTTCCGGACAACAAGACTTTTCCGGACAATCAATACAATCCGGACGTCATCCGGATACCAAAGTAATCCGGATACCATCCGGTATCCAATTCTATCCGGAAAACATAGGAAAAAGGAACTTACTCGGATAAAAGACTTGTCCGGACACCGACGAAGAATTACCCGGATACCATCAAAGAACTACCCGAACACCTTCAACAAAACTATCCGGACACCTTCATACTGTGTCCGGACACCTCTGTCGGTTTCATCACTTTCGACCCAGAATCAACAGCAATCACTACTGGACGTGTAATCGGTTATTCTACTCCGATAGAAACTACCTATTGGTAATTACAGACATAAAACATACAAGAAACATACCTTAATTTTACTTCCAATTGCACCAATTTGGATCCCTAGCTTTTTAACTTCCTTCCTTCTTCTTTTCTCTCAAAACACACACTAACACACACACACTGTAATTCTGATCCTTATGAAATATCTGAATTGCCTTAAGATATTATCTACTAAATTTTACCCTTTTAACCCTAATTCTATTCTTTAATGACCATAACCCCTTTTAACTTATAAATTTACTTAATTTTCCTAAAATATAAACTTTTAGGTTAAATAATTTTAACGGAACTAGGATTTTAACTAACAAACTTACCCGGGGTATTACATCATCTCCCCCTTAAAAGAATTCTGTCTCGGAATTCAGTTAAGTAAAAAGACGAGGGTATTTGGCTCTTATTTCCGACTCTGATTCCCACGTAGCATCATGACCTCTATGATGCTTCCACTGAACTTTCACTTGTCTGACCTCCTTATTCAGCAGCACTTTAACTTTATGATCAACTATAGCTTCCGGCTCTTCCACATAATTCAGTCTTTCATCAACTTGTATCTCTGGTAGGCAGACTGCCTGATCTTGAGTAACCAGACACTTTCGGAAGTTTGATACGTGAAATGCATTATGAATCCTGCTCAATTCTGGTGGAAGATCTAATCGGTAAGCCACTTCACCGATCCTTTCTGTTATTGCAAACGGTCCGATATACCTTGGGCTAAGTTTACCTTGTCTTCCAAATCGGATGACTCCTTTCCACGGTGAAACCTTTAACATTACGTAATCCCCAACTTGATATTCCAATGGCTTTCGACGGCGGTCAGCGTAGCTCTTCTGTCTATCTTGAGCCACTTTCAATCTTTCTCGAATCTGAGTAACCTTATCGGTGGTTAGCTGAACTATTTTCGGCCCCGCTAACTGTTTCTCTCCCACTTCGTTCCAACACAGAGGCGTTCGGCATTTCCTACCATACAGTACTTCGAACGGTGCCGCATGTATGCTGGAATGATAACTGTTGTTGTAAGCGAATTCGATTAACGGTAAATGCTTATCCCAAGATCCCCCAAAATCAACAATGTAAGCCCGGAGCATATCTTCTAAAGTTTGTATCGTTCGTTCACTCTGACCATCTGTTTGGGGATGATATGTTGTACTTAACTTTATCTGTGTTCCCATCTCTTTTTGAAAACTTCTCCAAAATCTTGAAGTAAAACGACTATCACGATCAGAAATGATCGAGATTGGAACTCTATGTCGAGTTACTATTTCATCAATGTACAACCTAGCTAATCGCTACATCGAATCGGTTTCCTTTATCGGTAGAAAGTGTGCAGACTTTGTCAATCTGTCGACGATCACCCAAATAGAATCAAATCCCTTCGGCATTCTTGGTAGCTTTGTGATGAAATCCGTAGTAATCTTTTCCCACTTCCACATAGGTATTTCTAGTCGTTGTAGTTGCCCAAACGGCTTTTGGTGTTCGATCTTTACTTTCTTACAAGTATCACACATTTCCACATACTGAGCAATCCCTCTTTTTATCCCCGGCCACCAATAGAATTGCTTTAGGTCTTTATACATCTTGTTTGTACCTGGGTGAATAGAGAAACGGGATTGATGAGCTTCTTGTAAAACACGATCACGTAACCCACCCAAACGAGGTACCCATACTCTGTTTCCCAGACACAATAACCCACGATCATCTTTTACTAACAATACTGACATCCCCGCTAACCGTTCTGATTTCAGATGTTCATCCTGATAAGCCTCCACTTGACACTTCTGCAATTTGTCAAATATGTTGGGTAGGAGTTCAGTTCGTAGTGAAATAACTTTTATTGTTCCACTCCTTTCTTGACGACTCAGCGCATCTGCCACTACATTCGCCTTTCCCGGGTGATAAAGGATTTCACAATCGTAATCATTCAGCAATTCCAGCCATCTCCTTTGTCTCATATTTAGTTCCTTCTGATCAAAGAGATGTTGGAGACTCTTATGGTCAGTATATATCTGACATTTGGAACCATACAGATAATGTCTCCAAATCTTTAACGCGAAGACAACTGCTGCAAGCTCCATGTCGTGCGTAGGATACTGTCTTTCATGATCCTTCAGTTGGCGAGAAGCATAAGCAATAACCTTTCCCCGCTGCATAAGTACACATCCCAAACCCAGTTTTGACGCATCACTATAAACAACAAAATCTTCCGAACCTTCAGGTAGTGATAGAATCGGCGCGCTGCAAAGTTTCTCTTTCAATATCCGAAATGCCTCGTCTTGTTCTGCTTTCCATTCAAACTTCAGGTTCTTCCGGGTCAGCTTAGTCAAAGGCGTTGCGATACGAGATAAGTCTTTTATAAATTTCCGATAGTAGCCGGCTAAACCCAGAAAACTACGTACTTCGGTTGCTGTCTTCGGCGGTTCCCACTTTTCAACTGCTTCCACATTCATTGGATCAACTTGTATACCTTCCTCAGAAACGACATGCCCCAGAAACTGAACTTCTCGCAACCAGAATTCACATTTAGAGAACTTAGCGTACAACTTTTCTTTCTTCAGCAACTCCAGAACCAAACGAAGATGTTGTGCGTGATCCTCTTTGGATCGGGAATAGATAAGGATATCATCAATAAATACAATAACGAATTTATCAAGATACGGCTTACATACCCGATTCATTAAATCCATAAAGGCAGTTGGGGCGTTCGTCAGTCCAAACGGCATTACTAAGAATTCGTAGTGGCCGTACCTTGTACGAAAAGCAGTCTTTAGAACGTCTTCTTCTTTAACTTTCAACTGGTGATAACCGGATCTTAGATCAATCTTGGAGAAGTAGCAAGCTCCAACTAACTGATCGAAGAGGTCATCAATTCGGGGTAACGGATACTTGTTCTTTATCGTGCGCTTATTCAATTCTTGGTAGTCGATACACATTCTCATCGAACCATCCTTCTTTTTCACAAATAACACTGGTGCTCCCCACGGTGAAGAACTAGGCCTGATGAAGCCTTTATCGGATAGGTCTTGTAATTGTGCCATCATCTCTTTCATCTCTGGAGATGCCAGACGATAAGGTGCACGAGCAATAGGAGTGGCTCCAGGAACTAAGTCGATACCAAATTCCACTTGTCTAACCGGAGGAAGACTATTCAAGTCTTCAGGGAAAACTTCAGGGAATTCACTAACAATAGGAATATCTTCCATCCTATTCTTTTCTGGCTTAGTATCTATCACATAAGCCAAGTAACTCTGACAACCCTTACTCACACACTTACGGGCTTTTATCATAGATATAAGGCTAGACTGATGATTCCTACGATCACCATAAATTACTACTGGTCCCTTCTCAGGTAATACCACATTTATCAGCTTCTTATCGCACACTATGTTAGCCTGATTCTCGGCTAACCAGTCCATTCCCACTACGACGTCAAACTCTATCAAAGTTATATGAAACAATTGTATCGGCACTCTACACTCCTCTATATTTATCACACAGTCATCAAATACTTCTTCTACTGACACTTGATTATCATTTGTCGTATCTACTGATAGAGCATGTTCTAGCATTTTAGGTTTCAAACACAGGCAAGCAGCAAATGCAGGAGACACAAACGATCGGTTTGCACCTGAATCAAATAACACCTTAGCACATGTAGAGTTTATTAAAAATGTACCTGTGACCACATCCGGAGTTTCCTCCGCTTCTTTCTCAGTCATTTGAAATGCGCGACCCCTGGTTACTGGCGGTTCCAGTCTTGGTATTACTGGTTTAACAATCGCTGGCCTGCCTGAAGATCCACCTTGTTGTATCCTTCCCCTCAGACAGTCTGACTGAAGGTGATCTGGTGAATTGCATAAGAAACATAGTCGCGTTACCTTACAATCTTTGATGACGTGTCCGGTCTTCCCACATTTATAACATGCTCGTAAATCACCTCGGCAATTTCCTTGGTGGACACGGTTACACTTCTGACATGGTCTTTCGTCTGGTCGAAACGGTGGACGGTTATCATACCTCTGAAATCGAGACTTCTTCGGATCGTATTGTGGTCCTTCCCACTTTCTCTTCCCGATACTTTTATCGCCAGCATCTCTTCTCATATCTCGTTCAACATTCTCCGCGGCATCAACTGCAGCTGAGAAGGTATCGGGTCCTTTTACAGTCACTAGCCTTCTAACCTCTGAGTTCAGCCCGAAGATAAACCTTTCCGTCTTCATCGCCTCCGTAGCAACGTAGTATTTTGCGAACCGAGACTTTTCCAGGAAGCTAGCGGTGTAGTCTCGAACGGATAAGTTTCCTTGTTGTAAGTTCATAAATTCCCCTTCCAGTTGTTTGACGGCTGCTTGGGGACAAAATGCGTTCCTGTAGGCTATCACAAATTCTTCCCAAGAGAGGGTAGAATAAACATCAGATCCCTTAGAATGAATAAAGGATTCCCACCAATAGAAAGCATCCCCCTTTAACATTGCTGTTCCATACAATACTCTATCTTCGTCAGCGCACTTACTCGTCTTGAAGATAGCTTCTATTTCCTTCATCCATCTCATTGCTTTCACTGGATCCCTGTCTCCTGAGTAGGTCGGAGGTCTACAGCTTAAAAACATTTTGTAGTCACACCTCCTTTGTACTGGTACAACAGTCGATGTGATTGGCATTTCATCTTCCGGTCCAGGATCCGGTATTCCAGTTTCAATATGACGGTTCCGATCAAACATTGTTTGTATGCTAGCCTGCAATCTTCCCATCTCTGCCATTAGATCATCCCTGGTAACAAACTCTGTACCCTGTGGCTGGACTCTGCCTCCGGCTCGACCTCCAGCTCTACCTCCGGTTCTACCCCCGACTCTGCCCCCAGTTCTGCCTCCCCTGTCCTCCGTTCCTATCGGCGGATTCGTACTATTCGGATTTCTCCCTCCTCCTCGATTCGAATTTCGTGTACCGCTTGCCATTCTGTAGATTTAAACAAGGTTAATATACACATAAGCACATACCCCATATAACACGGTATTCCAGTTCAAACATGTACCTGTAAGATCACAATTACACTTACATGATGTTCCTTCTACCTTTTATACTTCATCATCCCAAGGTTCTATAATGATAAGGACATCCTACTTCACATGCAGTTTAAGTCTAGGTACAGATACAAATACCTAAATCCCTTAAACTAAGGCTCTGATACCATTTGTAACATCCCAATTCCCATATACACAACAATTCACATAATGTAACATAACATTCATATAACAAAAGAAACATCATATTACAAGTTCGGTCCTACAGTCTTTTACAAATAAAAGAAACCATTGTACTACAAACTTTGTACTATTTACATACATAACATTTAATATCATGATACAACTGCTAAAACAAGCCAAAATCTTCATCTTATAATCCTTCCCAAAAGCCATCCCTTGGTTACTCTAATTACTTGCTCTTACATGATCCACCACCTGGAATACATATTTTAAAACAAAAATGAGGGTTAGACCTTGTGGTCTAAGTGAGAAAAATCCCTGTTAGTTTACAAACCATTTATATAAACTTCATTCATATAAATCATGCGACACAATCATATATATCTAATCAAGCTCACATATCATGTACCTTCCCTTCTCATTCCTCCTGGCCATATTAGTTGGTAGAAAGCCAACTAATAATATACAACGATGTACAACATCTACAGCCAAACAACGCTATACGAATTCTATAGCCAAACACACCGGTCCTAAACCCGGCCAACATATTATAACACCTTATAATACTCATGTAAATATAATACCTCAATATATTATAATTCACATATAAACACATAGTCATCAACTATTACATTCCCAATCCACACATATACGTATTCCAGTTAAAAACGTTTTTAAAGTAAAACTCACATGATTGTTTATTAACACTTTTCCAAGCCTTCTAAACCGGTTCAGTCCTTTATTCAGAATTCACAAGATCTGTAACACATAGATACAGACATTCCTTTACCACATAGAACATATAAGTCTTACTAAGGCTAACAACTCTAAAGAACTCAAACCCTTAAATGTTGTTCCCAAACCCGTACTCAAGTCAAGACCACAGGATAGTCAGTCCTCATTCACTCCCTATCTAATGGTTAACAAAATACAGGTTACTGGGTACTCGACAGCATCTAAACTCTCAATATTGACCAAACAGCAAAAGTATCCGGAAACTACTGAATTATCCGGACAACACAACTTTTCCGGACAACAAGACTTTTCCGGACAATCAATACAATCCGGACGTCATCCGGATACCAAAGTAATCCGGATACCATCCGGTATCCAATTCTATCCGGAAAACATAGGAAAAAGGAACTTACCCGGATAAAAGACTTGTCCGGACACCGACGAAGAAATACCCGGATACCATCAAAGAACTACCCGGACACCTTCAACAAAACTATCTGGACACCTTCATACTGTGTCCGGACACCTCTGTCGGTTTCATCACTTTCGACCCAGAATCAACAGCAATCACTACTGGACGTGTAATCGGTTATTCTACTCCGATAGAAACTACCTATTGGTAATTACAGACATAAAACATACTAGAAACATACCTTAATTTTACTTCCAATTGCACCAATTTGGATCCCTAGCTTTTTAACTTCCTTCCTTCTTCTTTTCTCTCAAAACACACACTAACACACACACACTGTAATTCTGATCCTTATGAAATATCTGAATTGCCTTAAGATATTATCTACTAAATTTTACCCTTTTAACCCTCATTCTATTCTTTAATGACCATAACCCCTTTTAACTTATAAATTTACTTAATTTTCCTAAAATATAAACTTTTAGGTTAAATAATTTTAACGGAACTAGGATTTTAACTAACAAACTTACCCGGGGTATTACACATACCTGCAAGTCCTGTATCCATCATTCCTTGAGAAGCATCAGCTTTAGCTTCTGGAAGAATGACGGGTGCTCCGGTGATCGTGGTGAAAACTGGATTAGAGTCCAATGGAGTAGAGAGAGAAGCGAAGGTTGAGAATGATGGTTGGGTGCGGAGTTCAGCGTTGGATCCGCTGAGAATCATTTCTTCAGTCTGTAGAGAGGCTGAAGAAGGTTGGGTCGATTCCAAGTTTAGAACTTCAGCGTTTAGAGACGCTGAAGCTGGGATGGAAGAGGTGGCTTGTTCAGCTGTGGCAGAGCGTACCACGGAACTTTCCATCAGCTCTTCAAGATGAGCTGAGGAGTCTTCAGCATGTGAATGCTGGTGGGGTTCCTCCTTGGTTATCTTAGTTCTTTTGGAACCAAGTTGGGTAGAGGAATGTTTCCTTTTCCTAGAAGGAGTGGAGGTTGCAGCTGGGGTATCAGCGGTGGGGATTTTTGCTGAAGGAGCTGCAGAAGTAGAAGAAGTAGGATTGAGAAGAGTTAAGAGAGTAGAAAGACGTACCTCATTCGCCATTGGCTTGAAGTCGAGTACCTTAGGACCAACCTGAGAGAGTTTCAGGTCTCCTACTTTCGGGTAGTTGTCCTTCAGGCCTGTTTGGAAGAAAGCGCTGATGAATCTGGGATATGGAACCCATGGTGGTCGGTAAGCGGCAGAGTCTAGTCTGAGCACAAGATTATCATAGATTATCGAGGCCCAATCAACATGAAGTCCTTTCAGCAAAGCATATCCCATTGCTTGCTGAGGTTGAGCGGCTTGATCAGATGAGCCGGTCTTTGCAGTCATGCAGCTTATCAAATGTGCGAAGATGAAGTTCATCTCGCTGGGCATTTTTGATTTCTTGATGAGTGTCAACTTCTTCTCAGGCTTCTTGTATCTTCCAATTTCCCAAACATAACCCATTGCATCAAAGAATGCAGTGATGGCTTCCCTATCAGATTGTTTCTTGTGGTCAGGGAAAGAAACAAAGGGTTTTTCTTTAGTGGCGATGGGAAGGCTCAGGGCTTTTCTGATAATGGCAGGGGTGATTTTGAGGGTGCCAAAATCAGTATCACAGAGGATGCAATCGATTTTCTTCTTGGGGTCTTTGGTCGATGAGAGCTGAGAGTGTTTGGCAGAATACTAGAACTGAGATAGTAGTAGCTGATGAGCAGGAGGTGTTATGGTCAGGGCTTTAGAGAGGCAGCAGGTTTTGAGGAAATTCACAGCATCATTCAGATGTGTGACTTGCTTTCGAGGAGGAAACTCGAAAAGCGCATAGAGATTGTTGGTCTTTGTCCAATCAAGTTCCTCAAGAGTGAACTTGACCTGAGGAGCCTTGGTGATTTTCAGTTCCTCAGCAGCAGCAGTCATCTCAGCGGTAGGAATGTCCGTAGATGCCATTTCTGTATAATCAGTTCAACCAAAGATATAACAAAATAAGAATAATCTTAATGTGGAAAGATTTTCCAATAAGATGGTTCAAATTTTGTCCATTTCATTCAGACAAAAATGTCTTAATGAAGATTAGGGTTTTTGAAACAGAAGTGCAAACCCAAAAACAATCTTGTTTTCCAGTTTCCTTTGAAGAATAGGATTCTGGAAGAACGAATGAAGAACAAGTTTAAGATATATGCGTTTAAACTTGAAGAACAACCATGAAAGGTTGTGTTCATAAAACCATGAAAGAAATGATTTCGTTTTTGAAAAAGTTCTTTTGTTTGATCTTGTAGAAACAATGAGAAGATCATTAACAAGTATTAAGAAACAGGGAAATAAAAGAAATATTATCCTGGTTCATCGAAGAAGAACATGATGAACAGTTCTTGAAAACTTGAGAGCACAAAATGCAACAGTAGTTTTCTTGAGAAAGAAGTTGTTCGCGTAAAGGAAAATATAAACCCAAGATGTGTTTATATAGTGAGATTAGAGAGAGAGAAAGTTTTTCATCATGACACAGACACGTGTTTGCTTTTGATTGGCTGGTAAACAAAACATGCAAACGTGTGTCAGAAAGAAAGACGTGCCAGGGCATATCCGTTTGATGACGTCACGGATGTCCTTTCATATTTTAGGATGTCTCTGAGGGTTTGACAGCTCATGGACACTTTTAAAAACATGAAGCACTGAATAGAAATATCAGTGTTGGTTTTAGAAATTTCAAAGTATCGCTGATTAAGGAAGAGATATTCAGCGATTCAATTTGTTTTGAAATCTTGCATTTACATGCGATTGTCAAAGAGAGAAAAACATACCTTGATATCAGCGAATCAAGTTTATTCAGAGAGAGAAGGATAGAATGGGTTATACAAGTTGATTTTATCCTATCGCTGATCAAATGTGAACCGCTGAAGATTTTACTCTTCAAAGTTCAGCATTCCAAGCTCGCTGATGAGAAAGTTGAATCTTGTCTCATCAAGAGGTTTGGTGAACAGATCAGCTAACTGATAATCAGTTGGGATAAAGTGAAGTTCTATATCACCATTTATCACATGATCTCTGATAAAATGATACCTGATTTCGATGTGTTTTGTCTTTGAGTGTAGCACTGGATTGTTGGCTATAGCGATGGCACTTGTGCTGTCGCAATAGATTGGAATTTTCGAGAGCTGAAGGTCATAGTCCAGTAGTTGATTTCTCATCCACAAGACCTGAGAACAACAGCTTCCAGCGGCTACATATTCAGCTTCTGCAGTTGAGGTGGACACTGAATTTTGCTTTTTACTAGTCCAACTCACCAGCTTTCCACCCATGAGCTGACAGCCTCCTGTGGTGCTTTTCCTATCCAATTTGCAACCTGCAAAATCACTATCTGAATAGGCGATTAGATCGAATCCTGAATCTTTAGGATACCGAAGACCTAGATTCGCAGAACCCTTAAGGTAACGAAAGATACGCTTGACAGCGATCATATGAGATTCCTTAGGTTCAACTTGATATCGTGCACACAAACAGGTTGCGTACATAATATCGGGTCGGCTAGCTGTAAGATACAAGAGAGAGCCGATCATCCCACGGTACAGCGTGACATTAACAGGTATTCCATTTGAATCCTTGTCTAGTGTCAGCGGTGGTGCCATAGGGGTTTTCATAGCTGAGCTTTGAGTTAAATCGAATTTCTTCAGCATATCTTTAACATACTTTCCCTGATTGATGAAAGTTCCTTTTTCAGTTTGCTTTATCTAAAGTCCAAGGAAATATGTTAGCTCACCCATCATACTCATTTTATATTCAGCTTTCATCCTTTTAGAGAAACGAGTACAAAGTTCAGTGTTAGTAGAACCAAATATAATGTCATCAACATATATCTGAACAAGAATGATATGACCATCTACTTTCCTGAAAAATAGTGTTTTGTCAATTTTTCCACGCTCAAAATGTTCAATTAGGAGATAAGAGGAAAGAGTGACATACCATACACGTGGAGCTTGCTTTAAGCCATAAAGTGCCTTATCCAGTTTATAAACATAACCTGAACGCTTAGGATCTGAGAATCCTGGAGGTTGTTCCACATAGACTTCTTCATTCAGCTTTCCATTTAGAAACGCTGACTTAACATCCATCTGATATACTTTGAAGTATTTGTGTACAACGTATGCTAAGAATAGACGAATAGATTCTAGTCTTGCTACTGGAGCAAATGTTTCGTCGTAATCTATGCCTTCCTCTTGTCTGTATCCCTGAGCAACAAGACGAGCCTTGTTGTGGGTTACAGTTCCATGTTCGTCCAACTTGTTTCGATAGACCCATTTAGTGCCTATCACTGTCTTGTCTGTTGGTCTTCGAACGAGATTCCAAACTTTGTTTCTTTCGAATTCAGTCAGCTCTTCTTGCATAGCGTTGACCCAGTTTGGATCTTTGAGGGCATCATCTATTTTCTTTGGTTCAATCAGAGAAATAAAGTTAACAAATAAACAAATATTATCTGCACTTCGTTGAGTCTGAACACCAGCGTTTGGATCACCAAGAATTTGATCAATTGGGTGATTTACAGTCCATCGTTGAGCAAGAGCATACGTCGCTGACTCAAGTTGAACTGAAGGAGCTGAAGATGAGGCTTCAGCAGCGTCTGGTATATCAGTTAAGAGAGGAGTAGGTGCATATGTCATTACATTCACTGATTGCTGAGAAGTAGATGGCATTTCTGAGATAGAAGGTTCAGAAGCAGGTATAGTGTTTAGAGGAACAACTAAGACCCATGAAGTTTCAGCTTCACTATTCTGCAAGTCAGGGATGATGTTAGGAACATCATTTTCAGCAGGATGAGTATGAGTTTGAGGAGTGGGAATGTCTTCTGAATCACCAAGATGTGAAAACATCCATTCATTCAGTTCTTCAGTATCAGCGGACGGTTTAGAGTTCGCTGAACGGGATTCGTCAAACGTGACGTGAATAGTTTCTTCTACAGTTTGTCTTCTTCGATTGAAGACTCTGAAGGCTTTGGAAACTGAGGAGTATCCAAGAAAGATTCCATCATCAGCCTTAGGATCAAACTTTCCAAGGGCATCTCTGTTATTCAGTATGAAACACTGACATCCAAAGATGTGAAGAAAGCTAATTGAAGGCTTTCTCCCATGAAAAAGTTCATAGGCTGTCTTTTTGAATCTTTTGACTATCAGCGACCTGTTTTGCGTAAAACAAGCAGTGTTGACAGCTTCAGTCCAAAACTGAGTAGGCAGGTGAGAATCGCTGAGCATTGAACGTGCAGCTTCAATAATTGTTCTATTTCTTCTTTCAGAGACTCCGTTTTGTTGCGGTGTTCTTACTGATGAAAAGTTGTGAGAAATCCCCTTACTCTCAAAGAAGGAATCAAGAGAACTGTTTTTGAATTCAGTCCCATGATCACTCCTTATTGAGCGAACGGTCAAGTTGTTCAGGGTTTCCATCTTCCGAACAAAGGTGATGAGTTCTTCAGGGGTGTCACTCTTAGAACGGAGAAACATAACCCATGTATAGCGAGAGAATTTATCAACTATGACCAGCGTATATTTCTTTCCAGCGATGGATTGTTTGTTAACAGGGCCAAACAAATCCATATGGAGAAGTTGTAGAGGAGATGACACTGAGGAGACTTTCTTTGACTTGAAGCTTGCTTTGGTCTGCTTGCCTTTCTCATACGCTGAACATAAGGACTCTTTGGCGTATGAGTGTTGAGGTGGACCAGTGACTAACTCTTTTGAAGAAAGAGTGTTCAGTGTCTTGAAGTTTAGATGAGAGAGCCTCTTATGCCATAGCCAGTTGACATCAGATGAGGCTTTTGAGAAGAAACAGGAGTTCTCAGTGGTTGTTGAGTCCATGTTTATTACATAAACATTTTCCAAACGATAACCGCTGAGAGCTATCTTCTCCTTTTTGTCAGTGACAAAGAAGGATTCCTTAGTAAAGATTACTTTGTTATCCATGTCACAAAGTTGACTGATGCTAAGAAGATTATGCTTCAGCCCTTCAACATATGCGACTCTTCTGAAGGTTGTTGTACCATTAGAGAGTACACCAAACCCTCGGGTATGTCCTCTTCCATTACCACCGAAAGTCACAGAGGGACCCTTCTCTTCCTTGTATTCAGCGAGCAGGCTTTTCTTTCCAGTCATGTGTCTAGAGCATCCGCTATTGAGATACCAGATACCCTTCTTAACCTGCATTACAAAGGAAGATTAGTTTTTCTTGGGTACCCACTGAACCATGTGTACACACTTGTCAGTGGAGGTAGTTGGAATGGAAGGTTCAGCAGTCTTCGCAGCATTTGAAGATTCAGCTTTGTTAGTCTTCACTTTGGTTAATTTCTTAACCTCGGTGGTCTCCTTTGCCTTGGGGGCAGTGATCTTCACCTTAGCTATCTTTTCAGCTTTGGTGGCTGTAGGGCACTTACTAGCAATATGATCGGTAAGTCCACAATGATAACATTTCCTATAACTAAAAGTAGTTCTAGGACCATTTGCATGCTGATTTTTTGATTTTAAATTGGAAGGACCAGCACCAAATATACCTCTGGTATTGGAAATGGGAGGAACTATCAGTTCTTCGGATTTCTTACCAGTGACATCCACTTTAATTCTTGGAGTAGATCGCTGAATATATCCACGCTGAATATATCCAGTGTTCTTGTTCTTTGAATCAGTGGGATGAGTCACTGAAGCTTTAGAAGCATTCAGCTTAGGTATAAAGATACCCTTCTGAGGATTTTGGTTAAAAGCAATTCCTTTACCTTTATCTTTAGAGACAGAGGTAGGTTTTGGATAAACCATTTTCTCTTTACCTTTTAAAGAGGTAGAGATTTCCTCAGGGATAGGCGGTTTAGAAGAGGAACACTGAGAGGATGAAGTATCAGCGACTGAGGACACGAAAGTTCCAAATAAGAGCATAGAACGATCAGTGGTTGGTTTTAGAGTATCAGCTTTGTAACCAAGACCACGTTTGTCACTCAGAGGGATCTGAGACTTGATTATCTCAATGATCTTTGTTGAGGAATTATACCATCCATCAACAGTAGATTTTTCAGCTTTTAATGCAGCGATAGCTTCTTCACGCTCGATTTTGACTAGCTGATTTAAGTGAACTTGATCTTTAAAATCTTCTTCAATTTTAGAAAGACTTTCTATTTCAAGGTGACAGTTTTTAAGCTGTTCAGCGAGATCAATGTTTTGGTTTTCAACCACAGTTTTGCCATTCATAGCTTCATATAAACTTCTAGTCAAGAGATCGATTTTACGAAGACTATCATCTTCATCAATATTAGCAATATTGGTAAAGAAAGAAGGTGATACCTGAGAGGTAGAGGTTGAAGTAGAGGGAATGTCAGACTTGTCTTCCTCGTCTTCAATCTTGGCCATCAGACATAGATTGGCTTCATCATCTTCAGAGTCAGATGATGATTCTTCTTCATCAGAGGCAGCCCAATCATAGTCAGCCATCAGACCTTTGGCTTTCTTCTTAAAGCTTTTCAGCTTCGCATCTTCTTCTTTCAGCTTTTGATACCTGTCATCTCTAGATCTGGGGCTAGAGGTATTTTTAGGAAAAGTTGAGTTTATCATCCTATCTTTCCATAGATTAAGATTATCTCTGGAAAATCTAGGGGGTTTTGCAAGAGAACCGTTGTCAATACAGTTTGTGTTTGTGTTGGAAGACATTTCTAGTTTCTATAAGAAAAGAGAAGAAA
This sequence comes from Saussurea involucrata, assembly GCA_033807775.1. Lineage (NCBI taxonomy): Eukaryota > Viridiplantae > Streptophyta > Magnoliopsida > Asterales > Asteraceae > Saussurea > Saussurea involucrata. The sequence goes on along the minus strand of CM066313.1, from coordinate 54,827,347 downwards.
ATATTAGTACAGATCAGATCTTGTTTATGAGATTAAACAAATCCGCTCTAATACCACTTGTTGGTCCCGAAGGGCTATACAAGTTTGTAGAAGGGGGGGTTGAATACAAACACACGATTTTACTTTCTAAATTGTTTATTGATAAATCATTCACAATTTACAGCTTGTTGCGGAACAAGATAAAGGATAACCTAAATCTAAACAAGTTCTTGTGAAACACAGAGTTTCTCGCACTAGGTTTCTTGCACTAAGAAAGAGAAGGAAATTACTAATAATAACCTATCTCAAGGATATAAGAAGGATGACTCGACCAGAGTTTACGAGTGGCATACTTCAAAATGAAGTGATGTCTTCTTCTTATGTACTGCATGCATTTAATGCATGGCAGTTTACACTTTACACGTGGCAGCAGCTGATTGGTTGTTTTGATTCTGACTTTTGTAGACAACCTATTAGCGGCATGGTGCACAGTGTAGAATCAGAGTTGGTGTACGATTTCATACAAAAGGTATGTTGGTTCTGACAATTCGTATGGAGACGTGCAAGGGAGGTAAGACGATAGTAACATGCAGAGAGAACTTCATGATCAACTTTCATTGATTCAGAGCCTTTATCAATGGATGATAAAGTTCAGCGATAGCTGAAGTCTTCTACTTGATACTTCACGTTGAGTGGACAGGTCTTGCTTTGCTGATATCCGCATCAGTTCATGAGTAGACTTGTCGCTGGTTCTTGAGCTTGATGTTCAACTTCAGCGTAGAACCTATGTTGACGTGAAACTTGTCTTCAGGGTTCATAAGTAAACAACTTAACTTATCAACAATCACCACAAGGACTGAACAGGCTCAGAGCATTATGGTGAACAGTTATGCTGAACAATATGAGAACATCAGCGATCATCATCAAGACTGAACAGGCTCAGCGCTTGCTGATGAACAGGGTTCGCTGAATGTCTATTCTGAAGAGCGAGAGTTCCTATCAGCGGTACTAAATTAGTCTTAGTACATTAGCGATAGTGAAACTCTAATACATATTGTTTACTTACAATTTTCACTAAGTATAGAAGAGAGGGTCATTATCAAATCACTGAGGGTTTGGATCAACAATGAGATCCGGTAAGCCAAATGCTTTGCGAACCATATTCTTACGGCATTTCGTTGCACTTAAATCACCCTCAGCATGCTGATACCATTGATGTCTAATAGCTTTCATAGTAATGGTTGCATCGACTACCGACGAAATTTTTATTTTTTATTTAAATTTTATTAAAACAAAAAAATTAAAGAAATATATTAATATATTTTTTAAATATCTAAAAATATAATTTTTTCACGATGTAAGCACAAAATTATGTTAAAAAGTGCAAGTGTATATTTTCGGTTTGTTACCACACACGACAACTAATTACGACTCACAACATATGATTAATAGCCGATAAAATCCATGTAGGTTTATACAGTGCATTTGGAGCCATCAAAGCAGATCAAGGTCCAATATAGTTCATTAAGAGTCAATAAAGCACATTAAGGCCCAATAGAGTTCAATAACAACAGCCAACTCTAATACGACCTATTAGAGTTCATAAATAGCCACCTCATCCCATGAAGAGCCAATACATTTCATTAAGTGTCATTGAGTCAGATACGACCCATCAAGTCAACTAATAATTCATCAAGAGATATTCAAACCCGTCAAGGCTCACTAAGGCTCAATAAAGCCCATTAAGTTCATTAAGAGTCACTAAAGCCCATTAACTTATAATAAAGGTTATTATCATCCACTACAACCCATAAAGGCCCAATTAGGTTCATTAACAGACACTAAGTCCTATACTACCCATTAATGACCATTAATAACTATTGAGTCAAATATGATCATCAAGGACTATTATAGTTCATTCAGAGTAATTGAAATCCATCAAGGGCCCGATCAAGTTTATTGAGAGTCACTCAAGCCCACAAAGGTCCAACAAGGTTCTTTAGCAAGCATTGAGGCAAATATCATTCGTCACAAACCATTATCCAATCAGGGCTACTCATATGTATATATGTATATATGTATATGAACTATTAATCTTTATTGAACGATTAGAGAGTGTTACATATGATTGATAACTGAATCTCTCTATCTCTCTCTCTCTCTCTCTCTCTCTCTATGTATTCTATAAATCCCATGAATCGTCTAAACCTAATCTCTCTAGAAAAGCACGTTAAATACCTAGGCCCTATTACAAGTAAAGCCCAAACTTTACATAAAATTAAGCCCAAATACATATTAAAAGGCTCTTATAATTCATTAATAAATCTTTATATAACTTTGAACTAAATAGGACATTTATGGTCCTAACAATATCGTATGCATATAAGTGTATGTGTATGTCTATATATGTATGTTTGTATGTCTCTATATATGTATGTATGTGTATATATATGTGTGTACATGTGTATTGCTTATGTATAACGTACATACATTTATATATATAATATACCTATACATATGTATGCATGTACATGAATGCTCACTGAGGTTCATTAACACTCATTGAGTCAGATACGACCTATTGACACTAATAACAATTCAGGAAGACTTATTTATACCCACCAAGGCCAAATGAAGTTTGTTAAGAGCCACTAAGTCTTATGCGACACATCAAGGCCAAACACAGTCCTATACGACCCATCAAGGCTATTACAGTTCATTATGAGCCATCGAAGTTGATCAAGGCCCAATATAGTTCACTAATAGCTACTGAAGCTCATGAATGCCCAATAGAGTTCAACAACAACAACAACCAGTCCATTACGACCAATTAGAGCTACTAAAGCCCGTGTAGGCCTAATTAAACCCAGTCAAGTTCCTTAAAGTATCCAATACATACTACACATATCCATTGCATATTTAATGTATGATCGAGATTGACTCGAGCTCACTAACATACAGTTCAATAAGAGTCACCAAATCCCATGACCACCCACTACAATACATTACGAGTCATTCAAGCACATGAATACCCAAAGATGTTAATTAACAGTCAATGTGTCCAATACGACCTATCAAGGCCAATTGGAGTTTATTAAGAATCGTAAAAACTCATCAAGGTCTAATATAGTTCATTAATACCAAAACGACCCATCAGTGCCCAATACATCTCATTAAGAACGACTCACCAATGCCCAATACATTTTATTAACACTAATAAATCCATAAATATACTCGCTAATACATACTCCATATACACTACATATATTTCACTATAAACTTGAGAGTTTTCATATAACAAGATTAAACCAATTAGATTCAATAGATTGAGAAGAGAATTGACAATATTGGAATGAAGAACAATTTCTCTCTTAGAGACCACTCTCTAAAACACACACACACACTTGGTAGCTATTCTCAAATGACCTCACCTCACAAACCCTACAATTAGGGTATTTATACCATTGACCAACACTAGCTAATTACTTGACTTTGACTAATATTGACTAATTACAATTAGCCCTAAATCTTGGATACATTGTGTACTAACAATCTCCCCCTATGGATTCAAGATTTAAAAATTTATGACGGTAGTCTTCAGCTCTTTAATCTTCAGAGAAGCTTTATCTTCAAGAATCCACTTTGGCGGCTTTAATCTTCATTTAGGCTCTTTAAAGTCAAATAGTCATCAAGTCTTGAAACACGAACTTCAAATCTGTGTAGCGTTGATCAAAGTCTTCAAAACAAAATATTTATATCTTCGAATCTTCGATCTTTGCAGCTTTGACTTTTGGAAAATTTCTTTAGTCTTTGAATTATGAACAGGATTTTAGGTTTAACGGGCTTTGAACTTTAAGACATTATTGAATAATCTTTAAGCATGAATTGTCTTTGTATCTTCACGCATTTGATCATCTTGAACAAGCTGTCTTGAACTTACTCTCGGAAACACTTTATCTTGAACTTCTTTGACTTTGGCAAATATCAACTTTGACTCTCGGAGATTGAAATATTTGAATTATCTCCCTCTTTTCTTATGTTCGATATTTTCCCCCTTTTTGATGATTGTGAGCATCATGATCATCAAAATTCTTGTTCAATTTCAGCATTCTCTTTGAGTACCGGAAACAATCTCCTCCTTTTGATCTGTTTAACCGTCAATTCCAAAAAAATGTTTATCCGAATCTTTTCAAATTCAGATAATATAAAAGTGGTAACCCTGAAACAACGGATGAATCAGTTAAAATGCCTGTAAGTTGCACAAAGCCACTTAGTACAACGGATGTACTTTGGAAATGAGCTTTTTGATGATCACTCCTCCAGGGCTTCCATTCAATCATCGAAAAACACTAAGGAATTTCTATGAACGTTGTGACAAGAAAACATATTCCTGGTGTGTACGTGCAAGTGTAGAACTGATTGAAGCAATTTATGCTTGAATAATAGGCTCAAAATGTGTAAACTGTTGAGACAACAACAAGTTTTCCATGGACTCAATGTGCATGATTGAAGTGCGAATGTGGGGCAAACTTCCTTCTTTTTGAATATCCAAACCTTCAGAATGAAGATTAGATAGATAATATGCTGCGTCCCCAAGAAAATTGAAACATTTCTTTGTTGAGAAAGAAATGAGTAGCTGGTGGGGTTTAATGCAAGAGTTGGCATGGGCTAATTGCCTGTTTCAATGATGGTCACCAAGAAATGTGAACCAATCAGTGATGTGGCTGCCCGGCTCAGAAATTGGTTGGTGCAGAGTTCTCGTATTCTTTTAACTCTGTTCTCACACCTTCTTTCTGTTTTTTATCAGCTCACTGCTAACCAATCTCTCTTTTTCATTTTACCTCAGCACAATGAGATTACTCAACCGGATGAGTTATCTCCCCCACTCTTTGATTTCGACCCTTCACCCCTCAATCACTCAAGGATTACTTCTTGGGTAGGAAACACTGGTTAACGTGGATCCATAGAAGTTCTGTAATATTTCACACTGATTCCCATGAAATTTTGTCCTAAAAGATGTGTTGTTCAACAGTTTAGCTTGAACAATTATAAATCTCAATATTTTGAATAACGTTGTCATCAGAATGTATGCTCCTCAAGAATATCATGAAATATTTGAGCATTTAAACTTCGAAGAATTCTAAAAACAAGGATATTGAATGAATTAAATGAATTCGAAAGACTTGTTTGAGAATCTGACAATGTATCAATCAGATCAAATATGAAATATAATCATGAACGCTTAGGGTATCAAAGAATTGAATTTTGTTTATATGAACAAATATAAACAATATTTGAATGAAACGTTTAAGCTCTGACGCTGAGATAAATATGATGCTCAACAAACTTTGAATTACAAACGAGAATATTAGCATCGAAAAATGTTTCGTTTTTGAGATGTGGTAATAACAAAGTCAATAAAAAGCTGAACCGGTATGTATGAATACTTGAAAGTATAGAAAAGATAATACGCAAGTATAAATCTTTGGAAACACACGGTCAGAAACAATGATGGAATCCGAGATATACATGAAAAACATTTAAAATCACACTTCTAAATTCATAAAATCTGTTTGAGAATTGAGAAGTGGTTTGAACATTTAAGAACACGTTTTTCATGCTTGAAAGTTGTCCTTCTTTCAAACAATCTCAGTGAGTTCAGAAGATACTTACAGTGCTATCATTTAAACTCCCCCTCAAATTATGATCGACTGATTTAAAAATCGGATAAGCTCCCCCTCAAAATCTGCAAAGATCTTAATTTGACAAAATTAGCACATGTAACAATCAAAGTCTGTTTTTTTTTATTATCATTATTATTATTATTATTATTAAGATTAAGAACGAGTCCTGATCTGGTATGATCAGAAGTCAATTATTCTTTGAAGTACGGGTTCTAAACTGGGGTGTTTAGAAGCCATAAACATCATTGAAGTGCGGGTTCTGAACTGAATTATTCAGAAACCATAAACTCATTGAAATCCGGGTTCTAAACTGATGTGTTTAGAAACCATTATCTCTTTGAAATTCGGGTTCTAAACTGATGTGTTTAGAAACCATAAGCTCTTTGAAAAGCGGGTTCTGAACTGAATTATTCAGAAACCATTATTGTGTATGCCCCCCCTACAAGGAAGCATAAAGAAAGGTTTATCTAAGCACCAAACATATCAAAAGTTTAGAATCACTCCCCCTGAAATTATGCATATGGTTTCAGCACATGTACTCTTCTTCAAATTGCACACTTCTCTTCTGCTTTCCAGTCATGTGTTTGGTAGTGATTGGGCATTCAGCACTACACATGATAAACCTGTAAAACAGATTAAGTCGATCGTTAACAGATACTTCGTGAGAAGTATAATTTGTGCGCTTGAACGATAAGAAAAAGATCGATTAAAGTCAGAGAAATATTTCAAAAAATAAATTTGAAATAACAAATTGTAAATTTGTCTCCCAAAAATTAATGCCGAAAATTTAATGCGGAAAACTGAACTTTAAATCGATAAACCTGCAAAACACGAGATAAATGTATCAGTTACGGTTAATTGCAGGCAAAAACTGATAAAATTGACGAAAAATGAAAAATAATGAGAATTAAGGACTAAAAACGACAACTTACAAACCTAAAATGAAAAACAAGGACTAAAAGTGTAAAATACTAAAACTTGACAAAAATAGGACTAAAAGTGACAAAATCCTAAAGTTAAAAAAAAACTAAAAGGATTCAATTTGACAAAAAAATGAAACTTAAAAACTCAAGGGACTAAAAATATAAAATTCTAAAACTTAACAACTCTAGGGACTAAAATTGACACAACCTAAAACTAGAAGTCCAGGGACTGAAAGTGACAGACTCAAAACCTTTTAACTGGACTTAACGGAAAACTTAACTAAGGACCAAATTTGTTAGAAAATTAGCGGTGTCCTAACGGATCCAGTTAGTACTGTTCATCTTCAACCAAAATGACGATCTGCAAGTTTTCAACTTCGGTTTTGCTTGCTTTCTTACGTCAAAAATGCTTGGATTCGGTCTCTTAATGTTTTCAGATCACGACACAAATCATTCCAACTTTAAAAACGTGAAGTTTCCGGCGACCCACAAATTTTCCTGCGAGGGTGAAGTTCTCCGGCGAAGATTCAACTTGCGACTAAAAGATGATGTTGCGATAAACCTGAGGTTGCGAAAAAAACTTCACTTGCGACAAAGATGATGCTTGCGACAAGAACATGCGATAAACATGAACTTGCGATAACAATTGATGCGATAACTGTTAGAATAGATAAGGGATTCGATTGATAGATAGGTGAGACGTGAGATGGCTGGAAGCGGTCGTGCTTTTCATATATTGAAGAAGAGTACAAAAGGTAAATTAACCAAACAATAAACCCTAAGAGACCTATTTATACAAGTAAGTTACAAGTAATTACATAATGAACCCTGAACTATACATATTGACAATTATACTCTAACACCCCCCCTCAAACTCAAGTGGGGGAAGAATGAGCCAAGTTGAGTTTGGAAACAAGGGCCCGAAAACGCCCCGGAAGATGAGCTTTGGTAAAGATGTCTGATGTCTGATCAATGGTTGAAATTGGGAGAAGTCGAACGGTTTTGCGAAGAACATGTTGGCGGGTGAAATGACAGTCAATCTCGATGTGCTTTGTTCGTTCATGAAAGACATCATTGTGAGCAATCTGAATAGCACTGTTGTTATCACACCACAATGGTGTTGGGGAAAACTGATGAGCACCCATATCAGATAGTAACCAGCGTAGCCATACAAGTTCTTGAGTAGTGTTAGCCAGGGCTCGATATTCAGCTTCAGTACTAGATCGAGCTGTCAGAGATTGTTTCTTGCTGCGCCAGGAAATAAGAGAGTCTCCAAGTAAGAAACAATATTTGGTGGTAGAGCGACGATCAGTTATGTCTCCATCCCAGTCAGCATCAGAAAAGGCACGAAGAGTTAAGGACGATGTGGACGAGAAGTGAAGTCCATGAAACATTGTCCCTTTAAGGTATCGAAGGATACGAAGAACCGCGGCATAGTGATCGGAGCACGGAGCAGCCATGAACTGGCTCACTATATGAACTGCATAGGCAAGATCCGGTCGAGTAACAGTCAGATAGACCAGAGAACCAACTAGTTGACGATACCGTGTAGGATCCCGCAGAGGGGTTCCGGCATTGGGAGCAAGGTGCAGATTTTGCTCAATGGGTGTAGATGCAACTTTGTTGTCCGTGATCCCAGCTTTGGACAACAGGTATGAGATGTACTTGGCTTGACAGAGATAGATGCAAGAAGCGTCTGATAGAACTTCAAGGCCAAGGAAGTAGTGTAGCTTACCAAGATCTTTCATCTCAAAGCAAGAGCTGAGAGACTGTTTGAGATGGTTGATACCTGTAGAGTCACTGCCGGTAATGATCATATCATCAACGTACAATAGGAGAAGGATAGTACCTGCAGCAGTAGTCCGAGTAAATAAGCCAGAATCATAATTACTCGGAGAGAACCCCAATGAGATGACAGTATTGCTGAATTTTTCAAACCAAGCACGAGGAGCTTGTTTGAGTCCAAAGAGGGCTTTTCGAAGTCGACAGATATTACCCTGACGGGAGGTCACACCTAGAGGGAGTCGCATGTAGACTTCCTCTTGGATATCGCCATTTAGAAAGGAATTTTTAACATCCATCTGAAAAAGTGGCCATCTTTTGGTGGCTGCATTGGCGAGAAGACTACGAACTGATGTGACACGAGCCACAGGAGCAAACGTTTCCTCGTAGTCAATGCCATATTCTTGGTTGAAGCTTTTTGCCACAAGGCGTGCTTTGTATCGATCAATGGATTCATCAGACTTGGTTTTGATCTTGAAGACCCATTTGCAACCAATGGGTGACTTGCCCGGCGGGAGAGGAACAAACTCCCATGTATTTTCTTTGTCAAGGGCCTGAAGTTCCTCAGTCATAGCTTGCTGCCAAACAGGGTTAGAAGCGGCTTCCTTGTAGGAAGTGGGTTCATGGTTGGACAGCAAAGTGGCATACACATGATAATCACGAAGGTGAGAAGGAACTTGTCTTACCCGATCGGAGCGTCGTACTTCACCTTGTTGTGGAGCGGAGCTAGGATCCATAGACTCAGCGGATGACTCAGAAGTAGTCCTTGGAGGTGGTGAAGATGATTGATCATGATCAGATGGCACAGATGGGCCAGGTGAAGGTTTAGATGAGTCAGGTGAAGGTTCAGATTGAGAAGAGGCGGAAGGAGGTGGAACAGATGGTGAGGAGAGTATGGGATCTAATTGAAGTGAGTCCAATGAGATAGACGTGTCAGTGAAGAAGGAAGTAGGAGTGGGTGTGTCCTGAAATTTAGACACAGTAGAGAAGGGAAGATGTTCCCAGAATGTGACATGACGGGATATACGAAGTCTCTTAGAGACTGGATCCCAACAACGATAACATTTATGTTCAATTCCATAGCCAAGGAAACAGCATAATCGGGAACGAGGTTCGAGTTTGGTGTGTTCATGAGATTGTAGGTGAACAAAACAAGCACAACCCCACACTTTGAGGAGTTCATATGCAGGAGAGACTCCATAGAGTACTTCATACGGAGACTTTTGATTGAGAATAGGAGTCGGGTGTCTGTTGATGGTGTAGACAGCCGTGAAGGCAGCTTCACCCCAAAAGCGTTCTGGACACTTGGCTGAGATTAACAGAGTACGGACAGTGTCAAGGATGTGACGGTGTTTGCGTTCTGCACGACCATTTTGTTAAGAGGTGCCAGGACAGGAGTACTGAGAAACAGAGCAGAGACGATTCTTTGTATTCCATAGCATTATCTGCTCGAAGAACCTTTATAGGCTTGGAAAACTGAGTTAGGATCATACGGGAGAAGGTAATATAGATTTTGGGTAGTTCTGAGCGGTTTTTCATGAGATAAATCCATGTAAAACGTGTGTGATCATCAATAAAAAAAGACAAAATATCGAGCACCACCCATAGACGGGTGTGGTGCTGCTCCTCATACATCAGAATGAATAAGATCAAAAAGAGAAGTCGATTTAAATTCATTAATTTGAAAAGGTAAAGCAATATGTTTTCCAAGCTGACAAGATAAACAAGAAACATTTTCAGATGAAGTGTTTCCTAACAATCCTGAACTAGCTAACACTTTTATTCTAGCTAAAGATAAATGGCCTAAGTGCGCATGCCATAGTTCAAAAGAAGGAGTACTGGAAACGGAAGCAGCAAAATTTGATGAAGGTAAGGGAAGGCGAAGGTAGACCACTTCAATCATCCGACCAACTTTTCGGCCTAATCCAAGGATCTTCTTGGTCTTTGGATCCTGCACAACACAACCAGAAGGGTGAAATAAAACAATTAGACCGGCTTCCATAAGCTGAGTGATAGAAATCAGACTCAGAGATAAGTTAGGTATATGCAGCACATCAGGAAATTGGATGTTGGGGGTAGAGATAGTCCCACTGATGGATACCGGTAAACGAGTATCATCAGCAGTACGGACTGATGAAAACATGCTGGAAGTTTGTTTAGAAACAAACCCATCAGCCTTAGGTGTCATGTGGTTACAACATCCAGAGTCAAATAGCCAAGGGTTACCTGATGCAGAGGTATTGCATTGAGAATTCATACCCATAGAACCTGTCATGAGTTGCTCCATGAGCTCTTGATTACGTCGCATGAGTTCCATAAGGTCAGGCGTTGAGTGGTTGTTATGATGTGCTGGAACTGCTGGCGATGGAGAATCCTGAGTGATTGAACCAGCAATTGATTGAGGTCTGGACTGTTGCCTTTGGTTACCCGAGTTCTTTGGGTGTTTTGGGCAATCAGACCCATAGTGACGTGGTTGTGTGATCCACACCAGAGACATTTTCGAACTGGGCAGTTGAGGATAAGATGGGAAGTAGAATGACAGAATGTGCATTCACTGGTGTTTCCCTTGCCCGTAGATTTAGACTGGTCATTGGTGCCCCATTTACCTTTTGCCTTTCCTGAGCTGGAAGTGTAGAGCACAGTATCTGATGGTAGTGGGAAACATTGTTGAAGACGAGTTTCTTCACTCAGTAGATCAGTGATAGCTTCTTCAAGAGTGGGTAATGGATGCCTATGTAGAAGCGAGGCCCGAACGTTCTCAAAGCGATCAGTGAGACCCATGAGAATAGTAACCAAATGCAGTTGGCTAAAGTAAGCAGTAAACTTCCGAGCTGTTTCATCAAAAATCTGAGGTGCACCCAAGTTCAGGTGATCTCTAGGAGCTTGCATATCAGAGATGTAGGAGTTGATAGACTGATCAGGCAGTTGTCTTTTGTTCTTGAAAGTAGTCCACAACTGATATTGGTGGGATAATCCTGTAGAAGTGTACATGTTTGCATGAAAATCCCACAGTCCTTTTGTTGTGGTATAGCCGAGGAATTGCTGATTGATCTCAGTAGTGGTGGAAGCGTTTATGAATCCGAGGATGCGAGCATTCGCGATATCCCAGTCATTCATACGTTTTGCAAAGTCGACTGCACTTTCCTTTTCCTCTTGAACAGGAATAGTAGACGTACCAGTGACATAGGTATAAAGTCCATGAGACTTGAGGAGAATGGACATGTGATGATGCCACAGAACGTAGTTGTTCCCATTGAGAACAACTGAGATGGGATTGGAGTGACTAGAATTGAGAGTCATTTGAAGAAGTAGACAAAACAGAAAATAAACAGGTTCCAGAAGTGGATAATTGCGTGTTCCAGAATTTGTGAACAAACCCTGTTTTCGCGGACTAAGATGCAGTACCGGGACTAGGCAGTACCGGGACTAGGATGCAGTACCGGGACTAGGATGCAGTACCGGGAATAAGGCAGTACCGGGAATAGGCAGTACCGGGAATAAGGTTGTACCGGGACTAGGCAGTACCGGGACTAAGATGCAGTACCGGGACTAGGCAGTACCGGGAATAAGGCAGTACCGCGACTAAGGGTTCCGGAGTAGGGTTCCTGACAGCGCCCAACGCAAACGAAAAACGAACAATCGAATGGCAAATAGACGACTATATGAAAAGCAGAAAAGCAGAAATCGAACAATCGAGTATAAGATATGTACCTACAGCTCTTATACCATGTTAGAATAGATAAGGGATTCGATTGATAGATAGGTGAGACGTGAGATGGCTAGAAGCGGTCGTGCTTTTCATATATTGAAGAAGAGTACAAAAGGTTAATTAACCAAACAATAAACCCTAAGAGACCTATTTATACAAGTAAGTTACAAGTAATTACATAATGAACCCTGAACTATACATATTGACAATTATACTCTAACAATAACGATGAACTTCGGCGATTTTGCGTTTTTCCGGCGACGTAACCCAGATTCCGGCGAGATCTTTCAGGCCACTTATCTTGCTTATCTCTTAACGATTTTTGAATCTGAAAGTTGATACGTGCTTGAAATTTCAATACGAATCGATCTGATTATTAATCAAATCAGATTAAAACAGTGCAGAAATTAAAATCAATTATCCCATAAATTGACAGCATCGATGAATTGTTTTTCAGATCTGCAAAACTCTAAAAACTCATATTAGTTAACGAATTTCAAATCTAGAGTTTGCAATCTGATCAAAAACACAAGACAAACATATATGTGTAGAGATAATCGATCAAACAGCACTTAATCTACAAATTCGATCTCCATTTTCAAACAAACCTTCGATGAACACTATGAACACCCACTATTGACTTTTTGATTTTCCAAAATTGAGATTTGTTGATGAAAAATGGTTTTGTAAATTGCAAATCGTTCCAATCAACAAGTAAAATCAATCTAAAAACATAAACAAATCTCAAATCCTTGAACATTTTTAATAAAAACTCAAAAAATCAAAAACTCATCAATTTCTCAAAAATTGATAAAAATTGCTGGATTGATGCACAAATTCTTCTCTGCTAGGCTCTGCTACCAATTGAGAGTTTTCAGATAACAAGATTAAACCAATTAGATTCAATAGATTGAGAAGAGAATTGACAATATTGGAATGAAGAACAATTTCTCTCTTGGAGGCCACTCTCTAAAACACACACACTTGGTAGCTATTCTCTATTGTGCTCTCACAAACCCTACAATTAGGGTATTTATACCATTGACCAACACTAGCTAATTACTTGACTTTGACTAATATTGACTGATTACAATTAGCCCTAAATCTTGGATACATTGTGTACTAACAAAACTTCAATGTTGTAGAAAAATATAAATAAAAAGTTGAAATTATTCAAAAGTTAAACACTAAAATTTTTAAAAGTAACACCGATATCGAATTTAAAAGTTATTATTATTATTATTAAAATTAAAATGTTCAATAAAATTTGACCGATTATTATATAAAATCGAAAAACTAATTAACTTAGTATTCAAATACAATTATTATATTTAAAAACTATTACTATTAAAAAATTATTCCTATTGAAATATTATTAATAAAATCTAATAGTTTAGGTAGTGGATATGAGAATACAAATCCCTCCTAAAACCCCATATATAGTTGATTTCTGATTGTCACCGCAAGTGGAAAATTTGAAACCACTTGTTGAGATCGAGGTAAGATTTTGATATTACCAATTAGTTTTCATTACACAATTACAATCTTGATATTGATGTTTAACCCAAATTTTCCCTAAACGTGAATTTTGAATTTAATTAGGTTAAAAGATTTGTAAAATTTCATGTTATTCATTGTTTTTATTAATGTTGGCATATATAGGATGACCAGATTCGGGTACCACCTTCAACAACAACAACTTATTTGTTCAAATGCCATGCCATCATTCTATGTCTCAAAGGAATAACTTGTTCTGGCTTAATTATGGCGACTTGTAATCTTTTTGTAGATTAGTTTCACGTGAAATTGTAAAGACAAACTTTTATTAGTTCTATATATATAGGTGAGAAATAACTTGTCATTTATTAGTTAATTATCTCACTACTTTATGTTAGTATGTATGAAATTATCTGTTGGGAACTGAAGATATGCTAAGTATGGTTAATACTGCTAAGTCTACATTACTACTGCCAGTTCTTCGTTACTACTGCTGGGCAAGATTACTACTGCTAGACGAAGTTAGTACTGCTAGACCAAGTTACTACTGCTAGACGAAGTTAGTGCTGCTAGACCAAATTACTACTGCTAGACATGGTTAGTACTGCTGAGCTGAGTTACTACTGCTTGAAGACTGTGAAGGTTAATACTGCTGAAGGTCGTTAATGCTGCTGAGCCAAATCATCATTAATGCTGCTGAGCCAAATCATTGTTAATACTGCTGACTTGATAAGTTTGGTATGCGATGCTTTTGGAGACAAATAAGGAATTGATCAAGATATGTTTAACGAAGATTCAGAAGATCAATTTACTTTTGATAGTTATCTTGTAATTACTTTTGTATAAATAGTATTGATAGATAGCTATTAGAATAGACGAAAAATATACGAGTGAAATAGAATTTGATATTCATTCAAGAGTGAATTAACCTCAAGATCATAGATCCTATTTCTAGAGAAGTAGAAATCGTCTTGTTGAGCCTGTTCAACAAGATTGAGGTTTGGTGTAAAACTTGTGAGTAATACAGTTTGATATATACAGTGTATTGAATTTCTATTGATTGTTCATTAATTGATTTAGAGTTCTATTCCGCAAGATTCTCTAAATTTTGTTTCTAAGAAGTTTAATTCTTGTTAAGAATCGATCCTGACAAGTGGTATCAGAGCATTGGTATCTTAGAAGCTATGGACAATTCAATGGATTCTCACAGTACTCTTGTTTCAAAGGTTCCCATGCTCAAACCCAATAAATTTGACATGTGGAAACTGAGAATCAAGCAGTACATTCTTCTTACTAATTATGCAATATGGGACATCATAAAAAATGGCCCATGTAATGAAGGAAAGATTGGAGAAGATGATGCAGGCTTTGACCAGTCCAAGGTTGAGTGTTATAAGTGTCACAAGATGGGACACTTTGCCAGAGAATGCAGAAGTGGAGGATCACAACAACAGGCTCCAAATGGAAACCAAAACAGAAGCTCCTCTCAAGCCCTTGTTTCTCAACAAGGAATGGGATTTGATTGGAGTGATCAAGCTGAGGAAGCCTGTCAGAATCAAGCTCTTATGGCAGAAGTATCTGATATTCCCACTGAGGTACAATCTAAACTCTGTTCTCAAGCTTGCATTGATGCTGTTAAAAGATATAGGGATCACAATCAGGGTATGTGTGATGACCTTAAGAGGCTAGAGAAAGATGTGAAAGATTATGTTAGGATTGTAGAAAGGTTTGAGGAACAGATTAGAGCTTTTCAAGCTAATGAACTTCAACACCACTATGATACTAACTATTGGAAGTGGGAGAAGAATGAGTATGAGATTAAGCTGAAAGTGTCTGGGGAGGAGAATGAGAAGTTAAAAGAAGAGCTTAAAAAGGTTAAACTTGATGTTGAAAAGTTTACCTGTGCTTCTAAAACCATGGACACCATCATTAAAGCTCAAATCCATGACAAGATGAAAGTAGGGATAGGGTACAATACCACACCTCCACCCTACA
This sequence comes from Saussurea involucrata, assembly GCA_033807775.1. NCBI lineage: Eukaryota > Viridiplantae > Streptophyta > Magnoliopsida > Asterales > Asteraceae > Saussurea > Saussurea involucrata. Next base: position 54,811,778 of record CM066313.1, on the reverse strand, counting down.
ATAACAACTACATACCTCCTAAGTCTGATTTGTTAGAGACCAAGGATAGAAAGGAACCTGAATTAAAGATTAATATAGATCCTTGTGAAAAAGAAGTAGTTGTTGAGGATGAGACTGACAAAGTAGACTCTGATGAGGAATCTGAGAGTCCATGTGATAAGGACACTGAGATCAAAAGGACTGAAAAGGAAAAGGGAGTCCATTACAAACAGACCACAGTTGTGGCTCCCAATACCTGTAAACATTGTTCTTGTAAGAAATCTCAAGAGCTTAAGCCCCAAAAACATGATAATCAGAGGGGAAATCAAAGGAACTGGAATAACCAGTGGGCTATGAGACAAGGAGTTGACCTGAACAGAATCAACAGGCCAAAACCTTGTTTCATCTGTGGTAAGCTAAATCACTTAGCCAAACACTGTTATTTCAATCCTGTTAACCAAAGGTTTAATGCTCAAAAATCTTTTCAAAAACCTGGTGGTTACAGAAAGAATGATGGCTATAAAAAGTCTGTGAGGAAAGTTGTGGCAAAGAAACAAGTTAAAACCAACATCCACATGAAAAAGGCAGAAACAGAAAGTGTTAGAGTATGGATGCCCAAAGGTACTAATGATAATACTGTCAACTCAGTTAGTACTGCTAACAATGTTAGTACTGCAGGAAGCAATCATGTTGCTAGCAGTGTTAGTACTGCTAACACAGTTAGTACCTCTTCAACAATTAATACTGCTTCTAGTGTTAGTACTGCTAAGTTAGTTAATACTGCTGAGAAGGCTAGTACTTCTGGAAGCAATGTTAGTGCTGCTAACAAAGTTAGTACTCCTGCATCAGTTAGTACTGCTTCTAGACCAATCATCAAAACAAAGTACTCAAGCACTGATGTTCCTCACTTTGACAAGCTCATCAAAACAGAATGTAAGTATTTTGATGATCAAGGGAGACCCAAGACCACTATGGCTTGGGTCCCTAACAAAAACTAATTGATTTATCAGATGTGCAGGGCAATCAACAGCTTATGGGGAGAAGCATTTGGCATATTGACAGTGGTTGCTCTAAGCACATGACAGGTAACATGGCCTGCCTTCAATATTTCAAATGAATTGATGGAGGACATGCTACTTTTGAGAATAATCCTGCAGAAGGTAAGAGAAGTGGTAAAAGTAATGTGTAAGTTGACATTTGAGGATTTGACAAGTGATGCACAGTGCAGAGTTACTACTGCCTGTGTTCTAGTAGTTAATACTGCTTGTACAGTTAATACTGCTCTGTAGTTAATACTGCTCAGTAGTTAATACTGCTAGTACAGTTAATACTGCTAGTGCAGTTAATACTGCTAGGTAGTTAATACTGCTAGGTAGTTAATACTGCTTGGTAGTTAATACTGCTTGGTAGTTAATACTGCTAGTGCAGTTAATACTGCTAGTGCAGTTAATACTGCTAGGTAGTTAATACTGCTAGGTAGTTAATACTGCTTGGTAGTTAATACTGCTTGGTAGTTAATACTGCTCGGTAGTTAATACTGCTAGGTAGTTAATACTGCTTGGTAATTAATACTGCTGTGTAGTTAATACTGCCTTGCAGTTAATACTGCTCAGCAGTTAATACTGCTTATGTCGTTAATACTGCTTTTGATAATCTAGGGCATATAAATACCCCTGTTTGCCCGCCAATGTTCATAACGACTCTTCGCATTTACTTCTTCTCTCTCGTTCTAACCTAGTCTCCCCAGAATCTTTGTGTTTTTCTTTCAAGAATCCTCAGGAATCATGGAGTTTGTGGATGAGCACAATGAAATAGCCATGCTTCAGAAGCCGAAACAAGCTGCGGGATTCCACGATATAGTCGATTTTCTCAAATCCTCGCACATCTCCTATGCCCTAACGGTGAGCCCAACAATCTATATCGAACATCAGACACAATTTTGGGAGAATGCCACTGTTAGTTTCGAAGAAGGGCAGAAAACCATTCGAACAAGGGTTTGTGATAAACCCTTGAAAGTCACAGAAGAGGGTATTCGCATCTCTCTTCAGTTGAATGATGCTTCAGGTATATCTTCTATTCCTAATGAAGAACTCTTTTCTACTTTACAAAGAATGGGGTATGAAGGTCCCATTGGTGTTTTTAAATTCTACAAGTCAAAATTTTTCAACCAATGGAGATTTCTTGTTCATACCCTGATGCACTGTATTTCCAAGAAAACTACTGGATGGAGTGAGTTCAGCAGTCCCATTGCATATGCCTTGGTCTGCTTATCCACTGCCAGAAAGTACAATTTTTCGGCAATGATCTTTAATGATCTTGTATCAAACTTGGAATCCAAAAAGAGCTTTTTCATGTATCCAAGGTTTGTGCAAGAAGTTCTTAACAAGGAATTGATGGACTTACCTCAGTTTACTGAGGTATATGTACCCAAATCCCCTAAAGGGAAGGTTTTTTCAAATATGAAAAGACTTCCTAGGGACTCGGAAGGAGTTGACACACCATTGTTCTCTACAATGATGGTTGTGTCCCACCCCTCTGAAGGTATGGCATCAGGATCAAGGCCCTCATTAGATCAACCCACTGATGACCAATCCCAACCTTCCATCTCAAAAGACATCCCTCAGTCCATTCTTGAACAACCCACTCCCTCAATCACCAAAAGGTTTCAAAGAAGAAAGGTGCACAAGGTTCCTTCCCTTGATGTACCTACTCAGAGCCATAAGCCTTTAAGCCCTCAGTTGGAGCATTCTCCAATTGAGAATATCAACAGGGAAACCACAGGGGTGTCTCCCAACCCCAAGAAGGTGGTCTCTAAGGAGAAGGATGACCATATGGGTGCTAAGGCTGCCACTACTTCTGCTAGCACAGAGAAGGACAGTGGTAACATAAATAAGACCTTCCCCATGGCAACTCTAAATGAGAAATCATTAGGAGGACCCAGGTGCCAAGAAACCAAGGGGGCAGGTAGTGCTTCTGCTAGGCAGAAGGCTTCTGCTAAAACTTCCAGTGATCCTTTAAAGAAGGTAAACACTTCTAAACAAGGTGAGGATAGATATAACTATGAGGAATTGATGGAAACCATAGGGAATATCAACTTGGATGTTATGGCACAAAAGAAAGAGATTGAGCAACTGAAGACTGTGGTCACCTACCAACAGTCTCAAATTGAGAAGCTCAAAAAGATGGTCACCAAGTTGCTGAACAGAAAGAAAAAAGGCAAGATTTGTGCTGAGAAGAAGAACTTCAACTGATGATGCTCCCAAAAAGGGGGAGTCAGAGTCAGAAGCAGAACTGAAAATGAAGGGTCCACAAATTGAGGGGGAGACTGTTCACATGGAGACTGAGATGGAAATGGATTATGCACAGTTTAAGGGGGAGTCCAGTGCACAGAATAAGGGGGAGACATAAAAGGTGGAGGAGATGATTAAAGAAGCAGAAACTTCAAGAGCAGCAGAAACCACAGCAGCAGAAACTGTTAATGCTGCTGAGTTTGAACAAGCAGCAGAAACAGTTAATGCTGCTGAAGACCTTACAGAGAAAGAACCTGAAATTGAAGTAGCAGCAGAAACTGTTAATGCTGCTGACTCTAAGCAAGCAGCAGAAACAGTTAATGCTGCTCAATCTACAAAGAAAGCAGAAACAGTAACAGAGAAGCTTACAGTAGAAGAAGTGGAGGTTGCAGAGGCTTTAATCAAAGCCAAACATGATACACCTCCAAATGCCAAGAAACAGGAAGAACCTAAGGATGCAAAGATGGTTTTCAGAAGAAAGAGAACAAAGTTTGTGGCCACTAAAAAGAAGTGTGTAAAGAAGCAAAAGGCAGAACCTGTTGAGAAACCAGTGGTAGAAGAGAAAGAAAAGGAAGAAGTTGCCAAGGATGAAGGACAAGGAGATAGCAAGACAGGTCAATCCAGTAAGGCACAATCACTTAGCAATGAACAGTGTGACTTGTACATCACTATGGTTGATGCTGAACCAATAAAAGTGACTCCATTAGACTCAAAGCCTCCTGAAATCAGTCACTGGGATACATTGATAGATGAAAGAAAGGAGTATATCAGACTCAAGAGAGCTGATGGGCAGTTTGAAGTCTACAGAACATGGGGACAAGTCATAAGAAAATGCTCAAGATCTGACCTGGAAGAGATGTTCAAAGTAGGCATGCAGATCTATGGCAACATGTTGACAGAAAGAGGTATGTCTATCACAAAGATGGTGTTAGAATACCTATGCCTAATGTTCAGACCAGAAGTAGTTCAGCACATAACAGCAAGACCTTTTCAAGCAGTAACCCACTGGATGCTCTATGAAAATTGTGGAATGTATGTTATATCAATTGACAACACATATCAAGAGTATTATCTGGTGGATGAAATATACAATCACAGCATGAAAAGACTGAAAGGGATGCTACATGTAAAGTTGGTCTGCAACAAAGACTCTGCTATGGGAAGATTCTTGGTAAGGAGGATTGCAAATCAGAGTCTAGGTTTAAGTCCTAATCTGTGTGTACATGATGACTAAGTTTTGGAAGCATCATCTGAAGAACTTGACTTCTTTCCTAAAAGTCAAGTTAGGGGGAGATTGTTGGGAACTGAAGATATGCTAAGTATGGTTAGTACTGCTAAGTCTACATTACTACTGCCAGTTCTTCGTTACTACTGCTGGGCAAGATTACTACTGCTAGACGAAGTTAGTACTGCTAGACCAAGTTACTACTGCTAGACGAAGTTAGTGCTGCTAGACCAAATTACTACTGCTAGACATGGTTAGTACTGCTGAGCTGAGTTACTACTGCTTGAAGACTGTGAAGGTTAATACTGCTGAAGGTCGTTAATGCTGCTGAGCCAAATCATCATTAATGCTGCTGAGCCAAATCATTGTTAATACTGCTGACTTGATAAGTTTGGTATGCGATGCTTTTGGAGACAAATAAGGAATTGATCAAGATATGTTTAACGAAGATTCAGAAGATCAATTTACTTTTGATAGTTATCTTGTAATTACTTTTGTATAAATAGTATTGATAGATAGCTATTAGAATAGACGAAAAATATACGAGTGAAATAGAATTTGATATTCATTCAAGAGTGAATTAACCTCAAGATCATAGATCCTATTTCTAGAGAAGTAGAAATCGTCTTGTTGAGCCTGTTCAACAAGATTGAGGTTTGGTGTAAAACTTGTGAGTAATACAGTTTGATATATACAGTGTATTGAATTTCTATTGATTGTTCATTAATTGATTTAGAGTTCTATTCCGCAAGATTCTCTAAATTCTGTTTCTAAAAAGTTTAATTCTTGTTAAGAATCGATCCTGACATTATCCTTTTAAGGTTTTGCTAATTTGTCTATTATTTTGATGTACCGGGGAGGGGGAGAGAACTCACATTGAAATAATTTTCGTTACTTTGTTGGATCTTATGGCCAAGTGGTATACATGTATCAAATGTCTAGGATCTTATGGCCAAGTGGTATACATGTATCAAATGTCTATTTTTTAACAGATAAATGTTTATTGGTTCTACCATATGTACATGAGTGAATAAACTCATTGTCTATTTTTACTTGATATGTTCCATTTCCATTGGTCACATATTCCAACTAGGGATGTATATATATTAACCCGATAGCAAGTGTCATAGGGAACATATCGATCGGGTTTGTATCTCTTTAATTTTCTTAATTTCTTCTTGCTTGGTATCTATCTAATCAACTTTATGGTTTGTGAAATGAAATGCTTTGATAGAATATCCTAGCTAAGAAGTCTAGAGGGATGCAAGAAGGGAATGACCCACCACACACATTAGAATTAGAATGAAATGCTTATGAAATATTTTCATTATAAGTCTATTTACTGTTGTGCAAAATAGATGTGAATTAGGATAGTTGATTACCATTGTAGTGTCATGTGTGCTTGTGAGTTTGGTTTTGCTTTATTGGTTTATTAGTCTTATAAACGTTTTGGTTTTGAAATGAAACGCTACCCTTTTGTTATTTAATATGCATCATATATACGATACAATGTCCAAGAAAACAAATAAAAATTTATTTTATTTTAAAAAAATCAAATTTTACCGACGGATTTTCCGTCGGTAATAATTATTTTACCTCGGTGATTCGTCGGTAATTGGTAACCGTCGGTGAAACTTGTCTTCGGTAAACCCAAGGTTATTTGTCGCCAAATGTGGTCGTCGGAAATCCGTCGCTATCCGTCAGAAATCCGTTGGAAAATCACATCCCTACGAATATTTTTGCGACAACCTATCACCGACGGATTTCCGACAGATCCGTGTTTCACTGACAGATTACCAACAGAAAATATCGTCGTTGATTAGCATTTGTTTTTTAGTGGAATATTTACAATTAGTTGAGTTGACAAAGAAGATGGAAATGATTGTAGCGGAGGCAAGGGGGTCGACACAGTGGGAGGAGCGTTATATGGCCCATTTGGAGACCGAAAGGAAATGCAATGTGGATTTGCATACTGAACAAGTCAGACATGCTACCTAGTTAGATGAGCAACTCACATTGTCATCATAGTTTGTTGCTTTAATGTAGCAGCAACACTGCACCCCGTACTATATTTTGAATTGTATGAATTTGGAATTTGGAATTGGTTATACTTTTTAGTTTGAATTTGTAGGGTTCTTTTGGTTTATTAATTTTAAATTATGGGTAGATATGTATCCATATACAATACTAAACCACAAGTTTTTTATCTAACTTTTTTATGTTTTTTAAAAATCAGCGACGGATTAATATTTAGATAATCGATCGCTAGTAATTCGTCGTAGATGGCATCCATTGCTAATCCGTCGCTATTGGCACATGTCGTTAATTCGTCGCTAATGTTACTCCTTCGTTGACCCGTCAGAAGTGGAGTTTGTCATTGATCCATCGATGATCCTTCGTTGATAGTATCACCCATGACTTTGTCACCGACAGACTTTCAGCAACGCCCTAGCGACAAATGTCACCTTTAGCGAATGATCATTCTGTCACTGATAGATTGAATTTTTGTCGTGGATTGTGGTTGTGTGTCAATAAGACATCCTCTGGGTTGTAATTGTGTTGGTCATGCAATTGGGGGTACAGATGCTTAATTATTTCCTCTGCCACAAATTTCTTAGGGGTTGTTTGGTTTACAGAATTCAAATAAATTTGATGGAATCGGAATGAAAATTTCTTTTGGACAAATTCCCTAGTGATGTTTGGGTCACGGAATGAATTTATCGGATTTCATCGAATTCCACGATTGAGGGATTTGTTCGTTCATTAGCATATGTGAAATATTTGAATTCCATTTCGTGGCAGATGTAACATAATTTATAATTTGGTTTTAGAAAGACAAAAATAACGTTTGTATCCAATTTAACTATCACCCCTCCCCGCCCACCCTGTCCTCACCACTCCCGCCCGCAACATATCTGCCACCACCACTGTTGCCACCACCCCCATCATCAACTAATATTATCATTCCACCATCGCCAGTACCCACCATCCATACCCCTATCATCACCACCATGCCACTATTGTTTGTTGTCATAGTCGCCACCCACACTACCCCAACTTACCCACCCCAACACCGCCACACCACTGTTGTCGTCCTCATAACGGTCACCCCAACCCCGATATACACCAGAAGAAATAGGGGTTTTAGTGACGACTTATGTCGTCGCTAAAAGTCAATATATCCCTGCAATCGATTTACATAAACGACATGTCGTCGTTGTAGCTTGTAAATGAAATGTTTTTTCGCTAAAAGCCCGTCGTTGAAACTCAATTTTCGTGTAGTGATATGCATATTTCTATTTCTTCAAAATATACCTCCATTTTATTATGATATCAAACTCAAATACAACCTAATCTATATACAAATAAAACCCTAAAATGTTGAGAGAGAAAGAAAGTATTTCTCTAAAATGAAAATGAGAAAATGAAATTTGATGAGTCTTCATGTGAGAAGACTCTCCTTTAAATATATCAGCATATTTACACTTCCAGCCCCTGAAGTTCCATCCAAATAGTTGCGCTAACCCTGCTCTTTCTCTAGACTTGAGGCGCCACCCACAAGTTCCAATGTTGCACTCTTTCAGCCTTTGAACTTCAGTTCCAAGCCTTTTAATTCTTTCCACTTCTGAAATATTACAAAACTAAACCAAAGTCAAGATTGCACCACTCTTAATATATTTTCAACATCCGCCCTCAATCTTGACCTTTGAACAAATCAAGCATTCTCATTTTAGAACATAAAAAATTGTGTTGATTTGTCCCAAGAGATTTTGTAAAGATAGCAGAAGTATTTTCAGCCGAAGGAATTTTAGAGACTTTTAACACACCCACACTAATTAGACGACGAACTTGATGAACATCAATTTTGATGTGTTTAGTGCGTTCGTGAAAAACAGGATTATAGGCTATTTGAATTCCTGATTTGTTATCGCAAAATAGATTTACAGGAAGTAAATCTTTTAAATGTAAATCATCTAGAATTTTCAAAATCCAAACAATTTCACGACCAGTAGCAGCCATTGCCCGATATTCAGATTCAACGGAGGAACAAGAAACAGTATTTTGTTTCTTACTTCTCCACGAAATCATACAATTTCCAAGAAACAAACAATAACCCGTAACAGACCGTCGAGTAGAAAGACACTTACCCCAATCAGCATCTACGAAACCTTTTAAACAGAAATTATCTGACTTGGTGAAGCTAACACCTCTTCCGAGAGAAAGCTTCAAGTATCTAAGCACTCTAAGGGCAAGTTTCAAGTGAGATTGTCTAGGAGCATACATAAATTGGCTAAGGCAATGTACCGTAAAAGCTATATCTGGTTGAGTAGCTAACAAATATATTAACCTACCAATTAATCTTTGGTAACCAGAAAAATCAGTCAAAGGAAGATCTTTAGAGTTGTTAGAATCGGTGACCACCATGTTCATATCCATGGGTGTACTACAAGGTTTACACCCAAGATAACCAAAATCATTAAGCAATTCTAAACAATATTTCCTTTGTGACATACAAACACCATCAATGCAATCTAAAATTTCAATACCCAAGAAAAATTTCAATTTCCCTAAATCTTTTATAAGAAATTGTCTTTTCAACTGACCTTTTACTTTATTTATTTCATCTAAACTATTACCAGTCAATACAATGTCATCAACATAGACTAGTAAAGCAAGAAAAACAGAACCATAAATTTTAGTAAAGAGAGAGTAATCACTTTCACTTTGAACAAAACCACAGTCAATAAGGCACGTAGATAGCTTAGCATACCATTGTCGAGGAGCCTGTTTCAATCCATACAAAGGTTTAACAAGTTTACACACTTTATGATCATCAGAATTATAATAGCCTTCAGGTAGAGTCATATAAACATCTTCGGACAAATCCCCATACAAGAAAGCATTATTAACATCTAATTGACAAAGACTCCATTTAAACTATACAGCTAAAGCCATAATACATCTTACTGTTACCATTTTGACTACTTGGGAAAAAGTTTCATCATAGTCAATACCCTCTCTTTGACTATAACCCTTAGCAACGAGTCTAGCCTTATATCTCTCAATCTCACCCGAGGACTTGTATTTTATTTTATAGATCACCATTTCTATGAAGAGCTTCCATTTCCTCATTCATAGCATTTATCCAATTAATATCATTACAAGCTTCTTTAAAAGTTTTGGGTTCAACAGATTTATTAAGACTATAAACAAAACAAAAATTCTCATTACTAAGACAAGAATAATTCACCACCCACATTTGACCTTTCCCTCTACCACAAAGTCATCAAACTTTCTCGAAAAATTTGATACTCTAGCAGATTTTCTAGAAGAATGAGAAGTATAGGAAAAAGGTTGAGATAGATTTCCCTCAGAATTGGAACCCAAATTTAAATTTTGGTCATTAACAAGCTCAACATTAGCATCACATGGCCGACTGGCAGCCACATCGGTGCTCCTCAGTGGTCGCTGTCCTATATTTTGTTCAAAATCACTTCCAGATGGCATGGAAGTGCCTTGATTAATGCAGTCATTTGACCGATTATTATATAAAATCAAAAAATTAATTAACTTAGTATTCAAATACTATAATTATATTCAACACACATCGTCTCCCCCAAGCGATTGCGCTACATCGCCACCAAGCGTCACCATCGGTCTGTCGCCCTTGTGTTCGTTCTATTCGTCCTTGTGTTCATCCATTGACCAACACCGTCTTATGTTCGATTTTTGCATCTTGTAGATGGTTTTATGTTATTATAGTTTAGGTAGTGGATTTGAGAATTCAAATCCCTCCTCAAAACCCCATAATTGATTTCTGATTGTCACCGTGTGTGGAAAATTTAAAACCACTTCTTGAAATCCAGGTAAGATTTTGATATTACCAATTAGTTTTCATTACACTATAACAATCTTGATATTCATGTTTAACCTGGTGTATAACGACGATTCTCCCAAATTTTCCCTAAACGTGAATTTTGAATTCAATTAGGTTAAAAGATTTGTAAAATTTCATCTTATTCGTTGTTTTTCTTAATGTTGGCATATATATGATCACGAGATTCGGGTGCCACTTCAACAACAACAACTTATGGTTTAAGTTATTTCCATTTTGTGAATCTAGAATACTTCTTCAAATGCCATGCCATCATTTTATGTCTCAAAGAAATAACTTGTTCTAGCTTATGGCGACTTGTAATCCTTTTGTAGATTAGTTTCACGTGAAATTGGAAAGGCAAAATTTAATTAGTTCTATATATATAGGTGAGAAATAACTTTTCATTTATTAGTTAATTGGGGGAGATTATTTGGTCTATCTCACTGCTTTATGTTAGTATGAAATTATCCTTTTAAGGTTTTCTATCTAATCAACTTTATGGTTTGTGAAATGAAATGCTTTGATAGGATATCCGAAGAAGGCTAGAGTGATGCAAGAAGGGAATGACCACATACATCAGAATGAAATGCTTATGAAATGTTTTCTTTTTAAGTCTATTTACTGTTGTGCAAAAAGTTGCACGATGTGGATTAGGATAGTTGATTACCATTGTAACGTAGTGTCATGTGTGCTTGTTAGCTTGGTTTTACTTTATTGGTTTATTAGACTTAAATATGTTTTGGTTTTGAATTGAAACGTCACCCTTTTATTATTTAATATGCATTATATATACGATACAATGTCCAACAAAACAAATAAAATTTTAATTAATTTTTAAAAAAAATCGAATTTTACCGACGGGTTAGTGACGGATTTTCCGTCGGAAATAATTTATTTTTACCTCGGTGATCTGTCTGTAATTGGTAACCGCCGGTGAAACTTGTCGTCGGTAAACCCAAGGTTATTTGTCTCCAAATGTGGTTGTCAGAAATTCGTCGCTAATATCCGTCAGAAATTCGTTAGAAAATCACATCCCTACGAATAGCGACAGCCTATCACGGACGGATTTCCGACGGATCCGCCTTTCACTGACGGATTACCGACAGAAAATATTCGTCGGTGATTAGAGTTTGTTTTGTAGTGGAATATTTACAGTTAGTGGAGTTAACAAAGAAGATGGAAATGGTTGTAGAGGAGGCAAGGGGGTCGACACAGCAAGAGGAGCGTTATATGGCCCATTTGGAGACCGAAAGGAAGTGCAATGCGGATTTGCATACTGAACAAGTCAGACATGCTACCCAGTTAGATGAGCAACTCACATTGTCATAGTTTGTTGCTTTAATGTAGCGGCAACGCTGCACCCCATACTATTTTTTGAATTGTATGAATTTGGAATTGTTTAAATTTTTTATTTTGAATTTGTTGGGTTGTTTTGGTTTATTAATTTAAATTATGGGTAGGTATGTATTCATATAAAATACACAAAATACAACTTTTTTATCTAACTTTTTTATTTCTTTTAAAAATCAGCGACAAATTAATATTTGGGTAATGGGTCGCTAATAATTCGTCGCTGATGGCATCCATTGCTAATCTGTCGCTATTGGCACATGTCGTTAATCCGTCGCTAATGTTACTCCTTCATTGACCCGTAACTAGTGGAGTCTGTCATGGATCCATCCATGATCCTTCGTTGATAGTATCACCCACGACTTTGTCACCAACAGACTTTCAGCAACGCCCTAGCGACAGACACCTTTAGCGAATTATCATTCTGTCACTGATAGAGTGAATTTTTGTCGTGGATTGTCGTGGTGTGTCAATAAGACATCCTCTGGGTTGTAATTGTGTTGGTCATGCTATTGGGGGACGCATGCTTAATTGTTTTCTCTGCCACAAATTTCTTAGGGGTTGTTTGGTTCACAGAATTCATAGAAATTTGATGGAATTGGAATGGAAATTTATTTTGAACAAAATCCTTAGTGATGTTTGGGTCACGGAATGAATTTTATCAGATTTCATCGAATTCCACGATTGAAGGATTTGTTCGTTCATTAGCATATGTGAAATATTTGAATTCCATTTCGTGGCAGATGTAACATAATTTATAATTTGGTTTTAGAAAGACAAAAATAACGTTTGTATCCAATTTAACTATCACCCCTCCCCGCCCACCCTGTCCTCACCACTCCTGCCCGCAACATATCTGCCACCACCGCTGTTGCCACCACCACCATCATCAACTAATATTATCATTTCACCATCGCCAGTACCCACCATCCGTACCCCTATCATCACCACCATGCCACTATTGTTTGTTGTCATAGTCGCCACCCACACTACCCCAACTTATCCACCCCAACACCGCCACACCACTATTGTCGTCCTCATAACGGTCACCCCAACCCCGATATACACCAGAAGAAATAGGGGTTTTAGTGACGACTTATGTCGTCGCTAATAGTCAATATATCCCTGCAATCGATTTACATAAACGACATGTCGTCGCTGTAGCTTGTAAATGAAACGTTTGGTCGCTAAAAGCTCGTCGTTGAAACTCACTTTTCCTGTAGTGATATGCATATTTCTATTTCTTCAAAATATACCTCCATTTTATTATGATATCAAACTCAAATACAACCTAATCTATATACAAATAAAACCCTAAAATGTTGAGAGAGAAAGAAAGTATTTCTCTAAAATGAAAATGAGAAAATGAAATTTGATGAGTCTTCATGTGAGAAGACTCTCCTTTAAATATATCAGCATATTTATACTTCCAGCCCCTGAAGTTCCATCCAAATAATTGCGCTAACCCTGCCCTTTCTCTAGACTTGAGGCGCCACCCACAAGTTCCAATGTTGCACTCTTTCAGCCCTTGAACTTCAGTTCCAAGCCTTTTAATTCTTTCCACTTCTGAAATATTACAAAACTAAACCAAAGTCAAGATTGTACAACTCTTAATATATTTTCAACATCCGCCCTCAATCTTGACCTTTGAATAAATCAAGCATTCTCATTTTAGAACATAAAAAATTGTGTTGATTTATCCCAAGAGATTTTGTAAAGATAGCAGAAGTATTTTCAGCCGAAGGAATTTTAGAGACTTTTAACACACCCACACTAATTAGACGACGAACTTGATGAACATCAATTTTGATGTGTTTAGTGCGTTCGTGAAAAATAAGATTATAGGCTATTTGAATTCCTATTTGTTATCGCAAAATAGATTTACAGGAAGTAAATCTTTTAAATGTAAATCATCTAGAATTTTCAAAATCCAAACAATTTCACGACCAGTAGCAGCCATTGCCCGATATTCAGATTCAACGGAGGAACAAGAAACAGTATTTTGTTTCTTACTTCTCCACGAAATCATAAAATTTCCAAGAAATAAACAATAACCCGTAACAGACCGTCGAGTAGAAAGACACTTACCCCAATCAGCATCTACGAAACCTTTTAAACAGAAATTATCTGACTTGGTGAAGCTAACACCTCTTCCGGGAGAAAGCTTCAAGTATCTAATCACTCTAAGGGCAAGTTTCAAGTGAGATTGTCTAGGAGCATACATAAATTGGCTAAGGCAATGTACCGTAAAAGCTATATCTGGTTGAGTAGCTAACAAATATATTAACCTACCAATTAATCTTTGGTAACCAGAAAAATCAGTCAAAGGAAGATCTTTAGAGTTGTTAGAATCGGTGACCACCATGTTTATTATCCATGGGTGTACTACAAGGTTTACACCCAAGATAACCAAAATCATTAAGCAATTCTAAACAATATTTCCTTTGTGACATACAAACACCATCAATGCAATCTAAAATTTCAATACCCAAGAAAAATTTCAATTTCCCTAAATCTTTTATAAGAAATTGTCTTTTCAACTGACCTTTTACTTTATTTATTTCATCTAAACTATTACCAGTCAATACAATGTCATCAACATAGACTAGTAAAGCAAGAAAAACAGAACCATAAATTTTAGTAAAGAGAGAGTAATCACTTTCACTTTGAACAAAACCACAGTCAATAAGGCACGTAGATAGCTTAGCATACCATTGTCGAGGAGCCTGTTTCAATCCATACAAAGGTTTAACAAGTTTACACACTTTATGATCATCAGAATTATAATAGCCTTCAGGTAGAGTCATATAAACATCTTCAGACAAATCCCCATACAAGAAAGCACTTTAACATCTAATTGACAAAGACTCCATTTAAACTATACAGCTAAAGCCATAATACATCTTACTGTTACCATTTTGACTACTAGAGAAAAAGTTTCCTCATAGTCAATACCCTCTCTTTGACTATAACCCTTAGCAACGAGTCTAGCCTTATATCTCTCAATCTCACCCGAGGACTTGTATTTTATTTTATAGATCACCATTTCTATGAAGAGCTTCCATTTCCTCATTCATAGCATTTATCCAATTAATATCATTACAAGCTTCTTTAAAAGTTTTGGGTTCAACAGATTTATTAAGACTATAAACAAAACAAAAATTCTCATTACTAAGACAAGAATAATTCACCACCCACATTTGACCTTTCCCTCTACCACAAAGTCATCAAACTTTCTCGAAAAATTTGATACTCTAGCAGATTTTCTAGAAGAATGAGAAGTATAGGAAAAAGGTTGAGATAGATTTCCCTCAGAATTGGAACCCAAATTTAAATTTTGGTCATTAACAAGCTCAACATTAGCATCACATGGCCGACTGGCAGCCACATCGGTGCTCCTCAGTGGTCGCTGTCCTATATTTTGTTCAAAATCACTTCCAGATGGCATGGAAGTGCCTTGATTAATGCAGTCATTTGACCGATTATTATATAAAATCAAAAAATTAATTAACTTAGTATTCAAATACTATAATTATATTCAACACACATCGTCTCCCCCAAGCGATTGCGCTACATCGCCACCAAGCGTCACCATCGGTCTGTCGCCCTTGTGTTCGTTCTATTCGTCCTTGTGTTCATCCATTGACCAACACCGTCTTATGTTCGATTTTTGCATCTTGTAGATGGTTTTATGTTATTATAGTTTAGGTAGTGGATTTGAGAATTCAAATCCCTCCTCAAAACCCCATAATTGATTTCTGATTGTCACCGTGTGTGGAAAATTTAAAACCACTTCTTGAAATCCAGGTAAGATTTTGATATTACCAATTAGTTTTCATTACACTATAACAATCTTGATATTCATGTTTAACCTGGTGTATAACGACGATTCTCCCAAATTTTCCCTAAACGTGAATTTTGAATTCAATTAGGTTAAAAGATTTGTAAAATTTCATCTTATTCGTTGTTTTTCTTAATGTTGGCATATATATGATCACGAGATTCGGGTGCCACTTCAACAACAACAACTTATGGTTTAAGTTATTTCCATTTTGTGAATCTAGAATACTTCTTCAAATGCCATGCCATCATTTTATGTCTCAAAGAAATAACTTGTTCTAGCTTATGGCGACTTGTAATCCTTTTGTAGATTAGTTTCACGTGAAATTGGAAAGGCAAAATTTAATTAGTTCTATATATATAGGTGAGAAATAACTTTTCATTTATTAGTTAATTGGGGGAGATTATTTGGTCTATCTCACTGCTTTATGTTAGTATGAAATTATCCTTTTAAGGTTTTCTATCTAATCAACTTTATGGTTTGTGAAATGAAATGCTTTGATAGGATATCCGAAGAAGGCTAGAGTGATGCAAGAAGGGAATGACCACATACATCAGAATGAAATGCTTATGAAATGTTTTCTTTTTAAGTCTATTTACTGTTGTGCAAAAAGTTGCACGATGTGGATTAGGATAGTTGATTACCATTGTAACGTAGTGTCATGTGTGCTTGTTAGCTTGGTTTTACTTTATTGGTTTATTAGACTTAAATATGTTTTGGTTTTGAATTGAAACGTCACCCTTTTATTATTTAATATGCATTATATATACGATACAATGTCCAACAAAACAAATAAAATTTTAATTAATTTTTAAAAAAAATCGAATTTTACCGACGGGTTAGTGACGGATTTTCCGTCGGAAATAATTTATTTTTACCTCGGTGATCTGTCTGTAATTGGTAACCGCCGGTGAAACTTGTCGTCGGTAAACCCAAGGTTATTTGTCTCCAAATGTGGTTGTCAGAAATTCGTCGCTAATATCCGTCAGAAATTCGTTAGAAAATCACATCCCTACGAATAGCGACAGCCTATCACGGACGGATTTCCGACGGATCCGCCTTTCACTGACGGATTACCGACAGAAAATATTCGTCGGTGATTAGAGTTTGTTTTGTAGTGGAATATTTACAGTTAGTGGAGTTAACAAAGAAGATGGAAATGGTTGTAGAGGAGGCAAGGGGGTCGACACAGCAAGAGGAGCGTTATATGGCCCATTTGGAGACCGAAAGGAAGTGCAATGCGGATTTGCATACTGAACAAGTCAGACATGCTACCCAGTTAGATGAGCAACTCACATTGTCATAGTTTGTTGCTTTAATGTAGCGGCAACGCTGCACCCCATACTATTTTTTGAATTGTATGAATTTGGAATTGTTTAAATTTTTTATTTTGAATTTGTTGGGTTGTTTTGGTTTATTAATTTAAATTATGGGTAGGTATGTATTCATATAAAATACACAAAATACAACTTTTTTATCTAACTTTTTTATTTCTTTTAAAAATCAGCGACAAATTAATATTTGGGTAATGGGTCGCTAATAATTCGTCGCTGATGGCATCCATTGCTAATCTGTCGCTATTGGCACATGTCGTTAATCCGTCGCTAATGTTACTCCTTCATTGACCCGTAACTAGTGGAGTCTGTCATGGATCCATCCATGATCCTTCGTTGATAGTATCACCCACGACTTTGTCACCAACAGACTTTCAGCAACGCCCTAGCGACAGACACCTTTAGCGAATTATCATTCTGTCACTGATAGAGTGAATTTTTGTCGTGGATTGTCGTGGTGTGTCAATAAGACATCCTCTGGGTTGTAATTGTGTTGGTCATGCTATTGGGGGACGCATGCTTAATTGTTTTCTCTGCCACAAATTTCTTAGGGGTTGTTTGGTTCACAGAATTCATAGAAATTTGATGGAATTGGAATGGAAATTTATTTTGAACAAAATCCTTAGTGATGTTTGGGTCACGGAATGAATTTTATCAGATTTCATCGAATTCCACGATTGAAGGATTTGTTCGTTCATTAGCATATGTGAAATATTTGAATTCCATTTCGTGGCAGATGTAACATAATTTATAATTTGGTTTTAGAAAGACAAAAATAACGTTTGTATCCAATTTAACTATCACCCCTCCCCGCCCACCCTGTCCTCACCACTCCTGCCCGCAACATATCTGCCACCACCGCTGTTGCCACCACCACCATCATCAACTAATATTATCATTTCACCATCGCCAGTACCCACCATCCGTACCCCTATCATCACCACCATGCCACTATTGTTTGTTGTCATAGTCGCCACCCACACTACCCCAACTTATCCACCCCAACACCGCCACACCACTATTGTCGTCCTCATAACGGTCACCCCAACCCCGATATACACCAGAAGAAATAGGGGTTTTAGTGACGACTTATGTCGTCGCTAATAGTCAATATATCCCTGCAATCGATTTACATAAACGACATGTCGTCGCTGTAGCTTGTAAATGAAACGTTTGGTCGCTAAAAGCCCGTCGTTGAAACTCACTTTTCCTGTAGTGATATGCATATTTCTATTTCTTCAAAATATACCTCCATTTTATTATGATATCAAACTCAAATACAACCTAATCTATATACAAATAAAACCCTAAAATGTTGAGAGAGAAAGAAAGTATTTCTCTAAAATGAAAATGAGAAAATGAAATTTGATGAGTCTTCATGTGAGAAGACTCTCCTTTAAATATATCAGCATATTTATACTTCCAGCCCCTGAAGTTCCATCCAAATAATTGCGCTAACCCTGCCCTTTCTCTAGACTTGAGGCACCACCCACAAGTTCCAATGTTGCACTCT
The DNA here is from genome assembly GCA_033807775.1 of Saussurea involucrata. Classification (NCBI taxonomy): domain Eukaryota; kingdom Viridiplantae; phylum Streptophyta; class Magnoliopsida; order Asterales; family Asteraceae; genus Saussurea; species Saussurea involucrata. The sequence continues at coordinate 54,793,368 of CM066313.1, read as the reverse complement.
TTCAGCCCTTGAACTTCAGTTCCAAGCCTTTTAATTCTTTCCACTTCTGAAATATTACAAAACTAAACCAAAGTCAAGATTGTACAACTCTTAATATATTTTCAACATCCGCCCTCAATCTTGACCTTTGAATAAATCAAGCATTCTCATTTTAGAACATAAAAAATTGTGGTGATTTATCCCAAGAGATTTTGTAAAGATAGCAGAAGTATTTTCAGCCGAAGGAGTTTTAGAGACTTTTAACACACCCACACTAATTAGACGACGAACTTGATGAACATCAATTTTGATGTGTTTAGTGCGTTCGTGAAAAACAGGATTATAGGCTATTTGAATTCCTGATTTGTTATCGCAAAATAGATTTACAGGAAGTAAATCTTTTAACTGTAAATCATCTAGAATTTTCAAAATCCAAACAATTTCACGACCAGTAGCAGCCATTGCCCGATATTCAGATTCAACGGAGGAACAAGAAACAGTATTTTGTTTCTTACTTCTCCACGAAATCATACAATTTCCAAAAACAAACAATAACTCGTAACAGACCGTCGAGTAGAAAGACACTTACCCCAATCAGCATCTACGAAACCTTTTAAACAGAAATTATCTGACTTGGTGAAGCTAACACCTCTTCCGGGAGAAAGCTTCAAGTATCTAAGCACTCTAAGGGCAAGTTTCAAGTGAGATTGTCTAGGAGCATACATAAATTGGCTAAGGCAATGTACCGTAAAAGCTATATCTGGTTGAGTAGCTAACAAATATATTAACCTACCAATTAATCTTTGGTAACCAGAAAAATTAGTCAAAGGAAGATCTTTAGAGTTGTTAGAATCGGTGACCACCATGTTCATATCCATGGGTGTACTACAAGGTTTACACCCAAGATAACCAAAATCATTAAGCAATTCTAAACAATATTTCCTTTGTGACATACAAACACCATCAATGCAATCTAAAATTTCAATACCCAAGAAAAATTTCAATTTCCCTAAATCTTTTATAAGAAATTGTCTTTTCAACTGACCTTTTACTTTATTTATTTCATCTAAACTATTACCAGTCAATACAATGTCATCAACATAGACTAGTAAAGCAAGAAAAACAGAACCATAAATTTTAGTAAAGAGAGAGTAATCACTTTCACTTTGAACAAAACCACAGTCAATAAGGCACGTAGATAGCTTAGCATACCATTGTCGAGGAGCCTGTTTCAATCCATACAAAGGTTTAACAAGTTTACACACTTTATGATCATCAGAATTATAATAGCCTTCAGGTAGAGTCATATAAACATCTTCGGACAAATCCCCATACAAGAAAGCATTATTAACATCTAATTGACAAAGACTCCATTTAAACTATACAGCTAAAGCCATAATACATCTTACTGTTACCATTTTGACTACTTGGGAAAAAGTTTCATCATAGTCAATACCCTCTCTTTGACTATAACCCTTAGCAACGAGTCTAGCCTTATATCTCTCAATCTCACCCGAGGACTTGTATTTTATTTTATAGATCACCATTTCTATGAAGAGCTTCCATTTCCTCATTCATAGCATTTATCCAATTAATATCATTACAAGCTTCTTTAAAAGTTTTGGGTTCAACAGATTTATTAAGACTATAAACAAAACAAAAATTCTCATTACTAAGACAAGAATAATTCACCGCCCATATTTGACCTTTCCCTCTACCACAAAGTCATCAAACTTTCTCGAAAAATTTGATACTCTAGCAGATTTTCTAGAAGAATGAGAAGTAGAGGAAAAAGGTTGAGATAGATTTCCCTCAGAATTGGAACCTAAATTTAAATTTTGGTCATTAACAAGCTCAACATTAGCATCACATGGCCGACTGGCAGCCACATCGGTGCTACTCAGTGGCCGCCGTCCTATATTTTTTTCAAAATCACTTCCAGATGACATGGAAGTGCCTTGATTAATGCAGTCATTTGACCGATTATTATACAAAATCAAAAAATTAATTAACTTAGTATTCAATTACTATAGTTATATTCAACACACATCGTCTCCCCCAAGCGATTGCGCTACATTGCCACCAAGCGTCACCAACGGTCTGTCGCCCTTGTGTTCGTTCTATTCGTCCTTGTGTTCATCCATTGACCACCACCGTCTTATGTTCGATTTTTGCATCTTGTAGATGGTTTTATGTTTTTATAGTTTAGGTAGTGGATTCAAAACCCCATAATTGATTTCTGATTGTCACCATGTGTGGAAAATTTAAAACCACTTCTTGAAATCAAGGTAAGATTTTGATATTACCAATTAGTTTTCATTACATGTAAAGCCTGTATCCCGGTACGATTTAAGTTATTAATTTAATTTTCTCTTAATGTTTTTTTTTAACGGGATTAGGCGGCAAAGACCTAAAACGAATTAGTTTTGTGAAAGTTGATTCATTTGTTAAATCCTAACTCATTTGGGTAGAAATGGAATTGCTTTGGAAGTCTAGGGGCTAAAAGTGAAACTTTGATAAATGGCTTGCATGGGGATCGGCCCATAAGGAACCGACCCCCTCTTCCCTCTCGTTTTCTTCTCACGCAAACAACAAACCACAAACCCTAGCACCTCCCTTCTTCTTTTTTGCTGCCATCGTCGAAGCACCCCAACGTCACCGCCAACCACCGCCCAAACCACCAGCACCGCCGCCGCTGGTTGCTGCCGGCGAGGGGAGGAGTAGCGAGAGGGAGAGAGAGAGGGAGCCGGCGTCGGGACGCGAAGGAGTCGGGATCTCGTGTGTTTGCGGCTGCATTTTTCTCGAGAGGTAAGGCTTCTTCTTCTTGTTTTCCCATTCGTCGTCATTCTATCACGGCGAAGCCACCACCGCCGCCGCAGCCATGGCCGCCGTCGGTGTGCCGCCGGCATGCACCACCATTCCGGTGGCTGTGACGTGCAGGTTGGGCTGCTATTAGGACGTGGGTGGGTGTGTGTGGCCCGGGTTTTGTTGGTTGGATCGTTCTTTTCGCCGCGCCGGGGGTTTTGTGCCAAACCACCCCCACCGTACGTGGTGGCTGCCGCCCCCACGCTTTCGCCAGCCACCACTGCCTGAGATGGCAGTGGGTGGTGCTTGGTTAGTTCAGCCACTAGTTGCCTAAGCCTTAAACCTAAAGCATGAAACCTTAAACCGAAATCAACGTTATCATTTTATGTGAAAAACGCCTAATCTGCCGTTGTTTTGTAAAATCCGTAGTTTATTCTAGGAAGCTCGGGTTGAGGTGAAACCAGTGCACAATTTTCCCAAATTGTGTCTACTGAGTTTCATATGTTTGCGGAAAAATAAATTCGGCTTCTAGCTAGGACCAAATTGACAATTAGTGCAGACTGGTCCGAAATTCACAGTTTGGATAGTCGGTCTTAGGAAATTCATATAAAATAGTAGGGACCTCGTATGAACGCGTGTGATATGTCCCTGGAAACCTAATACATAGAACTTTCAGACCATGGAATTATATTTCTGGTTTGATGGGTTTAAGGGGGGTTAAATAGGTCACGAACAGACCTGCAAATCTGGACCAAAAGCTGGAAAATGCACGTTTAGACTTGTAGTTGTAATTTCGGGTTAGGACTTCACTTTGACACTTTGTAACACTTCTTTAGGTGAAAAGAAGTGAGTTGGAGTTGGCGGGTTCTTGTTGCTGTTCGTGGAGCTCAGCTTTGCTTTTCGAGGTGAGTTCTCTCACTGCGTAGGATAGGGGTTATATGTGTATTCCGGTAGCTTGTGTGTTAGCTGAATTGTTGTGTGTAGTACTAGGCTGAATTAATGTCTAGTATAATACTTTCAGTGTTGTATAAAACTCGGGGAGACCGAGGACTCGGGGAGACCGAGGAATACGTACACGGGTGTTGTATGAACTCGGGGAGACCGAGGGATACATGCACAGGTGTTGTATGAATTCGGGGAGACCGATGGATATATGCATAGGTGTCTTGCATGAGTTTGTTTGTTTAAGATATGTTCTTAAAACTGGCATGTAATGTTTGTATTTGTCTATCTGCTGATAGGGGTGGTGTGTATATGATTGCTATGTTGCGTATGTGTTTGAATTCACTAAGCTTCGTGCTTACTCTTTCCCTATAAATTACTGTTTCAGGTACGAGTGGCAGTAAGGCATGACGGTACACACTGGCGCGTTGAGAAGACTTTTATCATTTTTACTTTGAGACATTATGTTTATACTATTTACATTTTTCCGCTGTGTTAATTGATTCGGTTATTTAACTTAACGAGATTTGGATAAACGTTTGATTGGATTTAAATACTTATGGTTTTATTTTAAATAAAACGTTATTTTTAAAAGTTCAAATTTATTGTAATTTTTGGGACGTTACAACTTGGTATCAGAGCACAGCTTGAGCGAATCAAACACATTTCGGTGTGTTTGAACTCAAGTTTGCGGCTATGGAGTTTTCTTTTAAAAATTTGAGAAAATAAAAGAAAGGAAAAGTACGTTTTAGAGACAGTGATCGAAGGCGCAGTGTGTACAGTCAGCCGATGCCAAGGGAAAAGGTAGAGTACTTAGTGTAATTTATTACTTTCTAGAACATAGGAGTATGTATGCTAGATTGCCTGGTGCTTATTACACTGTTCTGCATGAGTGCATGGTTATTACTTGCTAGTAGGAATTTATGCTAGTCTTGATAGGTTGTTAAGTGAATGCCTTTTAAGTTGTATGCAGTAGGAACCAAATAGCCTTAGAATGTTTGATTTAGTTCTATTGCGCAGCTCTTGTTTGAGTCTAACCGTTGTGGGATAGAATCTTTTATTCGAATGTCTATCTGATTTCACACTGTATGCGACTGTGCATTCGCGAGGCGACTCGTCATGACTAGTGGAGATTTCGTCATAGCAAGGGTAGTGGGATGGGGTGAAATTCCTAGTGAGCTAGGAAGAGTGTTGACATATGCTGGTACGGGCATATGGGTTTAACTGTCGGCAAGGGACTACTTGGGCACTCCGAAATGGGACTCGAAACGAGCAAGGATAGGTGTGGAGGGTAGTAGTAGAGCTCCTACTATCTGAAGCACAGGATCCGTGCTCGAGTCGGGGAAAGTCACGGAGAATCCGAGGAGTTGAGCGTGAGCGTAGTTAGCAGGATTTATTGTGTGCTAATAAATCGTTGTAATAATTACCCAGAATGGCCATCACAAGAAGGAACAACAATGCTGAACCAGGTGCTGGTACTGGATTTACTGCTGAGCAGATTCGTGAGATGATTGCGGCTAAGGTGACGCATGCTATTGGGGAGGCGATCCCCGAGATTATTACCGCCATTCGTAATGAGGTAGTAGTGTTGATGGAGGAGCGCACCGCGGCGATTCCACCCCCTGCTGGTGGGCAGCCCCGAGCGAGAGAGTTTCAGTATCGGGATCTCTCTGCTTGTTCTCCTCCTTTGTTCAAGGGAGACTCGAACCCGATCGTCAGTATGCGCTGGATCTCGGATATGGAGTGCGCATTCCTTACCAGTAGCTGTCCTGAGAATCTGAAGGTTCGCTTCGCGGTGAATCTGTTACGAGACGGAGCGAAAGACTGGTGTGCTACAGCTTTGACGCTTAATGAGCGCACTACTTTGACCTGGGAGGAGTTCGTCGTACGTTTTTGTGCGGAGTATGTGCCTCCAGTGGAGATGGAGAGAATTGCTAAAGAATTCTTGGAGCTCACTCAGACTACGGAGACCGTGAAGGAAATGAACCAAAAGTTCACGGAGATGGCACTATTCTGTCCTCAGTATGCTGCTTCTGAGGACTTGAAGATGACGCGGTACAAGGATATGTTACGTACCGAGATCAGGGAGTTCGTGAGTACTGCGCAGTATGTTTCACTTGCTGCGATGATGGAGGCTGCCCGGAGACGGGAACTTGAGTTGGAGACGCAGGCCAAGAAGAGGAAGGCGGTGCAGACCGTGGCACCGATATCGGCTGTTCCAAAGAAAACGAGGTTTTCGGACTCGCGCTCGAGTCAAAGAAGCAGTAAGTTTAAGCCCAGAGATAGTAACGGAAAGAGAGATGACAAATGTTTCAAGTGTGGTCAGGTGGGACACTACGGTCGTGACTGCAGGGTATCACTGATGGTCTGTTTTAACTGCAAACAGACGGGACACGTGAAGGCCAATTGCCCGAATCCGAGGGTTGCCGATGGGGGTGGGGCACAAGGAGCTCCTGCGGCTGCTCCTTTGCGTATTACGGATGGTCGTGTGGGTCAGGCTGGGACCGAGACGGCCCAAGGTAGAGTTCATCAACTGAAGGCGGATGAGGCACAGGCTACGCCTAAAGTGGTGACAAGTATATTTCATCACTTGAATTTATTGGTTACTGATTTTATATGTGGTTACATTCTGCTTAAACTGTATGATCAAGTACGTTCTTAGTTAACTCAGTGCCTGTTGTGGTGATGTTTGATAGCGGGGCTACTCATTCTTTCGTGTCTCACACTTTTAGTGAGCGTTTGGGCCGTAGTGTAGGACGATTATGCTGTCCACTTGTAGTCAAGGTTGTTGATGATAGGACCTTGACGGTTGCTGACGTGTATCGTGGGTGTACTTTGGAAATCTTTGGTGTGAGATTCCCTATTGATTTGATTCTGATCGCTATACGTGAGTTGTGTATGATTGTGGGCATGGATTGGATAGATGCTTTCGATGCAGAGATTGTTTGTCGTCGCAAACAAGTACGAGTTCGAACCCCAAGCGGGGGAGAACTGCTAGTTCAGGGCGACTCGCCCAGGCGGACCTCAGCGATATGTTCGGCTGCGAGGGCTCGGAGGTACTTACAGCACAATGGCCAGGGATATTTAGCTTATGTGATAGACACACGCGGCGACGAAGAGAAGAAGACTGCGGAGGACGTGCCAGTTATACGGGAGTTGCTGACGTATTTCATGATGACTTACCGGGGGATACCTCCCGAGCGACAGGTAGAGTTCCGCATTGACTTAATCCCGGGTGCTGCTCCGGTGGCCAAGGCACCTTACCGCCTGGTTCCACCGGAAATGAAGGAGTTGTACACTCAGTTGCAGGAACTTCTCGAAAAGGAGTTCATCAAGCCGAGTTGTTCACCGTGGGGAGCCCCGATTCTATTTGTGAAGAAGAAGGACGGGTCCCAACGGATGTGTATAGACTACCGTGAGTTGAAAAAGCTTACGGTGAAGAACCGTTATCCTCTATCAAGGATCGATGACTTGTTCGGCCAGCTACAGGGAGCCTCGTGGTTCTCTAAGATTTATTTGAGATCGGGGTATCCTCAGATGCGGGTGAGAAGCGAGGATACGGAGAAGACGGCATTTCGTACACGTTATGGCCATTACGAGTTTGTGGTGATGCCTTTCGGGCTCACCAATGCACCATCAGCGCTCATGGACCTCATGAACAGGGTGTGTAGCCCGATGCTGGACCGGTCGGTGATTGTGTTCATCGACGACATTCTCGTGTATTCGAAGTCGAAGGAAGAAGCATGAGACGCAATTGCGAGAAGTTTTGGAAGTTTTGAGACGGGAGAAGCTTTATGCTAAGTTCTCCAAGTGTGAGCTCTGGTTACGAGAGGTCCAATTCCTAGGACATGTCGTGAATCAGAAGGGGATTATGGTCGATCCGGCCAAGATTACCACAGTAATGCGGTGGGAGGTGCCGAAGACCCCCACTGAAGTGCAGAGTTTTCCTACAACAACAGCTTCTATTCCAGTATTGGCAGGCCGCCGTACGAGAGGTTGTATGGTGGGAAGTGCAGGACGCCCATTTGCTGGGGCGAGGTTGGTCAGCGAGTATTGGGGAGCACTGATATTGTGTTGAAGACGACTGAGATGATACAAGCGGTGCGGGACCGCTTAGTTACTGCACAGAGTCGGCAGAAGAGTTACGCCGACAGGAGACGATCAGACTTGGAGTTTCAGGTGGGAGATTATGTTTTGCTGAAGGTTTCGCCCTGGAAAGGGGTAATTCGGTTTCGTAAACGGGGAAAGTTGGGGCCCCGTTACATTGGACCTTACAAGGTCATTGCTCGAGTGGGAAAGGCAGCTTACCGCTTAGAGTTACCGGACGAGCTGAGCTTGATCCACAACACATTCCATGTGTCTTAGTTGCGGAAGTGTGTGGTGGATGAGTCAGCAGTAATTCCTCTTGAGGATATCCAGATTGACGAGCGGCTTAACTACGTAGAGAAGTCGATTGCTATTTGTTGGTTCCCAAATTCAAGTAACAATATAGAAACAAACAGTTGTATTGAATGGTTTGAGAAGAGTTTACAATATAGGAATTAAGAACACTCTCTCTCTCTTAGTGAACGTATATGTGTAAAATAGAGTTAGGAGGCTTAACCTAAAGTTCTCACAAACAAGACTTTATAACCAATACAACAATTGGTTATTTACAATTTTAGCCCTTGACACTCAACAAATACAAATAAGTCCTTGACACTATTTCTTTATAAAACATTCATATAAATTAGGGGCTAATTAAAGCTAACACTATTATTGAGAGGAAGACGAAGACTTTGCACAACAAGGTAATTAGCTTGGTGAAAGTTCAGTGGCAACACTGAAAGGGTTCTGAGTGGACTTGGGAACCCGAAGCTGAGATGCGGGAGAACTATTCGCGGACATAGACTTCGAGGACGAAGTCTAATTCAAGCGGAGGAGAGTTGTAAAGCCCATATCCCGGTATGATTTAAGTTATTAATTTAATTTTCTCTTAATGTTTTTTTTAACGGGGTTAGGCGGCAAAGACCTAAAACGAATTAGTTTTGTGAAAGTTGATTCATTTGTTAAATCCTAAATCATTCGGGTAGAAATGGAATTGCTTTGGAAGTCTAGGGGCTAAAAGTGAAACTTTGATAATGGCTTACATGGGGATCGGCCCATAAGGAACCGACCCCCTCTTCCCTCTCGTTTTCTTCTCACGCAAACAACAACCCACAAACCCTAGCACCTCCCTTCCTTTTTTTTGCTGCCATCGCCGAAGCACCCCAACGTCACCGCCCAAACCACCAGCGACGCCGCCGCTGGTTGCTGTCGGCGAGGGGAGGAGTAGCGAGAGGGAGAGAGAGAGAGGGAGCCGGGGATCGGGATGCGAAGGAGTCGGGATCTCGTGTGTTTGCGGCTGCATTTTTCTCGAGAGGTAAGGCTTCTTCTTCTTGTTTTCCAATTCGTCGTCATCCTATCACGGCGAAACCACCACCGCCGCCGCAGCCATGGCTGCCGTCGGTGAGCCGCCGCCATGCACCACCATTCCGATGGTTGTGACGTGCAGGTTGGACTGCTATTAGGACGTGGGTGGGTGTGTGTGGCCCGGGTTTTGTTGGTTGGATCGTTCTTTTCGTCGCGCCGTGGGTTTGTTGCCAAACCACCACCACCGAACGTGGTGGCTGCCGCCCCCACGCCGTCGCCGGCCACCACTGCCTGAGATGGCAGTGGGTGGTGCTTGGTTAGTTCAGCCACTAGGTGTCTAAGCCGTAAACCTAAAGCATGAAACCTTAAACCGAAATCAACGTTATCATTTTATGTGAAAAACGCCTAATCTGCCGCTGTTTTGTAAAATCCGTAGTTTATTCTAGGAAGCTCGGGTTGAGGTGAAACCAGTGCACAATTTTCCCAAATTGTGTCTACTGAGTTTCATATGTTTTCGGAAAAATCAATTCGGCTTCTAGCTAGGACCAAATTGACAATTAGTGCAGACTGGTCCGAAATTCACAGTTTGGATAGTCGGTCTTAGGAAATTCATATAAAATAGTAGGGATCTCGTATGAACGCGTGCGATATGTCCCTGGAAACCTAAGACATAGAACTTTCAGACCATGGAATTATATTTCTGGTTTGATGGGTTTAAGGGGGGTTAAACAGGTCACGAACAGACCTGCAAATCTGGACCAAAAGCTGGAAAATGCACGTTTAGACTTGTAGTTGTAATTTCGGGTTAGGACTTCACTTTGACACTTTGTAACACTTCTTTAGGTGAAAAGAATTGAGTTGGAGTTGGCGAGTTCTTGTCGCTATTCGTGGAGCTCAGCTTTGCTTTTCGAGGTGAGTTCTCTCACTGCGTAGGATAGGGGTTTTATGTGCATTGCGGTAGCTTGTGTGTTAGCTGAATTGTTGTGTGTAGTACTAGGCTGAATTAATGTCTAGTATAATACTTTCAATGTTGTATAAAACTCGGGGAGACCGAGGACTCGGGGAGACCGAGGAATACGTACACGGGTGTTGTATGAACTCGGGGAGACCGAGGGATTCGTGCACAGGTGTTGTATGAATTCGGGGAGACCGATGGATATATACATAGGTGTCTTGCATGAGTTTGTTTGTTTAAGATATGTTCTTAAACTGGCATGTAATGTTTGTATTTGTCTATCTGCTGATAGGGGTGGTGTGTATATGATTGCTATGTTGCGTATGTGTTTGAATTCACTAAGCTTCGTGCTTATTCTTTCCCTATAAATTACTGTTTCAGGTACGAGTGGCAGTAAGGCGTGACGGTACACACTGGCGCGTTGAGAAGACTTTTATCATTTTTTACTTTGAGACATTATGTTTATACTAATTACATTTTTCCGCTGTGTTAATTGATTCGGTTATTTAACTTAACGAGATTTGGATAAACGTTAGATTGGATTTAAATACTTATGGTTTTATTTTAAATAAAACGTTATTTTTAAAAGTTCAAATTTATTGTAATTTTTGGGACGTTACATTACACTATAACAATCTTGATATTCATGTTTAACCTGGTGTATAACGACGATTCTCCCAAATTTTCCCTAAACGTGAATTTTGAATTCAATTAGGTTAAAAGATTTGTAAAATTTCATCTTATTCGTTGTTTTTCTTAATGTTGGCATATATATGATCACGAGATTTGGGTGCCACTTCAACAACAACTTATGGTTTAAGTTATTTCCATTTTGTGAATCTGGAATACTTCTTCAAATGCCATGCCATCATTTTATGTCTCAAAGAAATAACTTGTTCTAGCTTATGGCGACTTGTAATCCTTTTGTAGATTAGTTTCACGTGAAATTGGAAAGACAAAATTTAATTAGTTCTATGTATATAGGTGAGAAATAACTTTTCATTTATTAGTTAATTGGAGGAGATTATTTGGTCTATCTCACTGCTTTCTGTTAGTATGAAATTATCCTTTTAAGGTTTTCTATCTAATCAACTTTATGGTTTGTGAAATGAAATGCTTTGTTAGAATATCTGAAGAAGGCTAGAGGGATGCAAGAAGGGAATGACCACATACATCAGAATGAAATGCTTATGAAATATTTTCTTTTTAAGTCTATTTACTGTTGTGCAAAAAGTTGCACGATATGGATTAGGATAGTTGATTACCATTGTAACGTAGTCTCATGTGTGCTTGTTAGCTTGGTTTTACTTTATTGGTTTTGCTTTATTGGTTTATTAGTCTTAAATATGTTTTGGTTTTGAATTGAAACGCCACCCTTTTATTATTTAATATGCATTATATATACGATACAATGTCCAACAAAACAAATCAAAATTTTTAAAAAAATCGAATTTTACCGACGGGTTAGTGACGGATTTTCCGTCGGAAATAATTTTTTTTACCTCGGTGATCCGTCGGTAATTGGTAACCGCCGGTGAAACTTGTCGTCGGTAAACCCAAGGTTATTTGTCGCCAAACGTGGTTGTCAGAAATCCGTCGCTAATATCCGTTAGAAATTCGTTAGAAAATCACATCCCTACGAATAGCGACAGCCTATCACGGATGGATTTCCGACGGATCCGCCTTTCACTGACGGATTACCGACAGAAAATATTTGTCGGTGATTAGAGTTTGTTTTGTAGTGGAATATTTACAGTTAGTGGAGTTAACAAAGAAGATGGAAATGGTTGTAGAGGAGGCAAGGGGGGTCGACACAGCAAGAGGAGCGTTATATGGCCCATTTGGAGACCGAAAGGAAGTGCAATGCGGATTTGCATACTGAACAAGTCAGACATGCTACCCAGTTAGATGAGCAACTCACATTGTCATAGTTTGTTGCTTTAATGTAGCGGCAACGCTGCACCCCATACTATTTTTTGAATTGTATGAATTTGGAATTGTTTAAATTTTTTATTTTGAATTTGTTGGGTTGTTTTGGTTTATTAATTTAAATTATGGGTAGGTATGTATTCATATAAAATACACGAAATACAACTTTTTTAACTAACTTTTTTATTTCTTTTAAAAATCAGCGACAAATTAATATTTTGGTAATCGGTCGCTAATAATTCGTCGCTGATGGCATCCATTGCTAATCCGTCGCTATTGGCACATGTCGTTAATCTGTCGCTAATGTTACTCCTTCATTGACCCATCACTAGTGGAGTCTGCCATGGATCCATCCATGATCCTTCGTTGATTGTATCACCCACGACTTTGTCACCAACAGACTTTCAGCAACGCCCTAGCGACAGACACCTTTAGCGAATGATCATTATGTCACTGATAGAGTGAATTTTTGTCGTGGATTGTCGTGGTGTGTCAATAAGACATCCTCTGGGTTGTAATTGTGTTGGTCATGCTATTGGGGGACGCATGCTTAATTGTTTTCTCTGCCACAAATTTCTTAGGGGTTGTTTGGTTCACATAATTCATAGAAATTTGATGGAATTGGAATGGAAATTTATTTTTAACAAATTCCTTAGTGATGTTTGGGTCACGGAATGAATTTTATCAGATTTCATCGAATTCCACGATTGAAGGATTTGTTCGTTCATTAGCATATGTGAAATATTTGAATTCCATTTCGTGGCAGATGTACCATAATTTATAATTTGGTTTTAGAAAGACAAAAATAACGTTTGCATTCAATTTAACTATCACCCCCTCCCCGCCCACCCTGCCCTCACAACTCCCGTCGGCAACATATCCGCTACCACCATCGTTGCCACCACTATCATCAACTAATATCATCATTCCACCGTCACCACCCACCATCCCTACCCACATCACCACTATGCCACTATTATTTGTTGTCATAGTCGCCACCCACCCCACCCCAACCTACCCACCCCAACACCACCACACCACTGTTGTCGTCCTCATAACGGTCACCCTCAACCCCGACAGATGCAAATTTCTATTCGTTTGCGAGATTCGATTCTAATTATTGTCAACCAAATGCATGGTCAAATTCCATTCCAATTTGTTCAAAGTCAATTTGAAGGATTCCCATACCACCAAATTCCATTCCATGAACCAAGCACCCCCTTAGGGAATTGTTCAGTATTTCAACTTCTCCCCCATGATATTCCATACGTTTGTTGGATAAGGAATTCACATTATCCAAGTGCGAATGATATATGTAGAGATGATGACATCCTAGAATAGTGGATGCCTCTTTCATTTTCCCTTATTTTTGTTAACAATGTCTTTTCTTTTCTTTATTTTCTATTTGGGGTTGTATAGTTAATTCCAATGAGGGTATACATTTTTCCGTCATAGAACTACTTCTTTTTTCTTCTTATAAATATGTGTATCGATGCTTGTGGCATTAGGCTTTTTGGTTTGATCCGAAACAATGCATCTTGTTGCTCCCTTTTAACTGTCAAAGAGGTGCTTAAGGTGGAATCTGCGATGTTAATAAAAAAAAATTATTAAGTTCCATAAGGAAACAATCTTTCTATGGTAGGAGCAAGTAGAAGTGGCAATGGCTGCCAATGCTTATAACTACATCCAGAGGGATATGAAAAAGGAGAGATTTTAAACACTACCATTACAGAACCTGGTTGTGTGGATGGCCTCAAAGGTATAGGTAGGGATATATAGTTTTTTTTTAACGACGGAATATTATTTTACCAAAAAACTAGCAAGGAGCTAGAATACAGAAGAAAATCAAGAAACAGAAAAGGATTACAACTCTAGTTATCCCAAGTAAGAGTCTCCCACTTTTACTCCTATTCTTAAACCACATGATAGAATTTGACAACACCTCATAGGCGATCGTGTTAACCGGAGGTCCATTGTTTCAAAAGATAAGGGAGTTACGAAGATTCCAGATGGACCAACTATAAGCAGCGATAACGACTTCCAAGATCAGGCCCCGAGCGTTTCCTTGTCGGTAGAACAATTAAGGAACAAATGATCTTCATTCACGTGTGGAATGGCACAGGGGGCATAAGTCAGAATTTAGATCTACTCCTCTCCTGATCAGATTTCATTTCGTTGGCAGTCTACCGAGCCTCAAATTCCACAGTAGTAAGTAAAACTTCCTAGGCACCAAGTGGTTCCATTTTGTGTTATGCTTGAGGATGGTTAAGGACGAGTCGTCAATCACTTTCCCGAGCGAGGAAATATTGAACTTCCCTTCTTTTTCCAGCTTCCAGCTCAACGTCCTATTATTGAGATTAAAAGAGAATATGTCATACAAGAAGATATTATAACCTGAGACCTCTTTGTCGAGCCTCTTGATGTTATCCCATGATCTACCCGGATGACTCGTCCCTCCCCTCAAAACGAGGCCTCCATTAAGATCGAATAAGGAAGAGAAAACCCCCGGCCACACACCCTCGGTTTTGGTACGATAACGCCACCACCATTTCCCAAGCAAGGCTAAGTTAATAGCTCTAAGACTACCGATGCCCAACCCACTCTGATTTTTATTGTTGATAGTGGAACTCCAAGCTACCCACTGGATTTTCTTGTCTGCATCCCCCAGAAGAAGCGTGTTTGGACGCTTTCAAGGACTTTGATCATTTTTTTGGGGGCTTTGTACAGAGAGAAAAGGTACAACCTTGCCTAGGACCTATTTGCATACGATAAGCGTGCCTCAAACAGATTTTTGGCTAGGGATATATAGTACAAGGAATAACTCTTTTTAGATGATACTTTAATACTTTTCATTTGCTCATTATGCCTACCATTCACTACTAAAATTAGTCATATTACCGACGGCCAAAACAGTCGGTAACCGGTCGGAAACAGTCTTTACCGACAGTTTTACGACGGGAAATGACCGTGGGTAAAAACTTGGTCGGTAATAGTTAGCGACTGTTTATCGACGGCATTTACCAACTGCTTTCCGACTGTTTCAATTACCGAAGGCTTTCCGATGGTGTCTACTAGCGACGACTTTCCGACTGTTCACGAAATTTTTCGACGGCTAATATTACCGACGGCTTTCCGACTGGGTTTTTAAAAATACTTTTTAAATTTACCGACTGCTTTCCGACTGTTTTTAAAAAACTGCTTATATTTACCGACAGTTGCCCAGCCCGTAAACCGTCGGTTTCGGATTTTTTAAAAACATTTTAAAATACTGTTTTTGTTGCAATTTAATCTGTCTATATATATATATATATATATATATATTATATAATGCTACATACAAAATTCATAAATATTCCATAAATTCAACCCAAATTTTACCGAAAATCCGTACATATATCAAACCAAGTTCATACATATATCAAATCCATAAATGTATCAGATCCATAAATGTATCAAATCCAAAAATGTATGAAATTATTCCTACGATAAGCATCATAAGTAACAACTCCCTCCTCATACAACATCTTCAGCTCGTCTATTAATGGCCTAAGAAATACATCCAGATTCTGACCAGGGTTCTTTCTTACCGGAATGACCAATGCAAGTTTAACGTATGACTCTTTCAAACACATCCACGAAAGTAAATTATAGATGGTAAGAAAAACGGGTAACATATCTTTAATGATGGGGAGTAGTCGATTAAAGGTCGACTCGGGTACGTTACAATCTGACTTCCAATTCAATAACCTTGTAACCGCTTGTAATTTGGAATAATTCCGACACCCACCCCACAAGGGCTCATCAGCAGCTTGTAACATATCATAAAATCCTTGTGCGGATGGATTTGGGACTTGTTCTTCCCAATTTGAACGCATATACATTGTTGGATTGGAAAAACGCGTTGGAGAGAAGTTATCCATTATCATCTGAGTGCAACCATCAACACTACCATCTTCCATCGCATTGGAACATTGCCCCACGTGTTGAGACGGGACATTCGTTTCCCCATGTGCCCACCAAGTTGTATAATCCCGCATGAACCCGTGTCTCATCAAGTGCAGCCTAACATCATCTCTTGTTGTGTAGTGAATATTTTTGCATTTGACACAGACATTTGATATGAAGTACTATCTCGTGACCCACAGTCTTCCTTTCAACACATCCACGCACTATGCTAGAAAAAGCTAAGTCCAAAAAATTACTGAGGTTGCGGCAATATTCTTCACTAAGTGTTAGTACACAATGTATCCAAGATTTAGGGGTAATTGTATTAGTCAAAGGTCAAAGTCAACATTCAATTAGGTTTGGTCAAAGGGTATTTAAACCCCATTTGTTAGGGTTTTGGAGTGAGAGGTCATTTGTGTCTAGCCACCAAAGTGTGTGTGAGAATGTGGCCTCCAAAAGGGAAATTGTTCTTAATTCTCATCTTCTACATTTCTCAATCAAATACAAAGATATTGTGCTTAATATTGTTACCTGATTATTCTCAATTGGTATCAGAGCCTAGCAGTGAAGAATTTGTGCATCATTCATCGTATTTTTATCAATTTTTTGAGAAATTGAAGTTTTGTTGGGTTTTTGAGATTTTATTGAATTTTTCCAGAAATTTAGGAATTGTTTGGAGTTTGGATTGATTCAAGTTTATAGATCCACTTTAGTTGTTGTTTGGAACGATTTGCAAGTTACAAAATCATTTTTCATCAACAAATCATATTTCTGGAAAAACAAAATCTTCAACAGTTTGTGTTCATCGCTAAGGTTTATAAAGATTTAATCGATCTGGAGTTTTGTAGTGTTTTAATCGATTTTGATGTCCCAGAACGATTCGTTGTGAAATTTCGAGCATACCACAACTTTCAGATCTGGAAAATCGGCAAGAAATGAGCGAGATATATGTGTTGAAAGTGTCACTGGAAACTGGGTAACCTTCGCCGGTAAAACGAAATCTCGCCGGAAAAACGTTTTCTTCGCCGGAATCTTCATCGGAGTCGCAACTCAAGTGAAGTCGCAACCAAAAATCACCGGGAAGTCGCAACTGTTGCGACATCGCAACGAAATCGCAACAGCTGAAGTCGCAACTTCAGTTGCGACATCTTCGCCGGAAAAACGTGGTTCGCCGGAAAATCGCATTCTCGCCGGAACCGTTGAATAATCTCGATT
Organism: Saussurea involucrata; assembly: GCA_033807775.1. Taxonomy (NCBI): domain Eukaryota; kingdom Viridiplantae; phylum Streptophyta; class Magnoliopsida; order Asterales; family Asteraceae; genus Saussurea; species Saussurea involucrata. Next base: position 54,776,207 of record CM066313.1, on the reverse strand, counting down.
TATAAGTTGGAAATAGTTTCTTGATGTTCTGAAATCGTAAATAAACGAAAAGAATCTGTTTTGGTCGTAAGAAAGTGAGGAAATCGACGTAAAAACAAAACCCAGATCTGAAGTTGGTGATGATGAACAGTACTAACGGACTTCCGTTAGTACTCCGTTATGTTTCTGACATATTTGGTCCTTTTCCGTTAGTTGTCTTTAGAAACAGTTAGTTTGTCCGTTTATTTTGTTAATTTTTATTTCTTTTTAGTCCTAAGTTAGTTAGAGTCAGTTAGTTTAGGTTAGTCAATTTTTGTTAACTTTTTCGTTAGTTTTCCCGTTAAGTTTATTTCATTTTTAGTCCTTCCCTTAACAGTCCGTTAAGTCCTGTTAGTAAGTTTTAGAATCTGTCAATTTTCGTCCTTGGACTTTAAGTTTCAGTATTAAGTCAATTTTAGTCCCTCTAGTTTTAACTTTAGATTTTTTACAGTTTTAGTCCCTAGATTTTTAAGTTTTAGATTTTTACTTTTTTAGTCCTTAGAGTTTATTTTTCTTTTAGGATTTTTCATTTTTGGTCCTTTGAGTCGTAACTTTAGGATTTTTGTCATTTTTAGTCCTTGTCTTTTATTAGTGGTAGTATTTTACACTTTTAGTCCTTATTTTTCGTTTTAGTTTCGTAAGTTGTCAGTTTTAGTCCTTATTCTTCTTTTTTTGTCGTTTTTATCAGTTTTTGCCTACAATTAAACGTAACTGATATATCTTTTTCGTGTTTTGCAGGTTTGTCGATTTAAAGTCCAGTTTTCCGCATTAATTTTTTCGAAATTAATTTCTGGGAGACAAATTTACAATTCAAAATTTATTTTTGAGAATATTTTTCTGACTTTAATAGATATTTTTTCTCTGATCGTACAAGCGCACAAATTCTGCTTCTCACGAAGTATCTGTTAACGATCCGACATTTTTTTTTCAGGTAACAATGGATGATTATTCAATGGATGATTATTCATTGGATGATTATCTCATGCTAGAATATATGGGTTGGAATGATTCATCAACAGACAAACCCAAGACAAGCTCAGAGGAAACTGTTACTCTCAAGGACAAGATGTCAACTCCTGAAGCAAAAGTTGAATCACAAGCAGTTGATCTAAATGAGAAACTCAAAAACGCGCATAAAATAATAGAATCTCAAAGAAAAGTAATCATTGACCATAACATGTTAAAAGATGATTTGAAAAAGGAACGGGTTGAAATCGAAAAATCACGAACTTATTTCCGAAGAAGAATGGATGAAATGGGAGAAAGTGTAAGAATTGCTGAAAATAGGAAGAATGAACTTGAACAAATGCTGCGATCTTACAAAGATATTAATAACGAATTGTCTGAAAAGGCAAGTGATCTAGAAGCGAAACTGTATGAACTTGGTCAATCTGAGCAAACAATTTTTCTAAACACTCCAAAGAAATTCAGATATTACAATTCGAAATGGGGTTTGGGATATGACAATCCTCATTATTTGGATAATGCTTTGAAAAAGGCACCTTGTTTATACAAGTTTCAATGGCTTAAGTATCTAAAAGATCCTAAATTCAAGATCAAATGGCTTAATGAAGAGGAACAAGGAGTTGAGGAAGAAATCAAAAGAAAGACAACTGTAACCATGCAACTTCGTTATATTTATGATCAAGCAAATAGGAAGGCAATGCAAGATAAGAAAACCTTGCCTAATGACTATTTTGAAAGCTATATCGTTCAGCCACCAAAGGGAACTGTGTCAACACCCGTTTCTGAAGGAAAAATATATTATCCTCCTTTGGTACTCGAACAGAAGCTTGCCGATCTTGAGTTGAGTATTAAAAGCAAAATTGAAGAAGTCAGAAATGACGATCAACTCGCTTTTGATATTGAAAAGGAAGTCATGCTTACAGTTCTTTTAAACAGTGAGAGAGAGAAATCTGAAAAGAAGTTTTCTGATTTTTCCAAGAAATCAGTTGAGGAAAAGAAAGTTGTTGAACTTAGATGCTTAAAACTTTCACAACAAGTTTCTGATTTTGAAAAGGTCTTATTTTTAGAAAAGGAAAAGCTTGAGAAAAAGATGTCTAAGTTTGACATTGAAAGAAAAGCTTTTGAATCAAAAAGTGTTGAGCTTTCACTGAAAATATCTAATTTGGAGAATGAATTAGACATCGAAATAAAAGAATCTGAAAAGAAGAAAATTAAAGATTTTCAAGCAAAAAGTGTGAAAGATGTCTATTCAGATGAAAGAAAGGTGTTTCAGGCTGAAATCTCAAAACTCACAAGGAGATTATCTGCTTTAGCAACGGAAGCTATGAAAGAACAGAAGATCAAATCTGATCTACAGAAGAAATTTGATTACCATGCTGCTTCAAGTTCAGATACTCCTATCTTTAAGCCTGTCAAGATGGTTTGGAGAGCAAAAGGCCCAACTCCTGAAAAAGATGCCCCAAAGTCATCTGTTCCTCCACCTAAGGTGAACAAAAAGAACAACGCTCCAAAAGGTAAGTCTTTTGTTAAACCTAATCTTGTTTATTCTGCAAATCATTTGCTTAGGTTAGCACAAAAGCAAATATGTTGTTCTTATTGTGGAACTCATGATTTTGTTAAGAAAGAAGATGTTCAGTACTGGTATGGTACTTACAATATTCCTTCAAATCGAACTGCACATAACAAGCCAGGACCCAATTGGCAATGGGTACCAAAATCTACTTAATCTGTTTTGCAGGTTTATCATGTGTGGTGCTGATTGTCAGAACTATACAAACACATGACTGGGAAACAGAAGAGAATTGTGCAGATTTGAAGAAGAATACATGTGCTGAAACTACTTGCATAATTTCAGGGGGAGAGATTCTAAACTTTTGATTGTTTGTGCTTATTGATATATCTTTCTACATGATTAATGGTTTTTGAATACTTCAGTTCAGAACCCGCTTTCCAAATAGATTATGGTTTCTAAACACATCAGTTTAGAACCCGGATTTCAACGATTTTAATGGTTTCTGAATACTTCAGTTCAGAACCCGCTTTTCAAAGAGATTATGGTTTCTAAACACATCAGTTTAGAACCCGGATTTCAATGAGTTTATGGTTTCTGAATACTTCAGTTCAGAACCCGCTTTTCAAAGAAATAATGGTTTCTGAATAATTCAGTTCAGAACCCGTACTTCAAAGAGAATTTGACTTCTGATCATATCAGATCAGGACTCGTGCTTAATCTTAAAAAAAAATAACCTTTGACTGTTACATGTGCTGATTTTGTCAAATTAAGATTTTTGCAGATTTTGAGGGGGAGCTTATCCGATTTTAAATCAGTCGATCATAATTTGAGGGGGAGATAATACTGATAACTGTAAGTATCTTCTGAACTTCATCTGAGATTGTTTGAAAGAAGGACGACTTTCAAGCATGAAAAACCTGTTCTTAAATGTTCAAACCACTTCTCTAATTCAAACAGATTTTATAATTTTAGAAGTGTGATTTTAAATGTTTTTCATGATTATCTCAGATTATATCATTGTTTCTGACCGTGTGTTTCTAAAGATTAATACATACACACCGGTTCAGCTTCATATTGACTTTGTTATTACCACGTCTCAAAACGAAACAACTTTATCGATGGTAATACTCCCGTTTGAATTTCCAATTTTGTTGAGCATCATACATTCATTTCAGCGTGAGAACTTAAACGTTTCATTCAAAGATTGTTTATATTTGTTCATATAAACAAATTTCAATTCTTTGATTCCCTAACCGTACATGAATATCCTTCATATTTGATCTGATTGATAACAAGTCTTTCAAATTCATTTCATTCATTCAATATTCTTGTTGTGTGAAATCTTCAACGTTCAAATGCTCAAATATTTCATGATATAATTGAGGAGCATACATTCTGATGACAATGTAATTTAAAAGCTGAGATTCATATTTGTTCAAGATAAACTGTTGAGCAACATATCTTTTAGGACAACATTCATGGGAATCAGTGTGAGAGCTTAAAAGAACTTCTATGGATCCACGTTAACCAGTGTTTCCTACCCAAGAAGTTATCCTTGAGTGATTGAGGGGTGAGGGGTCAAAATCAAAGAGTGGGGGAGATAACTCATCCGGTTGAGTAATCTCATTGTGCTGAGGTAAATTGAAAAAGAGAGTTTGGTTAGCAGTGAGCAGATTAAAAACAGAAAGAGGGTGTGAGAACAGAGTTAAAAGAATACGAGAACTCTGCACCAGCCACTTTCTGAGCCGGGCAGCCACATTACTGATTGGCTCACATTCTTTGGTGACCATCATTGAAACAAGCAACTAGCCCATGCCAACTCTTGCATTAAACCCCACCAGCTACTCATTTCTTTCTCAACAAAAAAATGTTTCAATTTCCTTGGGGACGCAGCGTATAATCTATCTAATCTTCACTCGGAAGGCTTGGATATTGAAAAGAAGGAAGTTTGTCCCACCTTCGCTCTTCATTCATGCACATTGAGTCCGTGGAAAACTTGTTGTTGTCTCAACAGTTTACACAATTTGAGCCTAACTATTATCAAGCATAAGTTGCTTCAATCATTTCTACACTTGCACGTACACACAAGGAATATGTTTTCTTGTCATAACGTTCATAGAAATTCCTTCGTGTTTTTCGATTACTGAATGGAAGCCCTGGAGGAGTGAACATCAAAAAACTCATTTCCAAAGTACATTCGTTGTACTAAGTGGCTTTGTGCAACTTACAGGCATTTCAACTGATTCATCCGTTGTTTCAGGGTTACCACTTTTATATTATCTGAATTTGAAAAGATTCGGATAAACATTTTTGGAATTGACGGTTATACAGATCAAAAGGAGGAGATTGTTTCTGGTATTCAAAGACTGCTGAAATCGTAAAGAATTTTGATGATCATGATGCTCACAATCATCAAAAAGGGGGAGAAATATCAATTAGAAGAAAAGAGGGAGATAATTTGAATATTTCAATCTCCGAAAGTCAATGTTGATATTTGTCAAAGTCAAAGAAGTTCAAGATAAAGTGTTTCAAGATGATCAAATGCGTGAAGATACAAAGATAATTCGTGCTTAAAGATTATTCAAGAATGTCTTAAAGCTCAAAGCCCATTCAACCTCAAATCCCGTTCATAATTCAAAGACTGAAGATATTTCTCAAAGATGCAAAGATCCGTGCTACAATGATTCAAAGATTCGAAGATATAAAAAGATTTTGTTTTGAAGACCTTGATCAACCTACATAGATTTGAAGTTCGTGTTTCAAGACTTTGTGACTATTTGTTTCGGAAGAGCCTCATGAAGATTAAAGCCGCCAAAGTGGATTCTTGAAGATAAAGCGTATTCGAAGATTAAAGTGCTGAAGACTAGCGTCATTTTTTTTAAATCTTGGATCCATAGGGGGAGATTGTTAGTACACAATGTATCCAAGATTTAGGGGTAATTGTTTTAGTCAAAGGTCAAAGTCAACATTCAATTAGGTTTGGTCAAAGGGTATTTAAACCCCATTTGTTAGGGTTTTGGAGTGAGAGGTCATTTGTGTCTAGCCACCAAAGTGTGTGTGAGAGTGTGGCCTCCAAAAGGGAAATTGTTCTTAATTCTCATCTTCTACATTTCTCAATCAAATACAAAGATATTGTGCTTAATATTGTTACCTGATTATTCTCAGGGAATAATATTTGTTTTTTGTTATTGAGTGCAGATGTCAAATTGATGATTTTGTTAAAAAGGAAGACGATCTCTGAGACTTGTTGGTAAGTTTGTTTTGCATTGATGAATTGTTTTTGATAATCTATGCTTTCATTTTAGATTATGTTTATCAGCAACCAAATTGTCTAATTAAAGTAGTTTTACAGTATTTAATCTTTTGTAGAAATCAATTTTAAACACGCAAAAACATGCAAACCACACACCCCAAGAGTAAAAGCACAATAGAAATAGGGTAAAAACACCCCAAGAGGCTGCTGATGCTGCTTAATTAGTGGTGGTGGTGGTGTTATAATCTCAACTTCTGAACCATCCAGCAGTTGACACTCATGCAATGTCTTATGATCATCATGTTTGGGATTAAAGCACACATCGGTAGCCAATTAAAGCACCCAAAAACATACCCATAATATAGTTTCTTACGAAGTTCAAATTAAAGAACAAATTACAAATAACCTTTAGAAATAATGACGATTTAGGGGGTGTTTGGGATTGCTTATTTTTTGACTTATTTGCTTATTGTTTTTCCTCACCGCAAATAAGCTATTTTAAGTGTTTGGATTGAAAAAAAAAATGTTTATGACTTTTCCTCACCGTAAATAATATTGTATGCCCAATCTTTTACGGTATTATTTGTTTGTTCATATTAATCTTTTACGGCATTATTTATTTATTCTCAGATAAGAATTCTTTGTTTAGAGCTTTCAACCCAAGCAAGTGAACATAGTTGGTGTAGTGGGGCACCTAAGCTCTATATATATAAAAGGTATTTCCTTTTCCATTTCCAAACACCTTCAAGTATATATATAATTTTTCCTTTCAACTTTTATTGTTGTGCTTTTATATTTAGAACAAAACTGTTGTGATTTTCAACCTTGTAAATGCATTTCTATAATCTGTTACTTTTTAAACAGGAAATCAATAGGTAAGAGACAATTAATATGTTTAAATTAATTTAGAGTATAATTAGTTGTACTTCTAAGTTACTGTATCGCAACATATATAATAGCATGTTCAAATTCACATGGTTTAAATTAATATATGTTTGCTTATTTTATACTATTGCACATCAACCATTTCACGTTCCCTGAACAAGTAAATTGAGCCTTTGTTTTTTGGTCTTGTTGAAGCATGTCGAGCCGTCCGGATATAGGATGGATGTATAAAAAGAATGATAGTCGGGGATATCTTAGTGTTGGGTCATTGACCAGCATCTTCCTAAATCGAAACGTGGCGCTGGCTGCTACGCTATATGGAAATAAGTTGCACCTTCTCCACCAGCAATTGCTTTTGGCGTAGTGGTAAGCGCTTGGATCCTAACATGTGGTATCAGAGCAGGTCACGGGTTCGAATCCCATGAAATTCATTTAAAATGCCAAAGGCCTGCCGTGCAAAATGGAGTTAACCCAAAACTCTGAACAAATATGAATCCAATCAACTCCAAAACAAAACTTACATTGCTGAAATAAAGATTTCCTCTCAGCTTTTGGATAATACAGAGTTAGCGCGTAGGATTTTTAAACGTTGCTTCAACGGAACTCATTCGTGTTCATCTGACCCTAGTTGCAAATTGAAAAAACCCTAACATAATTAAAATCCCATAATATTTTATTTAATTAATTAAAAATATAAATAAAGCCATAATTCCTACAGCAGTTAAAATTGATTGTAGTAATTTGATCCATGTAGAAAAATGCATAAACAGTTCAAATCAACCAATGATTTTGTTTCCTGTGGATTTAGGAAAGTTGCAATGTTTTGAAACTGAGAAACAAACAAAAATTCAAATCGACAATTAATAGCTTTATTGATGATGTTTTGAATCCAATAAGCATAATTTTTCACATAATCGACTAAAAGAGAAAATAAACTTGCGATCCATTAACAGATATTGAACGCCTACTAACCTAAAATAGGTACTAATATAAAAATTAAGAAAAAAACTACTGTGCTTTTTGCTTTTACAGATGTATCTAAACGAACAGCTACATCAATCAATGAGCAACTAAAAAATCATTAGTAAAAGCATCAATAACCGGTTCATCAGGACCATCCGGTGCCGGAAGGTTAGGGAAAGAGAGAGTTGAAAAGAGACAATTATCAACAAAATACTTACAGGGTTTAGATTGTCCATTTTTTGACGAGGCGACGGCGGTAGGGACGAAGCGATGGCGAGGAGGCGGTGCAGAATTGTCCAGGGTTTAGATTTTCCAGTTTTTTACACGATGGCGAGGAGGCGGTAGGGACGAAGCGATGTCGATCCCCAATTTCATTTCACGCCATAATTTGAACCCATGGGTTTAACTAAATTAAAAAAATTACTAGTCAGTATACCCGCACGATACGGCGGGTGATAAACTTTTATTGGAAACCACGTGTCTTTGTTCCCCACTTCATCTGCTTCATTTATTTCTCAAACTTCAGCAAAGTGTGTGAATATTGTTAGGAATATTTCATATAGATTTGATGTGTCAAAACTTCAACTTACAAGGGTTCGAATTGTAATATGTTTATTTTATAGTTATCCTTGTAAATTTTAGTTTATCTAGGATTCCTAGTTTATCTAGGATTGGTATTTATCTAGTTTCTAGTTTATCTAGGTTTCTAGTATATAAAGAAACCTAGAGATATAGAATTAGACGTTCTTGAAACCCACGTTTAAACAAAAACGTGTAGATGTGTGTGCATGAGCCCCAAGGTTCTTAATCCTAATACTTGAGAAGAAGTATTCGTTTGTTGATAACTTAGGTCAACAAATTGGGGCGTGAGTATGTAATCAGTATGTTTAAATTAATGAACCTTGTTAGCTATACAAATCTGTCGTTTAATTCCGCTGTTCATGTTGTGATTTGTATATGTTTATTCCATGATCTAGAACTAATCATTCTTGAGCTTAAAGATCCGGTTTAGGGTTTTTATAAATCCTATCAGGTGGTATCAGAGCACATGGTGCTCTCTGATCTGGAAGAAAAACAAGGTTTAATGGAAGATTTGAAGAGACGAAAGAAGACGAACGAAAGAAAGAAAAATCAGATTTTTCGCAGAAATTTTCTGGAAAATCACAGCCGGCCGTTTCGCCTATTCCCGGAGATTGAACCGTCGGATCGTCGCGATTTTTGGACAGCAGCTTCGGGACACATTGTTTAACATTATGTCTGGTTGGATTGGCCGTACGACGTCCAGAACGCTCCCAGAAATTCTCGAAATCCAGCAGTTTTTTTTTCTTGATAAAAATTGTTCTTCACTCAGAATTCCTCAAAGCCATGAAATCAAAGCCGCGATGCAATGGAGAATACATGTCACACACCATGTTAGGATCATGCTCGACAAAAGGAGGATGATTTTTGTTTGTTTCAAGAAAATTCACACACACAAGGTATGAAGGTTTGATGAACGATAGAGGAAGAATGCTTAAATGACTACCCTTTGATCGTCATCAGTTGATTACAAAAAGGAAGATTAATTAGAGTTTGTTTGAAGAAGAAGTGAAAGTTAGAGTTTGTGTTCTTATCATATCTTTAAAGGTATCCTTCACCTGTTAAAGATAACCCGTGATATTATGAAGATTATTAACGTAATTGTTCGAAGAATGTGACTTCAATTTGACGAAATCTTAGAGAAGAAGATTGGTCGAAGGACAGGGATCCCCTCATTCATGAGAACGACGTTGTTGTTCACTTGGTTTCTACGGGATATAAGACTCAAGGTTTGGTTTTTTACTTCAACTTCAAATAGATAATGGTTGATTTTCTTTACAACGTAATTGATATAACCTCGAAGACACAAGGATGGTTAGCATAAATTCAGGGGAAGAAGAAGTGTTGATCATTCAAGGGGAAGATTCAAGTTTGATAAGTTTTGGATTTGATTATGTCAAAAAGGGGAAGAGCTACTTGAAGATTCTGATGCTAAGTTTTGTCATCATCAAATAGGGGAAGATTGTTAGGAATATTTCATATAGATTTGATGTGTCAAAACTTCAACTTACAAGGGTTCGAATTGTAATATGTTTATTTTATAGTTATCCTTGTAAATTCTAGTTTATCTAGGATTGGTATTATCTAGTTTCTAGTTTATCTAGGTTTCTAGTATATAAAGAAACCTAGAGATATAGAATTAGACGTTCTTGAAACCCACGTTTAAACAAAAACGTGTAGATGTGTGTGCATGAGCCCCAAGGTTCTTAATCCTAATACTTGAGAAGAAGTATTCGTTTGTTGATAACTTAGGTCAACAAATTGGGGCGTGAGTATGTAATCAGTATGTTTAAATTAATGAACCTTGTTAGCTATACAAATCTGTCGTTTAATTCCGATGTTCATGTTGTGATTTGTATATGTTTATTCCATGATCTAGAACTAATCATTCTTGAGCTTAAAGATCCGGTTTAGGGTTTTTATAAATCCTATCAGGTAAGCTACTTGAAGATTCTGATGCTAAGTTTTGTCATCATCAAATAGGGGAAGATTGTTAGGAATATTTCATATAGATTTGATGTGTCAAAACTTCAACTTACAAGGGTTCGAATTGTAATATGTTTATTTTATAGTTATCCTTGTAAATTCTAGTTTATCTAGGATTCCTAGTTTATCTAGGATTGATATTTATCTAGTTTCTAGTTTATCTAGGTTTCTAGTATATAAAGAAACCTAGAGATATAGAATTAGACGTTCTTGAAACCCACGTTTAAACAAAAACGTGTAGATGTGTGTGCATGAGCCCCAAGGTTCTTAATCCTAATACTTGAGAAGAAGTATTCGTTTGTTGATAACTTAGGTCAACAAATTGGGGCGTGAGTATGTAATCAGTATGTTTAAATTAATGAACCTTGTTAGCTATACAAATCTGTCGTTTAATTCCGCTGTTCATGTTGTGATTTGTATATGTTTATTCCATGATCTAGAACTAATCATTCTTGAGCTTAAAGATCCGGTTTAGGGTTTTTATAAATCCTATCAGGTGGTATCAGAGCAAGTGTTTCTTAGAATTCTACAGTCATTATGGAAAATTCTTTTGAATCAAACAGTACTCTTGTATCTAAAGTTCCCATGCTCAGACCCAATGAATTTGACATGTGGAAAATTAGAATCAAGCAGTACATTCTGCTTACTGATTATTCCATCTGGGATATCATTGAGAATGGTCCATGTGCTGAAGGAAGAACTGGACCAGATGGCAAAAGACCTCCTCCTAAGACTGATGCAGAGAGGAAAGTCAGACAAACAGAGATGAAGGCCTTAAGCACCCTGCTTTTGGCTATTCCCAATGAGTATCAGCATCAATTCCATCACTGCACTGATGCTCAGATTCTGTGGAATGCTTTGGAGAAAAGATTTACTGGCACCAAAAGCACAAAGAGAAATCAAAAGGCAATTCTCAAGCAGCAGTATGAAAACTTTACTTCTACCAAGAATGAGTCCATGACTCAAACGTTTGATAGATTTAATAAGCTGATTGGAGAATTAGCCACTGTAGGAGTCAAGATGGAGGCTGATGATGTCAACAGGAAGTTCTTAAGATCATTGGGTGAAGAATGGACAATGTACACTGTGTCCTTCAGACAGAATGCTCAACTGGAAGATAAGGAACTTGATGATCTGTACAATGATCTTAGAGTATTTGAATCAGAGGTTGAAGCCAAAAAGAAGCCCTCTGGATATGTTCATAATGCTGCACTTCTTTCAGCATCACCTGATTCTACTGCTAACCATGAATCAGTTAGTACTGCTGGTTCAGTTAGTGCTGCTGGTTCAGTCAATCAGGAAAAGTCCAAAGATACAGTACTAGAAGCTTTCTTTTCTAGTCATATAAATTCCTCTTTGATTAATGATGATTTAGAACAGGTTAATGCTGATGATCTTGAAGAGATGGATATAAAGTGGCAGATGGCTATGCTGTCTATGAGAGTGAAGAGATTCATTAAGAGGACAGGGAGAAACAAATATGATAAACTTGAAAAAAGATTGATGAATATCGTTGCCAAACCCACAGAGAGATCAACAATGAAGGTGTCTACTGTTTCCCCACTGCGATATAATAATTAATAAAACCACGAGTTATTATTATTCAATTGGAAATCAAATGCTAGATATTGTTAGGGGCTGTTTGGTTAGTTTTCCATTAAGTGGTTGTTTACTTACAACTTAATAAGCTTAATGGTCTGGGTGGCTTATTCGCTCAACCATGCATGATTGTTTCTTTACGGCTTAGTTGTTAAGCCATTAAGCTAATATGACTATATGAAATAAGCCAGGACCCCTCACTTGTCCCCATTAAGCCACCCTAAACAAATTAATGCCATAAATCCCATAGATAATCCAACCATCTCTTTTTGCCTCACTCAAACCCATTGGTCTTCCATCCCTCAGACAAATTTATCTAGACAGGCAAAGCTTAATGTAATATAAAGTAAACAACCCCTAAGTCCTGTATGGATAAAGTTGAGTGTGTGGATTAATCTGTCTGTATAGATTAGGAAGATTTTTGTTTGAGGGGTTTTTTCATAGCTGGAAGGAGCGTGTCTTTTAATTGGGAGGGGGCAGGATTTGAAAAAAAAAACTTGGCTTTCTACATATGGTTTGTAGTAATATTAGCAGCTAGAGGAGGAGGAGAAACATATAAAGCAAGATCCAATTTCAAACATATGTATACCATTTGTTTAACAAAACCCAATCCATTCACATGTTTCTTGCAAGTTCGGTTGAAATTCATCTAGCAATTATAGAAAGATATAAGATATACTATTCGTGTTCTTCAAATGTCAACTCAAACACAAACTCACAATTTTCATAATCAAGCCATGTTGTGCACATTGAGTTATTACTGCTATCAAAAACTAAAATGAAAAAATCAAGCTAAGCAGATATCCAAAAATGTTCTATTGATCAGTCTCCTAATGTGAGTCTATTATTCATAAAGAAACTGCTCCTCTTGTTCTTTGAGAAAACCAGCAGCCTGTTTTCCTTATTCGAAATCTGCTCCTCTTGCCATATGATATCTACAAGATTTTCCGTTTCCATAAGTTTATCTAATTGCATATTTATCAAACATCGTTCACAACATGTAGACAATTATATGAAATATCATTTATTCAAACACCAACTTAATTGGAACAGAAATCACTCAAAAACAAATAGTCAGGTGATAGTGATACACACCTTGAGAAAGAATCAAAATTATACATTTATAATATCGAAATATCATCATCAAACATGATAAAAGTTGCTGGAATTGTGAAAATAGGAATGAAGCATTCATAAAAAGAGTGGACAACCTTGTCAAACTTGATCTCTATAAATTTACCAAAACGACAGGTACAGACACCCATTCATGTGTAATTTTCAAAAGTTCTCATTATTGTTTTTATCTCTAACGATAGTTCCCAACATCCTATATAAATTGAATGCCCTCCGTTTCCGGATGTCCCATGAAAAGCCAACCATTTTCTTTATTTTTCCTATTATCATCATCTTGCTATCCATTTGATTTGATCCCAAGATTCCCGTATTTTTTTTATCGGAGGAATAATTTCACAAAGCTACATGCCAGTCAAATGTTGCAATTTTCATAGTACCGAAGGAGCATAGATTGTGAGAATTTAAAATCTGTACTTACTAATTACCAACCTCCAGGACTTGTTTGACGGTTCTTCCTTCAGTCGTGGATTTGCCTCCCATGAAAGCAAGATTGATCTTTTTGAGCAGATTTGTAGCCATCCACATGTTGGTGTCTTATATAAATATTAGAATTTTGCTAGCAAGTTGTCCTTCTAAAACACATAAAAGATAAAACCCATTAAAATTATGAACCTGCTAAGGTTTGAAAGCCAGAAGTAGAAGTCAAACTGGAGCTTGTTCTCAAGTGAAAACAGATTGAAATAAATCATTTTTTAACCTTTTGATGGCTCTTGAACAACAACATGAAGATTTTGATCACCATCATTGTTCATCCAAGAAACACAGGATTCACAACCACAATCACACCACCTAGAGTTGATACACTGTCCTTTTTGTTGGTTGTAATTGAATATCAATTTGATAGCAGATTAAACTTATTTACTTGTTTGAATTGAAACGCAACCTACTTATGTAACTATTAAAGATATGCATTTAGTTTCCATGCTGAACTTGCTACTTGTGATATATATATATATATTCATTTAGAAACCTTAAATTTGGAACAACTTAGTTTATGCAGTATTCATGATGAATAACGTGATAAATATTCATCATGAATGTCATGAGGAATAATATTAACTATTATTCAAGGTTATTTATCATGAATACTTCATAAAATAGGTAGTTTATGGGTTCTTAAAATATCCAAGATTCTAAATGAACCCCATATATATATATATATATATATATATATATATATATATATATATATATATATAGAGAGAGAGAGAGAGAGAGAGAGAGGGAACTTACTACATTCTCGTTTGACTGGACTTCAGATTGTTGGTAAGTGTCATCTAAATGTTTCTCATTCAGTTGATGTTGCTCAGACGTAGATGTGTCATCTTCCTTATGGACAACTTCATCTTCCTGCCCCGCTTTCTTTCCACGTCCTTGAGCAGGCTTTGCCTGAGGCTTAAACGAAATAGAAAATAAAATTCAGTCGCATACATAATCAATCAAACCTAAAAATAAAGAATCTTAAACCAGTACGGTGGGGTTTTAAGCTCTTTAAGCATCTGCTGATTTAAAACATATCGTTATCAAACGATAAATTACATGACTAAGCACTGCTTTATCACATGACCTCTTACATGTATACTGAATCATCTTATTTAGTTTAACATGTACTCTTTGCTCCAAATAATGGATAAGCTTCACAGGGAAAGTGCACGTCTCTTTTTACAATCATGTTAGTATGATAAGTTAGAAATAAGCCAATTTGTCAAGTAACGTTGTTCAGGAACATACTGGGCGTCTCAGTAAACGAACTCTCAAACCATTCCTCCAGTTACCCTCTTTGTTCAGCTCCACAACCTATAAAAAAGATAAAATGATTCAATTCCTGAAGAAAGAATCCATAGAGCAAATGATAATCTAAAAGACAGATGACACTTACTGCTTTCTCAACAAGCTCAATAGACTCATATTCCACAAAAGCATGCAACTGTGAAAAAATATTTTCAAAACAAAAGGTAAGTTCAATATTCATAAAGGCAATAAGAAAACAAAGAAATTTTAAGACACGACATAATTCACAGATGCTTCAAAAAGCTCAAGTGGCCTAAGACTTGTTAGATATTAAGACTGAATTGTACGCCTACATTGCTATAAAATAAAAAATATGTAATCTGCAATATCAACATATAAATTATGCACGCCTACCTTGTTACTGAAGAGCACACCATCTGCTTTTGCTGCTCTTGACGCTGAAGATGTCCCACCATTGGAAGTTTGGGGCTGACAAGTACGAATTGTCTTTACACTGATCAAGTAGCACTTGAAAGAATTAGATAACTTACATAATGCCTAATGATCTACACGAATGTTCTAGACTAAAACATAGCTTCCAAGAAGATACGACACAGGATAAATCTGGTACCTCCCAACAGCTGAGAAAACCTTCATTAAATTCTGATGGCAATGGTCCTCTAGCAAATTTTCGGCTACAATTATGCGTGACTGCAAACAAAAACCAACATGCAAACAAAAAAAAACTCAACTACCGGTGCTTGGAGTCTAAACTCTGCTCCCTATTACCAATTAAATATGGAAAATAGATAAGAAAAGTGTCACTATACTTCAACGTCTTTTTATCACATGCTTAAACAGAAAGATTTATGAATCACATATTCATACTCTTGTAATCATATCAATTACATCATTATCGTCCTTTTTAATCAAATTACGTAACACAGACACAAATAACATTTGAGATGATTAACGTTTTCTCTGCAAATTTTTCTTCCTCTTATCCTCATGTCCTAAATTGACCCTTTGTAAGATCAATGAACAAAACACACAAAATCTGATGAATATTTTTAGGGATAAAGAGCATTTAAAAAAAATAAAAAAATCATGAATTGGGGTTACTCACCAGAAGTATGAATAAATGTGAACCGAGGAATGCGAGATGTCAAAGCCGACGAAACTCCAATCAGATTAGGGCTCTGTAAGAACACAAATTGAAAATCAAATCAATTGACGAAAATATTGCCAGCTTTTAACGGAATTATCTCGTGAAAACTGGATACGAAACATAGGGTGTCTTATACCTCAAAGCATAATTATAAACATGTTTTAGAATCTGTACATTTGAAAATAAGTGCTTACCCAATCACATATATGTCAGCAGGCTTGGCAACATTGTCTTCAACATCCACGTCTTCTGGAGGATGTTTCCCTCCAACATTCCAAGTGTTAACAGATACTCTACAACACAAAAGAAAGAAAGAAAAAGTAAAAGTATCAGATCAACCAATCTGATGCTAACGTAGGCATTGAAGTACTTATGAGTCATGTTTGAGAAAAGGAAGGCCACCACTTGTGATTTTTGTTATCGGGTCTCTAATTCAAGAACAGTGCAAAGGGATTTGGCATTGATAAATGAAGTTATTTTATAATAATACACATGGAAGAAAACCCAAAAGCAAAATCAAATACTGATTATGTCGTGAAACAATACTTGCAACCTGTGATCATAAGTTAATTAAAATAAAACCCCAGAAGTTCATACTGGAATTTTATCAAACACGTTGTATGCACAAGACTTTCAACTTAAAATAATGCGCAGGAAGATGAACCAGTTGAGTTAGGATTTCTCACCTGAAAACGATGGAATCCGTGGCTCTGTTTATAGATGAAACAATGGAAGATGTTGAAAATAACTGTAGTTTAGAAAAACTGAGAGTTTAGAAAACCACCTGTTGGAAAACCGCCCCTTATTATCAAATTCTCATCACCATGGCAAAAAGATCGGTTCTGCAGCCTTCTGTTCTTCAAGAAAACAACGAAAATCAACCACAATATCTAACCATGAATCAAAACCCAAACGAAAAACAAAATCATGAATCGAAACCCAAACGAAAAACAAAATCATGAATCGAAAACCCAAATGAAACACAAAATCAACTTCGAAATCTAACCCAGATTTGAGTTGAGATATGGGGGTGTTCAGAACCGTCGAGAGATGAAGAGAGATAACCAAACGCAAATTAAAAGAGGGAAATCGAGAGAAACCTAAAACAAGAAAATCTACCTGAATCCTCGAGAGAAGATGTGGATCGTCCTGTAAACAACAGAACACTCGTGCGAATTGCAATTTTGCAAATAGGAACAAATCCACACGAAAATCGTAATAAAAACATCAGAAATTAACAAAATCGTAAGAGAACTGACCTTCGCCATGTTCGCCATCTTGGACGCATAAATCACCTTTTGGTTCCATCATCGGGGTTGAATATCATCACAGGATTAGGACGCGGGGGTAGAATTCAGGGGGTGTGGAGAGGAGAGGAAGACGAAGGTTTGCAGAGAGAGATGGAGGGTTATTGAAATCGTGAGAAAGAAAGGGGGAGTGGGTTGAGTTTAAACTGCAGAGAAATCAGCAATCGTGGGGGTGGGGAAAGAGAGAAATGAGGGAATCGTGGAGAATGAGACATATGGGAGAAGTAGCAAGGAGAACTGATTTCAGATTATGCTTTAAAAGTCTGTACATTAAGCTAAAATAGAAGTAATTCTAAAATGTTGAAATTAACTGCCCTAAGCCCTTATTTTTTTTTATAAAGGAGAATAGATATAGTTTTTGCATAATCAGTGTTTTTGTAAAATAAAAATATTTTCTTTGTTTTTGTAAAATAAAAAAAAGTAGATAGTTTGAATTTTTTTCTTCCTTTCTAAGGCCGTGCGTACCGCCATCGGGTACCACGGCGGATTCATCCTGGCGGGTAGGGCGGGTTGGTGGTACGGGGGTTTAGGATTCACATCGGGTAGGGAGTAGCTGGTAGGATTGGGTTCGGGAACCCGGCTAAACCCGGGCAATTTTTTTTTAAATATAACCGTTTACCAACGGCTATTTTTTTATTTTTTTTTCAAATTACACACTATATATATTAACCTCTACCACCTTCATTTTTTCACACCAAAAAATATCTCAAATTCAATACTTTCAATACTTTCTTCCATCATGAATTCAAACACCACACCTACATCCCGTCGTAACCGATCGAGGAGTTCGGATACACCGCAACAAGACCCGGACCTTGGCATCCAAGCATTTGCTCAACAAGGTTATATTCCGCAACCGGCCCCGAACATTGGTTTCCAACAATTTCAGCAACACCCTTATATTCCTCATCAATTTAATGAATGTTATAAATTTTTATTTTTATTATCTATCTTATTTTTATTTATTAAAAAATATATGAATATTTTTATTTTGTTAAATAATTAAATGTATAAATAAAAGAATTAAAAAAGTTGATGTGGCATCAGGGTTCAGTGGGTTCGTGGGGTGGCGGTACTCATGGTCTAATATTTTCTTTGTTTTTAATGTATAATAAAATTTAGAATTGTTTAATATAATTAATTTATTGAGTAATGGTATAAAACATATGTTTATATATATATATATATATATATATATATATATATTTAGAAAATTAAAAGGGAACGGTCGGAAAACAGTCGGTAATTGATAAACTTTTCCGATGGTTTTCCAACGACCTACTAAAAATAAAAGAAATTTAGAGAATTAAAAGGGAACGGTCGAAAAACAGTCGGTAATTGATAAATTTTTCCGACAGCTTTCCAACGACCTACTAAAAATAAAAGAAATTTAGAAATTAAAAGCGAACGGTCGGAAAATAGTCGATAACTGATAAATTTTTCCGACGGTTTTCCGACGAGCTATTAACAATAAGTACAAATATAAAAATTGAAAGTGACCGTCGGAAAACAATCGGTAATTGATCAAATTTTCCGACTGCCTATTAAAAATAAATAAAAATTTAAAAGTTTGCTATCCCGTCGGTATACAGTTGGTGAAGTGTCGATAACTACCGGCGGTTTTTACAGTCGGTAAAAGCCATCAGTAATAACCAATATTCTAGTAGTGATTTCCATTACTTCTTTTAAGTGTTGGATGAGTATACATTGGCATTTTGATCCTAGAGATACAATGTGATTTTCGGATAACAGATTTTATCTTCATCGACATTATTTTGTATCAGGGATATATATACACTACACCAAATGTTGCCTTAGAAAACATAGGCTAATTGCCTATGTTGCTTAAGATAAGTTTAGGCAACAAAAGCTAATATATGTTGCCTAAGTTTCCTCTTAGGCAACGTACCGTTATATGTTGTCTAAGTGAGACCTTATGCAACATATGAATAATTATATGTTGCCTCAAGTATCTTAAGCAACATCTTCCATTATGTTGCCTTAGTTGTGTAGTGTTTTTTTTAATTCAATGAAAGTTATCTTAGGCAACATATTTTCTTGTTTCTATGTTGCCTAAGGTAAAAATTATAAATAAATATAGGTAGTTGAAAATCTAATAAGTTGTGTACGGATGATTGATACATACTTTTACTTAGGCAACATATAATCTATTGTATTTGTTGCGTAAGAGTTGGCTTAGGCAACATATATTCTTGTTTCTATGTTGCCTAAGGTCAAAATATAGATAAATATAGGTAGTTGAAAATGTAATAACTCGTGTACGAACGATTTAAGGTTGACGCAATTTGTGAATTATCTAGATTCTTTCAGATGTTGTGTGCTCGAGAGTTGAAGAAGTCGGATGTGAATATGTGTATTTTTAAAAAATTGTATGTGTAATTTTATATGTGTATTTTTAAAAATTATGTGTAATTTTTAAAAATTGTATAAGTCATAAAAGATCTTGTCGGGTTATAATGGACCTTAATAAACTTCAGTAGTTCTTAATGGTCTTATAGAATTCAATACACACCACGTGCATAAATGCAATACATACATTCATACAAACATACAAATAAACACACACACACACACACACACACATAATAAGCCACCCTGGTTATTTTTTGGGCCTTAATATGACATGGAGTGTCTTATTGAGCTATAATGTTTCTTAATAAGCTTTTGGTGATTCTTAATAGGCTATAGTGGGTCTTAGTGGTCTTATCGAATGCAATATACACCACAAGCATATATGAGTACCGACCTGGATACAAACACGTAATAAGTAACCATTAGTGCTATTGGGCCTTGATAAGTCATAAAATGTATTGTTGGCCTATAATGGTTCTTAATAGGATTTAATTGTTCTTAATATACTATGGTGGGCCTTAGTGATCTTATAGAGCCCAATACATACCACATGCATACAAACACATGTAATCAGCTACCATTGGTATTTTTGGGCCTTAATAAGACAAGGAGTGTCTTATTAGCCTACAATGGTTCTTAATAAGCTTTTGGTGATTCTTAATAGGCTATAGTGGGTCTTAGTGGTCTTATCGAATGCAATATACACCACATGCATATATGAGTACCGACCTGGATACAAACACGTAATAAGTCAACATTAGTGCTATTGGGCCTTGATAAGTCATAAAAGGTATTGTTGGCCTATAATGGTTCTTAATAGGATTTAGTGGTTCTTAATAGACTATGGTGGGCCTTAGTGATCTTATAGAGCTCAATACATACCACATGCATACAAACACATGTAAGCAGCTACCATTGGTATTTTTAGGCCTTAATAAGACAAGGAGTGTCTTATTGGCCTACAATGGTTCTTAATAAGCTTTTTAATAAGCTTTTGGTGATTCTTAATAGGCTATAGTGGGTCTTAGTGGTCTTATCGAATACAATATAAACCACATGCTTATATGTGTACCGACCTGGATACAAACACGTAATAAGTCAACATTAGTGCTATTGGGCCTTGATAAGTCATAAAAGGTATTGTTGGCCTATAATGGTTCTTAATAGGATTTAGTGGTTCTTAATAGACTATGGTGGGCCTTAGTGATCTTATAGAGCCCAATACATACCACATGCATACAAACACACGTAATCAGCTATCATTGGTATTTTTGGGCCTTAATAAGACAAGGAGTGTCTTATTGGCCTACAATGGTTCTTAATAAGCTTTTGGTGATTCTTAATAGGCTATAGTGGGTCTTGGTGGTCTTATCGAATGCAATATACACCACATGCATATATGAGTACCGACCTAGATACAAACACGTAATAAGTCAACATTAGTGCTATTGGGCCTTGATAAGTCATAAAGGTATTGTTGGCCTATAATGGTTCTTAATAACAACAAACGACTCTAATACGACCTAATAACAACACACACACACACACACACACACACACACACATATATATATATATATATATATATATATATATATATATATAATCA
Source organism: Saussurea involucrata (assembly GCA_033807775.1). Lineage (NCBI taxonomy): Eukaryota > Viridiplantae > Streptophyta > Magnoliopsida > Asterales > Asteraceae > Saussurea > Saussurea involucrata. The sequence goes on along the minus strand of CM066313.1, from coordinate 54,755,123 downwards.
ATCAAACATTGGTGTCATGAAGCTTGACCCGTGAAGGCCCAATACAGTTCGTTTACAATCACACAGTAAGGTAAAACCCATCGCGACCCATTAGAGTTTATTAAGAGTCGCTAAAGTCCATCAAGGCACAATCAAGTTCATTAAGAACTCTTTCTAAGGGGCTGCTTACCAAATTTTTCATTAAGTCCTGTATGGATAAATTTGTCTGTTTGTATACATTTGTCTGTCTGGATAAAAATATTATCGTGTTTACTTTTTCTTCTGAATCAACCGTCTGAATGAAAGAAATGACCAATCTACCCCTTTGAATGAAATAAAACATAATATCATGGTGTACATACCTTTATCATCCGAAACGTAAACTTTAACACAATTTTTGAACATGATTGAAACAACTTTTACCAATGCAATCGAAATCAAGTAATAGAAAGTCAATCAATATCTCAAAACCAAAAGCCATTTAACAAATTTATCATCACTGTACCAAAAAATCAAATCTTAGCAACCGAGGAAAATCCAAATATGGTGGGGTAGGCCATCCATTCTAATCAAACCCAAAAAACTATGAAATCAAACGGGAGATATAACGATGGATGTATGCAGTAGTACCCTTCACTTCCTAAAACCCATTGCTTCTACTTTCTTCTTCCCCTTTTGATTCACCGCATCATCGAAACAAAAAAAACACCCAAATTAAATCCACACAAAACATGACAATATGCTTAAAATCAATATGACAGTAGGTCTTGATTTTTTTTTTGGAATCACTACATGAAATTATGCTTGGAATCGATTCCCTTTTCTTTGACTCGATACCTGATTCCTTTTATGTGGAGTCACGGTCGCCGGAAAAAGATGCAGTGGTGAATCTATGGTCGCAGGAAAGAGATCCAGTGATGGATCTATGGTCGTTGAAAAAAGATGCAGGCGACAATGGAGATTGTCGGTGGAAGGGGAAGAAATAGATGAGCAGCCGAGAAGAAATCATGAAAAGAGGCGATCGACCAGACATGTTATATCAGGGAGCATGTTTTTATAAGGGGCAACCGTGGAAACTTTGTGGCTGAACCTAGACAAGTGTGGTATTTGGGCTGTGCGAATAAGCCCATTTATTTTTCATTAAGTTGTAAGTAAACACCTCAAAATGTCTGTGCGAATAAGCCCAATTATCCATTAAGTCAAAAGTAAACAGACCCTAAACCTAATTAACTATCATAAATAAAATTCACCTCTTTTTTTTCGTTTCCAATGTTTTTTTCATTTCCAATAAAATGTGTTTGGAATCAACGATGGTACAAATTTTGATTGTGATGTTAATGAGTTTAATAAAATGAACGAATATCGTCATGACCCAGATTATTGATTAAATATTAGTATGTGTGATGCAATGAATTAATTCTGTTAAGAAAAGTTTCGTAACCTTTACGTTGTAGTTTGTACAACGTTACATTGACCGTTTTCATGTTTATTTATTTAGTTAAAATTTTAATAATTTTTTTGAAATAAGATTCCATATATAATTTTGTTAAATATTGTTTTATAAAGTTATAAATTAAGAAAGTTAATTTTAATAATTTAGTTAAAACTTCATATATAAACTTTATATTTGATATATTGTTTACAAAATTATAAATTAAAAAAATTAATCTAAGTTAACTAAAACCCAATTTTTTGGTTCTCCCGCCTCCCCCCAAATTCATTTCCCACCCCAATTTCCCAATTTCCCACTTCATTTCCCGCCTCCTCAAATTCACAAACAGCGCCTGGGAACATCAGAAGTTCAGAACGATTGACGAACACGGCCTAACGCATCCATCTCTGTCTCTCTCGAACTAGAGAACTCGAACAACCGGTCTTGCCCTCTGCCTACTGCCCCTTCCGAGTCTTGACTCTCTAGTCTCCTCTCTGTCTCTCTCGATCAGTTCTGCTTTCTGCCGATTGTCGACTGCCGTTCTACACTTCATCGACTCTATTGAGGTAAATTTTATAGTGTTTACTTTTAGATTTTGTACTCCCAAGTTCTGATTAGCCATTTAGGTTTTATCTTTTTTAGTGTTGTTTATATAATGATATTAGGTTTATTATGTCCTATTTGTTTTTTAGACTTCAAATTTAGGTTTTTTAATTTGTTTATTTACTGTTTTAGTATGAATAACAAGGAAGTCATAGTTCATTTTGTAGACTGTTATTTGTTAGGATTGTGGAAAGCCCTTTAAATCTTTCTTGAGAAGATCCCTCTATATGGGAGGTTCCTACATACATATATGCAGGTTTGATGGTTTGTGTCTAGCCAATCTCTCAGGCTCCAACATTATTTATGGAAAAACCCCTTTATAAAGCTAGTCCTTTCTGTTTTCTACTCCATCCAATTATTTCCCCATCTCATGTAATACCACACTTTCTCTTTAGTTTCGTGCTTTATCGGATCAGTTATATCGCACACCAGAGTATCACGAGTTTGTGAGACAGCATGTTGTTATGCAGGTAAACATCACAGAATGATAATGCATACCTCTGCATTTGTTCTTGAATTTTGTATGGTTTTGTTCATTATTGGTTATAGGTACTGATATATATACGTGTTATATCTATGTACATGATTAATTCAGCTTAAGTCGCATCCAGAAATGTACGAGGAATATGTCCCTATGACGTACAGTGACTACTTGAGACAGATTTCTATGTAAGTCGCACCTTTTTTTTCACCACATTTTCCCTTTCCAACTTCTTGTTAATTTTAATATTTGAGCAGGAATGGAGAGTGGGGAGATCATGTCACCTTGCAGGCAGCTGCAGATTTGGTATGTTTCTCTTTTTCGCATCATAATTAGTAGGATGGATCAATTAAGTGTTAAAAAGGTTTTGCTAATTTTCTTTGTCTATTTGAGCTTGGACTTTCATACTTATTCAACTCCTTTATGTTTTCATGCAGTAAGATGTCAAAATCCTTGTGCTAACCTCTTTCAAAGATACCATTTTCATCGAGATTCTTCCCAAGGTCCTAAAGTCGAAAAGAGGTAACTTTTAGATCATTATTAAGTTCATAGATTTCGTACAAGTATGTATCATTTTCGTGAAAATAGCGTCTGCACAAAGTATATATAGCCCGCCCTTTGTTACTTGTCAACTTAATTTGTTTCATAAATAGAAAGGGTTAATATATTTGTATCTGCAAATGACTTGGGAATTTAGTTTTACACTCTTTACCAATGGAAAGGAGTATGCTCAACTCATGATGGTAACTGAAGTTGTTCATACCTATTATTTCTTATACTAGTTTTAGGGTTTTCCCATGCTACACTTAACGAATATGAATTACGCTATACTTCCATTCAACCAAATTTGTTTTTTCTTGAGAAGTTTTCCCTCTTGTCGTATCGTATATATATGTACATATATTACTCCATCCTTTGCATGTTTCTTTAATTCCTTTTTTTCTTGATGAATTAGCATTAGTTAATCATAAATTAACTTGTATGTATGTATATATATGCAGTGTGAATCTTGATGAAAATGATCCAATTTGGAGCGATGATATGAGGCTGAGAGTTAATTGCACAGGCCAAGTTCTTCATGCATATGTGAATGGTGAATATGTTTGGCGGTTCGAGCTCCGAGGATGAGAGGTCCGGCGAAGGGAACCTCTATGCCCGTTGATGATTTGCGGCGAAAACTTGCCGAACGTGAGGAGTAGATTCGCTTACTAAAAGAGGCACAAGATGAAGCAAAAAAGGAAGCCGCCGAACAAAAAAAGATGATATTATCTTTGATGCAAATTTGCGGTGTTGCTAGCGATGCAAACTCCAACTCAACAACCTCGACAAGCAAGGCTTTAGGTTAATTTTTATTTTTATGTTTTCGTACTTGTTGCCGACTTTTGGACTTGTTTAGGAAAAACATTATCGTTCAATCATAGAATTTATTAGTTTTATTTGGTTATTGGAGTTGTTTGTCGATTCACACGAGTTTGTTTGTTTATGGGAGTTTGTAGAAAACATGCGAGTAAAAAAATGCATCATGGTGCACAAAATGTGCAATAATATTTTTTTATATAAAACATCTTAGGCAACTTATCTATAAGTGTTGCCTAAGAGAAATATTATATTAATTTAATCAAAGTTCAAAGGCAACATACGCAAATAGTATATGTTGTTTAAGTTGATATCTTAGGCAACATATGCAAATTGTATATGTTGTCTAAGTTGATATCTTAGGCAACATATGCAAATAGTATATGTTGTCTAAGTTGATATCTTAGGCAACATATGTTTTTCTCATAGGCAACATAACCAGTTGTGTGTTGCTTAAGGAGTCCGCTTAGGCAACATATGATGTTTGCTTATGTTGCCTAGGTTCTTATGCAACATTAAGAAGGCAACACTGCTTAGGCAACATAGGCATGTTGCGTAAGCCTTAGGCAACATATAAACCTCTCTTAGGCAACATTTTTCATTTGTTGCCTAAGTGACATTTGGTGTAGTGATACAAAAACTTAAAAGAATATTAATAAATTAAAATTTTTACTCAACAAACGAGCAACCAATTTATGAAACACTGCATACTTACATTAATTCTCGTTTATATATATAGTTCTATCTTGTTCTATATATATGACGACCCTCTTATTAAGTATTGACGGAAGTACATAAAATATGATAATATACATAAAAGAAACATACACATTCTTGTTCCTATGTTGGAGTTTTTATCACCTTTGGATTTCTTCAATATATATCAGGTTGGATCTCTGAAAGTAAGTTATCCACCTGATTGTCTCTGATTACTGTTCGTGGTGTCTGGAAGGCAGACTTGGATTTGTAGTCACTTTGTCTTTAAGGTACAAAAGTAACAGGCGGATTGTAAAGGGTAAGTGGAAAGTTGTGAACTTTTCATTAGAGGTGGTTTTCTCCGGACGAATGTGGAGATTGTGGAGGTTTTGGTTGGTCACATGGTGGTGGTGACGGTGATTGTGAGTGTAAATGTGAAGATTTTGGCTGGTTGCTCATGCATGATGATGGTGATTCTGGAGATATTGGTTGGTCACATGATGATGGTGGTAGAGATTTTGGAGATGGTGGTAATGTTGGGCTTGGTGATGGTAATGGTTGTGGTCGAGGCAATGATGGTGATGGTGCTAGAGATGGAGGTGTTGGTAGTGGTTGAGATGAGGGAGACGGTGATGGACGAAGCGCCATTAGTGGTGATGGTGATGGTGATGGTGATGGTGATGGTGATGGAGAAGGTGTTGGTGGGGATAAAGGTGATGGTGATGGTGATGGTAATGGTAATGGTAATGGCGGAGATGATGGCGATGGAGGAGATGCTGGGTACAACGGCGGTGGCTGGTTACACCTGAAAGAAGTACAATTCAACGGCTGGGAAAGGAACATTTTACACTGCGATTTTAATCTTTGTCCTGGCCTCCCTCTAAAACAATTCTTTTTATCATTAAAATTTGCCAATTTCGAACAATTATTGCTTTGATTCACAAAGAAGTTATATTCATATCTAAAGTTCTCTAATTTAGGAAGTAAACACAACCTCTCTGGAATCTTTCCTGATAACATATTATGAGCCACATTCAAATCCTCCAAACTCACCATTTCCTCAATACTCACTGGCAACTCACCTTTTATCCTGTTATTACTCAAATCAAACACACTTAAATTCTTCAACTTCCCGATTGTTTCAGGCACACAAGCATCGAACCCATTGTTTCTCAACACCAACTCGTTCAATCTCTCCCCCATATTCGATATACTCGGTGGAACACATCCTGTAAGCTTGTTGTTTGCAAGAACAATCACGGACGCCGGTGAATTCCCAATGTTTTCCGGTATGTTAGATGAAAACCTATTATTATTTATAAGTATGGCATCGAGATTCTTGTTGAAAAGTTCTTCGGGAAGCTTACCTTCGAACTCGTTGAACCGAATATCAAGATATTTGAGCATTGGAAGTTCCATGACAACCTGAGGAAAGTTTCCGGCAAACCGGTTATTGCTTAGATCAAGCTCAGAAAGTATCTTGAAGTTCAAGAAACTACGTGGAAGTTTCCCACAAAATCGATTTGAGTTGATATGAAAGAGACCCAGATCATATAACAGGCCTAGGTGGTCAGGGAGGTGGCCCGCCATATGTTGGTGGTTGAGATCAATTCCGGCCACCGTGCGTTCTTTAGGATTGTCAATGGATTTCCAACAAAACACACCTGTGTAGTTGCAGACATCAGATCCAACCCAGTTGGTGGTGACGCCATGTGGGTCGGAGATGATGACCTCCTTCCATGCTTGTAAAGCAATGTAGGCATTTCTGATTCGGACGTTTTCAAAATTGAGAGATGGGTCAGAGACGAGAGTAGTAGCATCTCCAGCTTCCAACAATAATCTCCGGTGGTGGCGGTTGCCGCCATGGACAACGGAGACATATATAACAATGAGGATGATTGTACGGAAGAAGAAACATGCATGTTCCATTAGACACAAGTGATCTAGTGAAGATGATGAGTGTTAGAAAGTTTTTATGCTGTGAACTGTGAAGAGCCACTTGCTTAACGATTTTTTCTGCTATTTCTTTTCAAAAAACCCGCATTTACTTGCGGATGTCCCTAACTTTTTACCACATATGGAGCAAATAGCAAATATGCCCTTGTCGTATAATGGAATGGTTTGGGGTATTTTAGTAAATTTAAAGAAATAGGGGTGCCCTGTCCTCATTTTTCTGCTGTCAACTTTTACCATATCCACGACAACTTTTGAGTGACCAAAACATCCATGGTTTGGAAAAAACTTCATCTAGTAATATTTCTTTCCATGTCGCCCAATCATATATATATTATGACAGTCTTTTTTTTAACATTGATGTTGGTTTGCTCAAATTTTGGATGTGGCTATCTATAGTGATGGTCCTCAACGTCTATGTTTCATAACACACACAGTCCCTATAGTTAACACCATCAGTTAACAACCGTTACAAGGGACTTGTTAGTCTTTGGAAAAAAATACAAGGACCAAAAGTGTAATTTTCACTTAATTTTTTCGTTAATCACATCCTTTTTTTTAATTTGTGAATCACGTTTTTTAACATTTAGTATTTTTATTTAAAAATATTTTGCATCCTCCCCATCACTTTAATATGTTAAACTGCATATTAAATAAAAATATTTATATCTACTTTAAAACTCTATTAAATTGATAAAAAAAATACTTTATTATTAGACATTTTCAAGTTTAAAAATCAAAATAAATAAATTCATATATCTTTTTTATTGGAGATTAAAATACGCAAAAAAGTATTAGAAGTTAAATACGGTTAACGTGAGATAGTTATATATTAAAATTTGATCGTTATAAAACTTGGGATTTTCTTACATAAAATTATTTTGTCAATTTAATCAAGAGAAAACCAAATAAAAAATCAAGAGAACTTCACTATATTTGTTGAGCATTAACTAATACATGCAAATTTAAGTATTTGGAAATTAAATACCGTTATCGTGTGATTATTAATATATAGTCAAACTGTAGACAATTAAGCTAATAACAAACTAAAATACAAATTATAATTTAAGATTAAAAAATATTGATTATTCAAACAATTAAAAAACTATTGCCAAATTTTACAAGAATAATGGGTAACTAAACGAACAATCATACAGAACACGTTTGTTGTCCAAAAATATAAAAAGTTTGATTTATAAACTTTTTTAATCAAAGAATCGCATAATTTTTTAAAGTTATTACGTCTTGAATAATATTTTAATTATTATATTAATTTTATTCTTTTAAGTTATTCATAATTACTTGTCATTCAATTTAACAAAGTATTACAATATTTGTACTTTTAAACATAATTATTTTTTCCTAACAAACAAATTTTAATATATAACCAACAAAAAAGACACATGAATTCTTTTTTTTATTTTTTAAACTTGAAAATTTTAATATATAACCAACAAATTTTAATATAAAAGTATTTTTGTCAATTTAATAGAGTTTTAAAATAAATATAAATAAATTTATCTAATATGCAATTTAATATATTGTATAGTTGTGGAGATGCAAAATAATTTTCAATAAAAAAAGTTATAAAGAAAAAGACGTAATTCACAAATTTTAAGAAGAAAGACGTGATTAACAAAAAAACAAAAGTGCAAATTACACTTTTGGTCCTTGTAATTTTTCCAAAGACTAATAAGTCTCTTGTAACGGTTATTAACTGATGGTGTTAATTTTAGGGACCGTGAATGTTATGAAATATAAATATTGAGGACCATTAGCGTAGATAGTTTGTTTTGAGATCGTATTCAAAATTTGAGTAAACCATATGAACCATTAATGTAATACACTCTTTTTTAAATTATTATCTTAATAGAATAATATATGAGTCATTCTTAAACATTATAATTCTTTATTACTCCAATTTTTTCTCAAATTTTAAACTACTTGGTATATATTTTTAAATATTTTTAATTGATTTAATAACGTCATACATTTATTAGGCTGAATATTATTATTTAAAATATGAATGTTTTAAACTTTTATAACCTCTAGACTTTTCATCTCATAAATGTTTTATACTTTTTATTTTTTATCCATCTAAAGGGCTGAAAAGTAAAATAGAGAAACAAGACATAGAGAGAGAAGAAAGCTTAGATATAGAAAGGTAAGATAACATATATTTTTGTTATGTTCTTCTCAAATTTAAGGTTTAAAACATAAGATCATCAAGATCAAGATCAAGAACGTCATATGTCATATATTTGTAGAGAAAAATAATCTTAGACTTGTTTGAAAATGAACTAACACAAAGCCTTTTATACCAAAGAGGTCAAACATTGACATCTTTAGGCAATTACAACAAATTGAATTTAAGCCCTTTAAATCTTGAATACAACCAATTTAGCTTTGCAATTAAGCTCTCTAAATCTTGAATACAACCAAAATTTAGCTCTAACAATCTCTTCCTTTAGATTCAAGATTTAAAAAAAATATTCAACAATTTTCAACATTTTCTTCAAATTTCTTCAGTTCTCTTTCAACAATCTTCCCATTTAACGATTTCCCCCTTTTCTCTATAACATCAATCTCTTTCAAATAATAATCTCCTCGTTTGAATTCAAACCTTCTGAATAAGCTTTGTTCTTCAGTCTATCTTGAATTATGCTTTATGTTCCTCTTTGAATTATGTGCTTTAACTTTGAGTCAAACTCAAAATCTACTGAGCATAAACTTTGATCTTCAAAACACTTGAAATCAACCTTCTTTTCTTTGAAAAAATAATCTTCAATCTTCTTTCACATATATAATCGAACAATCTTTACATTCTTTCTTGCTTCTCTTCTTGTTGACATCATTATCTTAACAATTTGTATCACAAACTCCATTTAACTTTCAAGCCACCCAGTATTTCACTCAGTCTTGATTATTGTACATTCATCTCTTTCACAACTTTGAAATTTAACACTTTCATTCAAAACAACTCTTCAAAACAGCTTTAATTGGCTCACTTTAATCATATATTTGCTTCTTGTCCCCTTTATGTATTTTATTGAACTTTGTTTCTTCTATTTGCCTTTTCTCCCCATTAGGATAGTTCATTGAACTTTGGTTCTTCTCCCCCTTTTGGTAATTATGAGCATCATGATCAACAAACTTTATTTTGATGAATAACATTTCCTTTATAGTTTCCATCCCAACTCCTTACGATGTATCCGAATCTTTTCAAATTCAAAATAAGTGGTAACCTTGTATCAACAGATGATCCAGTTTACAATCCTTTTGAGAAAGATTGGCTTGTAAGTAGCGCATAGATACTTATTACAACGGATGTTCTGTGGAAAGGATCTTTATGATGTTCACTCCCCCAAGGCTTCCATTCAATCCTTGAGAGCACATAAGAATCTCTATGAATGTTAAGACAAGAAAACATATTCCCTGTGTGTTTGTATACTTGTTAGAAAGAATTGAAGCAATTTATTCTATTTTTGAGGCTCAAAATGTGTACACTATTGAGATACAATATGTTTTCCACAAACTCAATATTCATGATTGAAATATGAAGGTGGGGTAGACTTCCTTTTTTTTAATATCCAAAACATCCAAATGAAGATTAGATAGATTATATGTTGTTTCCCATGAAAATATGAAACAAATCTTTGTTGAGAAAGAGAAGAGTAGTAGGCGGGATAATATCAAGAGTTGGCATGGGCTCATAGCCTTTTTCAATGATGGCCACCAAAGAAGTATGGACCAACATTAGACGTGGTTGCCCAGCTAGAAGTGGTTGGGGTAGGGTTCTCTAATTCTTTTAACTCTATTCCCACACCCTCTATCCTTTTTTCAATACCCTCAATTCTAACCAAAATCTCTTTTCCATTTTACCACTCAGTGCAATGAGATTGATCATCCCTTTGAGCTACCTCTCCTAGTCTATATTGTAAGACCCCTCAATCACTCTAGAATTACTTCTTGGGTAGGATGCATAAGTTGTGGTGAATCCATATAAGTTCAAGATTTTCTCACATGTATATTGTTCCAAAGAATATATGTCCTAAAAGTGCATTGTTGTTATTCAACAAAAGATATGATTATGATGTAAACAGACTGTTGAACAAAAGAAATTTCATCAATATAACGCATATTAGAGTGAATGCTTGCAAAACATCGTCAATATCTAAAGTTGGAGAGTTCTCAAAACAAATGTACTGAAAGAATGAAATGATTTATCTAGACTTTCTTGAGTGCCAGATATTTTTGCGAATTGAAAGAATAAGATCAAATAGCACATTGAAAGAAAGCGTTCATGAAAGATTTGAATGTTGTCCATATACACAAGTATATAAACAAGCTTGAAAAAAATTGAATGAACCGTTGAGGATGAAAGAATATGTGATGCTTATATGAATCAGAAAGCAAACAAGAGTATTACCACTCTAACATCCCCCGCTCACGTGGTCCGGAACGGTTGATGTCACTCACAGAACTTAACATAAACACACCACTAATTCAGAGCTACTAGTAAACTCCAAACATAAATTGCAAACTTTAAAACGTGATTTACAAAGCAAAGTACTACAACTCAAAAAGTTGTTTATAAACTTAGAGCGCTAATTATGATCTTAGAACATTTACTGCTTAAACCGAGTCTGAGAACTCCAAAAGTCATACGCTCGATCTCCAATCTCGTCCCGACCAGTCTCACTTGGAACCTGCCGTGTCAGAAAACAAGAAACACGATGCAATGAAGACTTTCAGCGTTTTTATCATTGTCGTGTAAAAGGAGCGATGAAACTCAAACAGGATGCAATGAAGGACAATTTTTAAGCGCATTTTGACATTTCTTCTAATCCACATGAAAAAGGGAGACATTGCAACTGATGGAATGCTCACAACAATTAACCATTAAACATAATATGCAATGACAAATGATAAACATTAGAGGCATATATTAAGTAGTAGTAAACGAAGATTCTCTTCGAAATTTCAACGGAAAAAGAAGATTAAGTAGTAGTAAACCAAGTCACATTACCTACGGGATTAATATGGTAAGGACAAAAAATCTTACCCGGTAAGAGCGAATGCAAGGACCGAGAGTCTTACCCGGTAAGTGAGGATGATTACTCTTACCACGGTTAGCGCTTACCGGGTGAATTGTTGCATGCGAAACCGATTTGGTGGACTAAAATCTTACCCGGTAAGTGAGTGATAGTGTTAAATTTACCGGTAAAATACTCCATCACACCCCGATGACTACAAGTGGTGTTCCTCATAAAGAAAGAATTTCCCATGGAAGCGTTGCTACCGTTTGGATCCTCTTCGCCTTCATCTTTCTTGAACTAATTAACCAAAAAGCATAAAGACGTTAGTTTTAACATTTAGTTGTTAGTATGTAACAAAATAGGTGAAGATGCTCACAGTTTGATGAGGGCGACTGGTTCAGAGTTTGGTACCTCAGATTACTGCTCACACCCATATAAGTTGCCCAAGTGATAGCAATCAAACTCAAATTTAGGATCCATCGTCTTCCTGGTATTGATCAGCCCATTAGATTGAGCAATTCCCACTAATCCGCCTCTAAACCAATGACTTTGTGTGTTGTAATCTATTATTGCAAAAAATATGAGCTAATTGATAGAAATGATATGTAAGTACAGCTAAACTAAATAAAAAAACTATACCAAGCTGGTGCTGAATGCCTTCCATTTTCAAATTCCTGAATTCTTGCTTTTTGGATGATCCAGTGTTCTTATAGTAGGATGAGTCTTTCTACACCCTGAAATAGAAATAGTAAAAAGATAAGGCTACTTAATTCACATTGATTTAACACAAAGACCAAATAAACATGTCCCGATCACTATCTTTTCGATTTAATGACCCTTCAACTTCCATTTCAAATATTGCGGGGCCACCAATGTACATAAGAGGGGATTCAGCTTTTGCACCATTTCTAGCAGCTCGTTTTCGGATTAACGTATATATCAAGTCCTTGATGAATGCAATCGGAAGATAAATTAGCATTAATGAAGCTCCGAGATATGTTACTGCAAATGGTTGTTTATAATCCGTGAAAATTCTTTGTTTTTAACATACAAAATGGTCAGAAATCTGTTAACTAAAAACACCGTTATTCTGTTAAAGCTTTGATGAATTTTTTTCCAAAATAAAATCTAAACATTGTTTGGCAAAAAGGAGTGGAATACTCCCTACATCCTAAAGAGTCAAAGTGCCATCGGATATATAGGGTTGGAATGTTGGGTAAATGTCAAAAATGCCCTCAACAATGAAAAAGTAAAGGGATTTCGCAGACTAAAATCAGTAACTTGCAATGATGATAATGAATAAATGAGTCATTTTAGCTTGAGATTCTGTAATATATGTGAAAACTGCAATTAATCTAGTAATTTCGTGATTGAATATTGGACATCTCAAAATGGAAATTGCAATTGATAAGTGTTATTCATGAAACATCATAGACAGAAATCTACCATTTACACCCTACAAACCATTTAAACTGAAATGTTGTTTGATAAATCAGAATGAATTGATTGCATACTAAAAGAAAATTAAACATGAAACAGATTAAAGCTCACTGATTATGATTGTATCCAACAAAAAGATAGGCGTAAACATTTACTGTAACTTATAGAACCAAAAGAAAAGGTTGACCTTTTAACCCTATTCCCTATTTACATGGGTAACCACCAAGAGAAAGATAAATTCCTACTCCTGGATTTCAATAAAACCATGTGATGTAACTCAAATATTCAAATATCCCACAACATCAAACAAATTGACAATCATTTCAGGGTTAAATCTCAAAGAGACAATCAAGAAATCAGCAAATCCTCAACCCTGGCTCAATTTCAAAAAGAGTATTGCAGATATCTTCAAACCCTAGTGAATTTGAAGGAGAAGAGACGATGATGAACTTACAGGCGTCGATTTTTCTGGTCCGAGGTCAACCTAGTTTGTTTCCAAGATGCATTTTGGCCTTCTTCCCTACCGATTTTTCTTGTCGGAGATCCCAAAGATGTTGGCTCTAGTAATCGATCTGTCTGATCATCCTCCATTTTTCCCGTTAACCAAAGAAATGCAAGAACTATTGGGAGTTTGATAGATGTGGAGAATGAAAAGAAAACCCTAGCCGGTATTTGGAAGAGGAGAACACGTGTTTGATCATCCTCCATTTTTCCCGTTAACCAAAAGAAATGCAAGAACTATTGCGAGTTTGATAGATGTGGAAAATGAAAAGACAACCCTAACCGGTATTTGGAAGAGGAGAAGACGAACGGGTGTTCGTTCAGGGCTTAATACGAGAATCAAAAATCCATAGCAAGTTAGAGAGGCTGGGCAAAGGAGAAAACAGAAAAATGATGTTCCTGGCGTAAGGAGAGGCCACGTCATGCTGAGTGGTTTTTGTTTTAATATATACTAGTGTGTGGCACCGCGCTCGCACGGTGGTGAGAAAGTTCTATAAGCACCACAAATTTATAATATGAAATTAAATAAGTTTATTTCAATTCTTTTCAAAAAGTAGTAGTCATTTTCCATTAAACACTTGAATCATTATGAGATTTGAGTCTTAATCAAATCGTGAAATGTTGTGTCTTGTTTATCCCACATTGGTGAGAAGATGACGAAATGGAATAATGATGTGATTATTTAAAAAAAGATACAAAAGAAGGTTCTTATAAGAACCTCCATTGGAGATGCTCTTAATTGTAATGCAATATATACTATATATTCAACATGAAAGAAATTTGCAACTAAAATTAACTCTTTAATCCAAAATGGATTAAAATAAATCATAACTCATGTAAAAAGAGTTGACATTATTGTCCTTTTATAATCAACTTCATGTTCCAACATTTCAACTTTTTATCAATTTGGGATAGCCAAAGTAAACCACAATTCAATATTTGAGAAATCTCAATCCATATTGTGCCATGTCATTTTTCATGGTTTTTGCTTTTATATATATAAAGATATATATATATATATATATATATATGTATATTGATTTCTTTTGTATATGATTTATATAATTGATTAGCCCTCAGTAGTTTGTTATTGACCTGATAAATGTTTGTGCATTTAAATCATATGAATTTGTAACATTCATATTGTTGATTTAACTTTAAATTACATTTAATTCCATTTAAGTTAGAGATATTAAATATCATTGATTAACCTTCAATAACATTTAATTTCTAACTTATAAATTTGTATTAATGATAAACTAATATTTGTTTATATTATTTATGGACATGATTATTAGTTATGAAATATTTGTTATTTCTACATACTACTTTTACAAATTCTTCTAAATAATGGAATGGAGTTTGTTGAACTAAAAAATATGGCCTTGGATGATGAATGTTAGGTTGTAAAGATTAGGGTACGTAGATTGTGTCAACCTTTGAATAAAAAGAGAAATGGGGAATTGAATAGTGTGGACATAGTTTAGTTGCTGAAAATAGGTGTTACTTTATCCTATTGCTTATACAAATTACTAGTAAATTGGGTTTTGCCAGTCGTTTCATTAATTTGTTCATTTTGTTTTGTAGGGTCTTCTATGACAATAACGATGAGGAAACACTTGATCAATAAGCTTAATCATTTGTTTGAAGATTTCAAGGTTGTTGAGGATGTCGAGTCTTCAAGGTCATCGACTCAAAAATAAAGATTATATTCACACTATTAATTAAAGTGGAAAAAGTTGATACTCATGTTTCTTCTATCGTTATGAATGAGTTTCAATTTATAAGGGAGAAGATAACATACGTATAAAAATCTCTTTAACAGGTTCTAAATGTTTTGGCCCAAAACATATGACAAAACATATTTCTTAGTGTTTGTTGTATCGTTTCTCTTAGGTTTAAGGTTTTTTTTATATCACTTCTCGTAAAGTTAAATTTTTAATGCTTTTTAGGAAACAAGACATCAAATTATTTCAACGATTGACAAATTTACATGTGGCAAAATTTCGGTACAGGTAGAAGTGGGTGTAGTGGGTGATATGTGTTAATGCCAAAAATCGTCTAGAAGGATAACTTAAGGTTGATTGTGGAGCTTAACAACTAAAGAAAAGAATCTTGCGACAAAACAATGCGACAAAGAGAAAAAACGTAAAAGAGACAGATTTTGGTGACGCGGGAAAAACCTCAACGAGGAAAAAACCCGCGGACGACTGTGATGGTCGTCGCTGCACTATGATCGCCAAACAGAGGCGATGTCCTTTGTTTCTGGTGTCGGGGATACAGTGATTACAATACAAATGAATTGAAATGTAAAAATAACAAGTGTATCGAATGTAAAACTAGTGTGTCGTGTGGAAAAACTAAGTGTCGTGTGTATAAGTCGTGCGTCGAGAACGATCACTTGAGAGAGAGATCTTTGCTTCAGATGTTCTTGAGTATGCAGTGTGATTCCAGAATTCGATGGGCTGCCAATGATGACTTTGCCTTCATATTTATAGTCTTCGAATGCATTTAATGACTCCATGAATTCCTCTTGTAACGGTCGCAACGGTCTTTGTTGTTTAATGTTCATAACTGCTCTGTCGGTTTCGTCCGTTGATCATAAATGTCGTTTGACCTGTATTAAATGAGGAAAACATAACAGAAGAGTCGTATGTTAGTTGGTCGAGGTCGTGTGTTTCTACACGACGGTCGAGGTCGAGAGGTACGCTCGACTTTGTCTCTGGTCAAAGAGTAAAACGCTTATGATTTGACTTGTATTTAGGGAGAAATGTAATAAATGTTCTTAGTGACTTGGTCGTAGTCGAGACTGGTGAAATTTTGCCTAAACAGTTTGCCCCCAAAATTTGAAAAAGTGGGGTGGCAAGTTCTAATTTCAAAAGTTTTTTAAATTTTGCTAGTCGGACGTCCGAGGTTGTGACACGTGTAAAAAACATTTTCATTGCCTTGGAACTGGATCGGTCCAATTCTAACTGAATGGGAAGTCGAAAAGGGGATAAAGCCCTGATGTCATGCTGACGCGCAATCATGCGTAACAGCTGTATTTGCCAGGTGACGACGATCTGTCGAGCACTCGAAAAGACAGGGGCACGTGTCGAATATCGAGAGGCTCGACCTGACACGAGTATTTGCGTAAATAGAAACTTTCGACGGATCTTTTCCTTTTAGGTCGAGCGTCTTTTATGTTATCTTTATTGCTTTCGTTTCTTCACTACCCTTCTCTTTCTATATCTTCAGATATTAATTTCGACGCCATAAAGCCCGACGACGATTCTGAGACTAAAATAGAGAAGTTTTTGGAGATTAGTCCTGACGATCGATCGTACGTCATACGTCATTTGATCGACGAAGACGACGACGTGATTTTCCTGAACGACAGGCTACAGAGGGGTCGAGAGGAGGAAGAGAAAGAATAAGAGGGGGAAGAGGAGGAGACTGAGGAAGAAGGGAGGGAAGAAGAGTCGACAGAAGTAGAGATGACTGGTAAATGTACCTTACTTTGTTTGACATGCTTATCTCCTTGTTTCAGTCGCCTAACTGTCTTTCTTTCTTTGTTCCACAGGAGAATCCCAACAGCCACAGCCAAATATGTCATCTGCGATGGCTAAGAGGGCGGCTCAGGCCGAATTGGCTCGCCAGGCGAGGGAAAGAAGGATGGAAGCCTCGACAACTGGGTCGGGGGTCCTCAAGAGAAAAGAGGCTCCGGCAACTGGGTCGGGAATCCTCAAGAGAAAAGAGGCTCCGACAACTGGGTCGGGAATCCTCAAGAGGACGAGGACATACGTCCGGAGGGAACCGTCTTCGAAGACGGGTGGCTCATCGAGAGTCGTCTCGCCTGAGAAGGCAAAGGTGTCGACCGCTTCTGTCGAGAAGACTTCCGACACGGTCGACAAGACACCCGTCGATCCTGCGCATCCGGCGAAATTGACGGGGTCACCTGCTGCCGCGTCAGGCCCTACGTCGGCCGACAAGGGCAAGGGCACGCAGACGGGCTTTGGATAGGAAACGACGGTAAACTTTACGTTGCCGGCGGATTTCATGGTGGACAACGTCCTGGACGGGACGAGCTTGTTCCCCCATTTGGATAAGTTTCAGCTCCCTTCTTTCAAGGAACGCTTCAATGGGTGCTCTATCGAGAGTTCGGGGGCTTATGTCGCCGGAATGTCATTTATGGTAAGTCTATCTTTCAAGACTTTGTTTGTTATCATTTTCGGTGTCGTTGTCGTATGTTTTTACTAACGAGTTTTCATATGTTTTTCAGACATTTCAGTCTTCATTGGCCCTGCAGGCCGAGACGATGAAGATCGAGGGTCTAGTGTCCTCCGCCATTAAGAGAGAGGATGCGGCGTTGGCGAGGGAGAAGTCCGCCCTGGCGCGCGTCGAGGAAATGTCGGTAAAACTTGAAGATGCCTTGGACCAGCTAGAAGCCGTCAGTCATGCGAGGGACGACGTGAATTCTCGTCTGAAGGAGTCCTCTGTGATTGCAAATCAGAGAGAGGAGCTGGACAGGATGCAAGCGTCCTTGGTCATGAAGGAGAATGAGGTCGAGGAGTCCAAGTCCAAGGTGACGGTCCTGGAGAAGGAGGCGAGGGAGCTCAAAGATGAGGCTGCATCTACCTTTGCCCTTGCTCGTCTAACAGCTCGGGCGGCGATTATGCGGCAACACTTGTCGGGGAAGAATCCCCTTGCGTCCGCAACTGAGGAGCTGGCCTTCTTCCTAGCCAAGGTCGGGACCGACAGGGATCTCGACTCCGACGATGAGAAGGAGGCTGAGGAAGAAGAGGTTGCGGACGAGGGCATCCAGGGCGAAGCTTCGGGCAAGGATGCTGCGGACGCTCCTTCTAATCCTTAGAGAATTTTATTTGTTTTTGTGAATGCTCGACCGTTGGTGGTCGAGTCATTTTTAGATGTAATCGTTCGTTTATGAATGAAGCCTTGTTTTTCTGCTGAACTTGTGTATTTATTTCGATTCGTATTTGCCGTGGATAGATACATTATCAATTGTCAAGTATAGAATAAACAAGGAATCGTGCGACTTAGGCATCCATTGTAATTAATCAATAAAGACGTAAGTCATACATTTGAATCGTACTGGCAAACACAAACGTATACAATCGACATGTTAATTAAGAACATACAAATTTCTCTAAGTCTATAAATTTATACCGAGGAGACGCTAGACCTTACGATCGCATAACTAGATCGTACGACGAAACGTGAGTTAGGTGCCCCTATGATGAAATAATCAAGTCAAAGACTTGGACACTTATGTCATGCGACTTTGCGAGGTTAAAGTCGTACGATAAATTTAGTAATGTATACCGTTCGATCCTGCGAGACCTAAGTCTTATAGAAGACTTAGTATTTATATCGTGCGATCCTGCGATAAAACAATGTCAGAGGTTGGTCGATGGCTAACCAATGACCCTCCGATGCTTAAGTCAGTAATCGTCGTGGTAAAAAATCGTATGAGAAGTAGAAAAGGACTTAAAAGACATACCTTTTCCGACATGTCGTATCCCAGCTATGTGGGTCGTCTTGATTGTTGATACCTACGTTGGGTGTTTGAGTGTTTTAAACACTCGTCGGAGGATTACTCGAGGGACCTTGAGTTTTTCAATTCTCAAAATTTTCGGGTTTCGGCGGTTTCGGGGTATACCCACCTTACCATCTTGCCCCCTCCCCTGTGGCGACTTATAAGACAATACCCGAAGTCTAGGATATGTCGTCGTGAGTCGCCACAGTTGACACGTCGACCTTTTCGTGCGATCAGGAAAAAACAATCGACATGTTCCTGCAAAAAATATGTTAGCTTTGTCTTTTAAGGTAGAGATCGATAGACGAACCTGTCAGGATTTTCTAGTTGAGTTCGCTCTGGTCCAGGATGATTTCCTTTGTACGATAGACGTCGGCTGTTCTAGGAATACCCTGGACCTGTAACCACTGGATGGTTTATTTCGATGGCTTCAGAGTGGTCTTATAGCAATCACGAGCGACTTTCGGCTCACTTTTGATCTCTTGGACTCCCCACGGCGTAGGGAACTTCATGACCTGGTGATACGTCGAGGGAATGGCTTTCATTTCATGGATCCACGGTCGACCTAAGATGATGTTATAGGCCGACGAGCAGTCAATGACACTGAACTTGGTCTGCTTATTGATTCCTCCAGCATAGACAAGCAAGACGATCTCTCCAAAGGTACTTGTCGCTTTTCCACTGAAACCGACCAAGGTTGTCGAACGTCGGATGATTTCCGATCGATCGATTCCCATGGCCTTGATGGTGTCAAGGAAAATGACGTTCCCTGAACTGCCTCCATCGACCAAGACTCGCTGGGTTAAACAGTTACCAATCGTGAGTTGAATGATCAACCCGTCATGATGCTTCTGATATGAATCACCGAGGTCGTCTTGGTCGAACACGATCCTCATAGCTTCCAACTCCAAATGTCCTTTGGGTCTTGATGAACGCGGGATAGGTCGATCGTCAGGTGCTTGGCTGGCGTGACGTTTGGCTGTAGAATAGGTTAAGCCGCATACGTCGGAACCACCAGTGATGCAGTTGACGACCTTTGCGTGTCCGGGGGTAGGCGGTCGATGGTCGTTAGCGAGAGTAACGACGTCATCGATGATATCTTTGAGATTTTATTTCGGGACATAATACGCTAGTTCCTTTTTTAGAGCTATGCAATCATCTGTCGTATGACCATGGTCGAAATGGAAGTCGCACCACTTCGACTTATCTTTGTTGGCGTCATCTTGATCAGATTTCTTCGGCCAACGGATGGTCGCTCGGGCGGTCTTCAAAGCTTCGACCAAATCCTTAGTGGTCCCTTTGAATCCGTACGAGGATATCTTGGGGTACTGAGAAAATTTGGTCGCGTTCTTGGCTTCTGCTTTCGTCTTGAATCGGACATTAGAGATCTGGCGTGCGCGCTCTGGCTTGGATATTGCCTTAGTCTTGAACTCTGGCTTCTTTACACCCAACGACCTCTTGTCGTCGGTATGCTTACGACGAAAGGCAGCATCGTCCTCTACCCTCATATACGCTAGGGTTCGAGCTCGGACGTCTTCAAAGTTTTCTGGAGGATACTTGGTTAGATCAGTGTATAAACCTGAACTGTCGTCCATACCACATTTATAAGCTTCGATCGCGGTCTTGACGTCGCAGTTGCGAACACTGATCATCTCTGCATTGAACCTATTGAAATAGCTTCGAATAGACTCATTAGCTTTCTGCACGACATAATACAGGTCACTGGTTTGCTTCTCCATCTTGCGACTGCTGGCGAACTGCTGGCGAACTGCTGGGAGAATTGATTGACCAACTCAGCGAACGACCCGATGGACTTGGGTTTGAGATTGATCAACCATTGGAGGGCAGGAGCAGTGAGAGTCGCCCCAAAGCTCTTGCACATGCATACTTCTTGATACATGTGTGGGATCGAGACCGTCCACATGAGCTGCTTATACTGCGCGATGTGCTCCGTTGGATCGGTCACCCCTGAATACTTGGGCGTGAAGGCGGGGATGTTGAATTTTTTTAGGACATCGACTGTCGCGATCTTGTCGATGAAAGGCGACGCCTGAAATCCCGAGCGAGGCTCGACATCGACGGGCACGGCTGCCCCGGGTAGCTTAGCGACCAGGGACAGGACACGCTCATTTTGATCTTCTAGCATCTTTAATCGCTGGGCGACGGGGTCGTTAGTAGGGGTGAGCAGCGGAACTGGGTACCTGCCTTTGGAACCGGAACCGCTCCAGAACTGCCGGTTCCGAAACCGGAACCGATGTGACTGGTTCCAGTTCCTAAAATACGGAACCGATTAGAACTGGGTCCGGTTCCGGTTCTCATTTTTTTGGAACCGCTACCCGCTGGGACCGGTTCCGGGACCGGGTACCCGGAACCGTCGGGTACCCAGAACCGGAACCGCTGGGTACCCGATATATTTTAATAGAAAATATCTAGATATTTAATATTTATTACATATTTATATATAAATATTTAATATAAATAAATTTTTTTAATAAAGTAACAAAATTAGCTTTTAGGGTTTTAGTTGTTTTCATTGCATACGTTCGTTCATTCCATTGTTTGGTAATTCTCCTGTCCTCCATAGCTTAGCCGCCGCTCACCTCACGCATCTGCTCAGTCGCCGCACCACCTGTCGGCCACCACACTCACCTCACGCATCTGCTCACGGTACACTGCACACACCGCCGGCCGCCGCTGCACACACCGCCGCTCTCAAATCCGCCGCTGCACACACCGCGTTTCTCTTCTCTTATATGTAAATAGATTCTTTCCATCGTTTCTCTTCTCTGTATCGATGCTCTTATCTATACTTGTTTATCCTTCGATGTTATTCTCTGTATCAATCGATTTTGAGGACTAATTTGTGTGTATGGAAATATATAGATTTTCTCTATATTTGTTATGCTATTTCTCTGTATCAATCGATTTTGTGGACTGATTGTGTGTATGGAAATATATAGATTTTTTCTATATTTGTTCATTCATAGATGCTATTTCTCTGGTTATTTAGTTGTTGTTTTTTAGTTGTTTTTTAGTTGCTGTTTTTTAGTTATTTAGTGTTGTTTTTGCTGTTATTTTGTTGTTGTTTTTGCTGTCGATTTTGTGCTGGTTTTTAGTTATTTAGTGCTGTTTTTTAGTCGATTTAGTTGCTGTTTTTAGTCGTTTTTGTGCTGTTTTGCTGTTGTTTTTGTGTTGTTTTTGCTGTTATTTAGTTGCTGTTTTTTAGTCGATTTTGTGCGGTTTTTTAGTCGATTTAGTTGCTGTTTTTAGTCGTTTTTGTGCTGTTTTTGCTGTCGTTTTTGTGCTGTTTTTGCTGTCGATTTTGTGTTGTTTTTTTAGTCGATTTAGTTGCTGTTTTTTAGTCAATTTTGTACTGTTTTTGCTGTCGTTTTTGTGCTGTTTTTGTTGTTATTTAGTTGCTGTTATTTAGTCGTTTTTGTGCTGTTTTTTGGGCTGTTAGTCCTGTATTATCTATGATGAGTTTTATGAAAATGATGTTGAGGATGCTTTTGAGAAATCTGAGTTGGATGAATATCTTGAGGCTCCGCCTGAAAAAATGGATGTTGAGAAGTTTGAAATTTTAAGGTGGTGGAGTGAAAAGTGTACTACATATAAGGTATTGGGATCAATGGCAAAGGACATTCTAGCCATTCCGGTTTCTACAGTTGCTAGTGAGTCTGCTTTTAGTATATCCGGTCGGGTGGTAGATGAGTTTTGGAGTAGTTTGGGTCCGAAGACGGTGGAAGCTTTGATATGTGCTTAAGATTGGTTGAGAGGATCATCAATATGTTTGGACATGGAACAATATTTGGAGGATGTGCAAAAATACGAGGAAGGTAATTTACTTATTTATTGTCTTTTTTCATATATATTTTTATTTGTTAATTTCATATTTGCATTCTAATTTGCGTTTTTTATTTGTTAATTTTAGAAATTGGTCCTATTGATCTTGATGAGACATTTGTTGGCGTCAACTAATTTCTTTTTGAGGTAATTTTCTAATTTTTATATATTGTTGTGAGAATTTATAAAATGGCATGGTATTGGTTTAGTTAGGTATTTTATTTGTTTTGACATTTGATCCAAATGTTTTATTTGTTAGGTGTTGACGTGAAGTGCCATGAAGTCGTGAAGTGCCGTGAAGACATGAACCGTTTTATTCATTTTGTTGATGTTATGTCAAAACTTAAGAATTTCTAATTTGGTTATGTAATAATTATTTTTATCGGATTAGTTTTTAGTTTTAACTTTTAATCGTTTGTTGTATGAAAACTACGTTGGTACTTTAAGTTTAAGTTGTTTTTTCTACTTTGCAAGTGTTTTAAAATTACGTTTTATTGTAAAATATGTTAAAAAATAATAATAAAAAAATGCCAGCGGGTAACCGGAACCGGTTCCCGGCGGTTTCGGGACCGGTTCCAAAAAAAAAGGAACCGACGGGAACGGTTCCGGTTCCGGTTCTTTCTTTCTAGGAACCGCCGGTTCCGGTTCCGGTTCCATGAAAAATAGGCGGGTACCCGGTATTGCTCACCCCTAGTCGTTAGGATCGGGATTCGCACCTGCCAATGGATCAACTCCCGAACTGGTGCCATTGCCGTATGACGAGCCATTGGCGTCCCCGTTAAAAGGGACAAACTGCGGCTGCGACCCGTTCTGAAACGGCTGCGACCCGTTCTGAAACGGCCGCGACCCGTTCTGCATGGGTGGGGGTCTGATATACTGAGGAGGAATATGCCCGAACTGGGGATTTGGGTTGAACGATCCCGGCTGCTGGTTCTGCGCGAACGATCCTGGTTGCTGATTCTGCATGAATGGACCTGGTCTTGGATTACGGACGAACGGAGCCGAACCAGGATTATGGACGAACGGAGCCGAACCAGAATTATGGACGAACGGAGCGGATCCTGGATTCTTACTGAACGATCCTTGACCTGGATTCTGGATGAATGGTCTTGGACCGTTCTGCGGTCCGAAGGGATTCCTCAACCGGGCGATTTCCTCAGCTGCTCTTCGATTCTGCTCAGCCATGGCATTGATTTGATTTCGCGCAACTTCCAACTCCTGGGACATCTGGGCAACGACTTGCTCTGGATTTCCAGGGGCTGCCATTTTCCTAAAACAGAAAACAGAGGAAACTACAAGAAAGCGTTAGTAGAACGCACGTTTGTCGAAGATTTTCTCTAGATGGGGCCCCACGGTGGGCGCCAAACTGTTAATGCCAAAAATCGTCCAGAAGGATAACTTAAGGTTGATTGTGGAGCTTAACAACTAAAGAAAAGAATCTTGCGACAAAACAATGCGACAAAGAGAAAAAATGTAAAAGAGACAAAGATTTTGGTGACGCGGGAAAAACCTCAACGAGGAAAAAACCCGCGGACGACTATGATGGTCGTCGCTGCACTATGATCGCCAAACAGGGGCGATGTCCTTTGTTTCTGGTGTCGGGGATACAGTGATTACAATACAAATGAATTGAAATGTAAAAATAACAAGTGTATCGAATGTAAAACTAGTGTGTCGTGTGGAAAAACTAAGTGTCGTGTGTATAAGTCGTGCGTCGAGAGCGATCACTTGAGAGAGAGTTCTTTGCTTCGGATGTTCTTGAGTACGAGTGTGATTCCAGAATTCGATGGGCTGCCAATGATGACTTTGCCTTCATATTTATAGTCTTCGAATGCATTTAATGACTCCATGAATTCCTCTTGTAACGGTCGCAACGGTCTTTGTTGTTTAATGTTCATAACTGCTCTGTCGGTTTCGTCCGTTGATCATAAATGTCGTTTGACCTGTATTAAATGAGGAAAACATAACAGAAGAGTCGTATGTTAGTTGGTCGATGTCGTGTGTTTCTACACGACGGTCGAGGTCGAGAGGTACGCTCGACTTTGTCTTGGGTCAAAGAATAAAACGCTTATGATTTGACTTGTATTTAGGGAGAAATGTAATAAATGTTCTTAGTGCCTTAGTCGTAGTCGAGACTGGTGAAATTTTGCCTAAACAATATGTACTTTGATTTTGTTCCAAATTAGTTGTGTTCTATATATTGTTCTAAATGAAAATGTATAAAAGATGCCAACTTCTTTTGCCGATTTCCCATCATATCTTTTGTCTTGAGAAGTTGATGGGTTATCATTGATAACTTGATACACTTGCACCACTTGCACCCTACTGGTTGATTGAGTTGATCATCTAATTACTATGGATGCGCAACATCAATATATTAGAACTAATAGAAACATGATATTTTACCTTTTTTTTTGTTATTTCTAGTTCATAACATACTATATGGTTTTCATGTGTGGCATAGAAGATAACTTTTAAGTGTGATTGAGGATTTGGAAGGTGCTGATAGGACTTAACAATCTAAGATTGCTACTCCAACGAGTATACGCAAAACAAAGTATATTGTCGAGTACTTACGATGAGACCATCATCGTGTGTTTGAGTCGGTGATTGTTCAGTAAGTGGAGAAGAAGATGCATTAGTGGTGGTCTTTCTCTTTCTGATATATGGCGTTACGTTAGTTTCTTTAGGTAGCGTTTGGTATGCAGACTGGATGGGGCATGACAGAACTGGACAAGACGGGACAGGACTGGACGGGACAAAACTAATTTTCTATTCTGCGTTTGGTACGACTAGAACAGGACAGGACAAAACTGTTAAAATGACCAATTGCCCTAGAATATAGATTAATATTTTTCATCACGTAATAATTATAAAATAACATAAAATCAATAATAAACTATTATATACATCAAAATTAAAGTAAATTATATAAATCACATTTATGTAATTTTATATAATATATAATTTTTCAAAAAATGTTTGCAAAATAATTTTTATATAATATATAATTGAAAATGAAGGATAAATGTGTCATTTTATGCTTATTCCCATGTTGTTCCACCTTTTTTGGTGGAACAAAAAATGCCTCATTTTGTCCCATGAAAATAGATTTTAGTCCCACCTTGTCCCACTTTGTTTTAGTCTCATTTCATACCAAACGCAGTACTATTTTTTTGTCTCGTCCCGTCCCATCCAGTCTGCGCACCAAACGCACCCTTAGGTTGCAACATGTAAAAAGCTGCATATACAATGATAGTTTTTACTTCAAAGCTCTTAGATCTTTACTATGCTAAACTATTTTTGTTATTGATTATACAATGATTTTATAGACTTTATGCAATCAAAGTATCTTTGTTTTGATTTTAATCCAAGTTATACAAAGCGTTAGAGTAATAACTCTCAACATGTATTTAATTAAAATCATATTCTTTGTTCAAATAATTATATATAGTTTTTCAAAGTATTATATTTTTTTTGAGTTATTTACAATAAATTTTGTTAAAAGAATATTTAGTCAAACCGTTGTTCTTTATTTAATAATATTTAACAATTTAAATTCCATTTATAATATATACCTATAATATTCTATTAAAAAAGTCTAATAAAATATATTGATACTTCCTCAATGTATCATTGAAATATAAATGATACATTGCACCAAATTGTATTGTATGACATGTCTTTAATTTATTTGATAAGTTTTACAAGAAATGCTTCAAGTAAATATGGTGAGGTAGTAATTCTTTACCTGATTTGAGAATGTTAGTATTTAATTTTGTTGTTAAATGTGTATGTATATTTAATTCAAGGGCAATTTTCTATTGAATTATACTAATATAATTAAACTTTCATTTCTTATATTCTCAAGATTTTTAGCGATCTTATTTGTGTAATTCACTATATACATATATATTAACTTCCCATTAATTAAACAAGACTTTAATTTATGAATCATATGAAGATGATTTATTGATTATTGTATTTATCAACTAACAATGATTCATATATGTAAACCATTTGTCAACACCATAATGTTAAGATGAAATGATTGATCCATAGAGATCAGCCAAGTTCCTTTGTACCAATCAACCTTGTTAAGCCATATGTAATGGCCAAAGCCATCCACCCTCCAATCACCACTCTAATCGAAGACATGACTCCTGGCGTCCGACCCAACATCACCCCTAACCATCCAAAAACCGCCAATGCCATTGTCACTGTTGCTATCACCACCCAAATCCTAACCTTATAAGGCTTTATAAACAGAAACAGATTCTTCTATAGCCATGCTACAAGCTCCAGCTATTAAGCCAGCTATAACAAAGGCACCATAGCCCCCAACGAAAAAGCTAAAGCTGATGCTAATGCGGCTTGCCATGGGCTCGGTAAGCCATCAACCTTGGCTTCAGCACTTTGCCTCTGATTGGAATTTCTTTTCATTTGGGAAACTTCTATATCGAGTTGTGAGTAAACAGAAACAGATTCTTCTATAGCCATGCTACAAGCTCCAGCTATTAAGCCAGCTAAGCCGGCCAAGATCATGACTTTGATGTCCTGTTTAACAGCTCCAACACCCATCATCAGGGAAGCAGTGGAGACTAAGCCATCACTCGCTCCTAAAACTGCGGCCCGTAGCCATTGGGACCGTTTTGAGTAGTCGAAGGAGACATTACAGTCGAGCTCAAGGCTGGTTTGATCATGCACCATGTTATTAACTGGGATTGTAGCCATTTAAAATGGGAGAAGCTAGCAAAGGAATTGGATGGCTAACACCCCATACAAGTATGCAATTTATAAGGAAAATTTTAATGTGTTGATATAAAAATTGATCCTGTTAATTGATTTATAATTTGTAAATTCCATTGGGGGATACCTACCTCATAGAAAATGCACTTGCAAAAATAAATTGAACATGTTAATTGTGAATAAATTTCCTTTTTTCCATACTTTAATTTGCCAAAAATAGAAACCATTATATACAAAGCCGCCCATTATCGATCCATATACATATGGTAAATCATAATTCTTTTATATACATGAATTTCATTTTAAGACCGAACTTTTATTGTAACACATGGGGTTGGGTTTTGATAAGGACCGTTTTTCCTGAGCAGTATGAAAATTTTCTTTTGAAAACAATTTTCACATTTACATTATCTCATACTAAATTTTGATATATAATAAAATTTTGAATGAAACAATTTTATAAAATTTTGAGCATTAATGCCATCTTCTCATTATGAATTTATGATATATATATATATATATAGATGCTCCGTAACATGTAAACCTTATATTTGTTGCACACCTAACAAACCACTGTGTGCATATGTGAACAATGTACATATACATATACATACACATATGCATACATGCAAGAATATGTATATATATATATATATATTGGTTTCATTTGCAAACCATGTTTATTTTACAAACTTTGCAATCCACCTATATACCCTAGATTTTATCAATCAACGGTCAAGATTTAAATGGTGTTATTTTAGGTAATAAAAATTAAAAATTATTTTATAAAATTCATAAAATTGTGTCAGAAGGAAAAAATAGTAAAATAGACCATGAAAGCCTAATATTGGAAAGTTATTAAATAACACCATTTTAGAGACGTGATTAAAAAGTGTGAAGAATATTTGATGACAATGAAATGATTTTTTTAATAAATTATAATCATTAAAATATTATTAAAATAATAGTGCAACATAATGAACCTTATTATAATTATAGTGAAACATAATAAAATCTTATTTCATCATTGACATGGTGAAATAGTAGGAAAACGATAGTGAAGCCGTAGTGAAATTTTGTTGAAACTATAGTGAAACCTTACTAAACCACAGTGAAATATAGTGAAATAGTTTCATCTCCATACAAAGCTTTAAAACATATTTCATCGTCTAAAAATAGGGGACGGAAGCAACACGATGTAACGACCTAAACCTTATTCGTAACATTTTGCGTTTGGTGTTGAGTTTTGAATAAAAGTAGAAGTTGAGGGGCTATTCGGTAATTTAGGGTTGGAGTATAAAAGGGCTCAAAACCCTAGGCACATTCTAATTCCCTGATTTGGTTGTGTTTGGTGGCTGTCATATTGAGAGAAAGGAGAAGAGAACTTTTGAAGGTTTTGGATATTTGAGGAGAAAGTCATCAAGCCTTGAATCAGAAGAAGAATTACGATTGGATTTCGTTTCTTGCAAGTAATCTCTCAGGTAATTCTTAATCCTTAACTCCAAATAAGATTCGTCTGTTGATTTTGGGATTTTGAGAGTTTCCTTGCTAAACGTTGTTTAAGACTCTTATGGGAGATTTAAGCACTTTTGGGTGTGTGTTTGTTAGTAAAACTTGCGGGAATTTGGTTATGGATCATTAGGTGATTAATTATCGCTTTATCTTTCGTTTTGGGAGTCGTGGGGTGGATTTTTAAGCCAAAAACTCGAGCAGCGGTCGTCCGAAAAGTCTCAGGGGACGAATGTCCCTGGACGCGTGCCCGGGGTGTTCTTGCGTGCAGGTTACCGGGTGAATGCATTCGGTAGGTATAAGTGCCCGGTAACTAGAGTTACCCGGACAGTCGAGTTATCCGGATTGTAAGGATACCCGGAAAGTAGTGTATCCGGAATGCTTGGGCGTCCGGAATGTAAAGGAGTTCGGACAGTTGTAGTGTCCGGTAAGTAGAAACGTCCGGGAAGTGGAGGTGCCCGGTAAGTTGTATCCGGACAGTTTGGCTAGGTAGCTTATATGTTTAATCCTTTAACTCAGGTAGATCGTTGGAAGTACAGAACAGAGTAGGAAAGGAAGTAAGCATACCAGGTGAGTTTTCTAACTAAAACGTGTGACTTTTAATGTGTTTTCTAAAGCGAGTACATGATGAGAAATGCCATGTTTTGTTGCTTTAATTGCATGAAAGTTGTTTAAAATTTATTTGGGATGTACGCATACATTAGTTTTGATGTAAATTGGCTAAGATTTAAATGGTGTTATTTGGGATGTATGCATACAAACCACTGTGTGCATATGTGAACAATGTGCATATACATATACATACACATATGCATACGTGCAAGAATATATATATATATATATATATATATATATATTGGTTTCATTTGCAAACCATGTTTATTTTACAAACTTTGCAATCCACCTATATACCCTAGATTTTATCAATCAACGGTTAAGATTTAAATGGTGTTATTTTAGGTAATAAAAATTAAAAATTATTTTATTAAATTCATAAAATTGTGTCAGAAGGACAAAATAGTAAAATAGACCATGAAAGCCTAATATTGGAAAGTTATTAAATAACACCATTTTAGAGACGTGATTAAAAAGTGTGAAGAATATTTGATGACAATGAAATGATTTTTTTAATAAATTATAATTATTAAAATAATAGTGCAACATAATGAAACCTTATTATAATTATAGTGAAACATAATAAAATCTTATTTCATCATTGACATGGTGAAATAGTAGGAAAACGATAGTGAAGCCGTAGTGAAATTTTGTTGAAACTATAGTGAAACCTTATATAAACCACAGTGAAATAGTTTCATTTCCATACAAAGCTTTAAAACATATTTCATCGTCTAAAAATAGGGGACGGAAGCAGCACGAGGTTGTGGGCTGACAGATGGGCAGAAAATTTGGTCTTGGGGGAGAAATTTAAAAGATTGTTTAGTTTAGAAAGTAATAAAGAGGCTAAGATTTTAGAGAGAGGAAGGTGGATCAACGAGGAATGGAAATGGGAGTGGGGGTTGAGAAGAGAACCGTTGGGTGAACTTGAAGAACTCCACTCGTTCTTTCAAGGTAGATCCCCAATTAGGGGAAAAGAGGATTGTCCAAATTGGTGGCTTCACGAAGAAGGTGAATTCACGGTTCAAAGACTTAAGAACCTTATTAAGGAGAAAGAGCAAGTGAGGGGGGATGTTGGGGAAGAGACTCGATGGTCACGTTTACTTCCTAAGAAAATTAGCATATTTATTTGGAGAGTAAGCTTAGGAAGACTTCGGGGTCCTCGACCGGATGGGTTTGGATCTCCATTCGATCCTTTGCCCAAGATGCGGTGACGAGATAGAATCGGTGGACCACGCTCTAGCAAAATGTAATGATGTTAATTGGGTTTGGAAAGAAATTTGTAAATGGTGGAAGTGGACGAGAAGCAGTTTCGCCTCGGCTGTGGAGGTTGTGGGTCAAGCTCAAAAAACGGGAGGTAGTGTGACAATAGAGGAAGTACGGACAACTACGTTTTGGGCGATACTCTACCAGATTTGGAATCATCGAAATCAAATCGTGTTCAAGAACGATTAGCGAAAATTAAGCGATATGGTGTTAGAGATGCAGTTGCGGTGTTTTGAATGGATCAATGGTAAGTTGAGGGGTAGGAAATTGGATTGGACAGAGTGGATAGTGAACCCGATGTTCGCTCTTCGGTGAGCAGAAAATCGTCGGCTGATATTTTTGGTAATCTTCGGTCGAGCCTGGATGGTTCTGTTTCGTGGATGCCGTGAATGCGAGTGATCGAGGGGCTGTTTTGCCATAGGTCTTGCTACTGTATTGGTTGTCAGCACACGATCTTAGAACTACTATTGGGTGCCGTTTGAGTTTACTATTTGCAAACAGCCTTTGGGATGCTTTTGGGGTGCTGTTCGGGGCTGTTCCGCTCTGCTAGTGTGAATGGCTGAACAGATGTGTTGAATGGAGCTGCAGTTTGGGACTGGCGATGTTCGGTGAGAAGCGCCTGGCTTCATTAAGATGTGTTGTATGGATGGTCTTGATGGAGGCTATTTTGTTCTTAAATTTTGGTTTTATGGTTTCGTTTGGTGTAGCGTATCGTTTCGGTTGTTTAAGTGTTGGCTACTTTAGTGTGGTTTATTTTTCTGTACAGTTGTATATTTGTGCAGTTAATAAAATTGTTTGTTTGCCTTGCAAAAAAAAATATTTCATCGTCTAGATGAAACGTTGTTGCAACCATAATGAAACCTTATCGAAACCATGATGAAACTTTATTAAAACCATGATAAAACATAATGAAACTTAATTGAAACCAAATTGAAACCGTAATTAAAAAAGAGGTTATAATTAGAAAAAAAATGTTTAACTCTAATTAGAAAAAGAAACCGTAGTTAAATAAAGTAATTAAAAAGCCAAAATTTAATTTCTATGTATACAATGATTTTACTTGAATATATATTCGTTTAATTAATAAATAAAAAGAAAAACATTAAGATATATATAAAAACAAGATTACCATGATTAACTATCTATAATTACGGATAACTTTAAAAAAATCCATAAATATACCGCGTGATGTGGATTGTCAACTATACCATTTAAATTGAAATTATATAAAAATTCAATGAAAATATCTTATTGGTTGATTTTAGTTTGTATAGTTTGTAAAATAAATGTGGTTTTGTTAGTGCCTAAAATTCTAGTTGTACTAAGTAGAGGGGCCTATCTTGTGATAGGGTGATTCTTTACCCTAGGTATATAATGTTTACTTACTTTCCTTATTAGGTAAAGCAATCACAAGGGTCACCTACACACACTAGCCACACACACTTAATTTGTTCTTCATTGTATTGTGTGAGCTTTGTTTGAATCATTGAATATAGAGGTGGACATTTTATTGTTATTGCATTGATTACTTGTTTCTGAGATCACAATTGGTATCAGAGCAATGTATTCATTTAGATCAGATTAGATTTTATTGAGAGTTTTTGCATTTTGAGTGTTCTTCAAGTTTTTCATCCGTTTCTTATTGATTTTGATCATTTGAGTTCTTCAAATGGATTAGGATTGATATATAAGTGTTTGATATTCATTTCTGTGTGTTTTCATTCCATAATCACACCAGAATCGATCTCAAATCGTGCAAACTCGGATTTTCGAACTTTTGTGCAAAAACCTACTGTTTTGGATCGAAAATCACTGTTCTAGTGGTTTTTGGACAAAACTTGAAGTAGTAAAACTGTCCAGAATCGCATTTCGACCTTACCTACCAATTTTCAGATCATTTGGATCATTTTTGAAGAATCAACTCCCGATCATTTGAATCTTCATCGAAATCGCAATCATCATATATTCATCGAAATCGCAGTGAACGTCTAGTGAACAGTACAAAGTCGCAGTGACCTGTTGCGACTTGACTCCCAAATCGCAGTGACCTATTGCGACTTCGATCCCGAATCGCAATCCATTACCCCGTGAACAGTAACAGATCGCAATCCTCTATTGCGACTTGAGTGAAATTTTTACTCTGTTGCGATTCCATTTCATTGCGATTCCATTTGTTGCGATTCCAACTGCTGCGACTTCATTGCATTGCGACTTTAGTGGGTTGAGACTTCAGTTTGAATTTTTTTTTTCTCTCTAATCAAATCTAAAGAATACAAACGATCAAAGACAAGTAATCGAATATGACTGCTAGAGATATACTAACGATTGGATCTAAGGATAAACCACCGGTTCTTTTTCCCAAAGAGTTTAAAATATGGAAAGACCGTTTTATGGATTATGTGGAAAGACAAGAGAATGGGGAGTTCATTTCACACTCACTGATTAATGGACCGATGGAAAAGATAATGAGAAGAGGGATTCTTACTGACGGGGAACCAATTCCTGAATGGGTTGAAGTTTTACCAATTCACTATGACATTGAACAGAAGAAGAGATATTATGGGGATAAGATGTCAAAGTCCCTTGTAATTCAAGCTTTGACTAATGATATTTACCGAAAGGTAGATAGCAAGAACCACTCCGGGAAAGCCATGTTTGATGAATTGATAAAACTTTATCAAGGTTCTGAGATTGAAAACCAGATGAGAATTTCAAATGCTATTAATCTTTATGAGAGTTTTAAACAGAAAGATGGTGAAGCTCTTGATTCCACATACGACCGTTTTACCACGATTTTGAACGAACTGAATAGATACAACATCAACAAGTCTATAATTGAGCATAATGTAAAGTTTCTGAATGTACTTCAACCCGAGTGGAAGAAGTATGCTCATCGTATGAAACAAAATTCAAGGCTGAATGTTTTGCCCCTTCAAGAGATGTACGAGACGTTGAAACATGATGAAGAAGATGCTGAAGCCAAGAGGACAAAGAAAAAGAAGAAGGACAATAGGGAAGAGAAAAGAGAGGATAAGAAGGAAGAAGAACTAGAACCGCTTGCTTTGGTGTCTGTCAAACCAAACAGAAATTATTCAAAGCATTCTGATGATGAACAGGGTGAAGATGGTGAGATAGATGAAATTGAAAGTATGAAGCGAGCAATGGCACTTCTTACTAACTCTTTTCAGAGAAAGTTTGGAAAATCTCCCGGGTCCAACAATCAAAGGTATGCGTCTGGTTCCAAGAATTTTGAACACAAGGCGAATGTTGAGTCGAGTAGAAGGTTTGATGATAAGAAGGCTGAGTACAAGAGAGAGGAGTAC
Organism: Saussurea involucrata; assembly: GCA_033807775.1. Lineage (NCBI taxonomy): Eukaryota > Viridiplantae > Streptophyta > Magnoliopsida > Asterales > Asteraceae > Saussurea > Saussurea involucrata. The sequence goes on along the minus strand of CM066313.1, from coordinate 54,720,802 downwards.
AAGAAGCCTGAGTATAAGAAGCCGGAAGAGAAAAGGGTGTTTGAGAAGAAAGAGGAAGTTCCGACATGCTACAATTGTGGGAAGCCTGGTCATCTCTCTAAAGAGTGTTGGAAGCCAAAAGTCAGGGATTCTATGTACTACAAGAACAAGTTGCTGCTTGCCGAAAAGAAAGAATCGGGGATAGCACTGTTGGTCGAAGAAGAATACTGGCTAGATATGTCTGATGATGAAGCTGAAGGTGAGAAAGCTGCTCAGACTAAGATGTGTTTCATGACCAAGAAAACCGATGGTGATGGTTCAGAGTCTACTTCCAACGAGGTACATTCCGCTCTTTACAATCAATTCTTTACTCAACAAGCTTGTTTATCAAAAAGATTAGAAAACTTAACAAAAGACCAGGAAAGAGCAGACGAGTTAATTTCCACTCAAAAGGCTATAATAATAGATCAAGAAAGTAAAATTAAAGTTTTTGAAAAGAAAAAGGCCGAATTTGAGATTGGTCTTGCTTATTTTGAAGAAAGAATAACTGAACTATCGGATAAATTATTGAATTCGAAAGTTAAGAATAGCGAGTTTGAGAGTCTTTTGCATGCTTACAAAGATAGAAATGATGAATTATGTGAAAATGTCAAGGATCTGGAAAATAAATTGTACAAAGCAGGTCAAACTGAACAAACAATTCGCATGCATAAACCAAATAAGTTCAGATATTTCAACTCAAAATGGGGAATCGGGTATGACAATCCACAATACCTGAGCAATGCTTTATCAAAATCTCCCACTTTGTACAAATTTGAATGGATTGGACTTGCCGTACATTCAAACTTTCAAATCAAGATGGATGATGAAGACTATAAGACTGAAGAAGAAATAAAAAGGAAAACCACAGTTAAGATGCAACTTCCTTTTTGGTATGGTCCAGACAATGCAAAGGCATTGAATTCCAAGAAAACCTTACCAAACAATTATTTTGAGAGTTATGTTGTTAAAGAACCGGAGGAGAAAGGGAATACTCAAAAGGTTGAAACTGTCAAACCAGTTTTTGAAGGTAAAAGATACTTTCCACCAATGGTTTTTGAACAAAAACTCATGGACCTCGAAAGCAAGATCCAAAGCAACATTCAAGAAGTCAGAAATGACGAGAAGCTTGCTTTTGAGATTGAGAAGGAAGTTTTGCTCACTGTATTTTCAGAAAGCTTAAAGGAAATGAAAACAAAACTCGAGGAAATAACTGAAGAAAAAGCTTTAAAAGAAAAACAATCTTCAGATTCAGATGTTTCCTCATGCAAAGCTTTTATAGGAAATGCTATCTTGAGAGACTGGACAACCAATGACCAAGATGTTTTTGAACCTTGGGATTTGGAAGATCAGTTTGATAAAGATCCTCCTATATATTTTCTTACGGAAGAAGATAAAATTTTTCAGAAAGAGTTTAATGACTTTCTTTTTCCCAAGTCTGATGATATCGGCAAACCATCCTATGATACTGATACTGATATTGATATTGATTTTGAAAGCAAGAATGTTGGTAAGGACAAAGGTAAAGGTGTATGTGAAGTGCCAGTTCAATTTGATTTCTGTGCCAAACTTCCAGATCACACCACTTTTCTAATAAATGAAGAGAAACCTGAAAAGATTATTATGGAAGGGGAATCTTCAAAATCAGTTGAGAAAATCTCTGTTAATGATGTTCATTCTAAATCCAAATCAAAACCATCATTACAGAAAAGGAACAGAAAAACAAAAAGAAAGAAGCATGTTAACTCTTTTCAGACTCAATATTCAAAAGCTTACAACTCTTATTTGTCTGGTTTTTCAGATCGTAATTTGAAAAACAATACGCGTCTTGAGTGGAGAATAAAGGAGTCCGCACAGGATGTGGCCCAGATCAAATCATCCCACGTCAATTCAAATGTTTTAAATTCCAAGAAAGACAATTTTGTTTCAAATGTTATTAATTATGATGTTGGAAATAGACGAAAACTTGTAGTTCCTTACAAGGTTTATTCAATGCGACAACTGATTAATTTGGCACGAGATCAAATTTGTTGTGCTTCTTGTGGTGTGGATGATTTTATCTGCAAATCTGACTATAATCGTTGGTTTTATTCAAATGCTTATTTTAAAACCGGTTATAGAAAGCAAAATGTTAAATCCAAGCCTACTAACCCAAAAGGACCCGATTGGCAGTGGGTACCTAAAACCGTCTAATTTCCATTTTGCAGCCCAGTCATGTATGGTATTTAGATTCAGGCTGCTCAAAGCACATGACTGGAAGAAAAGAGCTGCTAGTTAATTTTGTTGAACAAGACTGTGGAAAGGTGAAGTTTGGAAATGATCAATACGCTTCAATTCTGGGTTATGGGGATATTGTAAAAGATAATGTGCGAATTACAAAAGTCAATTATGTCGAGGGCTTAGGACACAACCTGTTTAGTATAGGTCAATTTTGTGATAAAGACCTAGAAGTCCATTTCAAGAAAACCCGTTGTGCTGTTCTTACCGACGGAGGAGATGAGCTTCTAGTTGGTTCTAGGAAATCTAATCTATACACCATTGATCTATCAACACTCAAGCCCAAGACTGATGTATGCTTGATGTCAAAAGCGACGTTAGAGAAAAGCTGGTTATGGCATAGACGACTATCTCATCTTAATTTTCGCTACATTCAAAAGTTGGTTTTGGGTGATTTAGTCATAGGTCTACCAGTTCTGTCATTTGAAAAGGATAATTTCTGTATTGCTTGTGAGAAGGGGAAGATGAAGCGTGCTCCTCATCCACCGAAACCAGAACCCAGCACCAGCAAAGCTTTGGAAATACTTCATATGGATCTCTACGGTCCGATGAAGACTCAAAGTATTAGTGCCAAACGTTACGTGTTAGTTGTCGTCGATGATTACTCGAGATACACATGGGTCAAGTTCCTACGCTCAAAGGATGAAACTCCTAACTTGATCATCTCGTTAATCAAACAGCTTCAAGTGAATCGTCAACAAACAGTTCAGACTGTTAGATCAGATAATGGGACAGAGTTTAAAAACAGAACTCTTGATGAATTCTTTAAGTCATTGGGAATCACTCATCAATATTCTGCGGCCAGAACACCTCAGCAGAACGGTGTAGTTGAAAGACGTAACCGTACACTAGTTGAAGCGGCCAGAACGATGCTGTCTTATGCTGATCTACCACTATTCCTATGGGCTGAAGCTGTTGCAACGGCATGCTATACACAAAACCGTTCAATCATACATCGACGGTTTGGCAAGACTCCATATGAATTGATTAATAATAGAAAACCTGTTATACACTACTTTCGTGTTTTTGGATGCAGGTGCGTGGTGCTGAATGATAAGGATAACCTGAATAAATTCAGTCCTAAGGGTATTGAGGGTTTCTTTATCGGATACTCTCTCACATCAAAAGCTTACAGGATCTATCTCAAATCTTCCAGAACTGTGATGGAAAGCATTAATGTCAAACTTGATGAATCTGAAGCAATGGCTTCTGTGCAAAACAGTACAGAACCCGAGTTATCTGGTATTCTAGCATCTGGACAATTTCGTCCAATGATGACTAGATTTTCAAACAAGGATCAAGCTTCCACTTCTAACTCTAAACCTGATGATCTTGATTTATTGTTTGAATATTTTTATGATGATTTTTTCAGAAGTGATAAACCTAATTCATCTATGACTAACAGGAGCAATGTTGTCCCACCACCAGCTAATGCTACTTTGTCAGGGCCTTCACCGGAACTGACTACTCCTTCAACTGGTGCAACAACTCCTGCTACAACTTCAAGTAATATGCAAAGGGAATCTCCACAAGCAACACAACACGTATCCACGAATGGTGCTTCTTCGTCAGGTACATCTTATAATGACAATGGTGAGGATTCTGCAACTCAACATGAGTCATCTTCTGAAGCAGAACCGGAGGCAGTTCCTGTTGACACTTCTGTCAATGAACCCGCCCGACAACCGGAACCTACCTTGACAATAGAGCTGAATTTTGATAAAGATCCTACCTTAGTGGATCCCAACTATGGTGCTATAATTGTTCATCCTCATGCTTCGAGATGGACTAAGAGTCACCCAATTGAACAAGTCATTGGTGACGTCTCCGAACCTGTGAAGACTAGATCTGCAACGGCCAATGAAGTCCTTTACGCGCTTTTTCTAAGTCAAGTTGAACCTACATCAGTTCGACAAGCCTTGGAAGATCCAGATTGGATCATTGCCATGCAAGATGAGCTGAATTCGTTTGAAGCATTGAATGTGTGGCGTTTAGTTCCTAGACCCAAAGGTAAAACAGTGATTGGTACCAAGTGGGTCCTCAAGAATAAGAAAGATAAAGATGGGATTGTTGTGAGAAATAAAGCACGCCTTGTAGCCAAAGGGTATAGGCAACAATAGGGAATTGACTATGATGAGACGTATGCACCGGTGGCTCGCTTAGAAGCAATTCGGATGTTTCTTGCATTTGCCGCTTTCAGAAACTTCACTGTCTATCAAATGGACGTGAAGACTGCTTTCTTGAACGGTATCTTGAAAGAAGAAGTATATGTTTCTCAACCAGAGGGTTTTGTGGACAAAGATAAACCAGATCACGTCTACATTCTTGACAAAGCTCTCTACGGTCTAAAGCAAGCCCCTCGCGCCTGGTATGAAATCTTATCTACCTACCTACTTGGTGCTGGCTTTCGAAAAGGTAAAATCGACACAACTCTCTTCACTCTGCATAAAAACGGTGAGATCCTTTTAGTACAAATTTACGTTGATGATATTATATTTGGTTCAACTGACCCTGGATTGTGTACTTGGTTCTCGGGTATAATGATGACCAGATTCCAGATGAGTATGATGGGAGAGATTAATTTCTTTCTTGGATTACAAGTCAAGCAATTTTCCTCAGGCATCTTCATTAACCAGTCGAAGTATGTGTTTGACATCTTGAATAAATTTAAGATGGAAAACTGCACCTCTATTGGAACACCTATGGCTCCTGGATCTAAAATAGGTCCGGATCCAGAAGGTGAGGATGTAGATGTTAAGGATTATCGCGGGATGATAGGCTCTTTAATGTACCTGACGGCAAGTCGTCCAGATATAATGTTTGCAACATGTCTCTGTGCAAGATATCAGGCACAACCAAAGGTATCTCATCGGAGTGCTGTTAAAAGAATCTTTCGATACTTGAAGGGGACACCGTACCTTGGTCTGTGGTACCCAAAAGGAACAGGATTTGAACTCACTGCATATTCTGATGCCGATCATGGTGGTAGTATGCTAGACCGGAAGAGCACATCTGGCCATGTCCAGTTTTTGGGTGATAAACTAGTAAGTTGGTCCTCGAGGAAACAGAATTGTGTTTCAACATCAACTGCGGAAGCAGAATATGTGGCCGCTGCCAGTTGTTGTTCACAGGTTCTGTGGATGAAGACTCAACTATCTGACTATGACTTCAAGTATGAGAAGATCCCCATTTACTGCGATAGCAAGAGTGCAATTGCAATATCAGCTAATCCGGTCCAACATACAAAGACCAAACACATCGACATAAGGTATCATTTCATCAAAGATCACGTTGAAAAAGGTACAATTGAGCTATACTTTGTCACAACTGAGTTTCAACTTGCCGATCTTTTCACCAAAGCCTTGGATGAAAAACGTTTTAATTTCTTAGTATCCAAGCTCGGCATGTTGAACATGAAAATTTAATATTCTATATTGATCATATAATGCATGGAAATATGTGTAACTCAATCTAGTTTTCTCTATCTAGATTGATACATACAAATTTTCATCTCATTCTATTCTCAATCTAAAATATTTATTTTCATGTCTTTGTTGTTTTTCATTGTCTATTATCTTTGTTGCCTTCTATTTCTGGTTATGATATCTATGTCTGCATAAGCTGTGTTCATAGTCTCAGGGGGAGCACAATTTTTATAGAGTATGCACAACAATAGGGGGAGCGTGTATCTCTAAATGAGCTTGTAAGTGTTGAATTCCTGCGCTTCTTATTTGAAGATCTATAGGTAAGTTTTCTACTCTGTTTTTTAAACCACTTGCTTTTAAATGATGAAATTCTATTTGCAAAATCTTTGCATCATTTAAGGGGGAGTGAAAACCGTGTTTTAAAACCTTTTGTGCTTAATCAATTGGAAGTTGGACATCTTCCAATGTGATAAAATCTTTCTTTTATCTGAAAAAATGTCCAGTTTTACATCAATATCGCTTGCGATTTCACATGTGGACAGTGAGATGTCGCAGCCTTCTATTGCGACTTCTCAATGAGCTTAAAAAGTATCCAATCGCAATGGTGCATTGAGACTTGGAAGTTTGAACAGTGCCAAATCGCAATGGTCTATTGCGATTTGGAGGTTTGAACAGTGCAAGTCGCAATGGCCTACTGCGATTTGACCATGTGAACAGTACCAAGTCGCAGTGACCTATTGCGACTTGGGGTGATGAACAGTACCAAGTCGCAATCGCCTATTGCGACTTGGGGGAATGAACAGTACCGAATCGCAATAGTGCATTGCGACTTGGTCAGGTGAACAGTGTAAATCGCAATGGTCGATTGCGATTTCAAAATTGTCAAGTTGTGATTTGTTCATTGCGACTTGATGACACGTGGCTGGTCAACCCTTGGACCAATCAGATTGTGCCACGTGTCATTTTTTTTGAAAAATTTCGTATATGGTTGAGACTTTGACTTTTCAAATTTCAAAACCCTCTTAAACCCTCTCGAAATCTCTCTCTACTGCTTTTCGATTCAAGTGCATATTCGAAGTTTCTGGTTCGTGCTATCCATTCACATCATCATCGAGGTAATGAATCTCGATTCCCACCGTTTTCCATCCATAAATCAGTATGCTATGATTGTGTTTTAGGGTTTTAGGTTCGATATTGCTTAATCTGCCTAAATGTCGATATCTGTTGTTGTTAGATAGGGTGTTTAAATGCTTAGGGTTAGTTCTTGTTAGGATTGCGAGTCCAGTGGTGTGGGTTTTAACATGTTTTGAGCGAAAAAGCAAAAATCTGGGCCTGAACACTTAGGAATAGTTCGGTGTTCATCGAAGTCGCAGTCAATAGGACTTCAAATATTCAAGCAAGTCGCAATGGTCAGATATTCAACCAAGTCGCAGTCCTTCATTGCGACTTGGGGACCAAATCGCAGTCTTGCATTGCGACTTTAACTGTTCTCAACCTCTTCCCATTGCGATGTCGCAGTGGCCTGTGACATGCTTCTATTAGTTGATTGCGACTTGGCCTAGACTTAGAAAAAAAAAATTTTAAAATTTTTGAAATTTTTTTTCAAGGCAAACTCGATTTTGGTCCGATTCTTAACTGTGTACTATTCCGGATGGCTGATCAAGATGACTATGCTTCGGATGATAATGCCATTATCCGCTCGCATCGTTCGTCACTTCCTTCAGTAAATGCACATGACCTTGACGAGGATATTTATCCGTCGACGAGCCTACCTGTGCAATTTCTAGACAACAATCATCATCTAGATCTTGCAGTTCGCTTCGAGCATCCAATCATCACCGAGATTATCCGTCATCATCCGGTAATGACTGCATTGACAAAGGTCGAGCTCGTGCCTGCAATCTACCTCAAACAATTCAGGAGTACGTTAACCTACAGACCAACGGATCGAGTACCTAAGTTCACAGCCAAGGTTGACCACTTTGATGTCCGTTTCACTCTTCGAGGCCTTAGACGATCTCTAAACCTACCTAGTGAAAACATTCAGGATCCGATTCCTGAATCTCAGCTTCGTGCGGATATTCAAAGTTTGGGTTATCAACCTCCACCCAATCTACCACTGACTGGATCTTCAATGTTCAGACGCAACTACCTACCGCCACTATACTATTCAATATGTTCTGTCTTCAACAGATGTATGACGTCTAAGCATACAGGGTTAGATAAGACCAACCTTGCAACCTTACGAATGTTCCACGCGTTCGTCTTTAACCACAACATTGATTATGCTGTCTTGATCTGGAACGAAATGATAGAACTTGCTGCCGATCAGCTAAAACCGAAGATGAGACGTAATTTTGTCCCCTTTCAGCGGTTATTCCAGATCTTGATACATCAAGCTATGTCTGACAACGCCGAGATCCCACGTCGTGAGCAACATCCCCGAGGGCCAAGCCAATATATGCACGTTCTTCGAATGCCCAAGGCGATGGATTTTGCTCATACCGCCGTTCTTCGAGAAGACCTACTTGCCTATGCTGACCAACAGTCCAGGGTAGTTAGGCAGTATAGAATAGATAATGCATTGCCAGTCCAGCCAGAGCCGGAGGGACCTACCCACGATGCAATTCCTTTAGGCGGTGAGGGTCTAAGAGTTGAGGGGGTTCAGGAACAAGGGGGTGTTCCTGAACAACGAGGGGTGAGGAGAACAAAAAGAAAGAGTGTCGGGAGAAGAGTACGGACTGTTGGCCAAGCATCCTCTTCACGACCAGCTCAACCACCACCTCAGATTCCTCCAGTGAACGTATTTGATGACGATGTAACCTGGGATGAAGCTTATGCTGCTGCATCATCTCCCGATGATGATACAGCCAATCCAGATGCCCAAATAGAACCTTTCATTCCTCCCCACGATGATGATGATGATGGTGATGACGACTTAGGACATGATCCTTCAGCGAATTTGATTCCGAGACACATGGGCAAAAGGCCACGTGTTGTATGTCCGGATACCGAGTCTACTCGTCCCACCGGATTGCTCGAAACTGCTACTGCTGCTGCGGTTACTTCTACGATAAACGAAGAAGTAGAAGAAGAAGTAGTATTGGAAGAGATAGGTAGTGGTGAGGAAAGAGGGAGAAAAGAATTGAGTGAAGCTGTGATAGAGTCGGACAAAGTTTTAACTACCGACTCTCCCCAAACCGTTACAAGCCGGGTAGCCACATCTACTACCGACGTGCGTTCGTCGCCGTCGCGTATTGAAGAAGCCATGGTGGACCCAGCCATGCATAGCACAGCCCCACTCATCCATTCATCGGTCTCTCTACAGGCCGGTGTTTCATTTAGCACAGGGGATTTAGCACAAACTCTATCGGCGACACACTCGGTGTCTGCTGGTATTGAATCAGGTAGGCTCCCGCCCCGGCCACCGCCTTTTGTTCCACGCACATTGAGTCTAGGACCATTTGGTACAACATTCTTTCCTAGGACACAATTGTTGGAACAACACAAGGTTGGAGGCTTTCGTGCCCCAACCGGAACGCCCAGAGTGTCGTCGCCATTCGTTGGTGCTTCACGAGGACCGGGCGGAAGACCTGTCATTGCTAACACCATGCCAGCTTTGAACACAGGCAGTACGGTTGCTTCAACCGCTACTTCAACCAGTAACCTAAGTGGTCTGGGTGTTAGTCCCTCTGATGCTGAACGTGTACGGTCCTCTATTGGACCGGATAACCTTGTAACAGTGCCCCTTTTGCAGCTTGCCATCAAGTCCTTGAGCAACTCCTATAAAGCTCATATGGCCGAAATGAAAGAAGAGATGAAAAAGTTGTCTCAAGATGTATCCAGCGCTGTTAAAGGAAAAGGCATTGCAGATTCTACCGCGACACAACCTGACCCACAATCTCAACCAGTTCCATTACACCAGATCCCAACCGACCAACTCAAATCAGAGCTGTTAGCCCGACTATTAGCCCAAGGCGACTCCAACACTGCCGAAGAAGTGGATCTTGTTTCTTTACTGCGCCAACAATCACAACCTCAACCCCAACCTCAATCGTCAACATTCTCAGATGGGCTAGCTGCACTAAACACCCAGTATGAGAAGCTAACTAATGCTATCTCAGATATGACCAACGCCCTACTGAATGGATATAAGGTTCTTGCCTCACGGGTTGCAGTTGTTGAAGATAGGTGTGGCATTCAAGCTGAAACCTCCCAGAAACAAAGACATGATGATCAGGATCCGCCTGATCAACATGAGGGGGAGAAGAGATCTACAGCAGTTGTTGAATCAAGTGGGACAGCTGCTGGAATTGTTCATGGCTCAGATCAGCCAACTGGAGAACAGGGAACAGGTGGAACGGATACTGTGATGGAGTTAGTGGAAGATACAGTAGTTCTAGCTGATGTCATAGTTGGGGTTGAAAAGCCTGCGGCTGTTGACAATAGAACTGAAGTCGTAGAGATTGATTTAGATGCAGAACCTGATCTTCTAAACTTCCAGATCAAAGAAGAAATGGTTGCTGCCTTAGATGAGCTTGAATGTGAGACAGTTACTGGGGATCAGAATATGGATACAGAGTCCGAAGAAGATGTCCCGGCCGTGCAAGAAAATGCTCCATCAAACGTCGAATCTGCAGGTCCAAGCTCAGGTACTCTAGCTCCACATGCTCCGATAATACCGGATGGTAAAATTAGAGATCGAGTACTTGAAGCTGAACTTCGTTTTTTCCAAGCTATCGTTGATGTTGAACCTAAATATGTAGCCACTGGGGAGAGAGTTTCAATCCGAACTCCCTTCCTAGAAACTTTAAGGAAAGAACTTTACGTGCGGAAAGTCCAGCGAGTCAACTTGGAAAAGGTATTCGGTATTGAAAATTGGTCAGCACTGAAGAAGGTCAAATTCCTATATGTAATGAAGAACAAAGACAGAGGATCAGAAGAAGTCAAGTCAGACAACATGATAATGAAGATACTCAAAGTTGAATCTAAGAAGTTGTTTGACGTCTTCTATCCAGAGTTCACCGTCTTGAGATCAGATGAGTCTGAAAGCATATTTTCTGAAGCTGATTTCAAGAGTCTGCGGTTGAACGATCTTCTAAGTCTTCTCAACCTTCTTATTGAGCATCCAGAGCTGAAGAATCATGAGAACAGAATACCTTACAAAGCTGCCTTCAGAAGTGTGAAAAACTTTATGAAGAATATTCTCAAGTTCTCGTACCTCACTGATTTTCAGATGGGCTTGGAATCCTTTCAAGCGAATGTGAACCTGAAAAGACCTAACAGACGCCTATCAGATATTCAAGGTATCCCAGCTTACACCGTGCTGAGCAAGCCAGAACTTGGAGTTGTCTACATTGATACCAACTCAAAGAAGAAATTTTTGCGAGTCATTGAAATGAACAAGTTCTGTGAGGGCACTTTGAAGATCATCTCGGTTAAACTGGAAAGCAGGCTTCGTCTGGATGCCAATGGAGAAGTAAAGCTCTCTGATAAAGAAAAGGATTTGATCGACCAAGTGCTGAAAGCCATATCTTACCGAAAAGACTACCGTCTGGAACTGCGCCGATTCGAACACATCTTTGGTCTCCGTAAACGTACTGTGAATCCAGTTGATGTCTAATTTCTTTGCCTCTACTTGTACAAAGGGGGAGAATGTTAGTGCCTAAAATTCTAGTTGTACTAAGTAGAGGGGCCTATCTTGTGATAGGGTGATTCTTTACCCTAGGTATATAATGTTTACTTACTTTCCTTATTAGGTAAAGCAATCACAAGGGTCACCTACACACACTAGCCACACACACTTAATTTGTTCTTCATTGTATTGTGTGAGCTTTGTTTGAATCATTGAATATAGAGGTGGACATTTTATTGTTATTGCATTGATTACTTGTTTCTGGGATCACAGTTTTGTAAAAGATCTCTATATTGTTCACATATGCACATTGGTTTGTAAGGGGTGCAACAAATATATGATTTGTATTTGATTTGTATCCTATATATATATATATAGAGAGAGAGAGAGAGAGAGGAAAGTTCAAATGAAAACTCAAATTCAATTGTAAACACGAGGACGAATCTTGGTCCTTCCATCTATATTGATCCAATGACTCATATTAAATAGAGTTTTTAATTTAAATTATTAATTAAGGTGATTAGGGGTAAAAATGGAAGATAATTAAAACTCACGCCTACCATGTTTGACTTTTTATTTTCTTTTTTAATTAAATTTTTTTATCCCCCTTAAAGTTTAAAATAAATTAACTGAAAAATTACTAACATTTTAATCAAACAAATTACATCAAAAAAACGAGAATTTCGTGTTCTTCGATATGACATCCATCTCGATATAGTTTTTTCTTCATTTTAACTGTTTTTACGTGAAATGTTATGTATGTGTTATATTCACTCTGAATATAATTAATATTCAGTTTATGAGTATTTTATATTCAGTTTGAATATATAGTTTTATTCAGACTGAATAAAATGTAAAAATTCAGTATGGATATATTCAGACTGAGTATTTTATATTCAGTTTGAATAACACAATTTGGATATATTCAGTTTTTTCTTTATTTTAACTGTTTTTACGAGAAAAACTATGTATGTGTTATATTCACTCTGAATATAACTAATATTCAGTTCGAATATATAGTTTTATTCAGACTGAATAAAATGTAAAAATTCAGTATGGATATATTCAGACTGAATAATAGGGAATTTAAAAGTCATATTGATTATTATCGCTAAAACGTTGTTAAGATGTTTGGGAGCAGTGATATTCATACCGAATATGTACCTTTATGGTACATATTCGGTATGAATATTCACTTTTATTCAAACTGAATATATAGTACATATTCGGTATGGATATTCACTTTTATTCAAACTGAATAAAGGTACACATTCAGTATGGATATCACTGCTCCCAAACATCTTAACAACGTTTTAGCAATAATAATCAATATGACTTTTTAATTCCCTATTATTCAGATATTCACTTTTATTCAAACTGAATAAAGGTACACATTCAGTATGGATATCACTGCTCCCAAACATCTTAACAACGTTTTAGCAATAATAATCAATATTGACTTTTTAATTCCCTATTATTCAGTCTGAATAATAGGAATATATTAAGAAGTTGAATTGATATTAATACTGAATATTTTACCTTTTATTCAAACTGGATAAAGATACATATTCGGTATGGATATCACTGCTCCCAAACATCTTAATAACGTTTTAGCAATAATAATCAATATGACTTTTTAATTTCCTGTTATTCAGTCTGAATATATTCATACCGAATTTTTACATTTTATTCAGTCTGAATAAAACTATATATTCAAACTGAATATAAAATACTCATAAACTGAATATTAGTTATATTCAGAGTGAATATAACACATACATAACATTTCACGTAAAAACAATTAAAATGAAGAAAAAACTATATCGAGATGGATGTCATATCGAAGAGCACGAAATTCTCGTTTTTTTGATATAATTTGTTTGATTAAAATATTAGTAATTTTTAAGATAAATTATTTTAAACTTTAAGGGGGTAAAAGTTTTTTAATTAAAAAAGAAAATAAAAAGTCAAACATGGTAGGCGTTGATTCAAATTTCTAGATTTGCCCCTAATCACTTCTCAATTGGTTTAATTAAGTTTTAACCATTGATTAGTTTTCCAAATCTTGATCAATGGTTGTGACTTGTCCTCATGTTTACAATTGAATTTGAGTTTTCATTTGAACCCACCCCTATATATATATATATAGGGTTGGGTTCACGTGAGACCAACCTGTTTTCGTGAGACCACAAAATAACACTAAAACTTCACAACGATTCATTGTGAATGTAAGCAAAACAGCGAACCTTCACAGCAAAAACACTGTGAAGGTTTACCTTCACAATGGCTTAGTGTTTTGCTGTGAAGGTTTAGTGTTATTTTTTTGGTCTCACGGGTCTCACGGAAATGGCTTAGTGTTATATCGAGTCGGATTCAAGCGAGAACAATACATATTTAAAAGAACATGAGAACGAACAAGATTATTAGTGATTTTACATTAACGCATGAAAAAACAACCTTGGTCACGGCTTCAAGTCCGCATGATTTTTTTACGCATTAATGTAAAATCACTAATAATTTTGTTCATTCTTATATTATATTAAAAATACTTACTGTTCTCGTTTAATCCTCCCTCTATATATATCATAATGAGAAGATGACGTTAATGTTATCTCTCAAATCGGTAATTAAATTGGATCCATTTCTGATTTGAAGTTTACACAAAATTATCGGGAATTAATAAATACCGGTGATCAACAGAAAACCATTTCAAAAGGTCATGGGTAGAAGTTGACATGCAACACAGATTGAGAATTGTAAGGCATAAACTTAGGGTTGTGAATAACGTTGTCCACATGGAGGAGAAACTTAGTAAAATTAAGATAAATTAAAATAATTTTTGTTATGAAGGTTCAATTAATTCATGTAGTAAAACAACAATCTATTATTTTTTCCTTCTAAAATAAATTTTCACAAAAAAATGACATAAATTGTTAAAAATATATGATCATTACACTTTTTAAATACATAAATAATATTTTTACCTTTAATAACAAGGAAAAAAAGCTTTCTTTCTCATAATTAAAATAGTATGAGATAGTAGAAATGTGAACACATAATTAATTTGAAAATAAAAAAAATATATTAAATAACATTATAGCAAACATCACCTTTATAAAAGCCATAAAATCAGAAGTGTAAGGAACATTCACATTAAGGAACATAAAGGTCAAACAAACTTCATTGATACCAGCCCTCGTAAATTAATCGGTGGCTGACACACTACTATATATACGAAAGAATTTTTCTTATGATTTTTTTCTCAGAAAATCTGTCGTTAAAAGATAATTCGTCATAAACCCGTCACAAAAGTTGGTGGGTAATTTTTTTTGTAGGTAATGCAAACCATTAACAAATTAGCCAAAGATTCTCTGGATGATCCACGAGTATTTTCTCAAAAAACAACGGATTCTACCGAACCATTAGTAATATTCTTTGGGTGATCCATGGGGAATCACCGACGGGAATTCCCCTGCGTATATTTTGTGGGTAAAAATCATTTGTTTTGTAGTGATATTAGCCATCGCTTATATTAGCAATTGTTAATCTGTCGCTATACTAGTTTCTCGGTAATCTATTGCTAATACCTATTGGTCGTTGACGTCCATCGCTGATAGCATCACCTACGCCTTTTTGACCCACCGACTATAACGATGAATCAACGATGGATCCGAGCTTTAGCAACGGATTTTTCCTTGCTGATAGTGGTCAATTTGATAATGGATATTTCATATATAGGAAGGTAAGAACTATCTAGTATCTATCATACATGAATCAAAACTTCACATCAAACATGACATTCATATAATATACATACCTTCATAGGGAATAACGAAGCTTTTATAGGAAACAATATAACCTTTATACAAACTTTACTGTGAATTAATTATTCATGTGAAAGTAGTACATACGAACTTTGAAGACACTACAAAACTAAAAAATATTACAATATATATGTTAAATTAGATATAAGAAAATGTTTGTTTTCTAATATAACTTATTTAATTCATATTTTATTATAATTTAAAAAAATTAGATTTAAGAGGTGTTTGGAATTGCTTATTTAAAATAACTTATTATGTTTTTTTTAAATGTTTGTCAACTTATATGATATCAAATCGGAGTTTATAAAAGTATTTGGATTAGCTTATGATAGTATCAAACGTAATAAGATAATAAATTGTTTTTAAGGGGTGTTTGAGATTGCTTATACATGCAAAATCACCAAAAAACTAATAAGTTGTTTCAAATAAGTTAAATAAGTTATAATGGAGTAACTTATCAAAAACTCTTTATTATCGGTATCAAACGAACCAGTATAAACATGTTTTTTTCATCCAAACACTAAAATCTTCTTATACAAATACCACACCAAAATAAGTTAATAAATACTTTAAATAAGCAATCCTAAATACCCCTAATATAACTTAATTGGTGTTTTCATCTATTTTATTTTCTTTGTCCAAAACATTGTTCTTTCTATAATAAAAATATAATGTCACGAATCATCTTATCAAAATCAAATAAATAGTAGAAATTTATTCACACGATTCTCATGAAATCAATTTTTCTAACACATCATTCTTTTGCTTATGGGTTCTTATGAATTAGAGTAGTTCGATTATTAGAAGTCATATCTGTTGGGTTTTAGTTCAAAAAAACGATTTCAAGAATCATAATATATTGCAACGGAAGCTTAAAAATTTTGAACAACATTAAAACACTTCAACACCCACCAATGATCCATTTGCATGAACATGAAAGATTAAAACAACCATAGGGGTTTTTAGAAAATACAACCTTTGTAGTCCTTTGCAAAGTCTTCTAGTTGGAGAAGATGGAGATGGCAAGAACTCAAGTAAGAGCTCCTCTAGAGTAGTCCACCAACAAGCTCCAATCACTAAAATATGCTAGTACCTTCTTGATGTTTGATGCAAAAGAGAACTTCTAGTTCAACTCTACAATAGACTTGAGTTTAGAAGAACAAAAACACACACCAAAGGTGTGGTTTCGGCCGAAGTTGAGAGAGGGGAGAGAGAGAGAGCAAAAATTAAGTTAACCTAATTTTCCAAGTGGTCTCTCTCTTTTACTAGAAGTCAAGAGACACAAGGCTCTGCTCATTTTCTATTGGACCACAAAAGGGTCCAATGGTGTGCATATTGCCACCCAACATGGCCAATGAAATAAAAGAAGGCCATGTAATTTTATACTTTTAACCCTTCTAGTTTAAAATGGTTAAAATCACATTTTAACTATTTTAAACTTTCTCCTTTAAATCCCTCCTTTCTATTTTAGTTTCATATGAGTCCATCATATGTATTAACAAACTAAAATTTATTATTTGCATTTATAATATTATGAATCATATTCATTTATATTTTCAAGAAATAATTAATATTTATCAAGAATCAAATTCTTATAAATATCAATTTTGGTGTCTACTTGCTATATGGTGTGATCCTATAGGATCATATATTACCGGTAATATTATTTTATAATCATTCTTGAGCACATAGAACCAACAATCTCCCACTTGCTCAGGATTGCATTATAGAATGATATAGACAGTGGTGGACGTCTAGCAACATCTTACTGCCCCCAGCAATGTATGACTGTAAGTGCCATTCAACAACATCCAATTCCCATAAGCTCATAGCTTCAATTGATATATAAGGTGTGGTATCAGTTATCCCTTTGTTCGGACATCATGTTGAACATGAGACATGGATCACTATCATTCTCATCTTTGTTCAACTTTTGGTAAGGCGCCTTAGATGTCTCACTCTTAACATATTTAGAGAAACAAATCCCATCTTGACTACATACGCCTCTCATGCAGTTCATGCCATGCCCAATAATGGCCTTTATAGCTGCCCTTTTTCAAGAACAACGATTAACCATATCAAAGCATAACACTCCCTACACTTGAGACCCAAATATGCATCTCAGGTCAAAGGATACAAAGATATACCTTTGCTCAAGAATCACTTATGACGACGATCCATGAAGTGATCTTGAAACGGGTAAGGTCCAGTACTTGTTTCCTTAACAAGTACCTATGAACTTGGTTGCAACACTTTGCTACTTTTACCTTTAAAAGTCAACCAATCCAATTCATATTAGTCTTACTTCATGGTTGCTCCCACAACTATGATCGACTATGGACATTTTAGAATAACTAGTTAATTCATGGATTAAAACATGCTAATATAGAACACAATGAGTATGTAAAAGATCATATCCTATATATCTAATTAAATACTATACTTGTTGCTTAACTTGTTCCAATATCCAAATACTAAATCCAAATCTAATTGATTTGTGTGAACTTTGTGAATACTAACATCTCCATTTTTAACTTTATTCCGAATATAGTTAAATGTTTGGAGTAGATGCTTGGTACTCTGATGTTACATCGGGTCCTTTAGCTTGCGTAATGGCACCCTCATTCTTACAAAAGATTTCTAGGTGATCCTGAATGGGAGACATCTACCTAGCTTTTCAATGAACTCTTTCATCCAAGCATCTTTCTTTTGCAGCTTCTAAAGCAGCAGTGTATTCTTATTTTGTAGTGTATTATGCAATCTTACTTTCGCTTGGAACCTTTTCAAACGAACTACTTTCTTCATTCATAATGAAGATATTTCCCTTTTGTGGCCGAGAACCTTCTCGATCTTTATGAAAGCTATCATCAGTGTAACATTTTACTATGATCTTCTTCCAACCCTCAGTTAAGGAACACTTCCTTGGTTTTTTGTAAGTACCTCAAATTGTTCTTTATAGTCATCCAATGACTCTTCCTCGTATCTTCTTCTAATGATCTAAAGCATTGTGATACATTCGATCTAGTGCATGTCATGGCATATATGATAGATCCAATTGCCGAAGCATATGGAATGCCAATCATTTTATCTAGCTTAGCCTTTATGCTAGAACATTTGGACATGCTCAAAATGATGTCATATCATACTTGCAAGAAACTACCATTAGAGCCTTGCATCTTGAACCTTTCAAGATCATGTCAACATATGCACTTTGACTTAAACCTATAAGTCGTCTTGATCTAATCTCTAAAGATCTTTATTCTAAGAACACAATTAGCCTTTTCTAAGTCTTTTATTAAGGAAATACTGTCCGAGCCAAGACATGATGTCTTGCTAAGTCGGAAAGTTAATTTCCACATACTAGTATGTCTTGCACATACAATATTAGGAATTTTACTGCACTCCCACTAGCCTTTTAGTAAATGCATGAGTCATCTTTTATTTTGGTGAAAATTAAAGACTTTTAATTTTCCTGTCAAAATGAAGATTCCAGCTTTGAGATACTTGTACTGATCCATGAATGGATTATATCTCAGTGTTCATGACTCTAAGCCACTCATCAGATTCAGAATCTGACATAGCACTTTAGTAGTTGATGGGCTTACTAGAAATCTATCATACATCATTCTTCATGAGAAATCGATATTTCTCGGATTTCTGAATGATTCTACTAGATTTGCGAACACTTGGTATTTTTACTAAGTTTCTGATAAATCAAATTGCTCAGTTTCAACAACCTTTGTTTGATAACTAGTGCCAACCAATAAGTGCATTAGGTTATGAGGTTCTTGATTCCCTTCAAGTTCCTTAAATCTCCCACTTGCCTTTCCCATTAAAAATTTGCTTTCTAAGAACTTGCCTTTGGGACAATAAACAATTTTATTGTTTGTGGGATTGTAGAATCGGTATATAAAACAATTTATAGTATATTCTACAATATATGCATTTGGTAGATTTTGGGTCGAGTTTACTTGAAGCTTATTGTCTTACATGAGCTTCATAAACCCACACCTTCAACTAAGACTAAGGATGAAAAAACTTTCATACGAAATCTTATAAGGTGTCCTGTTTACCGATTGGTTGGTGTCAAAAAGTACGGTTTACTTTAACTAGGGCAGAATTACAAATTGATATAGGAATAGTACTTCTACTCATCATAGAGCAAACCATATTTAATAAGGTTCGGTTCATCTTTCGGATATACACAATTTCTAAGATGATCCAAGAGTTCTTGGTTTAGTTACTATCCTCCTATATCAGAAAAGACTTAATGGTCCTATTGAGTTGTTTTCTTTAACTTCACTTTGAAACAACTTGAATCATATCAAATGCTTCATGCTTATGTTTCATAAACATAACTTCAATGTTTGAAATCGTCAGTGAAGACATTGTATTACCTATCACCATATCTAGACTTGGTTTTGAAAAACCACATACATCAACATGTATCAATTCTAACAAAACCTTTTTCTCCTTTTCTATAACTAGAAAAAGGACTATATTCAACTTATCAAGATCGCATATTGTTAGGACAAATATGTCTTCAAGATTTAATCTTGATTAATAAAGTCAAAGTCAATGTATTAGAAAGTCAAAGTTAGCTTATTACCTTAGTTTGTATTGAGGTATATATAGCTTTGTTTAGAAGAGGGATGACACAACTATTACAGAGAGGAATTCGCATAATTCACATCTTGTAATATTGAGAGCAAACCCTAATAGATCTACTTTCTCTCTCTACGCTCTCTCTAGATTCTCTCTCTAATCTTGATAGATCTTGGTTTATCAATTGGTATCAGAGCAGGAACAAGATTGAGAGATGGAATTCTACTGATCAAACATACGAATTTGGTGATTTCACAAGCAAATTTGATTGATTTTCTTGAATTTTCAAGAAAATCTCGTTTTCTTGAGATTTTATCAAATTTTGGTGATTTTTGATCGAATTTGTTCAAATCTTAGCTAGTTGGATTCGTTTTTGATAGAAGAACATTTCTTGTTCAAGGTTCGAGGGCTAATTTCAAAGATTTGGAGGTCAATTTGAAGGATTTCAAGATTTTTGTTTAGTTCGTCAATTTCGGTCTGATCATTCTATCAGATTTCGATTCAGCGGTTTTCTGCGAAATTTGATTACATCATTGTGTTAGAAACTTGTTTTCTAACATATCTTCAAATTTTGGTTGATTATTTTCAAGATTTTGAGGATCGATTTGAAGTTTTTGAGTTTTTCTGTTCGGTTCGTTCATATCATCTGTTCAACATTCAGATTTCGATTCAGCAATTTTCTGCAAAATTGGATTACATCATCGTGTTAGAAATTGTTTTTCTAACATTTCTGCAAATTTTGGTTGGTTAATTTGAAGATTTGATGAAGATTTGAGAAGATTTTTGAGTTTGATCATCTTGTTCATCATGTTCTGAATATTGCGCTACCCACATAAGCAGAATTGCGCAAGCCAAAGAAGCAGATTTGCATATTGCGCTACCCACATAAGCAGAATTGCGCAAGCCAAAGAAATCAGAATTTCCACCTACATGCCTGCTTCGACAATAGCAAATGAATTACTTGCTTGCTTCGATAACTTCGTTTGATTTAATTTTCAGCTACTTGCTTGCTTGCTTAATTAGTTTTAGCTACTTGCTTGCTTGCTTAATCACAGTATTGCGTCACCCTTTGAAGTGAGAATCTCGCCAAGCTTTTCGCAACCAACGGTCACGGGTTGTGTAATTTTTCGCAACTAACTATTGCGAATTCTGAACTTTTCGCCACCAACTGAAGCGAGTTGTTAGTGCCTAAATTCTAGTTGTACTAAGTAGAGGGGCCTATTTTGTTATAGGGTGATTCTTTACCCTAGGTATATATTGTTTGCTTGTTTTCCTAATTAGGCTAGCAATCATAAGAGTCACCTACACACACTAGCCACACACACTTGATTTGTTCTTAATTGTATTGTGTGAGCTTTGATTGATTTATTGAATATAGAGGTGGACACTTTAATGTTATTGGATTGATTACTTGTTTCTGGGATCACAATTGGTATCAGAGCAATGTATTCATCTAGATCAGATTAGATTTTATTGAGAGTTTTTGCATTTTGAGTGTTCTTCAAGTTTTCATCCATTTCTTATTGATTTTGATCATTTGAGTTCTTCAAATGGATTAGGATCGATCTAGAAGTGTTTGATATTCATTTCTGCGTGTTTTGATTCCATAATCACACCAGAATCGATCTCAAATCGTGCAAACTCGGATTTTCGGACTTTTGAGCAAAAACCTATTGTTTTGGATCGAAAATCACTGTTCTAGTGGTTTTTGGACAAAACTTGAAGTAGTAACTCTGTCCAGAATCGTATTTCGACCTTACCTACCAATTTTCAGATCATTTGGATCATTATTGAAGAATCAACTCCCGATCATTTGAATCTTCATCGAAATCGCAATCATGATATTCATCGAAATCGCAATCGTCTGATATTCATCGAAATCGCAGTGAACGTTGAGTGAACAGTTCCAAGTCGCAGTGACCTATTGCGACTTGACTCCCAAATCGCAGTGACCTATTGCGACTTCGATCCCGAATCGCAGTCCATTACCCCGTGAACAGTAACAAATCGCAATCCTCTATTGCGACTCGAGTGAATTTTTACTTTGTTGCGATTCCAACTGTTGCGACTTCATAGCATTGCGACTTCATTGCATTGCGACTTCAAACCTATTGCGACTTTAGTGGGTTGAGACTTCAGTTTGAAATATTTTTTTTTACTAATCAAATCTAAAGAATACAAACGATCAACGACAAGTAATCAAATATGACTGCAAGAGATATTTTAACAATTGGGTCGAAGGACAAACCACCGGTTCTTTTTCCCAAGGAATTTAAAATATGGAAAGATCGGTTCATGGATTATGTGGAGAGACAAGAGAACGGAGAATTCATTTCTAATTCTTTGATTAATGGGCCGATGGAAAAGATAATGAGAAGAGGGATTCTTACTGACGGGGATCCAATTCCTGAATGGGTTGAAGTTTTACCAATTCGTTGGTGCTTCACGAGGACCGGGCGGAAGACCTATCAATGTTAACCCTTCGCCAACATTGAACATAGGCCATACAGTCTCTTCGACTGCTATGTCAACCAGTAACCTAAGTGGTCTGGGTGTTAGTTCCCAAGAAGCTGAACGTGTACGGTTTTTAATTGGACCGGATAACCTTGTGACAGTACCTCTTTTGCAGCTAGCTATCAAGTCCTTGAGTAACTCATATCAAGCTCATGTGAACGACATGAAGGCCGAAATGAAGAAGTTGTCTCAAGATGTAACCAGAGCTGTGAAAGGAAAAGGCGTTGCAGAATCTACCGAAACACAACCCGACCCACAAACTCTACCAGTTCCATTACACCAAATCCCAACTGACCAGCTCAAATCAGAGCTGTTAGCCCGACTTCTAGCCCAAGGAGATTCCAACACTGCTGAAGAGGTAGATCTTGTTTCACTACTGCGCCAACAATCACAACCTCAATCCCAACCTCAAGCTTCAACATCCTCAGATGGGTTAGCTACTCTAAACTCACAATATCAGCAGCTAACTAATGCTATCACAGATATGACCAGCACCCTACTTGCTGGATATCAATCTCTAGCTACACGGGTAACGGTAATCGAAGAAAGATGTGGTATTCAAGCTGAAACCTCACCGAAAAGAAGACATGATGATCAGGATCCGCCTGATCAACATGAGGGGGAGAAGAGATCAGCAGGGGTTGGTGAATCTAGTGGGACAACTATTGGAATCGTTCATGGCTCAGATCAGCCAGCTGGTGAACAGGGAACAGGTGGAACTGATACTGTTATGGAGAATGTGGAAGAATCACTTGTTCTAGCTGATGTCATAGCTGGGGTTGAAAAGCCTGCGACTGTTGACAATAGAACCGAAATCATAAACATTGACTCTGATGAAGAACCTGAACTTCTAAATTTCAAGATCAAAGAGGAAATGGTTGAAGCCTTAGATGAACTAGACTATGAGACAGAAACTGGGGTTCAAGATATGGATATAGAGTCCGAAGAATATGTTCCGGCCATGCTAGAAAATGCTCCAACAAATGTCGAATCTGCAGGTCCAAGTTCAAGTATTTTAGCTCCTCTAACACCGTTTATACTTGATGGGAAGATCAGAGATAAAGTACTTGAAGCAGAACTCCGGGTATTTCAGAGTATAGTCGATACTGAACCAAGGTACATGGCCACTGGAGACAGAGTACCGATACATACTCCTTATCTAGAGACCATACGGAAAGAGCTATATGTACGGAAGGTTCAGAAGATCAACTTGGAGAAGGTGTATGGAATTGAAAACTGGTCTTCACTGAAGAAAGTCGAGTTTTTGTACGTTGTGAAGCATAAAGACAGAGGATCAGAAGCCGTCCAATCAGACAACATGATTATGAAAGTGCTGAAAGTTGAATCTAAGAAGCTGTTTGATGTCTTCTATCCAGAATTCACCGTCTTGAGATCAGATGGGTCTGAAAGCGTATTTTCTGAAGCTGATTTCAAGAGTATGAGGCTGAACGATCTTCTGAGTCTTTTTAACCTTCTTGTTGATCATCCGGAGCTGAAGAGTCCTGAGAACAGAATACAATACAGAGCTGCCTTTTCCGAAGTGTGAAGAACTTTATGAAGAACATTCTCAAGTTCTCTTATCTTTCTGACTTTCAGATGGGCCTGGAATCCTTTCAAGAGAGTGTGAACCTGAAAAGACCGAATAGAAAACTATATGATATTGAAGGTTTCCCCGCCTACACCGTTCTAAGCAAGCCAGAACTTGGGGTTGTTTATGTTGAACCTGACTCAACGAAAAAGTTTTTGCGAGTCATCGAAATGAACAAGTTCTGTGAGGGTACCTTGAAGATCATCTCAGTTCATCTAGAAAGCAGGCTTCATCTGGATGCCAATGGATTGGTAAAGCTCACTGACAAAGAAAAGGACCTGATCAACCAAGTGCTGAAAGCTATTTCTTACCGGAAAGACTACCGTCTGGAACTGCGCCGATTCGAACACATCTTTGGTCTCCGTAAACGTATTGTGACACCAGTAGATGTCTAATTTCTTTGCCTCTACTTGTACAAAGGGGGAGAATGTTAGTGCCTAAATTCTAGTTGTACTAAGTAGAGGGGCCTATTTTGTAATAGGGTGATTCTTTACCCTAGGTATATATTGTTTGCTTGTTTTCCTAATTAGGCTAGCAATCATAAGAGTCACCTACACACACTAGCCACACACACTTGATTTGCTCTTAATTGTATTGTGTGAGCTTTGATTGATTTATTGAATATAGAGGTGGACACTTTAATGTTATTGGATTGATTACTTGTTTCTGGGATCACACGAGTTTTGATACTTTGCGCTACTGTCTAGCGCATTTGGCACTTTGCGTCACCGCTTATTGCGCAATTCTCATTTTGCGCTATTAACCAAAGAGAAATATTTCTGTGATTTTTCCAAGTCTATATCTCGCTTCTTTAGGACCCGAAAAGTTTAATAAGCGCCCCTGTTGCTTGCGAAATACTCATTTTGCGCTTATTTGGGTTGCGAAATTCTTACTTAGAATATTTTTCGAGATTTGCTAGTTGTTAATTGTTTGAATTTTTTTTTCAGATTAATTCTTCAAACATGAAGCGGCTTCCAGTGCTGTTTAAAGAATCTGATTTTGAACTATGGAGAGTTTCGTTTATCGATTTTATTGCAAGTAGAGAAAATGGTGAAAATATGATTAAATCTTTCACTGAAGGCCCAATGATCAGAACTGACAAAGATTATACAGAAGAAGAGATTAAAAGAATGAAAGCCGACAAAGAAGCTTCATCCAACTTGATCTTCGCACTTTACAAACTTCCACAACACATCTTTAAACGCGTTGAATGTTTCAAAAAAACCCCAAAGCAGATGTGGAACGAGTTATCAAAGCAAATGCTTGGATCTGAAGTTGCTTTTAAGAGAACAGAAGAAGAAAAGAAAGCTGAAAAGGAGGATACAGAACATAACTCGTCAGATGCTGAAAATGAGAAACTCAAGAAAAAGGTTATAGAGCTTACAAAGAGATTGTATGACACAGAAAAGCTCCTAAAAGTGGAAAGAGAAAATGTCAGAAAAGAAAAGGCTGATCGTTTGAATGACAAAAAGTGCTATGCAAAGCAAATTCTTTCTATTTCTCAAAAAGTTTCTGAACTTGAACAAGCTTCAAAGATGGAGAAGAAAGAAAATGAAGAAAAGAAAGCTCTTGAACTCAGATGCAGAAAACTTTCTAAACAAAACTCAGATTTTGAGAAAGTTTTATTTCTTGAAAAAGAAAAACTGGAAAAGGAAAGGGTTGAATTTGAAGATAAAAGGAAAGAGTTTGAAGCGAAGAATGGGAAATTGTCAGAGAAAATATCTGAGCTTCAAAAGGAATTGGATATAGAAAAACATGAGTTAGAAAAGAGGAAGAAAGCTGACTTTCAGGCTAGGAGTGTTAAAGACGAATTTCATGTTGAAAGGAAGATTTTTCAGCAAGAAATACGAAAGCTGACAAAGAATTTGGCTGTGTTATCAACTGATATCATGAAAGAGAAGTTGGTTAAGTCTGATATTCAGAAGAAACTTGATTTGGTGACCAAGGAACGGAACAACTTATACTACAAAGTGAAGTCACTTAACAAATCCAAACGCTATTCTGAATGTTCGATTCGTCCGTCTAATCTCTTCTATGATCACCCAGTGGATAATTCTTCCAAGTTTCAATCTGCTGATCTTCCTTCATTCAAGAAAGTCAACATGCAATGGAGAGTAAAAGGTACGACTCCTGAAAAAGATGTACCAAAATCGTCTGTTCCCAAAAAGAACACTAACCTAGAAGGTAAATCTTTTGTTAAACCTAGTTCAATATATTCCGCAAACAATTTAATCAGGTTTGCACAAAAGAAAATTTGTTGTTCTTATTGTGGAACTAATGATTTTGTTAAAAATAATAATGTTCAATATTGGTATGACACTTATCATTTTCCTTCTTATAGAGCTCCGCTTAACAAGTCAGGACCCAAGACGAGTTAGGTACCAAAATCTACTTAATCTGTTTTTGCAGATTTAGAAGCAAAGCGTTGAACTCTTGAAAGAAGATGTATCTGTGCTTCATAGATGGTTTCTAAACACATCGGTTTAGAACCCGGATTTCAAAGTTTATGGCTTCTGAACAATTTAGTTCAGGACCCGTACTTCAAAGACTAAGACTTCTAAACAAATCAGTTTAGAACTCGTACTTATCAGGTTAAATCTTTTACCGCATGATCATACTACTCAGGTGATATTCTTAACTGTCACATCTTTCTATTTCAAAGAACAAGTGGTAAAAAGTAACATTGCATTATGTTTTATTTCTACTGCTTTGAATGTTTGAATCTTTACAAATTTAATTCAATGAAGTGATTTTTTTTTCAACTTTCATTCAATGAATGAAATGTTTGTCAAGGGTGATTTTACAAGCGTTTTTGTATTATCTGAGTTACATCTGTTTCATCTTTCACTTCTGAAATAAATCGAAAGGTCAGCAAAACATGAATGAAATTATGCTGAATGCTCAAAATTATGTGATTCTAGATTTATATAGAATATAATGCTCAAAAAGCCTTTTTGTTAGAATGATGGATGGAAACGAAAATATGGGGAAAGCACTATGTTTTAGAACCAAGTGATTAAGATGACCTAAGTTTTAAATCTAATCATTTAGTTTGAAAGTTTGTGCCTGTGGCCTTTCTGGTTTGAGAGATTAAGTCCTAAGGGGTGCTCGACACCTAGTCCCTAAGACCAACTGGTCTGGGATCGGCTGACCCAAATCCTGCTATAGAACCAGATAGAAAGCCATGTTCTACTGGTACAAATGGGTTTAAGATATATCGATGTGGCCTTTCTGGTTTGGGAAAGTAAGTTCTAAGGGGTGCTCGTCACCTAGCACCTAAGGCCAACTGGTCTGGGATCCGCTGACCCAAATCCTGCTATAGAACCAGATAGAAAGCCATGTTTAACGGTGTATCTTATTCTTAATAAACTTTGTGATTAAAAGATGCCAATGAGCACAAAATCAAAAGATGCCAATGAGCACAAAATCAAAAGATGCCAATGTGCACAAAATCAAAAGATGTCAATGAGAACACATCTCTTGAAACTTGGGGAAAATACAAAGTCGCGATAAACCTGTAAATTTGTGAAAATTCTGATTTTGGACAAATAGTGTGAGTAGAGCAGAGTATTCTGATATGTTTTAGAATTGCATATGCTTGTTGCTGATCATATTTCGCATGCTAGCACACCAAATAGATTTAATAAAGGGGTTGAAACTGAACATTTTTAACTTGATATGCAATGATGTCTGGTATTTGAATCCAAACACATGCATTTGATTTCATTTGATTGATAAATCTGTTAAATTTCATTAAGTTGAATTTCTTTTGTAAAGTTTTCAAATGATCAAATGTTAGTAGTTATAAAATGTAGTTCAATGAATTTTATTTTCCCTGTATAAAATTTCAACTACTGTGCCTAAATGAAATATATGCATACTTTCAGGGGGAGAAAACAAATTGTTCCAGAAATCTTATTTTGAGGGGGACCAAGGTTATTCATTAAGGAGGAGATTGTTAGTGAGAATCAGAGACGCAACTGAAATTGAAGAAGGTTTTCGATGATCATGATGCACACTTTCATCGAAAAAGGGGGAGAAATGTTTAGTTCAATTTCATGTCAAAGCTTTCAAGTCAAAGATTCGATTTCATGACAGGGGGAGAAATGTTTAAAGAAGACTTCGTCTCAAGAAAGGAAAGGGGGAGATTTCTTCTTCAAGAGTTTAAGAGAAATCGATTGATTATCTTGTGATCTCTTTTTCTTAAACTTGTGCTATATGGTGAATATCCTTACTGAAGATTGAAGTTCTCAAGTCAAAGAAAGAAAAAGGGGGAGAATTCTTCAAGAGTTTAGGAAAAATCGATTGATCATCTTGGTTTCTCAAGAAGATCTCTTTTTCTTAGATTTGCGCTACATTGTATCAAAATGCCTTGTGTGAAGAAACAAATTCTCCATTTCAAAGAAAGAAAATCTCCGTCAGTTCCCCGTCTGAAGATTTTGTGACGATTTGACTTTGACAAACCTTGATAAAGACCGAAGTTTTGAAGATTCAAGAAGCCGAAGAATGCTGTTCTCAAATGTTTAAATCTTGAATCCAAGGGGGAGATTGTTAGGACAAATATGTCTTCAAGATTTAATCTTGATTAATAAAGTCAAAGTCAATGTATTAGAAAGTCAAAGTTAGCTTATTACCTTAGTTTGTATTGAGGTATATAGCTTTGTTTAATAGAGGGATGACACAACTATTACAGAGAGGAATTCGCATAATTCACATCTTGTAATATTGAGAGCAAACCCTAATAGATCTACTTTCTCTCTCTACTCTCTCTCTCTCTCTATGTTCTCTCTCTAATCTTGATAGATCTTGGTTTATCACATATATCAAAAGAAAACATTTTCATTTGTCTTTAAAATATCACACTTTTGAAGTTTAGATATGCGTTTAATTTTTACTTGATTAAGTTGACTATTTTATGTGTAGACTTGATTCAAATCATATTTGAGTCTTATGGTGTTTATATAGAACTATGTTTTAGAAAGTTTTGAGATTCACTTTATTATTCAATCAAGAGGACTAGTTCCCGAAATAGAATAATTCATTTTTTGAATATGAATGTAATCGTTTCCAAAACGGTTAAGTGAATTTTATTCAATCAGTAAATATGTGACTGAAAAATAATAATTTAGTCAAAGTAAATTCAAACATTGTTCGAAACAAACTTGTTTATCAATACAAGCCATATGGTTTCATAATAAAATCTCCTATAAGCTTGGTATGCAATCTTGCTTCCTTGCTTATATGGATCACCATTTTGCTTGTCATCCAGTCACTTACCTTTCTTGATCATCTGTAACATATTACAAAAGTGAGTTCTACACTTAGTATCAAATACACAAGTGCAAAATAGAAAGGTAAAAGTTCTATCTAACATATAGATACCTGAAGGACTTTCCTTCGTTAGAAAACATTTATTTCTCAGAAGGACAATCTCCTCTTCTATGACCAATGTTGCCACATCTATCACATGTAACTTTTACCATGGGAAGATTCCTTTGAGCAGTTTCTAGCATCGTATGCAATTCTGGGACTGAAATCTTCTCGAGGTCTATATTCAGATTCTCGACAAAAACATCAAATGCTTTGGTCAGAGATTTGAGGATCACATCTACGGCTCTCCCATTGGAATAAGGATAGCCAAGTCTATCCAAATAGTCTAGGTGCGTCCTCATTTTGTGAATATGAGAGCTTACATCTTGGCCTTCCTCCATCTTTGTCCTGTGAAGTACCCCAATAGTATCGAAGCGTTCACGGACTACATAACTTTCATGAAGCTCCTCTAACTTGATTATCATCTCATGTGCCGTATATGAGAATATCTCCACTCTTTCCCGTAAGAGTGGATCCATAGTTTCAAGCATAAGGTGTGATATGTCGATTGAATCATCATTATGTTTCAACCAAGCCTTGTGAGCTTCAGTGGAGGTAAGAGGAGGTTCTTGACGAAGAGGTACGTTAAGAAGGTATGATTTGTGTTCACTTCTGAGAACATGTCTCAATCTGTGAAACCAACTCGGGAAGTTCTGAGTGGTTAACTTTTCTGCGTTAAGAAAAGCTCTCAGGGGTGTGTCAATCGTAGTGTTTGCATTTTGGGCTATCTACAAAATTTAACAAAGTTTAATATAGTATTTTCAATATTAATTTTTAGCAAATTAATTACCCTTTAGTTTTCTAAAAACATTAATTTGCATAAAATCTAGGATCCAACGTTGCAAAACAAATGAAACGGTTAGGTGACCTTTATCCCGTCCATTTAATCCAACAAGGTAGATAACGTTTATCGATTACATCCAAATATAATTCCTAGCGTTATGGGATCCTTAACAACGTTTGTTAATTGGCATGTTTGATCCCATCTATGCCTTGGGTTTTTAATGCTTAGGTGACCTTTATCACAAAAGATTCCCAATCAAGTCTTCCTACTTGAAACAACGTGTGAAACTCACATCCATGCGGTTAGGTGACCTTTATCCCACAAAGACATAAGAATCACCTCATCCACCTCAAGACAATCCAAGTGGTTAGGTGACCTTTATCCCACAAGGGTGTCATAGTGACGTATTGAGTGTTTCTCAAAAGGACGGCATAGACTTGTATTTTAAAAGGGATTTATATGTTTTACAATTCTAGTTTTGAAAACATTTTAGTATCATGCATTTAATAATACATGGTACAAACTTATTTCTCATCAAATGGTTCTATTAGTTTAATTAAAATCTCAATTTTATCAACTAATTATATGTCATCAATTATTAATATCATATATTAATATTTGAGTTTTATCACTATAAGACCATGAGTACCGCTTTCTATCATACCCTCTGAACCCTGATGTCACCTCAGTGCCACATCAGCTTTTCTCTTTCCTACCCTCCTTACCCTAAAGTGGAGTACCGCTACCTATCATACCCTCTGAACCCTGAAGCCACCTCAGCGCCACATCAATTTTTTTAATTCTTTTATTTATACATTTAATTATTTAACAAACTAAAAATATTCATATATTTTTTAATAAATAAAAATAAGATAAATAATTAAAATAAAAATTCATAACATTCATTAAAAATTTAAAAATTACAAAATAAAATTAAAAGTTACAAAACATTAAAAATCTAGTCGTCATCGTTGTTGGGTTGTGGCGAATCCATATTGTCTACAAAATAAAGTGATGAAAAAATAGAAGAAATAATGGATGAAAAAATGAAAGTGGTAGAGGTTAATATATATAGTGTTAATAATTTGAAAATAAAAAAAAATAAAAAAATAGCCGTTGGTAAACGGTTATATTTAACAAAAAAATAAATAAATTAGGACCGGGTTCCCGAACCCACTCTTACCCGCACCCACCGAATCCGCGGTACCCGTACCGTGTACCCGGGCTACCCGCCCCAACCCGATGTGAACCCGGCCGTGGTACCCGATGGCGGTACGCACGGCCTAAGAACCACTTATAGTCTCTTAATAAACATTTTTATTAATTTAGACTATGAGTTTGTATGAGTTTTGAAATCCCATTTAAAATCTCAAATTTTAATTTTTAAAACTCATGGTACCATATTATTGCATGCATCCAATGTCACATGGTACTAATTGTTTAAAATCATATTTTTCTTTTACTGGTTCTTTTAGTTCAAAATAAAATCTCCATTTTATTAACTATTTCGTTGCGGTCAATTTTAAACTAATATCTTATAATAATGTTGAGTTTGAGCGCATTAGAACCCATTTTAGTCTTTTAATACAACAACCTTTTATTATTTAGACATGGAGTTTGGATGAGTTTTAAAATCATAATTTTAACTCATTTTACAACTTCAAAAATTTTATAAGTTTTTAGAATAAAACTCCTTTTATTAAAAAAACTCAATTTTATCAATTTACATTAAAATGTTATTTTGAAAAGCCAAACTCCAAAAGATGATTTACTTTTATGTTCAAAATATTATCTAGCATGGAAAATCCTATTTCAACCACACATGATAATATCAACATAAACATCAACAACATTATGCAAAAAGTGTATAAACCAAGCCAAAAAACTAGTGACAATTCTTGTGAACCAAACAAGAATGTTAAGTCCATTTCTAAGGGACTAAAGACCAAAACTTCAAAAGGTCTTCTAGCTCCCACTTGCCAAAACAACCATTGCATGCATAATCTTCTAGGAACTCCATGGTGTGTGTGTTTGCTCCTTGAAAGTCTCCAAATGGTCTTCATTCTTCAAACTTGTTACATTTTTATATAAATAAACTAATCTAACATTAATCTATCTAATACAAAAATTAACAAAAAAAGAATGCCTATTTACTATTACATATTTTATGAATAAATAAATATTACAACCATTTGAATAAATAACACAACCATCATCACAAGGGGTCATTGGCTTGTTTATACACATCATTTACAAACAACAAAAATAAACAAACACTTTGTTTTTCTAAGGCAACTTTTATGACAAAAAATGCATGTAAATTTTGGTCATATAAAATAACAATTATAAACAAAAAAAATTTGCCAAAGATGCCATGCATGAACTTCTTCATGCAAGATGAAAAATCACCCATGGCTTCCAAAAACCAAGTTTTTCATATAAACAAAAAATCTTAACATGCATGCAAAACCTGGCTCTGATACCACTTGTTGGGTTTTAGTTCCAAAAAGCGATTTCAAGAATCATAATATATTGCAACAGAAGCTTAAAATTTTTGAACAACATTAAAACACTTCAACACCCACCAAGGATCCATTTGCATGAACATGAAAGATTAAAACAACCATAGGGGTTTTTTAGAAAATACAACCTTTGTAGTCCTTTGCAAAGTCTTCTAGTTGGAGAAGATGGAGTTGGCAAGAACTCAAGTAAGACACTAGTACAAAAATCACTTTTTGTGACGGTTTTAAAAAACAGGTTTGTAACGGTTTGCTAAAAAAACGTTACAAAAAGTCAAATAAAAAGTTAGAGAATTGTTTTAGTAACAATTTTTATAAAGAAACGTTACTATTACAAAAACAATTGAACCATAAAGTAACATTTTAGATAAAAACGTCAATAAAAGGTTCCCTAAGGTAACGGTTTTGAAAAACCGTTGCCTTATGTTGTGACGTTTTTACAAACCGTTGCAATATAAGACTTTTTAGTAACGGTTTTAAAAAGTCGTTACCAAAAACTAAAATATGTGTAACAACGCTTATTTGAAAACCGTTTCCAAAAGTCACCAAGTTTTGTGGCAACGATTTTGCAAAATTTGCGTCACCAAAAGTAAGTGTATGGCAATGCTTTTTAAAAATTATACGTCACCATATGTCATGCTTTGGTAACGGTATTAAAACATTTACATCACAGTATCTTAAGCTACATTGACGGTTTTGAATAATTTATGTCACCATATGTCATGTTATGGTGACGGTTTTGAGTACGTTACCACATGTCATTCTACGGTAACGATTTAAAAAAAATAAAAGTCCTCATATATTATGTTATGGTGACGGTTTTAAAACCAAATTTGTCACAATGGTGACGGTTTTGTATAATAAATGTCATTATATATCATGTTGTGGAGACGGTTAGAATAATAAACGTCAACGTAAGTCATGCTACGATGACGATTTTGTATACTAAACGTGACCATATGTAATGTTATGGTGATGGTTTTAAAAAATAAACGTCAGTGTACGTCATGTACGGTAACGATTTAAAAAAAATAAAAGTCATCATATATTATGTTATGGTGACGGTTTTAAAACCAAATTTGTCACAATGGTGACGGTTTTGTATAATAAATGTCATTATATATCATGTTGTGGAGACGGTTAGAATAATAAACGTCAACGTAAGTCATGCTACGATGACGATTTTGTATAATAAACGTGACCATATGTAATGTTATGGTGATGATTTTAAAAAATAAACGTCAGTGTACGTCATGCTACAGTGACGGTTTTAAAAAATTAAACAAGATTATGCACCTTACAAGGTTCAAACACTTGACACTCTCTCCATAGAAGGCATGCATTTCCCACCATGCCAAAGCCTCAGATTTGTTAACTTCACTTCCTTTTATTTATTTACCCTTTTTCCAGTGCCATTAATTCAAAATTAAAAAAAATGGCATACTTGCTCTCCCCAAGAACCGAACACTTGACCCTCTCTACATAGAAGGAATGCGTTTGCCACCATAACAAAGCCTCAGATTTGTTAATTTTACCTTCTTTTATTTATTTATTCTTTCTTAACTGCTTTTATTCAAATTCCAACCATTAGGTAACGGTCATATGACCGTTTTTCTTCATTTTGTAGACGTTTTTTTCACAAATTTAAGCACTTATCACACTATAAATAACATAGTTGGTGTATGGTGTTACATACGACGAAGACGAACGAATCGATGTTGATAACCTCAAAAAATAACATTTAAAAATTAAAAAAAAATATTTTTTGTGAAGGCCCGGTTAAGGCTTGGTTTAGGGACCGGGCCGAAAGCCCGGGCTTATAAAAAGCCTAAGAGGGCTCTGATATTTGTGCTCAAGCCCGGCCCGGCCCCGATCAAAGCCCGGGCCTTGGAATAGTGTTTCGGCCCGGTCCTTCCGAAGGCCCGACCTGGCCCGATTTTTTGGCCATCTCTAACGTGCATAAATGTAATACATACATGCATACAAACAGACAAACAAACACACACACACACACATAATAAGCCACCCTTGTTATTTTGTGGGCCTTAATATGACATGGAGTATCTTATTGAGCTATAATGTTTCTTAATAAGCTTTTGGTGATTCTTAATAGGCTATAGTGGGTCCTAGTGGTCTTATTGAATGCAATATACACCACAAGCATATATGAGTACCGACCTGGATACAAACACGTAATAAGTAACCATTAGTGCTATTGGGCCTTTTAAGTCATAAAAGGTAATGTTGGCCTATAATGGTTCTGAATAGGATTTAGTGGTTCTTAATAGACTATGGTGGGCCTTAGTGATCTTATAGAGCCAATACATACTACATGCATACAAACACACGTAATCAGCTACCATTGATATTTTTGGGCCTTAATAAGACAAGGAGTGTCTTATTGGCCTACAATGGTTCTTAATAATATTTTGGTGATTCTTA
Organism: Saussurea involucrata; assembly: GCA_033807775.1. Lineage (NCBI taxonomy): Eukaryota > Viridiplantae > Streptophyta > Magnoliopsida > Asterales > Asteraceae > Saussurea > Saussurea involucrata. The sequence goes on along the minus strand of CM066313.1, from coordinate 54,685,801 downwards.
ATAGGCTATAGTGGGTCTTAGTGGTCTTATCGAATGCAATATACACCACAAGCATAGATGAGTACCAACCTAGATACAAACACGTAATAAGTAACCATTAGTGTTATTGGGCCTTGATAAGTCATAAAAGGTATTGTTGGCCTATAATGGTTCTTAATAGGATTTAGTGGTTCTTAATACACTATGGTGGGCCTTAGTGATCTTATAGAGCCCAATACATACCACATGCATACAAACACATGTAATCAGCTACCATTGGTATTTTGGGGCCTTAATAAGACAAGGAGTGTCTTATTGGCCTACATGGGTTCTTAATAAGTTTTTGGTGATTCTTAATAGGCTATAGTGGGTCTTATTGGTCTTATCGAATGCAATATACACCACATGCATATATGAGTACCGACCTGGATACAAATACTATAATGGTCCTAATATGCTTTTGTGGTTCTTAATAAGTTATAGTGGGCTAATATACATGAATACAAACATGTAATGGTTCTTAATAGTCTATAGTGGCATTAATGATATTTGTTAGGGCAAGTTTTATATGTTGATTTAAAGTTCAAGGGTGTAATTTGTATTTGTTTAAACATAGTCCATAGTGAATGGGCCGTGGGCTTGTTACCACGGGCCCAGCATATATAATGTACAATTAGCTTAGAAAATAGCTAGTTGTCTCATTTAGCTTTTTAGTATTGTAACGATTATTCTCTGAATCAAATAGCTAAGTGGGCAGCCTTTGTGATTAGTTTATCTGTTCATATCTCTTAATCACATAAACACAATTGTTGCACGGATCTGGATTCTACAATTGGTATCAGAGCAGACGGACGGATTGATTCTAAGGTTTGAATTCTAAAATTCTGAACAGTTTGACTTTTCCCGTTTTGACTATTCTTGAATTTTTTGATTATCTGATTCTGTCGAAATCGCTTGTTTCTGTTTATTGGGTTGTGTTAGATTCATAATTACTAGTATATTTGCAAAATTTCACATCCCAATTCACGCGTTTGATAGGCCAATTTAGCGATTTAAGTTCAAAAGTTCTTATTGTGTTCTTGAGTAAAAATCCAATTTTTTGAATCAAAAGTTGTTTGTTTTGCTTAAAAATCGATTGGGTTATTGTTATCTCTGCATTTGGCATCTATTCTAACCTTTCAGGATCGATTGGGAGAAACCCTAATCGATTTCAGTCGATTTTAAGAACACAGCCGCAGAGTCCGGATAACAGCCGCAGTTTCCGGACAGACTTGATACTGTCCGGATAATTGGGTTTTTCCTCGTCCGGACAACTTCATCTCTCCGGGTAAGTCACAAATCCTTAACTCTCCGGGTATAAAATTGTTTCCGGAAACCTTGGTTTAACCGGACCTTTTCTACCCGGACATATACTATCCGGACTCCTTTCATCCGGAAAGACCCCAGTATCCGGAAAATTTTTACTGTTTACCTCTATCCGGATAACCTCTGTTCCCGGACCCTGTTCCCGGACTCTAGCTAGTATCCGGACACCTCTATCCGGACAATACTGCTGTTGAACGTGTTTGTTCTGTTTTGTCATATCTGTTCCAATCTGATCTACTATTAGTCTAAGGACCGTTCCACTCATAGAACCACGTTAGGATATCACTCTTAGAATCTTGCGTTAGGTCCTCATTTCGAATCAATATACCCGTCTGACGATCACTCCGTTGCAACCAAAGATGTCTGCTTCTCGTGACGCTCTCGCCATTGGTACCGACACCAAGCCTCCATGCCTATACCCAAACGAGTACAGTCAATGGCGCGACAGATTCATGATTTTCATTGAATCGAAGGACAACTATGAGTTCATCAAGCAAGCTCTTGAAGAAGGTCCTATCGCGCCACCAATGAAGGATATTGCAGCCGCTGAAGGTGTTGAACCCAAGAAAGAGAAAAAGTCCTTTGCCGAAATGTCAGAGTTTGAAAGAGGGAGGATAGAAGGGGAGAAACAGGCGAAGAGATATCTGGTGCAAGCTCTTCCCAACTCGACCTACACTGCCATCGACAGCTACAAAGACACGGCTAAAGGCATGTGGGACCAGGTAGCCAAAATGATGCGTGGGAGTGCAGTTGGAAACCAGCTGAAGATCAATACTGCTATAACCAAGTTCAATGGTTTCAAGCAGCGTCTTGGAGAGACTCTTACTCAGGCTTATGAACGTTTCTGCTCTCTACTCAATGAGCTGAACAAGAATGGGATAGTTCGGTCGAACACGGAGAATGCCCTCAAGTTCCTCAACAACCTCTTACCCGAATGGAAAGTTTTTGCATCTCATGTCAGGCATAACAACCTGATTGAAAGAATCGGCATAAATGAACTCTACGAGACACTTCTTCAAGATGAAGATGAAGTGAATGAGCTACTTGCCGAGAAGAAGACTGAACCCAAGCCTGTAGATGATCCTATTGCTCTTATTTCCACCAACAAGGGAAGACCTTCGAGCCGACACACCGAACGGGCTCAAAAGCATAATTCTTCTGATTCTGAACCGGAAGAGAAGAAAGATGAAGATTCTGATAGTGAAGTAAACGACTTCATGAAGGCCATTGCCCTCCTGACAAAGACCTTCAAGCAACAACAGTTTTACAAGAAACCAACGTCTAATGGTCAGCGCTACTCCACTTCTGCCAACAAGCGTCATGACTACAAAGACAAATATGAAGGTAAAAAGAAGGTCGATGAGCAAGATCAGACTGAGAAGAAGGACAAGACTGAGAAAGTTGACCGCAAGAAGAAAGATGAGCCCGTGAAATGCTATAATTGCGGGAAACTTGGTCACTTTGCCAAAGATTGCCGCCAGCCTACAGTGAAGAATGTCCACTACTACGAGGCCAAGCTAGCTTTAGCAAAACAAAAGGCGACTGGAGAAGCAATGTTCGCTGAGGATGATTACTGGCTGCAAAGATCTGATAATGAAGATGAAGATGAAGTTGCTAATGCTTTCATGGGATATCATTCCTCCACTGATGAGGAAACTGCAACTGCACTTGCAAATCAGGTATGTGAATCTTGTCAACCAGATTTTTTGAATGCTATGCAATCATTTTATGGTCAGGCAGAATCCTTTAAGGCCACTTCTAAAGAACAAAAGCTTGAAATTAAAACTCTAACAGAAAAGCTTAATGTTCAAACGAAGTTAACTGGGAAGTATAAGTCTGAAAATGCTGATTTAAAAGATAGATGCAAAATCCTTTCATTAGCACCTAAAGACTTACGGGCCAAAATATCTGAACTCCAACGTCAGCTTGATCAGTGCTTGAATGAGAAAGAGGACATCACTTATCAATGCTCTTCTCTTCAAATTCAACACAAGGAGTATGTAGCTAAAATTCTAAATCTTGAAACCAAACTCCACAAAAGGGGTCAAACTGATCAAACCATTTTCTTAAACAAACCCAAAGAGTTCACGTATTTCAACAAAGAGTGGGGAATCGGATATGATAATCCTCACTATTTGAAAAAGGGAAGATGGCATGTACCCTCTCTGTATGACTTTGCCTGTTATGGTTTATCTACAAAGTACCCGGAGTACAAAATCAAGTGGACTGGTCCTCTAGAACCTGAAAAGGAAGAGGAAACAGAGGAATACAAGCGCACACACAAACAAGGAATTCAACTTCCATTTTTCTATGAACCTCTAAATTACTCGTATCAAAAGAACAAAAAGTACCTTTCCAATGACTACTTCGACCCCTACAAAGTGGCAACACCTAAGGATTCCTCTAAGAAGGATGAAGATGTAGCACCAGCAACCAAGACCGAGATGGATGAGTTTAAACTCTATGTTCCCCCTCTCATCTTGGAAGCAAAGATAGTAGAGTTGGAAGCGTCACTGGAAAAGGAAAGGTTGGTTTTCCAAAATGAGAAGAACGATTTAATTAAAGCTCTTGAGAAACTCAAAACTGAGAAAACCGAAGGTATGACAAGTGAGGAAAAAAAAATTCTGTGGGAAATCAATACGCTTTCGTCAAAATTGTATGAAATGACAAAAGAAAAGCAAGCTTTACTTGACAAACTTGAGAAACAACAACACGTCAAAACCGGAGGTGTATCTGGTGAAGAACAGGAAATCCTTCGGAGTGAAATTAATCGACTCACATCACAACTGTCTGCCTTGGAAACATCAAAGATGGAAGAGTACTCGAGAAATGGTCAGCTTCAAGAGCAAATTGACCAACTGCTATCTGACAAGATGTCTTCACCCGAACCTTCCTCAAATTCATCCGACACATCTTCGTGCAAAGCCTTTTTAGGCAAGAATTCTAGTTCTCAAGACGATCAAGATGAGTGTGTTAAAAGAAATTTAAACTCTGATTTTTTCCTAGCTTCCGCACCAAATTCCTCAAAGCACACAAGCACAGCGTGTTCCTCACCATCCTCAACCAGTCCAAGTCCCGACATTCCTGAGGTGAATTTTTCTGAATTCATGAACTGAGAAGGTGATGATGAGGGAGAGTTCGAGTCGTTCCCTTTCGACAAACCTCTTCCAAGTCACACAGATTTTTTATCCCCGGTTGTGAAACATAAGGTCAATTTTGGAAAGGGAGCTTGTTCAAACTCAAAGGCCCCAGCTGTGATCAAGATTTTAAAATCTAAACCTGTTTCCCAAAACACGTCACAGCCAAGGCAAAAGACTAAACAAGTTCCCGTTAAACCTCCAACTCCTTCAAAAGTCACTGATCATTCTGTACCTGCTGTTTCAGATAAAAATGGTCAAGCTAAACGAGAAACACCAAAGTGGCTAAAGGAGGATTCTGTCAAGAAGGATGCATCAAAGTCATTTTCCCATGCTTTAAATTCTAGAATAAACAAAGACAATAGTGATTGGAATCATCAGTACTATTTTGAAGTTTCTTTTCCTGTTAGAGTGAATTCTCTTCCACAATTGGCTCGATTATTGCATGATTGCTTGTGTTGTTCAAATTGTGGTTGGAATGATTTTGAAGCTAGTTTGGAAAAAGTAGTGTCTTTTCCCGTTAAATTGAACTCTCCTCAACACTTGATTCATTTATCGCATGATTGTCTTTGCTGTTCTAATTGTGGTGGGAATGATTTTTATGATATTCTGAAAAATGACTGGTATGCACCATTTTTTGTACATAATCTGTATGAAAAACGCAGTCCCCGTAATAACAAGAACAATCCATCTCATAAACGGGGTATTCAATCACCGGTTAAACCACGGCGGGAGACCAGACCCAATCCTAGATGGACTGCTCCTACCAAGGTTAAATCGGCTCCTAAAAGGCAACCTGGCACAAAACATGTTCCTCCCAAAGGTGTACAATCTGCACCTAAGAGGCGACAAACGCAAAAATCAGTTCCCCCGAAAGGTGTAAATTCTTCACCTAACGGGAAAGCTGTGCCAAAACAGGTTTCTTCAAAGGGAGCCACGCCTAACCCTCCAGGACCCAAACAAATTTGGGTACCTAAACTTCTCTAATCTTGTTTTGCAGGGCGATCATGTGTGGTACTTAGATTCAGGATGCTCCAAGCACATGACCGGAAGGAGGGAGCTTCTCACGAACTACAAAGAAGAATATCAAGGAGACGTGAGATTTGGCAACAACGAGCGTTCGCCGATCGTGGGCTACGGCGACATCGTACATGATAAGATCACAATCAAGAAGGTGTCACACGTCCAAGGATTGGGCCACAATTTATTCAACATAGGCCAATTCTGCGACAAAGATCTCGAGGTCAGCTTCAAAAAGACAAGGTGTAGAATCCTCACCGACGATGGTGAGACACTACTAGTTGGACATCGAAAGACCAACCTCTACACCATTGACCTCTCAGCCCTCTCAATTGATAACCCTGTCTGCCTTCTGTCAAAGGCTTCTTCCGACCAAGCTTGGATCTGGCATCGACGACTTTCGCACCTCAACTTCAGAAGCATCAATCAACTGGTGCTAGGCAGACACGTTAGAGGCATGCCCAACCTTCAGTTCATGAAGGATCATCTGTGTGGGGCATGCGAGAAGGGAAAGATGAAGCGTGCATCCCATCCACCGAAGGACACACCCAGCACATCTCGGACTCTCGAACTACTTCACATAGATTTGTGTGGTCCGATGCGTGTTTCGAGCATCAACAAGCGAAAGCACGTTCTGGTGATAGTGGACGATTACTCACGTTACACCTGGGTGATGTTTCTCCGCTCAAAGGATGAAACTCCTGAGATCATCATCGAGCATCTCAAGATGGTCCAATTGAACAAGCGTCAACAAGTTCAGTCCATCAGAACCGACAACGGGACGGAATTCAAGAATTCCAAGATAGACGGTTATCTCTCCTCTGTGGGAATCTCGCACAACTTTTCTGCCGCACGCACTCCTCAGCAAAATGGTGTGGTGGAAAGACGTAACCGTACCTTAGTCGAAGCGGCGCGCACAATGCTTTCCCAAGCTAATCTACCGCTATATCTTTGGGCTGAAGCGGTATCTACAGCTTGTTACACGCAAAATCGCACGCTTCTGTACAAGCGATTCAACAAGACGCCCTACGAGATCATGAAATATCACGTTCCAACTATTGGCTACTTTCACGCGTTCGGATGCACGTGCTACGTACTGAACGATAAAGATGATCTCGGCAAACTAAGCCCCAAAGCAGATAAAGGAGTCTTCATCGGATACTCAATGAAGGCTAAGGCTTATCGCGTTTACAACACACGGACTAAATCCGTTGTTGAGAGCATAAATGTTACGTGCGAAATGTGTGTTTTAATCGCAGTGGGTTGCAAACTGTCCACAGTGGGAAGTGCAAGTGTACACTGTCCACTATGATCGTCACAGCAAGTAATAGTTGGTAAAATACCAGAATCGAATCCACAGAGACTGGACAATCAAGACAATACGGTTCTCATGAGCTCCTTTTACAAGTTTCAACTAGAGAGGAAAATAATACTTTGGTTTGGTTTGGTAAAATAGCTACATGAAACGATTTACTAAATGCTAAAAAGGAGGAATGTAGGTTGGATTTTCCCTAAATTTTATCTCAAATACTCGGTCCTTAGAGTGATCCTCGTATTCGTGGTGGACATTTTCGCTAGAAAAGCCCGGTTACAAAATACTCACACCGTTAGATAAAAATCCCATACTCTTAGTACTTGTTGTTTTGTCAATGGTAATCTCTAAATGGACCTTTTCAGGCCTCGATGGAATGTGTAGAGACAAATACTCTAAGTGTTTTTAATACACAAATTAGCTTGCCTACTACTCCAGTGGGCAGAGATTAGCTCACTATGCCGACCTCACTTTCGTAAGTGTCATAAGAATTCTTTCGAATCCCCTAGCATCATTCAAGCTCGTGTCACTGCGTTCTACTCATTTCTAAGTTAAGAACTAGACTTTTAGATCCTTGCAAGTGATCGGCTTGTTCGCATCTTTGGGTAAATATCGAGAGTGAATGACCAAAACAATAAATATTCTAAGTATAAAGATTACTCAAGCATTTTTGATAAAATCCAGGTACTTCTCCTTCCTACATCCCAAAGGATGTTTAGCCTAACATTTCCGAAGTAAAGAAAACAAAAGATGAAGATTTGCACATAATGAAACTGAAAGTGACTTGAATTAACTGCTCACAGTGGGGAACGAGAAGTCGTCCCTGCACTGTGTAATACGAACTACAATTTAAACTAAGAAAGTAAATTACTGAAAATTAAAGCTAGTTACTGCAGTAAATAAAAGACTAAAGCTAATGTGGTAGTTGAGAGAATTTGAGACTAAAAGTATTCAAGGATGAAAACCAAGCATGCATTTAATGGCACCCAAGTGCTCCTTTATATACTAGGAGAAGGAGTTGGGTATTACACAAAAGAGGTGGGTCTTCCAATGGGTAAAGACTGCTGAGTTGTGGCAGAATTCAGCTCCTTGTGCAATTCTTTTATCCAATGGTCCCTTCTCCAAGTCAATCTCCAAGTACAAAGAGGTGTACTTGATGCTATCTTCAATGAGAACTACCTTGTACTTCTCCAGCCATTTCTCTGCCATATGAACCTTCCTCCTCCAGAAAATTAGATCCCAACTAAAAGTTTCTTTTTGATTTCTTTTTGATCAGCTCGAAGAGTGGGGAACCGGAGTGGGCACTGTATACGTCACTGCGGATGAAAAATCGAGAAAACACCCAAAACTTCCCCAAATAATTTATTAAAGACCATGGTTCACTCCTTTTGCTCGTTTTCGTAAATCATACCAAGAATGGGGGTTTTTAGAAGTGAAATGGCTAAAATTGACAAAATAAAGTGGAAAATAAATGGAAATAATAACTCTAAAAATAGAGTTATCACAACCTCAAACTTAAATCATTACTTGTCCCCAAGTAATAAAAAGAAAGAAATAAAATGAAACACAATGCATAAAAGGTCTTTGATGGACTTACATATTTCTTGACTTGAATGGGCGTTGATCTCCTTCCTTCGATACTTCCTTCGGTTCCAAACTTGAAAATTTCACTTTTGTGTTTGACGAAACCTTTCCCTTGTTTACCTTTTGATCAATAGGGCTTTCTTGGGTTTGAAGGGTTTATGGCTTTGAATCTTTTCCCAAGGGTTTTGGCAAAAATTTCCAAACATGGACCGAAGATCTCGCTTTGAGATTTTTATTTCAAGAAGTGGGTGTTTAGTATTTTGCTATGATAAGAACGTACACTTTCAGGCTTTATTTGGGTATAATGAGTATGGCTATTTTTTTTGTGAGGGTGGGTATTCTGATGGTCCAGAATAGGCACACCATCGTTTTCTGGGAGTGAGCACTTTGATGGTCCAGAAAAGGCACACCATCAATTTTGTTAGTGCTACTCCTATTTTCTTCTGTTTTTGTATTTTTGTGTTTTCTCTTTTTTTTTTGGAGGGGGGTACGGCTTACCCACCTCAAACTTGGACTTCACAGTGTCCTCACTGTGAGCAAACTGGAAGTTCCCACCTCAAACTTAAAATCTCACAGTGTCCCCACTGTGACATTGAATTAATGAACAAAGGTGGTGGTTTGGGGGTACAAAAAGGATCGTGTTTGGATGCGAAAAATGGCCTATATCATTTCACGGGACAAGTTGAGATTTGTACTTACAAAAGTGACCTTTTAAGTCGGAAGCCGAAAGTTGTACCTTGAAATGGAAACGAGGTCAAACAAGCATTCAAACAATCAATATGTTAGTACCCAAAAGTACCTACCTACCGGTAGGATTTTCATGCATCGATATTTAAAAAGTTAAAACAGCAAATAGTGTCAATGCCTAGCCATAGGCACAAAAAGATCAACCAAACAAAATAAAATTGTTTTTGGTGAGCAAAAGAGCGAAACCATTGTTTTAAAAACAAACCATTCACGGGGTTTGGGTGGCTTGCGGTGACAGATCCGCATCATCATCATCGAACTCATCCTCACTGTCATTAACCGGGCAGATATCTTTCGGGAATTCTGGTAGCTGAGCAGCTAGCATTGGGTTGGCCTCTTTTATCATCAGGCCCGTCACCTCATCTCGTTCTCTTGTATACATCCAAAATTTCTGCGTGGCCCGGTTCTGGTATCGCTGCTCACTTTCCAGCAACTCGATCCTGTATGTGAGCTTCTTTAAAGCTGCCAAAATCTCTCCCATTTGGTTGCTTGATGATCCGGCCTCGGTTGAATGGAGTGGGGTACCCTTCTTCCCCACAGTGGGCACTTCAGTGCCCACTATGTGCTCGTCGGCTATTCGCACATTGGGCTGTACCTGGGCAGGCTCAACAGACGGGCCTCCTATCTCTCTTCTCATCTTCTTAATTGTCTGAATACTGATGTTTTTCGTGGAAATGATCCACTGGTCTTCTTCAGCTGTGGGCACTCCGGCATCTATTAGCAATAGTGTAATAAGGCAAGGAAGGGGTAGGATTACCTTGGTTCGTGTTCTGGCCTGATGGATGGCACCATGCATTATGATTCCCAGATTGATCTTCTTTTTAGTGAGAACGCAGTAAAGCATGGCACACTTATGCATGGAGAGAGTCGTGTCGTGCGATGTTGGGGCCACCGAGGCCCTTAGGAATTGGAACCACACAGCATCCTCAGTGGTGAGGCTGCCAGCATATAGACACCTTCTTTGGCCATCCTGATTCCATGGCCTTCCCTCAACTGCTATTTCTTTTAAAATCAATTCCTCATCAGCCGGAGTCATCTTTGCCAGGAACTGTCCGAAAGCACAAGGTTCCGGAGCTCCTCTACCTAACACTCGGTTTATATTGCCTGGAGTAAAGTCCACAACCTTTCCTCTGATCTTAACAAATGATTCTTTGGCTTGGGAGGCCTCAGCATAAAATTCTCGGACTAATGATGCATTAGCGCGGCGATTGGCAGTGGCAATGGTTGCCCAATCTTGCGCTACAAGTTTATCTTTGACAAAGGGATTTGCTTCTACAAAGTCGGGGTCGAAACCCCTCTCTAAATTCAACTTCCGAGTATAAATACACTCAAAGTGGGTTCTAGCAGCTGGGGAAGTGAATTGCCTCGGTATCCCACTGGGGGCATGAGCAGTCCCCACAGTGGACAGATGTGGATTTTCAGAAAGGTTTTGTTCACTTCCCGTATTAGTATCACTAGAAGAAGAACTTAAAGAGGGTTCGATACCCTTACCTTTCCTCGACGCTTTTCTTTTTGGTTTTGCAGACGATGCCTTCTTGGATGCACCAGATCGTGTAACCATTCCCCTATTCCTCTGGAGTGCTCTGGTTGGGGTTTCCTCACTGTGGGCAGTGGTGTGGACATCCTCCACACTATCAGCATTTTTGTTCTGGGGAATGTCTAATGTCTGAGTCTGTTCTTTAATCTTCTTCTGTCTTTCTTCTTCCTCACGAGCCAAACACTCCTCCTCTGCTTGTTTCTTTTTTTGCTCGAATATCCTTGCTTCTTCATCCTTCTTTCGTTCTTCCTCTTTCAATCGCTCCTCCTCCTCTCTAGCCAATCTTGCGGCTTCTTCCCTCCTCAATCTCTCTTCCTCCTCTCTTTTGATTCTTTCTTCTTCTTCCTTTCTGATTCTTTCTTCTTCCTCTCGACGCCTCCTCTCGACCTCTTCCTTTCTTTTTCTAATGGCTTCCATTTTCTGTTTGAACTCCTCTGCTAACCGTCTCTCTTCTTCTTCGGCTAGAAGTGTCTCGGTCTCGAAATGGGTGATACTGTTGTCTGAGACTTGCGATGATGAAGTAGCTTTTGGGCTTTCGTGCTTTGAAGAACCCTCGTCGGCTGCACCGGAGATGATCGGGTTTTCGCCGGAGACCGGTGGCGGTTCGTTCAGGTCATTGGTGACGGCTTCCGGTGGTTGTTCCTCGGCGGTCCTGCGGCGGACGGCCGCACGTGTGAGTGCATCGGGGTTGGTGTTCATTCTCTTGGTTCTTGCCATTTTTAGGGTTTTAGGAAGGGTTTTAGGTTTGTGGGTTTTCTTTGAGAGAGAAATGGAGAAGATGAAGAAACTTGGTGTGTTTAGGGAAGTTAAAGTAAAAATCTGATTTGAGGGTGATGGTTTTTGAGTTGATTGGGGACGGTTAGTAGAGAGAGAAAAAGATAATGATGGTTTATCTTGGGAATAGGTGGGCTTTTGACAAGTGGCAGGAAAAGTTGATGTTTGTAAGAAAAAGCATGATGTGCGTCAGCCGTGGGTCCCTCCCAAACCGTCTTTTCCTATGCCAGACCGAGAGTGAGGAACGCAGGGACATGCATCTCCCCACTGCGAAGCTTTTTCTTGATTTTTCCTCCAAAAAGCGGCAATTTCTCCTACACACATTAAAACAAACTACCATGCAGAATTAAAAAGACCAAAAATAATAAAAAGACAGCAAATAACTGAAATAAAATATTTACAAACGGTTGTGACATTGCTTAACCATAGCGAGGCGGAGAGTGGGCAGGGATGTGGGCACTTTCATGCAAAAAATGCTTTACCCTTTGCCCATTGACTTTAAAGGTTTAACCCGATTGTGGGGATTTCAACTCCACTGTTCCGAAAGGACTCACCTTGACAATGGTGTATGGTCCCGTCCATCTTGATTTAAGTTTACCTGGAAAGAGTTTGAGACGAGAATTGAACAATAGTACCTGTTGTCCTTCCATGAACTCCCTATGGTTGATTCGACGATCGTGCCACATCTTGGTCTTTTCCTTGTACAACTTTGCATTCTCATAGGAGTGATATCGCAACTCCTCTAGCTCATGTATTTGCAGACTCCTTTTGATTCCCGCGGCATCCTCACTCATGTTAAGCTCTTTAAGGGCCCAGAACGCCTTGTGCTCTAATTCAATCGGTAAATGGCAAGCTTTGCCAAAAACTAATTTGAATGGAGACATTCCCAGAGGAGTTTTATAGGCTGTTCGATAGGCCCAAAGAGCATCATCGAGTTTGATTGACCAATCTTTACGGTGTGGCTTAACAACTTTTTCCAAAATTCCCTGGATCTCACGATTTGAAAGCTCGGCCAACCCATTGGTTTGTGGGTGGTATGCGGTGGCCACTCTATGATGAATATCATATTTAGCAAGAACCGAGGCCATGACTTTGTTTACAAAATGGGTGCCTTCGTCACTAATTAATGCTCGTGGTGTTCCGAAGCGAGTGAATATATTTTTGTGTAAGAACTTCACCACAGTGTTAGCATCATTGGAGTGACAAGCAATGGCTTCTACCCATTTTGAAACATAATCTACCGCAACCAAGATGTAAAAGTTATTGTTGGAATTTGGAAAAGGTCCCATAAAATCTATCCCCCATACATCAAAAAGTTCGACCTCTAGAATGTTGTTAAGAGGCATTTCATTTCTTTGCGATATATTCCCCGTACGTTGACATTGCTCACAATTTTTCACGAATTCAAATGAGTCTTTAAAAACAGTGGGCCAAAAGAATCCACTTTGCAAAATTTTTGCTGCGGTACGGTTTCCACCGAAGTGGCCACCGTAGTGGGATGTGTGACAACCATGGAGTATTTGATGTTGTTCACTCCCATGGACACAACGCCTTAATATTTGGTCCGCCCCTATCTTGTACAAGAAGGGATCGTCCCAAACGTATTGTCGTGTGTCGTGTAAAAATTTCTTGAATGGTTGTCCACTCATCCCGTGGGGCTTAAATCCACTTGCTAAAAAGTTTGCAATATCAGCATACCAAGGAGTTTCATTATGATGTTGCGCAGATAATAATTGTTCATCGGGAAAAGTTTCTTTTACCGGAGTGGGGTCAGGAGTGGGGTCAACAGTGCCCACTGTCTTCTCGAGCCTGGACAGATGATCAGCAACCTGATTGCTTGTTCCTTTTCTGTCGACGATCTGGAGGTCAAATTCCTGCAGCAACAGCACCCATCTGATCAACCTCGGTTTAGAGTCAGCCTTGTTGATCAAATATTTGATGGCTGCGTGATCGGTGTGTACTATGACCTTTGCTCCAATTAAGTAAGACCTGAAACGATCAAAAGCAAAAACTACTGCAAGTAGTTCTTTTTCGGTTACAGTGTAGTTGATTTGAGCCTCGATCAAAGTCTTGCTTGCATAGTATATTGGATGAAAAATCTTATCTTTTCGTTGGCCTAGTACTGCACCTATAGCCCAATCGCTGGCGTCACACATGACTTCAAATGGGAGTGACCAGTCAGGAGTGGTCACTATGGGTGCAGTAACTAAAGCATTTTTGATTATTTCAAATGCGTTTCTACATTCTTTGGTAAAAACAAACTCTCTTTCATGTTGCAGCAGGTTACATAGGGGTTTAGTTATTTTGGAAAAATCTTTTATGAACCTCCTATAGAAACCTGCGTGACCTAAAAAACTGCGAATGCCTTTTACCGTTGTGGGCTCGGGAAGTTGGGAGATTACTTCTAGTTTTGCTTCATCAACTTCCAAACCCTTTTTCGACACAAGATGACCCAAAACGATGCCCTCTTCGACCATGAAATGACATTTTTCCCAATTTAGAATAAGGTCGTGGGTTTCACATCTCACCAAACTTTTTTCTAGATTCCTCAAACAGTTATCAAATGATGTGCCGATCACAGAAAAATCGTCCATAAAAACTTCTATGGTATCTTCTATCATATCAGTAAAAATGGCCATCATACAGCGTTGAAAAGTAGCGGGAGCATTACATAAACCAAAAGGCATTCTCCGGAATGCAAAAGTACCATATGGACAAGTAAAGGTGGTCTTTTCTTGGTCTTCGGGTGCGATGTGGATTTGGTTATATCCGGAGTATCCATCTAGAAAACAATAAAATTCCTTTCCCGCTAATCTATCAAGCATTTGATCAATAAAAGGTAACGGGAAATGGTCTTTCTTTGTTGCTAGATTCAGTTGCCTATAATCCATGCATATTCTCCATCCCGTAACAGTCCTAGTTGGAATGAGTTCGTTCTTTTCATTTCTGACCACTGTTGTTCCTCCCTTTTTAGGGACACATTGAACGGGGCTCACCCAACTACTACTGGCAATGGGATAGATAATACCGGCATCTAACCATTTCAAGACTTCTTTCTTAACTACCTCCTTCATGATGGGGTTCAACCTTCTTTGGGGTTGGACTTTCCCCGGGTGGTCATTCTCCAAGTTAATCTTATGTTGACATAAAGAGGGGCTAATCCCTCGAATGTCCGCTATGGTCCAACCAATTGCTCCCTTATGCTTTATCAACAAATCAATCAGAAGTTGTTCTTGTTTCTCACTAAGTTTGGAAGAGATAATGACGGGAAGTTTATTATCCTTAGCGAGATAAGCATACTTTAAATGGGAAGGCAATGGTTTAAGCTCTAACTCGGGAGGTTGTTCTATTGAAGGGGATTGAACATCTCTATCCTTGAAGTCCAGAGGTTCAAAAGCTGCAACCATTTTATTACACTCATCCTTAAAAGTGTCATTACTCTCTGATTCAGAGTGCTCACTGTCAATCCCCACTGTGGGAACTGTACTCCCCACTGTGGGCAAATTGCCAAAATTGTGGGTTTCATAAATCGAACTTAAGGCAAAACAATCTTCGGTGTCTATATATTTGAGAGATTTGAAAACATTAAAAGTTACCTCTTGGTCATTAACTCGCATCGTGAGTTCTCCTTTGTGCACATCGATCAAAGTACGTCCGGTTGCAAGAAACGGACGTCCTAAGATGATTGGGATTTCTTTATCGGCCTCATAATCTAAAACAAGAAAATCGGCGGGGAAGATAAATTTATCCACTTGGACCAAAACGTCTTCTATTTTTCCCTTGGGGTAGGCAATGGATCGGTCGGCTAGTTGTAATGTCACGGTTGTGGGTCTAGCCTCTCCAATCCCTAACTTGTTAAAAATGGACAAAGGCATCAAGTTGACACTAGCTCCTAAATCACAGAGTGCTTGGCCTACTTCTTGTCCTCCTATAATGCATGGAATGGTGAAACTACCCGGGTCTTTCAACTTAGGTGGAATCTTGCTTGTTAGGAGGGCACTACATTCTTCGGTCAAAGCCACAGTTTCAAATTCACCCAACTTCCTCTTTTTGTTCAAAATATCTTTTAAGAATTTAACATAGCTTGGCATCTGCTCGAGAGCTTCTACCAAGGGTATGTTAATGTGAAGTTGCTTAAAAATGTCTAAGAATTTTTTAAACTGAACATCGACATTTTTAGGCTTCATTCTTTGAGGAAATGGAATGTTTCGTGGGTCAATCTGAGTTTGCTGTGGTATTGGCTTTGGAACAGTAGTCTTTGGGACAGGTCCAAAAGTGGGAAGGTCAGGGATGTCGGTCCCCACTGTGGGGATCACAGTGACTTGAGGAGTGCCCACTGTGGTGCTCACAGTGGGTTTTTGAGGCGAATCATCAGATTCAAAAATGATATTTTTCAGATCCTTTCCACTCCTTAAAGTTATGGACTTGACATGTTCTGGTCCTTTTCCTATCACTCTAGCTTGCTCCGTATCACTCGGTAACGTTCCTGGTGGTCTATTCTTAACTTCAACGGCTAGCTGTCCTACTTGGGTCTCTATATTCCTAATGGCTGCTTGGGTTTGATTCATAAAACCTTTGAGAATCGACTCGATCGATTGTTGAGCCTCAGCTGGTTGGTTGGATCGTGGTTGGTATGGTTGTGGGGACTGCCCACTGTGATGTGGGGATTGCCCACTGTGATGTTGCTGAAATCCCGGGGGATTGTATGGTCTTTGCTAGATGTGACTCGGTCCTTGGGGTTGGAGTCCTTGATTACCGGACCAAGAGAAATTCGGATGATTTCTCCAACCTGGATTATAAGTCTGCGAATAAGGGTTGTTCCTTTGGTTGGTCCCTATGACATTAACAGATTCGGGGTTTGCTGGACAATAGTCGAAAACATGCTCCTCTCCACAAAGGGAGCAGTTATCAGCGAGATGGGTTGCGGAATTGACTTGGCCTCGATTTTGATTTAAAACGATTTTTGTCAAGGCCACTAATTGTGCATTCATGGTTTTGAGTGCTTCGGAATCTATGGTGTTGGTCTTAGACATGGGTGCTCTCGGATTTGACCATTCGGTATTGTTGTTGGACACTTTTTCTAAGATTTGATATCCTTCGTTGTAAGTCATACTCGTAAATGTTCCACCAGCTGTTGCATCTAAGATGATTTTGGCTGCATTGGAAAGACCATTGTAAAAGGTCTCCAATTGAATGCAATGTGGGATGCCATGATGTGGGCACTTTCGAAGTAAATCTTTAAATCGTTCCCATGCATCCGAAACAGCCTCATCTTCCTCTTGTCTAAATAAAATTATATCATTTCAAAATCTAACATTCCTTGTTGGAGGAAAGTATTTTTGCAAAAATCTATCGGCAAGTTCTTGCCAAGTGGTTATCGAGTGAGGTGCATGTGCGTTCAGCCAAGATTTTGCTTTGTCCCTTAATGAAAAAGGGAAAAGCCTTAGTCTTAATGCCTCATCACTAACACCTTGCAATTGAAAGGAATCGGTCATTTCTAAAAAAGATTTTAAGTGCGAGTGCGGATCCTCAGATGGCGATCCTCCAAATTGACCCATGGCTTGGATCATTTGAAACATCACCGGTTTGAGTTCAAAATGCGTTGCAACAATATTGGGTCTCAAAATTCCGGAGCTTAAATCACCAACTCCGGAAGTAGCATAGTCCCGTATTTTTCGATCTTTGTTATCGGCAATCGTGATTGTGGTCTCCACTATAGGTGGCGGTACTGCAGCCATGTTCACAGTGGGGATCACAGGAGGTTGTCGATTTGTTTTCTTGCTTCTTCGTGTTTTTCGCAACGTTTTTTCTATTTCGAGATCTATTGGAACCAAATGTTCGAGTTGTCGCCGTGGCATACAATACGAACAGCTTAGAAAAACTAGTGACTCGGGCTCGAACAAAAACTAATGTCTTGAGATTTAAAATCACGCCAGTCCCCGGCAACGGCGCCAAAAACTTGTTACGTGCGAAATGTGTGTTTTAATCGCAGTGGGTTGCAAACTGTCCACAGTGGGAAGTGCAAGTGTACACTGTCCACTATGATCGTCACAGCAAGTAATAGTTGGTAAAATACCAGAATCGAATCCACAGAGACTGGACAATCAAGACAATACGGTTCTCATGAGCTCCTTTTACAAGTTTCAACTAGAGAGGAAAATAATACTTTGGTTTGGTTTGGTAAAATAGCTACTTGAAACGATTTACTAAATGCTAAAAAGGAGGAATGTAGGTTGGATTTTCCCTAAATTTTATCTCAAATACTCGGTCCTTAGAGTGATCCTCGTATTCGTGGTGGACATTTTCGCTAGAAAAGCCCGGTTACAAAATACTCACACCGTTAGATAAAAATCCCATACTCTTAGTACTTGTTGTTTTGTCAATGGTAATCTCTAAATGGACCTTTTCAGGCCTCGATGGAATGTGTAGAGACAAATACTCTAAGTGTTTTTAATACAAAAATTAGCTTGCCTACTACTCCAGTGGGCAGAGATTAGCTCACTATGCCGACCTCACTTTCGTAAGTGTCATAAGAATTCTTTCGAATCCCCTAGCATCATTCAAGCTCGTGTCACTGCGTTCTACTCATTTCTAAGTTAAGAACTAGACTTTTAGATCCTTGCAAGTGATCGGCTTGTTCGCATCTTTGGGTAAATATCGAGAGTGAATGACCAAAACAATAAATATTCTAAGTATAAAGATTACTCAAGCATTTTTGATAAAATCCAGGTACTTCTCCTTCCTACATCCCAAAGGATGTTTAGCCTAACATTTCCGAAGTAAAGAAAACAAAAGATGAAGATTTGCACATAATGAAACTGAAAGTGACTTGAATTAACTGCTCACAGTGGGGAACGAGAAGTCGTCCCTGCACTGTGTAATACGAACTACAATTTAAACTAAGAAAGTAAATTACTGAAAATTAAAGCTAGTTACTGCAGTAAATAAAAGACTAAAGCTAATGTGGTAGTTGAGAGAATTTGAGACTAAAAGTATTCAAGGATGAAAACCAAGCATGCATTTAATGGCACCCAAGTGCTCCTTTATATACTAGGAGAAGGAGTTGGGTATTACACAAAAGAGGTGGGTCTTCCAATGGGTAAAGACTGCTGAGTTGTGGCAGAATTCAGCTCCTTGTGCAATTCTTTTATCCAATGGTCCCTTCTCCAAGTCAATCTCCAAGTACAAAGAGGTGTACTTGATGCTATCTTCAATGAGAACTACCTTGTACTTCTCCAGCCATTTCTCTGCCATATGAACCTTCCTCCTCCAGAAAATTAGATCCCAACTAAAAGTTTTTTTTTGATTTCTTTTTGATCAGCTCGAAGAGTGGGGAACCGGAGTGGGCACTGTATACGTCACTGCGGATGAAAAATCGAGAAAACACCCAAAACTTCCCCAAATAATTTATTAAAGACCATGGTTCACTCCTTTTGCTCGTTTTCGTAAATCATACCAAGAATGGGGGTTTTTAGAAGTGAAATGGCTAAAATTGACAAAATAAAGTGGAAAATAAATGGAAATAATAACTCTAAAAATAGAGTTATCAATAAACGTGACATTCGACGAAGCCGCAGATATGGCTTCTGAACATCGCAGTTCAGAACCCGGTTTAACTGGTGTGTTAGCTTCCGGACCTTCTAGTTTGGGATCTACACAAATGACAGTAAATCCAAATCGTGCATCTTCATCGAATGCAAATTATTCTGATTTAGATTTATTGTTTGATCATTTTTATGATGACCTATTTAATGCTTCCCCATCTGTCTCAGCTATTCCTAGGATTGAAGCTGCTTGATAACTCTATTTTTAGAGTTATTATTTCCATTTATTTTCCACTTTATTTTGTCAATTTTAGCCATTTCACTTCTAAAAACCCCCATTCTTGGTATGATTTACGAAAACGAGCAAAAGGAGTGAACCATGGTCTTTAATAAATTATTTGGGGAAGTTTTGGGTGTTTTCTCGATTTTTCATCCGCAGTGACGTATACAGTGCCCACTCCGGTTCCCCACTCTTCGAGCTGATAAAAAAGAAATCAAAAAGAAACTTTTAGTTGGGATCTAATTTTCTGGAGGAGGAAGGTTCATATGGCAGAGAAATGGCTGGAGAAGTACAAGGTAGTTCTCATTGAAGATAGCATCAAGTACACCTCTTTGTACTTGGAGATTGACTTGGAGAAGGGACCATTGGATAAAAGAATTGCACAAGGAGCTGAATTCTGCCACAACTCAGCAGTCTTTACCCATTGGAAGACCCACCTCTTTTGTGTAATACCCAACTCCTTCTCCTAGTATATAAAGGAGCACTTGGGTGCCATTAAATGCATGCTTGGTTTTCATCCTTGAATACTTTTAGTCTCAAATTCTCTCAACTACCACATTAGCTTTAGTCTTTTATTTACTGCAGTAACTAGCTTTAATTTTCAGTAATTTACTTTCTTAGTTTAAATTGTAGTTCGTATTACACAGTGCAGGGACGACTTCTCGTTCCCCACTGTGAGCAGTTAATTCAAATCACTTTCAGTTTTATTATGTGCAAATCTTCATCTTTTGTTTTCTTTACTTCGGAAATGTTAGGCTAAACATCCTTTGGGATGTAGGAAGGAGAAGTACCTGGATTTTATCAAAAATGCTTGAGTAATCTTTATACTTAGAATATTTGTTGTTTTGGTCTTTCATTCTCAATATTTACCCAAGGATGCGAACAAGCTGATCACTTGCAAGGATCTAAAGTGTAGTTCTTAACTTAGAAATAAGTAGAGCGCAGTGACACGAGCTTGAATGATGCTAGGGGATTCGAAAGAATTCTTTTGACACTTACGAAAGTGAGGTCGGCACAGTGAGTTAATCTCTGCCCACTGGAGTAGTAGGCAAGCTAATTTGTGTATTAAAAACACTTAGAGTATTTGTCTCTACACATTCCATCGAGGCCTGAAAAGGTCCATTTAGAGATTACCATTGACAAAACAACAAGTACTAAGAGTATGGGATTTTTATCTAACGGTGTGAGTATTTTGTAACCGGGCTTTTCTAGCGAAAATGTCCACCACGAATACGAGGATCACTCTAAGGACCGAGTATTTGAGATAAAATTTAGGGAAAATCCAACCTACATTCCTCCTTTTTAGCATTTAGTAAATCGTTTCAAGTAGCTATTTTACCAAACCAAACCAAAGTATTATTTTCCTCTCTAGTTGAAACTTGTAAAAGGAGCTCATGAGAACCGTATTGTCTTGATTGTCCAGTCTCTGTGGATTCGATTCTGGTATTTTACCAACTATTACTTGCTGTGACGATCATAGTGGACAGTGTACACTTGCACTTCCCACTGTGGACAGTTTGCAACCCACTGCGATTAAAACACACATTTCGCACGTAACAAGTTTTTGGCGCCGTTGCCGGGGACTGGCGTGATTTTAAATCTCAAGACATTAGTTTTTGTTCGAGCCCGAGTCACTAGTTTTTCTAAGCTGTTCGTATTGTATGCCACGGCGACAACTCGAACATTTGGTTCCAATAGATCTCGAAATAGAAAAAACGTTGCGAAAAACACGAAGAAGCAAGAAAACAAATCGACAACCTCCTGTGATCCCCACTGTGAACATGGCTGCAGTACCGCCACCTATAGTGGAGACCACAATCACGATTGCCGATAACAAAGATCGAAAAATACGGGACTATGCTACTTCCGGAGTTGGTGATTTAAGCTCCGGAATTTTGAGACCCAATATTGTTGCAACGCATTTTGAACTCAAACCGGTGATGTTTCAAATGATCCAAGCCATGGGTCAATTTGGAGGATCGCCATCTGAGGATCCGCACTCGCACTTAAAATCTTTTTTAGAAATGACCGATTCCTTTCAATTGCAAGGTGTTAGTGATGAGGCATTAAGACTAAGGCTTTTCCCTTTTTCATTAAGGGACAAAGCAAAATCTTGGCTGAACGCACATGCACCTCACTCGATAACCACTTGGCAAGAACTTGCCGATAGATTTTTGCAAAAATACTTTCCTCCAACAAGGAATGTTAGATTTCGAAATGATATAATTTTATTTAGACAAGAGGAAGATGAGGCTGTTTCGGATGCATGGGAACGATTTAAAGATTTACTTCGAAAGTGCCCACATCATGGCATCCCACATTGCATCCAATTGGAGACCTTTTACAATGGTCTTTCCAATGCAGCCAAAATCATCTTAGATGCAACAGCCGGTGGAACATTTACGAGTATGACTTACAACGAAGGATATCAAATCTTAGAAAAAGTGTCCAACAACAATACCGAATGGTCAAATCCGAGAGCACCCATGTCTAAGACCAACACCATAGATTCCGAAGCACTCAAAACCATGAATGCACAATTAGTGGCCTTGACAAAAATCGTTTTAAATCAAAATCGAGGCCAAGTCAATTCCGCAACCCATCTCGCTGATAACTGCTCCCTTTGTGGAGAGGAGCATGTTTTCGACTTTTGTCCAGCAAACCCCGAATCTGTTAATGTCATAGGGACCAACCAAAGGAACAACCCTTATTCGCAGACTTATAATCCAGGTTGGAGAAATCATCCGAATTTCTCTTGGTCCGGTAATCAAGGACTCCAACCCCAAGGACCGAGTCACATCCAGCAAAGACCATACAATCCCCCGGGATTTCAGCAACATCACAGTGGGCAATCCCCACATCACAATGGGCAGTCCCCACAACCATACCAACCACGATCCAACCAACCAGCTGAGGCTCAACAATCGATCGAGTCGATTCTCAAAGGTTTTATGAATCAAACCCAAGCAGCCATTAGGAATATAGAGACCCAAGTAGGACAGCTAGCCGTTGAAGTTAAGAATAGACCACCAGGAACGTTACCGAGTGATACCGAGCAAGCTAGAGTGATAGGAAAAGGACCAGAACATGTCAAGTCCATAACTTTAAGGAGTGGAAAGGATCTGAAAAATATCATTTTTGAATCTGATGATTCGCCTCAAAAACCCACTGTGAGCACCTCAGTGGGCACTCCTCAAGTCACTGTGATCCCCACAGTGGGGACCGACATCCCTGACCTTCCCACTTTTGGACCTGTCCCAAAGACTACTGTTCCAAAGCCAATACCACAGCAAACTCAGATTGACCCACGAAACATTCCATTTCCTCAAAGAATGAAGCCTAAAAATGTCGATGTTCAGTTTAAAAAATTCTTAGACATTTTTAAGCAACTTCACATTAACATACCCTTGGTAGAAGCTCTCGAGCAGATGCCAAGCTATGTTAAATTCTTAAAAGATATTTTGAACAAAAAGAGGAAGTTGGGTGAATTTGAAACTGTGGCTTTGACCGAAGAATGTAGTGCCCTCCTAACAAGCAAGATTCCACCTAAGTTGAAAGACCCGGGTAGTTTCACCATTCCATGCATTATAGGAGGACAAGAAGTAGGCCAAGCACTCTGTGATTTAGGAGCTAGTGTCAACTTGATGCCTTTGTCCATTTTTAACAAGTTAGGGATTGGAGAGGCTAGACCCACAACCGTGACATTACAACTAGCCGACCGATCCATTGCCTACCCCAAGGGAAAAATAGAAGACGTTTTGGTCTAAGTGGATAAATTTATCTTCCCCGCCGATTTTCTTGTTTTAGATTATGAGGCCGATAAAGAAATCCCAATCATCTTAGGACGTCTGTTTCTTGCAACCGGACGTACTTTGATCGATGTGCACAAAGGAGAACTCACGATGCGAGTTAATGACCAAGAGGTAACTTTTAATGTTTTCAAATCTCTCAAATATATAGACACCGAAGATTGTTTTGCCTTAAGTTCGATTTATGAAACCCACAATTTTGGCAATTTGCCCACAGTGGGGAGTACAGTTCCCACAGTGGGGATTGACAGTGAGCACTCTGAATCAGAGAGTAATGACACTTTTAAGGATGAGTGTAATAAGATGGTTGCAGCTTTTGAACCTCTGGACTTCAAGGATAGAGATGTTCAATCCCCTTCAATAGAACAACCTCCCGAGTTAGAGCTTAAACCATTGCCTTCCCATTTAAAGTATGCTTATCTCGCTAAGGATAATAAACTTCCCGTCATTATCTCTTCCAAACTTAGTGAGAAACAAGAACAACTTCTGATTGATTTGTTGATAAAGCATAAGGGAGCAATTGGTTGGACCATAGCGGACATTCGAGGGATTAGCCCCTCTTTATGTCAACATAAGATTAACTTGGAGAATGACCACCCGGGGAAAGTCCAACCCCAAAGAAGGTTGAACCCCATCATGAAGGAGGTAGTTAAGAAAGAAGTCTTGAAATGGTTAGATGCCGGTATTATCTATCCCATTGCCAGTAGTAGTTGGGTGAGCCTCGTTCAATGTGTCCCTAAAAAGGGAGGAACAACAGTGGTCAGAAATGAAAAGAACGAACTCATTCCAACTAGGACTGTTACGGGATGGAGAATATGCATGGATTATAGGCAACTGAATCTAGCAACAAAGAAAGACCATTTCCCGTTACCTTTTATTGATCAAATGCTTGATAGATTAGCGGGAAAGGAATTTTATTGTTTTCTAGATGGATACTCCGGATATAACCAAATCCACATCGCACCCGAAGACCAAGAAAAGACCACCTTTACTTGTCCATATGGTACTTTTGCATTCCGGAGAATGCCTTTTGGTTTATGTAATGCTCCCGCTACTTTTCAACGCTGTATGATGGCCATTTTTACTGATATGATAGAAGATACCATAGAAGTTTTTATGGACGATTTTTCTGTGATCGGCACATCATTTGATAACTGTTTGAGGAATCTAGAAAAAAGTTTGGTGAGATGTGAAACCCACGACCTTATTCTAAATTGGGAAAAATGTCATTTCATGGTCGAAGAGGGCATCGTTTTGGGTCATCTTGTGTCGAAAAAGGGTTTGGAAGTTGATGAAGCAAAACTAGAAGTAATCTCCCAACTTCCCGAGCCCACAACGGTAAAAGGCATTCGCAGTTTTTTAGGTCACGCAGGTTTCTATAGGAGGTTCATAAAAGATTTTTCCAAAATAACTAAACCCCTATGTAACCTGCTGCAACATGAAAGAGAGTTTGTTTTTACCAAAGAATGTAGAAACGCATTTGAAATAATCAAAAATGCCTTAGTTACTGCACCCATAGTGACCACTCCTGACTGGTCACTCCCATTTGAAGTCATGTGTGACGCCAGCGATTGGGCTATAGGTGCAGTACTAGGCCAACGAAAAGATAAGATTTTTCATCCAATATACTATGCAAGCAAGACTTTGATCGAGGCTCAAATCAACTACACTGTAACCGAAAAAGAACTACTTGCAGTAGTTTTTGCTTTTGATCGTTTCAGGTCTTACTTAATTGGAGCAAAGGTCATAGTACACACCGATCACGCAGCCATCAAATATTTGATCAACAAGGCTGACTCTAAACCGAGGTTGATCAGATGGGTGCTGTTGCTGCAGGAATTTGACCTCCAGATCGTCGACAGAAAAGGAACAAGCAATCAGGTTGCTGATCATCTGTCCAGGCTCGAGAAGACAGTGGGCACTGTTGACCCCACTCCTGACCCCACTCCGGTAAAAGAAACTTTTCCCGATGAACAATTATTATCTGCGCAACATCATAATGAAACTCCTTGGTATGCTGATATTGCAAACTTTTTAGCAAGTGGATTTAAGCCCCACGGGATGAGTGGACAACCATTCAAGAAATTTTTACACGACACACGACAATACGTTTGGGACGATCCCTTCTTGTACAAGATAGGGGCGGACCAAATATTAAGGCGTTGTGTCCATGGGAGTGAACAACATCAAATACTCCATGGTTGTCACACATCCCACTACGGTGGCCACTTCGGTGGAAACCGTACCGCAGCAAAAATTTTGCAAAGTGGATTCTTTTGGCCCACTGTTTTTAAAGACTCATTTGAATTCGTGAAAAATTGTGAGCAATGTCAACGTACGGGGAATATATCGCAAAGAAATGAAATGCCTCTTAACAACATTCTAGAGGTCGAACTTTTTGATGTATGGGGGATAGATTTTATGGGACCTTTTCCAAATTCCAACAATAACTTTTACATCTTGGTTGCGGTAGATTATGTTTCAAAATGGGTAGAAGCCATTGCTTGTCACTCCAATGACGCTAACACTGTGGTGAAGTTCTTACACAAAAATATATTCACTCGCTTCGGAACACCACGAGCATTAATTAGTGACGAAGGCACCCATTTTGTAAACAAAGTCATGGCCTCGGTTCTTGCTAAATATGATATTCATCATAGAGTGGCCACCGCATACCACCCACAAACCAATGGGTTGGCCGAGCTTTCAAATCGTGAGATCAAGGGAATTTTGGAAAAAGTTGTTAAGCCACACCGTAAAGATTGGTCAATCAAACTCGATGATGCTCTTTGGGCCTATCGAACAGCCTATAAAACTCCTCTGGGAATGTCTCCATTCAAATTAGTTTTTGGCAAAGCTTGCCATTTACCGATTGAATTAGAGCACAAGGCGTTCTGGGCCCTTAAAGAGCTTAACATGAGTGAGGATGCCGCGGGAATCAAAAGGAGTCTGCAAATACATGAGCTAGAGGAGTTGCGATATCACTCCTATGAGAATGCAAAGTTGTACAAGGAAAAGACCAAGATGTGGCACGATCGTCGAATCAACCATAGGGAGTTCATGGAAGGACAACAGGTACTATTGTTCAATTCTCGTCTCAAACTCTTTCCAGGTAAACTTAAATCAAGATGGACGGGACCATACACCATTGTCAAGGTGAGTCCTTTCGGAACAGCGGAGTTGAAATCCCCACAATCGGGTCAAACCTTTAAAGTCAATGGGCAAAGGGTAAAGCATTTTTTGCATGAAAGTGCCCACATCCCTGCCCACTCTCCGCCTCGCTATGGTTAAGCAATGTCACAACCGTTTGTAAATATTTTATTTCAGTTATTTGCTGTCTTCTTATTATTTTTGGTCTTTTTAATTCTGCATGGTAGTTTGTTTTAATGTGTGTAGGAGAAATTGCCGCTTTTTGGAGGAAAAATCAAGAAAAAGCTTCGCAGTGGGGAGATGCATGTCCCTGCGTTCCTCACTCTCGGTCTGGCATAGGAAAAGACGGTTTGGGAGGGACCCACGGCTGACGCACATCATGCTTTTTCTTACAAACATCAACTTTTCCTGCCACTTGTCAAAAGCCCACCTATTCCCAAGATAAACCATCATTATCTTTTTCTCTCTCTACTAACCGTCCCCAATCAACTCAAAAACCATCACCCTCAAATCAGATTTTTACTTTAACTTCCCTAAACACACCAAGTTTCTTCATCTTCTCCATTTCTCTCTCAAAGAAAACCCACAAACCTAAAACCCTTCCTAAAACCCTAAAAATGGCAAGAACCAAGAGAATGAACACCAACCCCGATGCACTCACACGTGCGGCCGTCCGCCGCAGGACCGCCGAGGAACAACCACCGGAAGCCGTCACCAATGACCTGAACGAACCGCCACCGGTCTCCGGCGAAAACCCGATCATCTCCGGTGCAGCCGACGAGGGTTCTTCAAAGCACGAAAGCCCAAAAGCTACTTCATCATCGCAAGTCTCAGACAACAGTATCACCCATTTCGAGACCGAGACACTTCTAGCCGAAGAAGAAGAGAGACGGTTAGCAGAGGAGTTCAAACAGAAAATGGAAGCCATTAGAAAAAGAAAGGAAGAGGTCGAGAGGAGGCGTCGAGAGGAAGAAGAAAGAATCAGAAAGGAAGAAGAAGAAAGAATCAAAAGAGAGGAGGAAGAGAGATTGAGGAGGGAAGAAGCCGCAAGATTGGCTAGAGAGGAGGAGGAGCGATTGAAAGAGGAAGAACGAAAGAAGGATGAAGAAGCAAGGATATTCGAGCAGAAAAAGAAACAAGCAGAGGAGGAGTGTTTGGCTCGTGAGGAAGAAGAAAGACAGAAGAAGATTAAGGAACAGACTCAGACATTAGACATTCCCCAGAACAAAAATGCTGATAGTGTGGAGGATGTCCACACCACTGCCCACAGTGAGGAAACCCCAACCAGAGCACTCCAGAGGAATAGGGGAATGGTTACACGATCTGGTGCATCCAAGAAGGCATCGTCTGCAAAACCAAAAAGAAAAGCGTCGAGGAAAGGTAAGGGTATCGAACCCTCTTTAAGTTCTTCTTCTAGTGATACTAATACGGGAAGTGAACAAAACCTTTCTGAAAATCCACATCTGTCCACTGTGGGGACTGCTCATGCCCCCAGTGGGATACCGAGGCAATTCACTTCCCCAGCTGCTAGAACCCACTTTGAGTGTATTTATACTCGGAAGTTGAATTTAGAGAGGGGTTTCGACCCCGACTTTGTAGAAGCAAATCCCTTTGTCAAAGATAAACTTGTAGCGCAAGATTGGGCAACCATTGCCACTGCCAATCGCCGCGCTAATGCATCATTAGTCCGAGAATTTTATGCTGAGGCCTCCCAAGCCAAAGAATCATTTGTTAAGATCAGAGGAAAGGTTGTGGACTTTACTCCAGGCAATATAAACCGAGTGTTAGGTAGAGGAGCTCCGGAACCTTGTGCTTTCGGACAGTTCCTGGCAAAGATGACTCCGGCTGATGAGGAATTGATTTTAAAAGAAATAGCAGTTGAGGGAAGGCCATGGAATCAGGATGGCCAAAGAAGGTGTCTATATGCTGGCAGCCTCACCACTGAGGCTGCTGTGTGGTTCCAATTCCTAAGGGCCTCGGTGGCCCCAACATCGCACGACACGACTCTCTCCATGCATAAGTGTGCCATGCTTTACTGCGTTCTCACTAAAAAGAAGATCAATCTGGGAATCATAATGCATGGTGCCATCCATCAGGCCAGAACACGAACCAAGGTAATCCTACCCCTTCCTTGCCTTATTACACTATTGCTAATAGATGCCGGAGTGCCCACAGCTGAAGAAGACCAGTGGATCATTTCCACGAAAAACATCAGTATTCAGACAATTAAGAAGATGAGAAGAGAGATAGGAGGCCCGTCTGTTGAGCCTGCCCAGGTACAGCCCAATGTGCGAATAGCCGACGAGCACATAGTGGGCACTGAAGTGCCCACTGTGGGGAAGAAGGGTACCCCACTCCATTCAACCGAGGCCGGATCATCAAGCAACCAAATGGGAGAGATTTTGGCAGCTTTAAAGAAGCTCACATACAGGATCGAGTTGCTGGAAAGTGAGCAGCGATACCAGAACCGGGCCACGCAGAAATTTTGGATGTATACAAGAGAACGAGATGAGGTGACGGGCCTGATGATGAAAGAGGCCAACCCAATGCTAGCTGCTCAGCTACCAGAATTCCCGAAAGATATCTGCCCGGTTAATGACAGTGAGGATGAGTTCGATGATGATGATGCGGATCTGTCACCGCAAGCCACCCAAACCCCGTGAATGGTTTGTTTTTAAAACAATGGTTTCGCTCTTTTGCTCACCAAAAACAATTTTATTTTGTTTGGTTGATCTTTTTGTGCCTATGGCTAGGCATTGACGCTATTTGCTGTTTTAACTTTTTAAATATCGATGCATGAAAATCCTACCGGTAGGTAGGTACTTTTGGGTACTAACATATTGATTGTTTGAATGCTTGTTTGACCTCGTTTCCATTTCAAGGTACAACTTTCGGCTTCCGACTTAAAAGGTCACTTTTGTAAGTACAAATCTCAACTTGTCCCGTGAAATGATATAGGCCATTTTTCACATCCAAACACGATCCTTTTTATACCCCCAAACCACCACCTTTGTTCATTAATTCAATGTCACAGTGGGGACACTGTGAGATTTTAAGTTTGAGGTGGGAACTTCCAGAGTGACCTCCAGTTTGCTCACAGTGAGGACACTGTGAAGTCCAAGTTTGAGGTGGGTAAGCCGTACCCCCCTTCAAAAAAAAAAAAAAAAAAAAAAGAGAAAACACAAAAATACAAAAACAGAAGAAAATAGGAGTAGCACTAACAAAATTGATGGTGTGCCTTTTCTGGACCATCAAAGTGCTCACTCCCAGAAAACGATGGTGTGCCTATTCTGGACCATCAGAATACCCACCCTCACAAAAAAATAGCCATACTCATTATACCCAAATAAAGCCTGAAAGTGTACGTTCTTATCATAGCAAAATACTAAACACCCACTTCTTGAAATAAAAATCTCAAAGCGAGATCTTCGGTCCATGTTTGGAAATTTTTGCCAAAACCCTTGGGAAAAGATTCAAAGCCATAAACCCTTCAAACCCAAGAAAGCCCTATTGATCAAAAGGTAAACAAGGGAAAGGTTTCGTCAAACACAAAAGTGAAATTTTCATGTTTGGAACCGAAGGAAGTATCGAAGGAAGGAGATCAACGCCCATTCAAGTCAAGAAATATGTAAGTCCATCAAAGACCTTTTATGCATTGTGTTTCATTTTATTTCTTTCTTTTTATTACTTGGGGACAAGTAATGATTTAAGTTTGAGGTTGTGATAACTCTATTTTTAGAGTTATTATTTCCATTTATTTTCCACTTTATTTTGTCAATTTTAGCCATTTCACTTCTAAAAACCCCCATTCTTGGTATGATTTACGAAAACGAGCAAAAGGAGTGAACCATGGTCTTTAATAAATTATTTGGGGAAGTTTTGGGTGTTTTCTCGATTTTTCATCCGCAGTGACGTATACAGTGCCCACTCCGGTTCCCCACTCTTCGAGCTGATCAAAAAGAAATCAAAAAGAAACTTTTAGTTGGGATCTAATTTTCTGGAGGAGGAAGGTTCATATGGCAGAGAAATGGCTGGAGAAGTACAAGGTAGTTCTCATTGAAGATAGCATCAAGTACACCTCTTTGTACTTGGAGATTGACTTGGAGAAGGGACCATTGGATAAAAGAATTGCACAAGGAGCTGAATTCTGCCACAACTCAGCAGTCTTTACCCATTGGAAGACCCACCTCTTTTGTGTAATACCCAACTCCTTCTCCTAGTATATAAAGGAGCACTTGGGTGCCATTAAATGCATGCTTGGTTTTCATCCTTGAATACTTTTAGTCTCAAATTCTCTCAACTACCACATTAGCTTTAGTCTTTTATTTACTGCAGTAACTAGCTTTAATTTTCAGTAATTTACTTTCTTAGTTTAAATTGTAGTTCGTATTACGCAGTGCAGGGACGACTTCTCGTTCCCCACTGTGAGCAGTTAATTCAAATCACTTTCAGTTTTATTATGTGCAAATCTTCATCTTTTGTTTTCTTTACTTCGGAAATGTTAGGCTAAACATCCTTTGGGATGTAGGAAGGAGAAGTACCTGGATTTTATCAAAAATGCTTGAGTAATCTTTATACTTAGAATATTTGTTGTTTTGGTCTTTCATTCTCAATATTTACCCAAGGATGCGAACAAGCTGATCACTTGCAAGGATCTAAAGTCTAGTTCTTAACTTAGAAATAAGTAGAGCGCAGTGACACGAGCTTGAATGATGCTAGGGGATTCGAAAGAATTCTTTTGACACTTACGAAAGTGAGGTCGGCACAGTGAGTTAATCTCTGCCCACTGGAGTAGTAGGCAAGCTAATTTGTGTATTAAAAACACTTAGAGTATTTGTCTCTACACATTCCATCGAGGCCTGAAAAGGTCCATTTAGAGATTACCATTGACAAAACAACAAGTACTAAGAGTATGGGATTTTTATCTAACGGTGTGAGTATTTTGTAACCGGGCTTTTCTAGCGAAAATGTCCACCACGAATACGAGGATCACTCTAAGGACCGAGTATTTGAGATAAAATTTAGGGAAAATCCAACCTACATTCCTCCTTTTTAGCATTTAGTAAATCGTTTCAAGTAGCTATTTTACCAAACCAAACCAAAGTATTATTTTCCTCTCTAGTTGAAACTTGTAAAAGGAGCTCATGAGAACCGTATTGTCTTGATTGTCCAGTCTCTGTGGATTCGATTCTGGTATTTTACCAACTATTACTTGCTGTGACGATCATAGTGGACAGTGTACACTTGCACTTCCCACTGTGGACAGTTTGCAACCCACTGCGATTAAAACACACATTTCGCACGTAACACTGCTCGTCTTGAAGACTTGGACAACCTATCTGGTCCACCGCCTTCTAAAAGCTCGCCTTCTAACACCTTGGAGACAGATCAGCCGTCATCACCTGCTTCACCTGATCCTGTGATTCCCCCGGAGGACCCAAAACCAATCACGGAGATCGCTCCTACAGATTCGTCTTCCTCGACAACCGACGATCAACTTCTGAATTCCTCGGAACCAGAAGTTGTGCAACCATTGGCGAATCCTCCCCCACCTCCTCCGAGAACTCAACCCGCTACTCTCGAAGCTGTACAAGACCTCCCATCCGGTTCGTATGTGGATCCGGACACATCTCATTCCACCCAGCAGCCGCTTCCAGACACCACTAAATGGACGAAGGCACATCCCCTGCATCAAATCATCGGTGATCCCTCTACACCTGTTCGTACGCGAGGCGCTTCCGCCAACTTCTGTCTCTTCTCCGACTTCTTAAGCAAGATAGAGCCAACAACCGTACGCGAGGCGCTTGAAGATTCGGACTGGATAATTGCCATGCAAGAAGAGCTCAATCAGTTCGAAGCTCTAAAAGTGTGGCGATTGGTTCCACGTCCAAAACACAAGACGGTGATCGGCACCAAGTGGATCTTCAAGAACAAGAAGGACGAAGACGGCATTGTTGTCCGCAACAAGGCGCGACTCGTGGCAAAGGGATATCGTCAGCAAGAGGGGATAGACTTTGATGAGACCTACGCTCCGGTGGCGCGAATCAAAGCAATCCGTATGTTTCTAGCCTATGCCGCGCACAAGAACTTCACAGTCTTCCAGATGGATGTGAAGACGGCCTTTCTATACGGCGAACTCGAAGAAGAAGTTTATGTGTCGCAACCCGACGGCTTTGTGCATGATTCGAAGCCTGACCATGTCTACATTTTAGACAAAGCACTATATGGTCTAAAACAGGCCCCGCGAGCTTGGTACAATACTCTCTCTAAGTTCTTATTAGAGAAAGGCTTCACACGAGGTACAATTGACTCTACTCTTTTTATTAAGAATGAGGTAGGTCATATCGTCTTGGCGCAGGTATATGTTGATGACATAATTTTCGGTTCTACCAATCCTTTATATGCCAAGAACTTTGCCAAACTAATGGGAAGATATTTTAAAATGAGTATGCTTTGTGAGATGAATTTCTTCCTTGGTCTACAAGTTAAACAACTTTCAACCAGAATATTCATTAACCAATCCAAATATATTCGGGATATTCTTCGGAAATTCCAATTGGACCAGGCCTCACCTATGAAAACTCCCATGGCAACGACTACAAAGCTTCACGCCGATCCTAATGGAACGGATGCGAATCAGAAGCTGTATAGAGGAATGATTGGCTCTTTAATGTACCTAACTGCCAGTAGGCCGGATATAATGTTCTCGACTTTCCTGTGTGCCCGCTATCAATCCAACCCAAAAGAGTCTCACATGACTGCTGTTAAACGAATTTTTCGTTATTTACGTGGTACTGCTGATCTTGGCCTATGGTACCCGAAAGAGACAGGTTTTGGATTATCAGCCTATTCTGACGCCGATCACGCGGGATGCATGATGGATCGGAAGAGCACATCGGGGCACATTCAGTTCCTGGGAGATAGTCTGGTAAGCTGGGCATCAAAGAAGCAGCAGTGCATTTCAACGTCAACTGCCGAGGCGGAATATGTGGCCGCTGCAAGCTGCTGTTCCCAAGTCATCTGGATGAGGACACAACTCAAGGACTACGGTTTCACGTATGTCAAGGTCCCGATCTACTGTGACTCGAAGAGTGCTATTTCTATCTCAAGCAACCCGGTCCAGCACACCAAGACGAAGCACATCGACGTTCGGTACCATTTCATTAAGGATCACGTCGAAAGAGGTACTGTCGAACTCTACTTCGTAAATACTGAGCATCAGTTAGCAGACCTGTTTACCAAAGCCTTGGACGAAAAGCGTTTTAAAACTCTGGTGTTCAAGCTAGGTATGCTACACCTGAAAACTTAATCCGTTTGTGTACCCTTGTCAAGTTCCATACCTCTACGAGTACCTGTCTACTCATCATCCGGTGTCAACACTCTGGACGGTTGAGCAAACACTTCCTCGCACTGGTATTCTACTTGCCTCGGTAACACAGGTAGATTTAGTTTATGTCTTTGTTAGGTAGTTTCGTCTATTTTTCCTCTTTCTTCGTGTGTTTCTTTTATTACATACCGTCGTTTGCTTGTTATTTCCCAATCTCTGTGCTTTCACCATCTGTTAATGTGTTCAGGGGGAGCTAACTGCCATATCAGGTAAGTATTCTAATCTGTTGAGGGGGCGCGTCACACACAGTTTTTCCTTTCATCTCTCAAAAGTTTTTTTTGTGTGTGTGGGCACTCCTAAGTCTTGGTAGAGTCATTACTTAAGGGGGAGCGACACATATGTTGTATATCGGATCCCCTCCTGCACCTACTGCACGATTCGAGGGGGAGCAATGGCAATCCCATGCTCATTTTGAGGGGGAGCGAGAGAAAGATCTCGAGCTAGGTTCCATTTTTCTGAAAATTCGAGAAAAAGAAGTCACCCGGACTCTTTAGTTTATCCGGACTCTTTAGGATATCCGGACTCTTTGGGTTATCCGGATTCTATTCGTATCCGGATCGGACACCACCCGGTTAGGACCCGGACAAGACCCGGGCTATAAAAGCCAACCAGGCTCTTGTCATTTGCTCATCCGGACATTTTGCCTAAAACCCTAAACCTCTCTCGAACCGCTCTCACACTCGGACTCTCTCTCAACCTCTCGACGTTCGCTCATTTTTCACCGTAGAATCAGGTATGTGTGTCTAATCTCCATCTCGATTGTTACTCTGTCTGTCTCTAGTAGTGAAAATCACATCTCGCCCTCCGATTTTGGAATCCTCATCGAAGCCGAAACCCCTTACGGGTTTCAGGATTCTTGGGCATTAGAGGTGTCCTTCAGGAACTTTCTACGCCTGAGAGTAACTCTGGCCTTACATCGATCTCCCACATATACATTGCTAAATGTTTGGGACACTATCTCGCGGACTAGATCGATTGAACGTTCGTCCGGACACCTTCTTAGTGTCCGGGAACATTCGTGTGTATGCGGTTTTACCCGGGCACTAACATCAACTTGGTTTTTCATCCGGACACCCACCTCAACCGGAAACCTAGTTGTCCGGCAACCTTATGGTTTCCGGTAAGTTCAACTACCGGGTAGTCTTGGGGTCCAGACACAATTTTATCCGGAAAATCGATGTATCCGGTATTCTTTGTCCGGACAACCCTGTTATCCGGACTTATTCACATACCTATCCGGACACTCCTCTTCTCCGGACTCTTTGGAATCATCCAGACTCCTCTGTCATCCGGATAACTCATGTTGTCCGGACACTTCATTTTGTCCGGAAAAGTCCCCTGTTCTGTCCAATTCTTGCCTGTTTTATCCAAACCAGTCCTCGATCTATCTCAGATTGAGCCATTCAAAGCTAAGGTACGCACCTACACTTGTAAATCTGATTATGATCCTAACCGAGTGCTCCTTTGCAGATTTTACACATGGCGGAACAACAAAACCCGGAAGAACAAATTCCTCAGGAGGAGGAAATTATAGACGAAGTAGCTGATGCTGCACTGGTCGACCCTGACCATGGCATCGAGCTAGAGGCGAACAACCACTACCTCGACCCGGCGCTTTTCAGGCCAAACCCACAACATCAGGTCATACTCGACATTCTGATGCGCCATCCCATTCATGAGGCACTCACTCGCACAGCCGACGTTCCTTTGCTCTATGTTCTACAAGTCTGGCTGACGGCGCAAGTCCGCACAATTGGCAACACTCAGACAATCACGGCGCAAATAGACAACCTCCCGTTTACACTGACGCCCGATTCTTTTCGCCGTTTACTATCACTACCTGAAGCCACTGCCAACAACCATGAACGGTACGATCCTGCCGTTAACGATGCGACTCTCTACGCCCAAATGCGTGCTCTTGGGTACAACTCTGACCTTCAACGGCCATCGGTCTTCAATCGCAAGTTCTTGGCGCCTATTTGGTACACGCTCTTCACAATTCTCAATCGATGCCTATCCGCCCGATGGAAAGGTATTGACCAATGTACATGTGACTTTCTGCGCCTTGTTCACGCCGTGTGCTACAACCGCCACGTCGACTTCGCCATGATAATCTGGCGTGAACTTGTGACCACTATCCAACATATCGGCGGCACCAAACAGAAGAAGTTCCTTCCATATCCGCGATTCCTTTCGCTTGCCATTCGACAACACATGGATGAATCCCGCCATCCCACGACGACTCACACGTCCGGTATGTCCCATCCGCCACCTCCAATTCATGGTGATCCACAACCCATCCGATGCGGTCGCCTCGCCCATTCCTGCCGCCCTATTGGCCATAGTCGATCCCGCTGCACCAGGGGTAGTTGCTTATAGGGGAGAGTTAGGAAATCCCATGGTCCAGACAGAGCCGGAGGGACCTGCCCAGGGACATAGACCCGAGAGACGTGAGGGTCCACGAGTGAGAGGTGGAAGGGCCCGACAAGCAGGTGCTGTCGGGCGGGGAACGTTAGTAGTGAGAGGAAGGGGAACGAGCGTAGGAGGTGCAGCGGAATCGCAGCCCGGTTCCAGCTCAGCCCAACCCGGTCCATCTTCGAGACCACGCCTACATCACTCCACCGAACCATATATAACCGAACCCCCCTCTCCCAGTCCGCTAGTCGAAGACGTGGAATCCTACTCCACAGACTCCGATACCGACCGCAACATCCGTCTGACGCACATCCCTCACGGTATCGGACCCAACCCTGATTTTTCCACTGGCATTCCACTTGACTCTCCACCCACTGGAACCGAACAGATCCCTAAGACGTCTGAGGGAGATATAGGTGTTGAGTTAGATCATGCGAGACAGAGAGAACTGCGTTCAAAGTTGAACCAGGAAAGATCGAGCCGTAAAGATAACGAGGCTCAAGAGCGACCCACACCGAGTGTTATCCGGGTTGCCACATCTGCTATCCCGTCTCATCCGTTGGGACGGGGTATTGAAGAAGCCTCCATGGACCCAGCGGAGCAATTGCACACCCCCTATAGCCACTCATCCGTCTCAAAACAGATGGATGTTTCAATATTACACGGGGAACAAGCACAACTTCCACCGGCCTCTCACTCGGAGAGTGCGAGTGTTGAAATAAGAGACCAGCAGCCCCCGGTCTCGACTCCTTTGTGTGCACCATTGAGTCTAGAGCCTATTGTTACTGAACATTCTTCGCCTAGGACACTTGATGAGGAACAACACCAAGTCGTGGCTCTCAGTGACCCGACCGGAACGTCTATAGTGTCTCCGACTGCCGGAACACGAGGATTGGACGGAAATCCTACCACAGTTAACATCACGCCAGCTGTGAACGTAGGTGGCTCTACCCTTACGGTAGATGCTTCAACGGGTACTCTAAGTGAGCTCGGCGTTATTTTACCCGACTTCGTGTCAAAAGGGTCTCTGGACAGCACCCTTGAGGCTGTCCGCCAGGTTATGGAGCACCAAATGCAGGAACATGTAGCCGCTGAGCTTGCCAAAGCGATGCATGCTTTCAAAGAAAAGAGCCCCTCGTCAGCACTGAATCTGTCTCTGTGCTTCCGCCGCCTCAACCGCAACCTACTTATTCGGTGGACACCCTGAAGACAATGCTCTTAGCCCAACTGCTCTAGGAATCCGACACAACCACCTCTACTGAAGCAGACCTGATCTCAATTCTACGATCCCAGGTCACTACTCCATCTTCGTCCATCACATCACGCCTTGACGCCATTGACTCAGCCCTCGAGACCTACAACCGAGCGCTCGCTACTCTATCCGAGAGGTTTCGATCACTTGAAGACACATGCAAGAGTCAAGCCGGCGGTCTTAAACGAAGGCACGATGACCAAGAGGATCCTGATCACCGTGAGGGGGAGAAGCGACAACGTCTAACCGAGACCGCCTCCCTGATCCAGCCTGCAGCGACATCTGTGGTTCATCAGGAACCTCCAACTATGGCTGCTTCAACAGAAACACCCGAAGCCGAGTTGCCTTTAGCACAGATGGTCATCGACATGGATATCTCAGATGACGAAGCCCCAACGGTTGAAAAGCCCGGGGGTACAACACAGGAATTGGTCGCACAAGAACCATCAGACATGCCGACGCTCACCATGATTGATCCTGCATATGAAACCAACCCGGAAATCGAAGATGCATGGTACGAAAAAGCTGCCACAGCCGTAAACTTCGAGGTAAATCTGGTGTTTCCCACTGATGAAGACGACAATATTGATTACGACCAGTTTCTGCTTCAGAACTTATATGGTACGCCTCCCGTTCACTCGACTCAACCCGCTACGACTTCAGATCAACCAGAAAGCTCCTATGCAGAAATCCCGACATCTCCTCAGCAAACGAGAGCTCCTGATCTTCCTCCCCCTCCTCAGCAACAAAACCGTTGGGAGAAGATCAAGGTCCTCATTCCTCATCTGGAGGAATCTCTGAAGAAGCTGTTTGTTCACCGAATTCGCCCGATCGAGCCGACCTTCTGTCTTGGCATCTACATCCCTGATCCAGCACGCCAACTCCGATACGTAGAAGCCATGAAGCGGTGTCTCCCGAGAGACCAGGTACGAACTAAGCATAAAATTTCAGAGGTGCTAAAGATTCAGTCAAACCGAATTATGAAGATCGTCTTTCCCGTGTTCACTGTTCGACGTGAAGACGGAAAAGAATGGATTTTTTCTGAAGCTGACTTTAAGCATCTCCATCCGTTCGACCTCCTGGTTATTCTGAGAGACCTTCGCACCAGAACCATCCGATCGCTTGCTGTAACAAAGGCGCTCGAAGCGGTTCGTCGATTCCTCGTCCGATCTATTATGATGTCTTATCTTACGGACTTTCAAATGGCAATCGAGAACCGATCAAAGAAGGTAAATCTGCTCAAACCGAATCTGAAAGCTCCTGAACTATCGATGTATCCCGAGAACGCAATGCTGCTTCAACCGGAATTTGGGATCGTCTTCCTCAACGCTCAGAAAGAAAAGAAGTTTATGAGGTTCAGTCAGGTAGATCGATTTTGCGACGGCACACTGCTCAAGGTTCAAGACGTTATTCGGAAGATCATCAAGCACGAATCCGAAAATCCAAAGGTATCTTATGTACCAAATCTGAATGAAAGAACTGCTCAGACTGCTTTGGATATTGTTGAAGATCGTCTCGACTACCGCCGCGCCATCAGATTCTTCGAGGTTCATTTCGCTCTTCGCAAACGTTATGTCTACAACTGGCAAGAGATAGAGCGTGAATTTGAACTTCAAATCAAAGGGGGAGATTGTTAGGGTAAGTTTTATATGTTGATTTAAAGTTCAAGGGTGTAATTTGTATTTGTTTAAACATAGTCCATAGTGAATGGGCCGTGGGCTTGTTACCACGGGCCCAGCATATATAATGTACAATTAGCTTAGAAAATAGCTAGTTGTCTCATTTAGCTTTTCAGTATTGTAACGATTATTCTCTGAATCAAATAGCTAAGTGGGCAGCCTTTGTGATTAGTTTATCTGTTCATATATCTTAATCACATAAACACAATTGTTGCACGGATCTGGATTCTACAATATTATAAGGCCCAATACATATGACATGCATATATGCAGTACATTCATGCATACAATCATGGAATAAGTCACTTTTGGTGTTACTCGGCCTTAACAAGTCATAAAAGGGTTTGTTGGGCTATAATGATTCTTAATAAGCTTTAGTAGTTCTTAATAGGTTATAATTGGTCTTACTGGCATTATTGAACCCAATACACACCACATGCATATATGTAGTACATATGTGTGTATACTAACACGTAGTACGTCACTATTAGTGTTGTTGGGCCTTAATAAGCCATCAAGGGTCTTATTCGATTATAATAGTTCTTAATTAGTTTTATTGGATTCTATTGAGCCTAAATCGATTTTATTGATATTTAATCGGTTCTATATCTAAGCTTTAATAGATTTATTTGATTTTAATCAGTTTTATTGAATTTTAATAGATTTATTGTTAACATATAATAATAACAAAAAAATCGATGAATTTATGATAAAATATAGTTTTATTGAATTTTAATATATATCTTATTATTTACAATAGTATATTTAAACTATATCTTAAATATATAAGATAAATAAATACATATATTTATACTTATATCATCTTTAAATTCCTCAAAAAATTTGGACTAAAAATTTCCCTCCTATTTTTCTGTTTCCCCCCCATCTATTAGTATTCCCCCCTCTGAGTAAGAAACCTAATCTCTGCCTCCCACACCCACACCTCCCTCCTCTAGTCCTCTACCTCCCACAGTAGCCACCATCGTCATCGAGAGCCACCATCGTCGAGCATCGCCATCTAGCCGAGCATCGCCATCTAGCCGAACATCGCCATCTAGACCCATCTAGCCGAGCATCGCCATCGCCATCTACACCCTTCGATTTTGGTTTAGTAAGCTTCGATTTTGGTTCAAAACCCCTTTTTCTGTTCGATTTTAAAAAACGATTTTGGTTCAAAACCCCTTCTTCTGTTCGATTTTGAAGCCCTTCTTCTGTTCGATTTTACACCCTTCGATTTTTGGTTTAGTAAGCTTCGATATGTTTGTGTGTTTCTGTGTAGAACGATACGTATAAGTTTTTGTTTATAGGATGCATCATATTGCAAGAAGTTTGAGATTTCAGGGCTTTTTTGGTTCAGATTGATTAAGGGTTTAGGGTGTACGAGGTATGCTGATTAAGGGTTTAGGGTTCAAATTTTCATATTTATAAATATTTTGTGTTTATATAATGAGTTTTGTGTCCATACTACT
This sequence comes from Saussurea involucrata, assembly GCA_033807775.1. Taxonomy (NCBI): domain Eukaryota; kingdom Viridiplantae; phylum Streptophyta; class Magnoliopsida; order Asterales; family Asteraceae; genus Saussurea; species Saussurea involucrata. Next base: position 54,645,361 of record CM066313.1, on the reverse strand, counting down.
ATCTAGGCATAATCTATAATGAATTGTAGTTGGCAATGGATGCCAACCATCTGAAGTGATGAAAGTTGGATGAGCTTTGTGTACTTGGTTACTTAAAATTCAAATTTTATTGACACTTCTTTTTTCATTTGCAGGAAATCGATTTTAGCTAAATTAAACATCCAAACATTTTACAGAAGACTCTCAAATCCTACATGGTATAAAATATTTTGGCACTGCTTAGCATCCAACTTAGAATAAAATGTTTTGGTACTGTTCTTTCCTCGATATATGATTGATATTAATTGAGTTAATTTTATGGTATTTTTTTATGTAGAGAATGTTATTTGCTATTTACTTTGTATTTATAGGAAGTGCTATTTTTCGTAAACCTACCCTTTATATAATACTTATCTGCATGTCTTACTCTGCCTTCTTCAACATGTGCATTAACATATTTTCTAGGAGAAATCCATGTGAGATATTTTTGTAAGATTTAACATAATAACATCATATTCAAAGTGTTTCAAAGCTGGCAAGAATTAATGTCTTCTTCGATTGATTTTTCATTATTCATCCATGCTCTAAACTTAATCTTGCTATTACTACAGATTGTCGATGGATTGGATTCTTCTTCACGAGATGCCTAAGTACCTTGACAACAGAAGTGTCTTTGTGTTTGTCAGGTGGGTTTCATCTATCTCATTTAGATAATCGGTTTTCTTTGGAATATATACCACAGTAAATTTGGTTTGAATAGTTCCTTTTGATTCAGAGGATTACAATTAAGAGGCAGACCTTTTTTGCAAACAAGATTCACCTCTTAGCAATTCAGAGGTAACCAAACAGCCCCTGTATAACTGATAACAAAGCATATCAATTGGTGTTAAATAAAACTCATTTCATTCACATATGAAGATATTTAGCTTTCTATTTCTTTTATTTTGTGTCTCAGGCTATCATTGGGACAATTGCTGTCATTTTTGGTGTTACAAATGATAACTAGTAGTCCCGGCAAATTGTTGTACAGAATTAAGGAAGGGGTTGATGCCTATATGAAATCAATTCAGGTTTAAGGTTTGATCTTGATTTCTATAGTATACACCAACAGATTGCGAGCTTTCTTTATATCCAACAAATTACAAGTTTGCAATCTCATTACAACTTTGCATCACATCCTTTAGAAACTATTCTGTTTTTTTTGCTTTAAGAAGTCTAAAGTTGCTTCGAGAACTTAAGTTTCTTATAACAATCAATAAAGTTTAGGAAGTAGATTTGTCGTTTTTGATTAAATGTTGTATTAATTTTTTGTTATGGATCAACTGTAATGTTTTACCCCTCGCAGCATTGCGCGGACACACTGCTAGTATATATATATATATATATATATATATATATATATATATATATACACACACACATGCCGATAGGCATGATAATATGTGAGAGGTGCCATTTTTTGTGAGAAATAATTTTAAACCGTTTTTTAATTAAATACCCTCCCACATTAATCGTATGTAAAAATTGTCATTCTTTTGTGATTTGTTGTATTCATTGATTGTCGTTTTCTAATCAATTGGGATTTATTTGTTTGCAGGTAACACGAACAAACTAGAAAAATAATAATGGCGTGAAGCAAAAACAGACGAAGCGAAAAAAACAACTATACAATCATTAATGGGATGGTGAAGAGATCGAAGCAAATGGGGATTATAGCTTACATAAATCTATTTCAAATATTTAGTACTTTTATTGTCCTTGTACATTTAATGTATATTATAACTTCAATATTCTTATATGTGATGTTAATCATTTAATTCATATTTTGAGGTTTTATATTTATATTTATTCTTACAATGACGGTTTTGAAAAATAAGCGTCACCTATGTCATGCCACGGTGACAGTTTTAACAAATAAACGTCACCCTATCTTATGCTACGGTGACAATTTTAACAAATAAACGTCACCGTATCTTATGCTACGGTGTCGATTTTATTAATAAACATCACCGAATGTCATTCTATAGTGACGGTTTTGGAAAATAAACGTAATCGTTGTCATTCTACAGTGACGCTTTTGAAAATTAATGTCACCATTTGTCATGTTGCGGTGACGATTTTGAAAAATAAACGTCATCGTATATCATTCTATGCTGACGGTTTTAACTAATAAACGTCATAGTATTTCAATATACAGTGACAATTTTTAAAAAGAAACGTCACCATACGTCATGCTACCGTGACGGTTTTGAATAATAAACAACATTGTATGTCATTCTATAGTGACAACTTTGAATAATAAAGGTTACAATATGTCATGCTATAGTGACGATTTTGAAAAGTAACGTCAATGTTTGTCATGCTACGATGACGGTTTTAACAAATAAACGTCACCGTATGCAATTCAATGTTGACGGTCTTGAATAATAGACGTCACTGTATGTCATGCTACGGTGACAATTCTTACAAAGAAACGTCACCATATGTCATGCTATTGTGACGATTTTGAAAAGTTAACGTCACCGTATGTCCTGCTACGTTGACGGTTTTAGAAAAAAAATAATTTTTCTTATACACCAAAAGTGACGGTTTTTAGCATACGGTAACGATTTTTGATGTGATTTGGTAACGTTTTCTAAACGTAACCAAAAGTGTATCAAAAGTGACGGCAAGATAGGTGACGATTTTTATGTCCACGAAAACCGTTATCGTATACCTATGGTAACGGTTTTTAACCGTCACAAAAGACCTTTTTTGTACTAGTGAGAGCTCCTCTAGAGTAGTCCACCAACAAGCTCCAATCACCAAAGTATGCTAGTACCTTCTTGATGTTTGATGCAAAAGAGAACTTCTAGTTCAACTCTACAATAGACTTGAGTTTAGAAGAAAAAAAACATACACCAAAGGTGTGGTTTTGGCCGAAGTGGAGAGAGGAGGGAGAGAGAGAGAGCAAAAATTAAGTTAACCTAATTTTCCAAGTGGTCTCTCTCTTTTACTAGAAGTCAAGAGACACAAGGCTCTTCTCATTTTCTATTGGACCACAAAAGGGTCCAATGGTGTACATATTGCCACCCAACATGGCAAATGAAATAAAAGAAGGCCATGCAATTTTATACTTTTAACCCTTCTAGTTTAAAATGGTTAAAATCACATTTTAACTATTTTAAACTTTCTCCTTTAAATCCCTCTTTTCTATTTTAGTTTCATATGAGTCCATCATATGTATTAACAAACTAAAATTTATTATTTGCATCTATAATATTATGAATCATATTCATTTATATTTTCAAGAAATAATTAATATTTATCAAGAATCAAATTCTAATAAATATCAATTTTGGTGTCTACTTGCTATATGGTGTGACACTATAGGATCATATATTACCGGTAATATTATTTTATAATCATTCTTGAGCACATAGAACCAACAATATCATACATGAACATAAATATTTACTAACGATTTAGAATCGAACGAGAAGCTCTAACTTGCCGTTTCCACACACACACACACACACACACACACACACACACACACATATATATATATATATATAGAGGGCCCTTCTTTTGTTACCCACTTAAATAGTGTTAACCTTGTTAACTTAGGGGTTGTTTGGTTGTTTTCCCATTAAGTCCTATATGGGTAAAGTTAACTATATGGATAAGGTTGTTTGTATGGATTAAATAAAATTGTTGTTTGTTTGTTGTGCTAAATACATTGTCTGGATAACGAAAATGACATTTTTACCCTTCTATCTTGTCCAATGATCTTCCAACACTATTGCAAACCAAAACAAGCTTGTGTGAAGCCTGTGTTGCATCGTATCATAAACCCTAAAAGTTCTAACAAATCAAACTCCAAGAACTTGACCCCATGGAAATGAAATATCGTAACCATTTCAAAAAATTACAAAAATAGGACAGAAAGCAAAGGAGAATTCGACGAGCTGAGAAGAAATTGACGAGCAGAGAAGAAATCGATGTGCAGAGCAGAGGAGAAATCGATAAGAGAAAGGGGGAAGTCGATATGCAGACCAGATGTAGGCGTCGATGATGTCGTGAAAGAGATCTTGTGTAGATCGAAGGATTGGGAAGCCATGGCAGACGATATGCATACCAGATGTAGGCGTCGATGATGTCGTGAAAGAGATCCTGTGTAGATCGAAGGATTGGGAAGCCATAGCAGACCAGATGGAGGATTGTGAGAGAGCCTGTGTAGATCGAAGGATAAACCAGATGGAGGATTGTGAGTAGCAGACCAGATGGAGGATTGTGAGCTATTTGTTGAGAGAAGGGGTAGGAGTGTCTTTTTTATGGCTGAATGTAGACAAGGAGTGTCAAAAATATGAGCGAATAAGCTTTGATGTTAACAAATAAGTCACAACCAAACACTTGTGTATAGCTTAGCGAATAAGCCATACAGGCTATTAAGTCCATTAAGCCATTACCAAACAGGCCCTTAGTGTGGACCAATAGGAAGCAAGATTCATGTTTGGTTTTAATATTGATCACACGGTACATGCAAGGGTAGTATAGGAAATTTACTTTTTACTTATTTCCAGTAATTATTGTTTCCTAATTTCACGCCTATCCAATTTGGTAGTTATTGATATATTATTTTATAATATTCATCCTAATCTTCATCATATTATCTCATTGTTTTTATCATTTAGGCAATTTTTTCAAAGAATTCTTCTACGATAATTCAACTGCTATCATTTCAGTTTTTTTCCACGAATTTTTCCACGATTATTTTTCTGGTGATCGATTATAGAGTTCACTGAAGACGAAAGTGTTGTTTCATTGTTTCCGTCCTCCGTATGTGGGGTTGAAGATGGTTCTTTTCAGTATGTGGATGATTGTAACCCGACATCGTGCAATAACGTTGAAGAGACGATGAACGATGAAGATTCTTTAGGTTCGTCTTTTATGTTTTAATTCGAATTATTTGTTTTGTTAGGCGTTTTAATTCAAAAGGGTTTCGTGATTTAGTGTTCGTTTTTGTTAGTTATGATATGCGGTATATTGCATGTGCATATATGCAATGGTTTTTTTTGTACTGCATTTTATTTTGTCTTTTTAGCATTATCATGATTGAATTATAAATCTCCATTTAATCTAGTTTTTGTAAATTTTTTAATACATTTAATTTGTTACATCAGTTTTTATTATGTGACGTAAAATATATTTAATTGTTGGTGTATGAACAGTAACAATTATTTTGTATACAATGATCTTGCATATATGCAATGCATAGTTTATTTATTATTTATTTAATTGGTATGACTATGATGATGATATTGCATATATGCAATGCATGGTCAATGTCATGTTTGTGTTTCCAGATGTTGAAGCACAAGTTGAAGTCATCGAGGCTGCTGATGGTTCAAAGTTATGAATTCCTAATGTTCCTGTTCAGTTTAAACCAATGTTGAACGATGTGTTTTCATCCTACGAAGATGCCGAGTCAATTTATAGAAAATATGCAGATTATGTAGGATTTGATGTAAGGTTGAATGCCAAAAAGACAAATAAGGATGGGGTTATTCAGACTAGATGGTTTGTTTGTAGTAAAGAAGGTATTCCAAATAACGATGTTAACCTTTTCTTGCAATATGTTCCAGTATCGAATGTCTGGTCCTCGGTGTCGTTTGCAGTGTTGCTATGCATTGATATTAGATATAAATTTTGTCAAACTACTGGTATAACAAAGTAAATAGTTGTGCAGATACGTAAAATGTATACATATGTTACCTTCTTCAACTTGTTTTTTCTTTTCTCCGTTAGGTTGTCCTTTGTTATCTAGTTTCCTTTTCCTCGACCTTTCTGCTGTATCAAGTGTCAGAAATTTTGGCATAGAAAAAGACATATGATTGCACATAGTTAGGTTGCACATATGCACATCTTATTAGTGTATATAAATTTGCAATTGTAAAATGATAAATGCACATCTTATTATTGCATTTGTTCTTGCAATTTCATATAAAGCACATATTCAAATTTCATATATGCACGTCTTAGTGCTTCATAAATGCACAATTTGCATAAAATTCAAATTGCATTTAAAGCACATATTCAAAGTACACAATACTACCAAAATTTCTTTCTAGTCTTTTGCATCAAAGATTCAAGATACAACCAACAAGCATAAATGCACATAGCATTATTTGCATATATGCACATACCATTAACTGCATCTATACACAACACGATATCCACATAGAGTATTGCATTTGTTTTTGCAATTGCATATAAAGCACATATTCAAATCTCATATATAAGTGCTTCATAAATGCACAATTTGCCTAATATTCAGATTGCATATAAAGCACTTATTCAAGCTTTGTAATACTACCAAAATTTCTTTCTAGTCTTTTGCATCAAAGATTCAAGATACAACCAACAAGCATATATGCACATAGCATTATTTGCATATATGCACATACCATTAACTGCATCTATACACAACACGATATCCACATAGAGTATTGCATTTGTTTTTGCAATTGCATATAAAGCACATATTCAAATCTCATATATGCACGTCTTAGTGCTTCATAAATGCACAAATTGCCTAATATTCAGATTGCATATAAAGCAACTATTCAAGCTTTGAAATACTACCAAAATTTCTTTCTAGTCTTTTGCTTTAAAGATTCAAGATAGAACCAACAAGCATATATGCACACAACATTATTTGCATATATGCACATACTATTAACTGCATCTATACACAACACGATATCCACATAGAGTATTGCATTTGTTTTTGAAATTGCATATAAAGCACATATTCAAATCTCATATATGCACGTCTTCGTGCTTCATAAATGCACAACTTGCCTAATATTCAGATTGCATATAAAATGCTATTCAAGCTTTGAAATACTACCAAAATTTCTTTCTAGTATTTTGCTTCAAAGATTCAAGATACAACCAACAAGCATATATGCACATAGCATTATTTGCATATATGCACATACCATTACCTGCATCTATACACAACATGATATCCATATAGAGTATTGCATTTGTTCTTGCAATTGCATATAAAGCACAAATTCAAATTTCATATATGCACTTCTTAGTGTTGCATAAATGTACAATTTGCATAATATCCAAATTCCATATAAAGAACTTATTCAAGCTTTGTAATACTACCAAAATTTGAACTGAACAAAAAACATGAGATGTAATTGTGCACATAAACCCATTTCAAAACCCTAGATGTTGAAACTTTTACCTTTGATTTCCGCCATTAACTTCAATCTTTACTTCGAAGACCACTGATTTCTTGAGAGAGTTTGTAGGGTTTCGGCTTGTGTAATAATCTATTTGTAATCGACTTTTTGGAACCAATTGGAATCAATTTGGGTTTGCTCGATATGTGTAACACCCGTAATTTTCGGATAAGTACAATATCGAATCAGTGTGGAATCGATCTTTTAAGAAAAATATGAAAAATAGTATTTTGTATTAAATCCTAGATTTTATGGTCTTGTTGGATGGGGAATTCGAATACGAGTCCAACGGTTCTTTCCGGAGCGAAAACGGAGCTATAACGAAGAAGTTAGGGCCAAAACAACTTTCGGTACAATCTCGGCTAAAGTGACCAGCGAAAGTGACACTTGTGTCACTCTCGCGTGTCACTCTCGCCGGTTTTGTACTGAGAGCTATTTGAGCCCGGCGAAAGTGCCCAGCGAAAGTGACACTTGTGTCACTCTCGCACGTCACTTTAGCCGTCGGGTACCTGGAGCATAAATACGAGATTTTTAGCCTTCAAACTTCATTTCTTCATATCTCTCTCATTTCAACTCCGATTTTGGTCATTCAAGTTGCTATGGTTCCGATTTTGAGATCTCTTCAAGGATATAGAAAGAGTTTTGAAGTTCATAGGAATATTCAAGGGTGTTTGGTGGTGGTAAGTCTCTCAAATCTCTTCCCTTTCTCTCCTAAATCGTTTTTCCTTCCTTCCTCACAAACCCTAACCGATTTTGGGGTTTTTCTTGGAGATTAATGTGTTTCTTATCCACTTTATGCTAGTGGTTTCATTTATTGATGCAAGAGCAAGTTTCATCCACAACACTAGAGATTTTTGGGGTTTTCTAGGTTTTCATCAAAACCTAAGTGGTGAGTTCATCCTTCTAGCTTCTATACTTTCATATGAGTTATAAATGTTCCATTGATGATCTTCTAGTGTTTTGTTTCTTCAAATTCGGTTTGGATGATTATGGAGAAGTTAGGTTAATATTGGGGTTTTGGTCAAAATGGAGATTTTGATATAAGATGTTGGGGGAAGTGGTTCTAAGTGTTTGGGGATAAATATTTATGGTTGGAAATTGTGGATTTAGGTTTTTGGAAGATTTGAACTTGAAGATTCGGACTTCTTCAAAGGAGCATACGTTTGGGAAAAAACTAGATTTAGCCTAATCTAGCAAGGTGAGTTCAAGTTGCTTTGTGAAAACTTTGTACATGCCAAAATGTTTCTTTTAAAGTATTTGTGTGCTTTATATGAAATCATCACTTGTTGAGTTAATTAGTGGGTTTTGATTAATCAAAGTGTTGAACTTTACAAATCTTGCAAAAACACCCACATTTGGGGATTTTGAGTGATTGATGAATAAATCACGAGTGAAGGAGGTTTTGTTAATTTATTGCATAAGTGAAGGTTTATTTGGTCAAAATACACTTTTAGTGTTTTGTGATTATGTGATAACTAGGATGTGGCACATTTTAAAGTGTGAACGTGTGAGTTGAGGATTTTGGTCAATCCGACCATGTGAATGTTTTAAGAGTTGTAAACCTTTATTTTGTTGCCGATGGCCTATTGAGGAATTAAAAGATAAAGATTTTTGGTAACGATGCATTTGGGTTTACGTAACCGTGTGAGTGACACGTATTTAACCAAACATTTATTTTGGCCTTAAAGGCTTGATTTATACTCAAATGAGTCTTTTGAGTGTTTGCCGGTTTTAGTGACTCGAGATGGAGTCTTGGATGTGCTATATGCTTAATTGCATTTTATTCGAATACGTGTCGGTTTAAGTGTTGGTCTTATGTGTGAAGACCGTTTGATGATTTATTCTTAGTACCTTTGGGACTAATGAACCTTAGTGAGTTATATGCATTGTCGAGTTATAAAAGAGTTGCATATACGTGTACATATAGATGCATATATGATTTGACTTCATTGGGAACGTGGCAATGAAGGGGTTGTGAGATTATCATGCCTTGGAGCGTGTGTTTGCATGTTGTGGGTTAGATGCATTTCATTTGCATAAATCGATGTTGATAAATGATCATTAGATCTTTTGAGCAGAGGGCTCGGTTTTGGACTCTATTGAGTCTTGAGGGCATTCGCTCGGTTTTTATAAGCTCGACGTGGGCTTGGGGTTTGAATTGCATGGGTTGCATTACATTTGTTGTTTACATGAGTTGAATGCATTGGTTATTCTTTTGGGATCATGTATATATATATATATATATATATATATATATATATATATATATATATATATATATATATTACGTCGAGTAAGCTTGTTTTGGATGGTGGGTTTCCAAGGTAAAGACCTAGTATGGTTGAACTTGGTAGTTTTAAATGGACTAAAGACCTAGTATGGTTGATGTCTAAGATGGGCTAAAGACCTAGTATGGTTGATGCCGAAGATTGACTAAAGACCTAGTATGGTTGATGTCAAAGATGGGCTAAAGATCTAGTATGATTGATGCCGGAAATGGACTAAAGACCTAGTATGGTTGATGTCTAAGACGGGCTAAAGACCTAGTATGGTTGATGCCGAAGATTGACTAAAGACCTAGTATGGTTGATGTCATCTGCTTTCCACATCCAAGAAGCTTACTTACGTTTATTAATTGTGGTTTAATTTATGTGTTGGCCACATTCGATGAGATCGGGTCTCCCCCGTCACCGAAGGGTATTGATTTTGGTATTTTATTATTCACATTGTTGAGGTTATATTATATGCATATAGATTGTTTTCCATGATTGATGGATGGATTTATGTTACATCCTTATTGGATGTTTGAACTATTGGAGTTTTATTCGCAGTGACGATTACTTGAGAAATTATTATTTAATTAACTCTTGAGATGAGTTTTGGATTTGAATCCTTTGCAGAGAAACGATTTTCATTGGAAGCTTTCCTCACAGGGATTGTGTGTGTTTGGAAAACGTGTTGTCGATGTCTTTTATACAAACCCGTTTTGAAAATCATTTATTAAGTTGAATCTTTTGGTTTATCAAATGATTTGCTCGTGATGTAAACTCTTAAACTCACTAGGCGTTAGCCTAACCTTTTTATTTGTCGGCATGTGCAACAGGTTCAGGTTGGGAATAGCGTTAGCTACACTGTGAAGTGATGAGTGCTAGTAGAGTGCACGAGAAGTGAGATGCTTAGCGAAGTCTTTCGCACTTATTTGGGATTAGCAACTTGCAATTGGATTAAGTAACACCCGCCTTGAGTTATTAGTTGTGAAGTTTGTAATGTTTAAACTTTGAGGTATTTTCAAGGATGTTTTGTAGAAATGTTTTATCATCTCTTAGTTGGATTTATCGAAATTACCGTTAGTTGCTCGTTCCAATTTTGAGGGTGTTACAAGTTGGTATCAGAGCATAAGTTTGATCGAATTAGGTGTTGATTGTTGAATACCTAGACTCAAACTAGCGTTGTTTTAAGTAAAGGAGAGCGAGATTGCACCATTAGACACTCTAAGATAGGATATTCGGAAGTTGTTGGGATCACTAGAAACGAGGAGTCACGTCAAGAGTAGCAAGGATGATCATGTACGGTACGTTCATAATTGCACCTGGCCAGTGTTATGGTGAACCTACCGGTTACATGAGAGTACTCGAACAACTCTAGCGTGATGACCGTTGGGGTAGTGAAGGAGTTCTAAGCAAATAGTCGTTAGAAGAGGTTGACGACTTTAGCATTTGCCATTTGGAGTGGCGGTAAGCATGATTGATTGTATTAAGTAGATCGTTCTGGTCAGACTTGATAGTTGGATTGGAGACGTAGGCTTATTGAAGTGACTTGATTCGAGGAGAAATGTGGGGTTAGTCGATGTGACCTTCCCCTTTGCGTTAAGATGCGTGAGTATCCGGATGACAATAGTGTGATCGGAGAAATTGGAGGAATGTGACTTAGACGTTGAGGTGCCGACAAAATGCATGCACGAAATTTATTTTGCTTTTAAAATAAATTGCATCGATTATTTCTTATGTTTCGAATCGTCGGATGGACGGTACTGCTAAATCTGGGAAAAAGTTTGACATACGCAAGATTTTTCAACTATGATTTTGGAGCATGCATGAAATTATTTTACGACCGGCGGTTGTGAACCTGGTTGGGATTTATTTTATTCCTTGTAGTCGTCCACTACTACTTTCGAATGTTGTGATGTCCATGTTTTAATGTCGTTTATGATTTTGGATAAGTAGCCGCGACTTGCGACCTTAACATTGGATCTCCTCCACATGTGTTAAGGCTTGGACGGAGAGTTACATTCCCCTTTTTTAGTATTGATCTTTAATGGGAATTTCGATTTTGCGAGTCTTGACAAAAGAGTGTCGTTTTACTTTTGTGTTGTAACAAAAAGGGAGGTTTTATGATTTGTATGATTCGATCATAACGTGGTTTTATGCGAGTTGTCTATTGAAAACGAAGACTTTGACACCATTTAATTGGTTTGATGTGGTTGAGTTCCATTGAGTTTTATGGAATCTTTGTGAAGTATGACCGAGTTTTGTTTTACGATGTTTTGCGGTGCATGGGTGACACTTTATTGCGTGGATAACTTAAATGCTTGTGTGCGTTAATACATGGGTTTGAGTGAGTATTGCGCCTCGTGCGAATTTTGTTAAAAAAATGCGTTTATGTCGTATTGCACCAAAAAGAGTAGTTTTGGAGTTTTAATGCCGTGTAGCTTCTCTTTTGAGGACTGTGGTAGCATATTTGTTGCAACTTGCTAGATGTGCAAATTAATTTATACGTGGCGTGAGTAAAGCATATAAGAGCATCATGATAGTACATCTCTAATGTTCTATTTTATGCACTCTCATTTGTTGACATTGTTGGTATTCTTTCTCGCACATGCACTATATTGATTGATTGACAGGAGTAGTTTTGTAGCCACTATATTAAGGCGTTAGTGTGCATCGCTTGTGTGGATTGAGGTTTAAAGTTGACTTGAATTATTTGGTGTGTCAATCAAATTATGTGTACGTATGGTTTTCTGAAATTTTGAGAAAAACAAATTGAGGTGTGTGAGCCCGGTCAAAAGATTTTATTTACTTGTCGTTATACGACTGAATGAGAGGTTTTGGAATTTGATTCAATGAACTTCTACTTTGAAAAATTAGTATTGACTACCCGATATGTGCTATACCATTTCAGAATGACTACTAAGAAAGTGCGGCAGATTGGCATGCAAAATTTTGATTTGAGATTTCTTTTCGATGTTTAAACTGATATTTCCAAATGATGAAAATGTCTTGTTACTTGATTTAAAAAACTGGGAGATGGCCCAGATCATGACGTGTTTTAACCAAGGTGTGTAGATGATTTGCTTCGTTTCTCTGTGAACAAACTGTCATATGCAAAGTTGTTAATGAATTGCGGTTCATGTCGTTTTATAGTTAAAAAGAGAATTTTGGAAACCGATGTCGTGTAAATCTTTTTGAAGTTCGTATAAACAGGCTGCTAGAGACTGTTTAAAATGTCGGAGTTTACTTTGCGCGTGAGGCATAAGTAAATTCGTGATGGGACCCTGGTGGTTCGTTTTAAAGGTTGTTGAGTACGTTTTTACGTTTCGGTAGTAAACTAATTTGTGATGAAAAGGTTTCAAAAATTATTTTTCATACGTGGGACGAGTGTGTCCATGTTTGTGCATCCACTAGCTGAGTAGTGGTAAGTTTTTGTACGTATATGATGTTAGTATAAAAACTTTTGTGTTGAAAAATCTAGCGAAAACATTATTGGCATATTTATTGAGTCTGTCACTTGAAAACCTTGAACTCTTTAGGCTTGGTGAGGTTGAGCAACCCCAGTTAGGGGTGAGGGCGTGTAGAACCTTTCGATGAAAGATCGGGTTTCTAACGCATGTGATTGTCGTGAGTCGTATGACGTTGTTTGCGGGGATGAATCATTTCGTATGAACAACAAAAAGGTGGGACTTGCGGTGTCCCTTATTAGTGTTTTGGTAACCGTTCACTTCGGAAACCTTGTCTTGGGTTGTCTGTATTGCGTGAAGTTCGTGTAGGACCCTTTATACTGTGGGGATGAACATGGATTGGCGGGACTATTTGAGGAATGAAACTCGTGTGTGGAACTATGTGATGAGTCGAGTTTTGGTGGTGTGACTAGGTGTCAACTTTTGGAGTTTGAGGCCAAGGACCACTATTGTGATTGGACAGTGTAGTCTAATTTTGATAAATGGTGGTATCGGTTATGATGAACTTAAGTTCGATTGTGATGAACGGTTTAGCGGGATGACTCTCTGCTTGTGGTAAAAGAAGTTGTCGACTAGATGATCGGAGTTAGACGTGTTTTGGGAATGGTGTAACTGATAAGTCAGTGACGACCGTCAGTATTGGAGTCTAGTGGGACTCGTTAGAGGTAAGTGCCGGTTCGACAGTGAGAACCTTAGATTTGGAGGTTCGTTGATTTTAGATGTAATCAAGCCGTGGACTAATTGGTGAAATTAAGAGCGAGTGGACACGGATTGATTTAGAGTCGGGATTCATTGTCGGGATGTATGGAACATTTAAGGTTGGGAGACAACCGAAGTCGTCTAACTAGGAATTATTCCAGTTGTCGGAGTATTCTCCCGGACATAAGTACATTGTACGTGAAGGGACTTTGTTGATAAGCAATTGTTCGAGGATTTGTCTTTATAGACTGTGTGGAGGGAATTTAGGTCCCAGTTAGCAACTGATAAATTATAGTCGGCGTTGAGTCAGTTAGCCTTGGGTTGAAAAGGACGTAGATTTCGAGGACGAAATCATCCTAAGGTTGGGAGGATTGTAACACCCGTAATTTTCGGATAAGTACAATATCGAATCAGTGTGGAATCGATCTTTTAGAAAATATGAAAAATAGTATTTTGTATTAAATCCTAGATTTTATGGTTATGTTGGATGGGGAATTCGAATACGAGTCCAACGGTTCTTTCTGGAGCGAAAACGGAGCTATAACGAAGAAGTTAGGGCCAAAACAACTTTCGGTACAATCTCGGCTAAAGTGACCAGCAAAAGTGACACTTGTGTCACTCTGGCTTGTCACTCTCGCCGGTTTTGTACCGAGAGCTATTTGAGCCCGGCGAAAGTGCCCAGCGAAAGTGACACTTGTGTCACTCTCGCACGTCACTTTAGCCGTCGGGTACCTGGAGCATAAATACGAGATTTTTAGCCCTCAAACTTCATTTCTTCATATCTCTCTCATTTCAACTCCGATTTTGGTCATTCAAGTTGCTATGGTTCCGATTTTGAGATCTCTTCAAGGATCTAGAAAGAGTTTTTAAGTTCATAGGAAGATTCAAGGGTGTTTGGTGGTGGTAAGTCTCTCAAATCTCTTCCCTTTCTCTCCTAAATCGTTTTTCCTTCCTTCCTCACAAACCCTAACCGATTTTGGGATTTTTCTTGGAGATTAATGTGTTTCTTATCCACTTTATGCTAGTGGTTTCATTTATTGATGTAAGAGCAAGTTTCATCCACAACACTAGAGATTTTTGGGGTTTTCTAGGTTTTCATCAAAACCTAAGTGGTGAGTTCATCCTTATAGCTTCTATACCTTCATATGAGTTATAAATGTTCCATTGATGATCTCCTAGTGTTTTGTTTCTTCAAATTCAGTTTGGATGATTTTGGAGAAGTTAGGTTAATATTGGGGTTTTGGTCAAAATGGAGATTTTGATATAAGATGTTGGGGGAAGTGGTTCTAAGTGTTTGGGGATAATTATTTATGGTTGGAAATTGTGGATATAGGTTTTTGGAAGATTTGAACTTGAAGATTCGGACTTCTTCAAAGGAGCATACGTTTGGGAAAAATATAGATTTAGCCTAATCTAGCAAGGTGAGTTCAAGTTGCTTTGTGAAAACTTTGTACATGCCAAAATGTTTCTTTTAAAGTATTTGTGTGCTTTATATGAAATTATCACTTGTTGAGTTAATTAGTGGGTTTTGATTAATCAAAGAGTTGAACTTTACAAATCTTGCAAAAACACCCACATTTGGGGATTTTGAGTGATTGATGAATAAATCACGAGTGAAGGAGGTTTTGTTAATTTATTGCATAAGTGAAGGTTATTTGGTCAAAATACACTTTTAGTGTTTTGTGATTATGTGATAACTAGGATGTGGCATATTTTAAAGTGTGAACGTGTGAGTTGAGGATTTTGGTCAATCCGACCATGTGAATGTTTTAAGAGTTGTAAACCTTTATTTTGGGGCCGATGGGCTATTGAGGAATTAAAAGATAAAGATTTTTGGTAACAATGCATTTGGGTTTACGTAACCGTGTGAGTGACACGTATTTAACCAAACATTTATTTTGGCCTTAAAGGCTTGATTTATACTCAAATGAGTCTTTTGAGTGTTTGCCGGTTTTAGTGACTCGAGATGGAGTCTTGGATGTGCTATATGCTTAATTGCATTTTATTCGAATACGTGTCGGTTTAAGTGTTGGTCTTATGTGTGAAGACCGTTTGATGATTTATTCTTAGTACCTTTGGGACTAATGAACCATAGTGAGTTATATGCATTGTCGAGTTATAAAAGAGTTGCATATACGTGTACATATAGATGCATATATGATTTGACTTCATTGGGAACGTGGCAATGAAGGGGTTGTGAGATTATCATGCCTTGGAGCGTGTGTTTGCATGTTGTGGGTTAGATGCATTTCATTTGCATAAATCGATGTTGATAAATGATCATTAGATCTTTTGAGCAGAGGGCTCGGTTTTGGACTCTATTGAGTCTTGAGGGCATTCGCCCGATTTTTATAAGCTCGACGTGGGCTTGGGGTTTGAATTGCATGGGTTGCATTACATTTGTTGTTTACATGAGTTGAATGCATTGGTTATTCTTTTGGGATCATGTATATATATATTACGTCGAGTAAGCTTGTTTTGGATGGTGGGTTTCCAAGGTAAAGACCTAGTATGGTTGAACTTGGTAGTTTTAAATGGACTAAAGACCTAGTATGGTTGATGTCTAAGATGGGCTAAAGACCTAGTACGGTTGATGCCGAAGATTGACTAAAGACCTAGTATGGTTGATGTCAAAGTCGATGGAGTTTTGGTTGTAATTGTCGTACGGCGGTGTTGGCTGTAATTGTCGTACGGTGGATTAATTGATTAGTTGGCTTGCAACCAACTAATTTGGCCATTGAAGGATGAGTGGTACACGATGCACGAGTCTTGTTTGGTATATAAGTATTTGTGATATATATGTGTTTTTACAAAAAGGATTATTAAACTGACAGGGATTATCTCACTAGACCGTTTGGTCTAACCCTCATTTTGTTTTCAAAAATATGTATTCCAGGTTCAAGAAGGTATAAAGGAAAGGATAAAGTGTAGGATGCGGTTGATAGCTGACTGAGATTAGGAAATACTTATATTTTGTATTGTATAGTTTTGAGACTATGGGACCGTACGTGACTTATTATGTATTCTTTTATTATGAATGTAACGATGTTATGCAATATATGTTATTTGTTGTATATCTGGGAAACCGGGTCGTTA
This sequence comes from Saussurea involucrata, assembly GCA_033807775.1. Lineage (NCBI taxonomy): Eukaryota > Viridiplantae > Streptophyta > Magnoliopsida > Asterales > Asteraceae > Saussurea > Saussurea involucrata. Next base: position 54,628,609 of record CM066313.1, on the reverse strand, counting down.
CATCTATGGTAAGAAATCAGACTTTAACCACTACTGGGAAGTGGGTTTTCTTCCAGTTCGTAGATACCGGGTAAGTGTGTAGTTACCGGGTAAGTGTGTAGTTACCGGGTAAGTTCGTAGATACCGGGTAAGTTCGTAGTTACCGGGTAAGTTTGGAGTTACCGGGTAAGTTTGGAGTTACCGGGTAAGTTGGTTACCGTATGCGTAGTACCCGGTAAGGGGTGTTGTACCCGGAAAGTCCTTGCCCCCGGTAAGGGGTGTTGTACTCGGTAAGTCTCTACACCCGGTAAGTAGTATCCGATAATTATAGCTGATTGAGAAATGCCTAATCTTTTAGGTGCCAAGCTCAGTTAACTCGAGGGTAGATCGAGAGTGCGTTCAATACCATCACAAGGTGAGTTCCCTAAACCCTTTTACGACGTAAGATGTTAAATGTTTTTAACTGATGATGGTTCATTATGAGCATGAAATGATTACCAACTGATATGCATGTTTCCCATGAAAATTCATATTTTATTCAAAGGAATATTTAGTATGATGAAATGATTATTATGATTTATAAAGATTCCAAGTTGCATGATTTATGACAAGTTGTGTGTATGCTATGTGGAGTTGGTCTGCACCATGGGATCAGAGTGCCTCGGGATCCGATGATCCCTTTGACATGTATGATGAGCCGATAGGTTGGAATTTGTTTCCCTCCTACTCGGATATAGGGGAGTCTGCTTGGGCCCCGATATAAGGCGAGAGGGGAGTCTGCTTGGGCCCCAATCGCGATTAGTCTATGTGATCCTCAACACGATGCAGTACCATGTTTGATGCTTATGTGACGAATGACGATGAGTTTTATAAATGATCTTTAAACTGTTTATATATGTTGTTTTCGGAGGGAATTCACTAGACCTTTTGGTCTAACCCTCGCTTTTCAAAAACTAAACCATTTTCAGGTAAGTGTAGCACTGGTTCTTCCGGTAAGAACTAGGAGATGACACTCGAAGGATTTGGAGCTTAGATCGACTCCAAGATGTTTTTGGCTGATATAGTATAGATAGAAGCTCTCGGATGTGGATTTGAAGTTCTGCTGGCCAATTTTGTCTAGTTTAGATTCATGAATGTTTAAAGACAAGTTTATTTATGTAATTCGAATACTTAATCTACTTATATTGCATGCTATGTTTTATGGGACGTTACAGTGTGGTTATGTGTGTGTGTGTGCGATTCTTGAGGAGGAAGAATTGCTTGTGAGAAGGAACCTTGAAGCTGTGAGGAGTAGCAACGTTGGATCAACATTCCTTGTAAGAATCACCTCTTCTATTCAATTCCTTCGATGATTGAGTAATTTTCTTGAGTTTTATCTAAAGATGATTGGAGGTTTCCATTCTTGGTGTGTTTTTGGGATTGAAACTCTTTGAAGTAGGGCATTGATTGATCATTTTAGTTTTTCCAATGGAATTTTGAGAAAAACACCATTGATGGTGATTTAATCGAGGGTTTTCCATTTCTAAGTATTGGTAGCTAAAAACCTTCATCAATGGATGGATTCTATTTGATTAAATGATATTTTGGTGTGTGCTTAATGATTGAATGGGCTTAGGGCATTAATACCCTAAATTTTGGGCTTACAATTGATTCAGGAAGATTTGGACAAGAAGGTTTTTGGGGGATTTGCTGAAATTTCTGGTGCAGGGCTGTGTGTGTGGAACAAGGACTTGCATGGGAAACTGCCCGACTTGAAGCCATAAGTTAAGCCGCGTAAGTCACTGTTTGGTGATTTGCCGGTTTTGCTTCGTTTCTCGTTTGTAGTTAGGATTGAGGCATCGATTAGGAGATTGTCTAAGAGATTGTTATAGATGGTTTGGGGAGTATTTAGGTTTTTTAACACTATTCGTATGTCGTAGAATTTAGGTGTTCGGTTTAGAAACTCTTGCTTCAAGTTTGGGAATTAAGCTTGGACGACCCGTGAGTTTTCCTTACCTACCTTTATTTATAAACGTGCTTATTTATGCATGATGGTTATGAGGTTCTTGATTCCCTTCAAGTTCCTTAAATCTCCCACTTGCCTTTCCCATTAAAAATTTGCTTTCTAAGAACTTGCCTTTGGGACAATAAACAATTTTATTGTTTGTGGGATTGTAGAATCGGTATATAAAACAATTTATAGTATATTCTACAATATATGCATTTGGTAGATTTTGGGTCGAGTTTACTTGAAGCTTATTGTCTTACATGAGCTTCATAAACCCACACCTTCAACTAAGACTAAGGATGAAAAAACTTTCATACGAAATCTTATAAGGTGTCCTGTTTACCGATTGGTTGGTGTCAAAAAGTACGGTTTACTTTAACTAGGGCAGAATTACAAATTGATATAGGAATAGTACTTCTACTCATCATAGAGCAAACCATATTTAATAAGGTTCGATTCATCTTTCGGATATACACAATTTCTAAGATGATCCAAGAGTTCTTGGTTTAGTTACTATCCTCCTATATCAGAAAAGACTTAATGGTCCTATTGAGTTGTTTTCTTTAACTTCACTTTGAAACAACTTGAATCATATCAAATGCTTCATGCTTATGTTTCATAAACATAACTTCAATGTTTGAAATCGTCAGTGAAGACATTGTATTACCTATCACCATATCTAGACTTGGTTTTGAAAAACCACATACATCAACATGTATCAATTCTAACAAAACCTTTTTCTCCTTTTCTATAACTAGAAAAATGACTATATTCAACTTATCAAGATCGCATATTGTTAGGACAAATATGTCTTCAAGATTTAATCTTGATTAATAAAGTCAAAGTCAATGTATTAGAAAGTCAAAGTTAGCTTATTACCTTAGTTTGTATTGAGGTATATATAGCTTTGTTTAGAAGAGGGATGACACAACTATTACAGAGAGGAATTCGCATAATTCACATCTTGTAATATTGAGAGCAAACCCTAATAGATCTACTTTCTCTCTCTACGCTCTCTCTAGATTCTCTCTCTAATCTTGATAGATCTTGGTTTATCAATTGGTATCAGAGCAGGAACAAGATTGAGAGATGGAATTCTACTGATCAAACATACGAATTTGGTGATTTCACAAGCAAATTTGATTGATTTTCTTGAATTTTCAAGAAAATCTCGTTTTCTTGAGATTTTATCAAATTTTGGTGATTTTTGATCGAATTTGTTCAAATCTTAGCTAGTTGGATTCGTTTTTGATAGAGGAACATTTCTTGTTCAAGGTTCGAGGGCTAATTTCAAAGATTTGGAGGTCAATTTGAAGGATTTCAAGATTTTTGTTTAGTTCGTCAATTTCGGTCTGATCATTCTATCAGATTTCGATTCAGCGGTTTTCTGCGAAATTTGATTACATCATTGTGTTAGAAACTTGTTTTCTAACATATCTTCAAATTTTGGTTGATTATTTTCAAGATTTTGAGGATCGATTTGAAGTTTTTGAGTTTTTCTGTTCGGTTCGTTCATATCATCTGTTCAACATTCAGATTTCGATTCAGCAATTTTCTGCAGAATTGGATTACATCATCGTGTTAGAAATTGTTTTTCTAACATTTCTGCAAATTTTGGTTGGTTAATTTGAAGATTTGATGAAGATTTGAGAAGATTTTTGAGTTTGATCATCTTGTTCATCATGTTCTGAATATTGCGCTACCCACATAAGCAGAATTGCGCAAGCCAAAGAAGCAGATTTGCATATTGCGCTACCCACATAAGCAGAATTGCGCAAGCCAAAGAAATCAGAATTTCCACCTACATGCCTGCTTCGACAATAGCAAATGAATTACTTGCTTGCTTCGATAACTTCGTTTGATTTAATTTTCAGCTACTTGCTTGCTTGCTTAATTAGTTTTAGCTACTTGCTTGCTTGCTTAATCACAGTATTGCGTCACCCTTTGAAGTGAGAATCTCGCCAAGCTTTTCGCAACCAACGGTCACGAGTTGTGTAATTTTTCGCAACTAACTATTGCGAATTCTGAACTTTTCGCCACCAACTGAAGCGAGTTGTTAGTGCCTAAATTCTAGTTGTACTAAGTAGAGGGGCCTATTTTGTTATAGGGTGATTCTTTACCCTAGGTATATATTGTTTGCTTGTTTTCCTAATTAGGCTAGCAATCATAAGAGTCACCTACACACACTAGCCACACACACTTGATTTGTTCTTAATTGTATTGTGTGAGCTTTGATTGATTTATTGAATATAGAGGTGGACACTTTAATGTTATTGGATTGATTACTTGTTTCTGGGATCACAATTGGTATCAGAGCAATGTATTCATCTAGATCAGATTAGATTTTATTGAGAGTTTTTGCATTTTGAGTGTTCTTCAAGTTTTCATCCATTTCTTATTGATTTTGATCATTTGAGTTCTTCAAATGGATTAGGATCGATCTAGAAGTGTTTGATATTCATTTCTGCGTGTTTTGATTCCATAATCACACCAGAATCGATCTCAAATCGTGCAAACTCGGATTTTCGGACTTTTGAGCAAAAACCTATTGTTTTGGATCGAAAATCACTGTTCTAGTGGTTTTTGGACAAAACTTGAAGTAGTAACTCTGTCCAGAATCGTATTTCGACCTTACCTACCAATTTTCAGATCATTTGGATCATTATTGAAGAATCAACTCCCGATCATTTGAATCTTCATCGAAATCGCAATCATGATATTCATCGAAATCGCAATCGTCTGATATTCATCGAAATCGCAGTGAACGTTGAGTGAACAGTTCCAAGTCGCAGTGACCTATTGCGACTTGACTCCCAAATCGCAGTGACCTATTGCGACTTCGATCCCGAATCGCAGTCCATTACCCCGTGAACAGTAACAAATCGCAATCCTCTATTGCGACTCGAGTGAATTTTTACTTTGTTGCGATTCCAACTGTTGCGACTTCATAGCATTGCGACTTCATTGCATTGCGACTTCAAACCTATTGCGACTTTAGTGGGTTGAGACTTCAGTTTGAAATATATTTTTTTACTAATCAAATCTAAAGAATACAAACGATCAACGACAAGTAATCAAATATGACTGCAAGAGATATTTTAACAATTGGGTCGAAGGACAAACCACCGGTTCTTTTTCCCAAGGAATTTAAAATATGGAAAGATCGGTTCATGGATTATGTGGAGAGACAAGAGAACGGAGAATTCATTTCTAATTCTTTGATTAATGGGCCGATGGAAAAGATAATGAGAAGAGGGATTCTTACTGACGGGGATCCAATTCCTAAATGGGTTGAAGTTTTACCAATTCGTTGGTGCTTCACGAGGACCGGGCGGAAGACCTATCAATGTTAACCCTTCGCCAACATTGAACATAGGCCATACAGTCTCTTCGACTGCTATGTCAACCAGTAACCTAAGTGGTCTGGGTGTTAGTTCCCAAGAAGCTGAACGTGTACGGTTTTTAATTGGACCGGATAACCTTGTGACAGTACCTCTTTTGCAGCTAGCTATCAAGTCCTTGAGTAACTCATATCAAGCTCATGTGAACGACATGAAGGCCGAAATGAAGAAGTTGTCTCAAGATGTAACCAGAGCTGTGAAAGGAAAAGGCGTTGCAGAATCTACCGAAACACAACCCGACCCACAAACTCTACCAGTTCCATTACACCAAATCCCAACTGACCAGCTCAAATCAGAGCTGTTAGCCCGACTTCTAGCCCAAGGAGATTCCAACACTGCTGAAGAGGTAGATCTTGTTTCACTACTGCGCCAACAATCACAACCTCAATCCCAACCTCAAGCTTCAACATCCTCAGATGGGTTAGCTACTCTAAACTCACAATATCAGCAGCTAACTAATGCTATCACAGATATGACCAGCACCCTACTTGCTGGATATCAATCTCTAGCTACACGGGTAACGGTAATCGAAGAAAGATGTGGTATTCAAGCTGAAACCTCACCGAAAAGAAGACATGATGATCAGGATCCTCCTGATCAACATGAGGGGGAGAAGAGATCAGCAGGGGTTGGTGAATCTAGTGGGACAGCTATTGGAATCGTTCATGGCTCAGATCAGCCAGCTGGTGAACAGGGAACAGGTGGAACTGATACTGTTATGGAGAATGTGGAAGAATCACTTGTTCTAGCTGATGTCATAGCTGGGGTTGAAAAGCCTGCGGCTGTTGACAATAGAACCGAAATCATAAACATTGACTCTGATGAAGAACCTGAACTTCAAAATTTCAAGATCAAAGAGGAAATGGTTGAAGCCTTAGATGAACTAGACTATGAGACAGAAACTGGGGTTCAAGATATGGATATAGAGTCCGAAGAATATGTTCCGGCCATGCTAGAAAATGCTCCAACAAATGTCGAATCTGCAGGTCCAAGTTCAAGTATTTTAGCTCCTCTAACACCGTTTATACCTGATGGGAAGATCAGAGATAAAGTACTTGAAGCAGAACTCCGGGTATTTCAGAGTATAGTCGATACTGAACCAAGGTACATGGCCACTGGAGACAGAGTACCGATACATACTCCTTATCTAGAGACCATACGGAAAGAGCTATATGTACGGAAGGTTCAGAAGATCAACTTGGAGAAGGTGTATGGAATTGAAAACTGGTCTTCACTGAAGAAAGTCGAGTTTTTGTACGTTGTGAAGCATAAAGACAGAGGATCAGAAGCCGTCCAATCAGACAACATGATTATGAAAGTGCTGAAAGTTGAATCTAAGAAGCTGTTTGATGTCTTCTATCCAGAATTCACCGTCTTGAGATCAGATGGGTCTGAAAGCGTATTTTCTGAAGCTGATTTCAAGAGTCTGAGGCTGAACGATCTTCTGAGTCTTTTTAACCTTCTTGTTGATCATCCGGAGCTGAAGAGTCCTGAGAACAGAATACAATACAGAGCTGCCTTCCGAAGTGTGAAGAACTTTATGAAGAACATTCTCAAGTTCTCTTATCTTTCTGACTTTCAGATGGGCCTGGAATCCTTTCAAGAGAGTGTGAACCTGAAAAGACCGAATAGAAAACTATATGATATTGAAGGTTTCCCCGACTACACCGTTCTAAGCAAGCCAGAACTTGGGGTTGTTTATGTTGAACCTGACTCAACGAAAAAGTTTTTGCGAGTCATCGAAATGAACAAGTTCTGTGAGGGTACCTTGAAGATCATCTCAGTTCATCTAGAAAGCAGGCTTCATCTGGATGCCAATGGATTGGTAAAGCTCACTGACAAAGAAAAGGACCTGATCAACCAAGTGCTGAAAGCTATTTCTTACCGGAAAGACTACTGTCTGGAACTGCGCCGATTCGAACACATCTTTGGTCTCCGTAAACGTATTGTGACACCAGTAGATGTCTAATTTCTTTGCCTCTACTTGTACAAAGGGGGAGAATGTTAGTGCCTAAATTCTAGTTGTACTAAGTAGAGGGGCCTATTTTGTAATAGGGTGATTCTTTACCCTAGGTATATATTGTTTGCTTGTTTTCCTAATTAGGCTAGCAATCATAAGAGTCACCTACACACACTAGCCACACACACTTGATTTGCTCTTAATTGTATTGTGTGAGCTTTGATTGATTTATTGAATATAGAGGTGGACACTTTAATGTTATTGGATTGATTACTTGTTTCTGGGATCACACGAGTTTTGATACTTTGCGCTACTGTCTAGCGCATTTGGCACTTTGCGTCACCGCTTATTGCGCAATTCTCATTTTGCGCTATTAACCAAAGAGAAATATTTCTGTGATTTTTCCAAGTCTATATCTCGCTTCTTTAGGACCCGAAAAGTTTAATAAGCGCCTCTGTTGCTTGCGAAATACTCATTTTGCGCTTATTTGGGTTGCGAAATTCTTACTTAGAATATTTTTCGAGATTTGCTAGTTGTTAATTGTTTGAATTTTTTTTTCCAGATTAATTCTTCAAACATGAAGCGGCTTCCAGTGCTGTTTAAAGAATCTGATTTTGAACTATGGAGAGTTTCGTTTATCGATTTTATTGCAAGTAGAGAAAATGGTGAAAATATGATTAAATCTTTCACTGAAGGCCCAATGATCAGAACTGACAAAGATTATACAGAAGAAGAGATTAAAAGAATGAAAGCCGACAAAGAAGCTTCATCCAACTTGATCTTCGCACTTTACAAACTTCCACAACACATCTTCAAACGCGTTGAATGTTTCAAAAACACCCCAAAGCAGATGTGGAACGAGTTATCAAAGCAAATGCTTGGATCTGAAGTTGCTTTTAAGAGAACAGAAGAAGAAAAGAAAGCTGAAAAGGAGGATACAGAACATAACTCGTCAGATGCTGAAAATGAGAAACTCAAGAAAAAGGTTATAGAGCTTACAAAGAGATTGTATGACACAGAAAAGCTCCTAAAAGTGGAAAGAGAAAATGTCAGAAAAGAAAAGGCTGATCGTTTGAATGACAAAAAGTGCTATGCAAAGCAAATTCTTTCTATTTCTCAAAAAGTTTCTGAACTTGAACAAGCTTCAAAGATGGAGAAGAAAGAAAATGAAGAAAAGAAAGCTCTTGAACTCAGATGCAGAAAACTTTCTAAACAAAACTCAGATTTTGAGAAAGTTTTATTTCTTGAAAAAGAAAAACTGGAAAAGGAAAGGGTTGAATTTGAAGATAAAAGGAAAGAGTTTGAAGCGAAGAATGGGAAATTGTCAGAGAAAATATCTGAGCTTCAAAAGGAATTGGATATAGAAAAACATGAGTTAGAAAAGAGGAAGAAAGCTGACTTTCAGGCTAGGAGTGTTAAAGACGAATTTCATGTTGAAAGGAAGATTTTTCAGCAAGAAATACGAAAGCTGACAAAGAATTTGGCTGTGTTATCAACTGATATCATGAAAGAGAAGTTGGTTAAGTCTGATATTCAGAAGAAACTTGATTTGGTGACCAAGGAACGGAACAACTTATACTACAAAGTGAAGTCACTTAACAAATCCAAACGCTATTCTGAATGTTCGATTCGTCCGTCTAATCTCTTCTATGATCACCCAGTGGATAATTCTTCCAAGTTTCAATCTGCTGATCTTCCTTCATTCAAGAAAGTCAACATGCAATGGAGAGTAAAAGGTACGACTCCTGAAAAAGATGTACCAAAATCGTCTGTTCCCAAAAAGAACACTAACCTAGAAGGTAAATCTTTTGTTAAACCTAGTTCAATATATTCCGCAAACAATTTAATCAGGTTTGCACAAAAGAAAATTTGTTGTTCTTATTGTGGAACTAATGATTTTGTTAAAAATAATAATGTTCAATATTGGTATGACACTTATCATTTTCCTTCTTATAGAGCTCCGCTTAACAAGTCAGGACCCAAGACGAGTTAGGTACCAAAATCTACTTAATCTGTTTTTGCAGATTTAGAAGCAAAGCGTTGAACTCTTGAAAGAAGATGTATCTGTGCTTCATAGATGGTTTCTAAACACATCGGTTTAGAACCCGGATTTCAAAGTTTATGGCTTCTGAACAATTTAGTTCAGGACCCGTACTTCAAAGACTAAGACTTCTAAACAAATCAGTTTAGAACTCGTACTTATCAGGTTAAATCTTTTACCGCATGATCATACTACTCAGGTGATATTCTTAACTGTCACATCTTTCTATTTCAAAGAACAAGTGGTAAAAAGTAACATTGCATTATGTTTTATTTCTACTGCTTTGAATGTTTGAATCTTTACAAATTTAATTCAATGAAGTGATTTTTTTTTCAACTTTCATTCAATGAATGAAATGTTTGTCAAGGGTGATTTTACAAGCGTTTTTGTATTATCTGAGTTACATCTGTTTCATCTTTCACTTCTGAAATAAATCGAAAGGTCAGCAAAACATGAATGAAATTATGCTGAATGCTCAAAATTATGTGATTCTAGATTTATATAGAATATAATGCTCAAAAAGCCTTTTTGTTAGAATGATGGATGGAAACGAAAATATGGGGAAAGCACTATGTTTTAGAACCAAGTGATTGAGATGACCTAAGTTTTAAATCTAATCATTTAGTTTGAAAGTTTGTGCCTGTGGCCTTTCTGGTTTGAGAGATTAAGTCCTAAGGGGTGCTCGACACCTAGTCCCTAAGACCAACTGGTCTGGGATCGGCTGACCCAAATCCTGCTATAGAACCAGATAGAAAGCCATGTTCTACTGGTACAAATGGGTTTAAGATATATCGATGTGGCCTTTCTGGTTTAGGAAAGTAAGTTCTAAGGGGTGCTCGTCACCTAGCACCTAAGGCCAACTGGTCTGGGATCCGCTGACCCAAATCCTGCTATAGAACCAGATAGAAAGCCATGTTTAACGGTGTATCTTATTCTTAATAAACTTTGTGATTAAAAGATGCCAATGAGCACAAAATCAAAAGATGCCAATGAGCACAAAATCAAAAGATGCCAATGTGCACAAAATCAAAAGATGTCAATGAGAACACATCTCTTGAAACTTGGGGAAAATACAAAGTCGCGATAAACCTGTAAATTTGTGAAAATTCTGATTTTGGACAAATAGTGTGAGTAGAGCAGAGTATTCTGATATGTTTTAGAATTGCATATGCTTGTTGCTGATCATATTTCGCATGCTAGCACACCAAATAGATTTAATAAAGGGGTTGAAACTGAACATTTTTAACTTGATATGCAATGATGTCTGGTATTTGAATCCAAACACATGCATTTGATTTCATTTGATTGATAAATCTGTTAAATTTCATTAAGTTGAATTTCTTTTGTAAAGTTTTCAAATGATCAAATGTTAGTAGTTATAAAATGTAGTTCAATGAATTTTATTTTCCCTGTATAAAATTTCAACTACTGTGCCTAAATGAAATATATGCATACTTTCAGGGGGAGAAAACAAATTGTTCCAGAATTCTTATTTTGAGGGGGACCAAGGTTATTCATTAAGGAGGAGATTGTTAGTGAGAATCAGAGACGCAACTGAAATTGAAGAAGGTTTTCGATGATCATGATGCACACTTTCATCGAAAAAGGGGGAGAAATGTTTAGTTCAATTTCATGTCAAAGCTTTCAAGTCAAAGATTCGATTTCATGACAGGGGGAGAAATGTTTAAAGAAGACTTCGTCTCAAGAAAGGAAAGGGGGGGATTTCTTCTTCAAGAGTTTAAGAGAAATCGATTGATCATCTTGTGATCTCTTTTTCTTAAACTTGTGCTATATGGTGAATATCCTTACTGAAGATTGAAGTTCTCAAGTCAAAGAAAGAAAAAGGGGGAGAATTCTTCAAGAGTTTAGGAAAAATCGATTGATCATCTTGGTTTCTCAAGAAGATCTCTTTTTCTTAGATTTGCGCTACATTGTATCAAAATGCCTTGTGTGAAGAAACAAATTCTCCATTTCAAAGAAAGAAAATCTCCGTCAGTTCCCCGTCTGAAGATTTTGTGACGATTTGACTTTGACAAACCTTGATAAAGACCGAAGTTTTGAAGATTCAAGAAGCCGAAGAATGCTGTTCTCAAATGTTTAAATCTTGAATCCAAGGGGGAGATTGTTAGGACAAATATGTCTTCAAGATTTAATCTTGATTAATAAAGTCAAAGTCAATGTATTAGAAAGTCAAAGTTAGCTTATTACCTTAGTTTGTATTGAGGTATATAGCTTTGTTTAATAGAGGGATGACACAACTATTACAGAGAGGAATTCGCATAATTCACATCTTGTAATATTGAGAGCAAACCCTAATAGATCTACTTTCTCTCTCTACTCTCTCTCTCTATATATTCTCTCTCTAATCTTGATAGATCTTGGTTTATCACATATATCAAAAGAAAACATTTTCATTTGTCTTTAAAATATCACACTTTTGAAGTTTAGATATGCGTTTAATTTTTACTTGATTAAGTTGACTATTTTATGTGTAGACTTGATTCAAATCATATTTGAGTCTTATGGTGTTTATATAGAACTATGTTTTAGAAAGTTTTGAGATTCACTTTATTATTCAATCAAGAGGACTAGTTCCCGAAATAGAATAATTCATTTTTTGAATATGAATGTAATCGTTTCCAAAACGGTTAAGTGAATTTTATTCAATCAGTAAATATGTGACTGAAAAATAATAATTTAGTCAAAGTAAATTCAAACATTGTTCGAAACAAACTTGTTTATCAATACAAGCCATATGGTTTCATAATAAAATCTCCTATAAGCTTGGTATGCAATCTTGCTTCCTTGCTTATATGGATCACCATTTTGCTTGTCATCCAGTCACTTACCTTTCTTGATCATCTGTAACATATTACAAAAGTGAGTTCTACACTTAGTATCAAATACACAAGTGCAAAATAGAAAGGTAAAAGTTATATCTAACATATAGATACCTGAAGGACTTTCCTTCGTTAGAAAACATTTATTTCTCAGAAGGACAATCTCCTCTTCTATGACCAATGTTGCCACATCTATCACATGTAACTTTTACCATGGGAAGATTCCTTTGAGCAGTTTCTAGCATCGTATGCAATTCTGGGACTGAAATCTTCTCGAGGTCTATATTCAGATTCTCGACAAAAACATCAAATGCTTTGGTCAGAGATTTGAGGATCACATCTACGGCTCTCCCATTGGAATAAGGATAGCCAAGTCTATCCAAATAGTCTAGGTGCGTCCTCATTTTGTGAATATGAGAGCTTACATCTTGGCCTTCCTCCATCTTTGTCCTGTGAAGTACCCCAATAGTATCGAAGCGTTCACGGACTACATAACTTTCATGAAGCTCCTCTAACTTGATTATCATCTCATGTGCCGTATATGAGAATATCTCCACTCTTTCCCGTAAGAGTGGATCCATAGTTTCAAGCATAAGGTGTGATATGTCGATTGAATCATCATTATGTTTCAACCAAGCCTTGTGAGCTTCAGTGGAGGTAAGAGGAGGTTCTTGACGAAGAGGTACGTTAAGAAGGTATGATTTGTGTTCACTTCTGAGAACATGTCTCAATCTGTGAAACCAACTCGGGAAGTTCTGAGTGGTTAACTTTTCTGCGTTAAGAAAAGCTCTCAGGGGTGTGTCAATCGTAGTGTTTGCATTTTGGGCTATCTACAAAATTTAACAAAGTTTAATATAGTATTTTCAATATTAATTTTTAGCAAATTAATTACCCTTTAGTTTTCTAAAAACATTAATTTGCATAAAATCTAGGATCCAACGTTGCAAAACAAATGAAACGGTTAGGTGACCTTTATCCCGTCCATTTAATCCAACAAGGTAGATAACGTTTATCGATTACATCCAAATATAATTCCTAGCGTTATGGGATCCTTAACAACGTTTGTTAATTGGCATGTTTGATCCCATCTATGCCTTGGGTTTTTAATGCTTAGGTGACCTTTATCACAAAAGATTCCCAATCAAGTCTTCCTACTTGAAACAACGTGTGAAACTCACATCCATGCGGTTAGGTGACCTTTATCCCACAAAGACATAAGAATCACCTCATCCACCTCAAGACAATCCAAGTGGTTAGGTGACCTTTATCCCACAAGGGTGTCATAGTGACGTATTGAGTGTTTCTCAAAAGGACGGCATAGACTTGTATTTTAAAAGGGATTTATATGTTTTACAATTCTAGTTTTGAAAACATTTTAGTATCATGCATTTAATAATACATGGTACAAACTTATTTCTCATCAAATGGTTCTATTAGTTTAATTAAAATCTCAATTTTATCAACTAATTATATGTCATCAATTATTAATATCATATTTTAATATTTGAGTTTTATCACTATAAGACCATGAGTACCGCTTTCTATCATACCCTCTGAACCCTGATGTCACCTCAGTGCCACATCAGCTTTTCTCTTTCCTACCCTCCTTACCCTAAAGTGGAGTACCGCTACCTATCATACCCTCTGAACCCTGAAGCCACCTCAGCGCCACATCAATTTTTTTAATTCTTTTATTTATACATTTAATTATTTAACAAACTAAAAATATTCATATATTTTTTAATAAATAAAAATAAGATAAATAATTAAAATAAAAATTCATAACATTCATTAAAAATTTAAAAATTACAAAATAAAATTAAAAGTTACAAAACATTAAAAATCTAGTCGTCATCGTTGTTGGGTTGTGGCGAATCCATATTGTCTACAAAATAAAGTGATGAAAAAATAGAAGAAATAATGGATGAAAAAATGAAAGTGGTAGAGGTTAATATATATATAGTGTTAATAATTTGAAAATAAAAAAAAATAAAAAAATAGCCGTTGGTAAACGGTTATATTTAACAAAAAAATAAATAAATTAGGACCGGGTTCCCGAACCCACTCTTACCCGCACCCACCGAATCCGCGGTACCCGTACCGTGTACCCGGGCTACCCGCCCCAACCCGATGTGAACCCGGCCGTGGTACCCGATGGCGGTACGCACGGCCTAAGAACCACTTATAGTCTCTTAATAAACATTTTTATTAATTTAGACTATGAGTTTGTATGAGTTTTGAAATCCCATTTAAAATCTCAAATTTTAATTTTTAAAACTCATGGTACCATATTATTGCATGCATCCAATGTCACATGGTACTAATTGTTTAAAATCATATTTTTCTTTTATTGGTTCTTTTAGTTCAAAATAAAATCTCCATTTTATTAACTATTTCGTTGCGGTCAATTTTAAACTAATATCTTATAATAATGTTGAGTTTGAGTGCATTAGAACCCATTTTAGTCTTTTAATACAACAACCTTTTATTATTTAGACATGGAGTTTGGATGAGTTTTAAAATCATAATTTTAACTCATTTTACAACTTCAAAAATTTTATAAGTTTTTAGAATAAAACTCCTTTTATTAAAAAAACTCAATTTTATCAATTTACATTAAAATGTTATTTTGAAAAGCCAAACTCCAAAAGATGATTTACTTTTATGTTCAAAATATTATCTAGCATGGAAAATCCTATTTCAACCACACATGATAATATCAACATAAACATCAACAACATTATGCAAAAAGTGTATAAACCAAGCCAAAAAACTAGTGACAATTCTTGTGAACCAAACAAGAATGTTAAGTCCATTTCTAAGGGACTAAAGACCAAAACTTCAAAAGGTCTTCTAGCTCCCACTTGCCAAAACAACCATTGCATGCATAATCTTCTAGGAACTCCATGGTGTGTGTGTTTGCTCCTTGAAAGTCTCCAAATGGTCTTCATTCTTCAAACTTGTTACATTTTTATATAAATAAACTAATCTAACATTAATCTATCTAATACAAAAATTAACAAAAAAAGAATGCCTATTTACTATTACATATTTTATGAATAAATAAATATTACAACCATTTGAATAAATAACACAACCATCATCACAAGGGGTCATTGGCTTGTTTATACACATCATTTACAAACAACAAAAATAAACAAACACTTTGTTTTTCTAAGGCAACTTTTATGACAAAAAATGCATGTAAATTTTGGTCATATAAAATAACAATTATAAACAAAAAAAAATTTCCAAAGATGCCATGCATGAACTTCTTCATGCAAGATGAAAAATCACCCATGGCTTCCAAAAACCAAGTTTTTCATATAAACAAAAAATCTTAACATGCATGCAAAACCTGGCTCTGATACCACTTGTTGGGTTTTAGTTCCAAAAAGCGATTTCAAGAATCATAATATATTGCAACAGAAGCTTAAAATTTTTGAACAACATTAAAACACTTCAACACCCACCAAGGATCCATTTGCATGAACATGAAAGATTAAAACAACCATAGGGGTTTTTTAGAAAATACAACCTTTGTAGTCCTTTGCAAAGTCTTCTAGTTGGAGAAGATGGAGTTGGCAAGAACTCAAGTAAGACACTAGTACAAAAATCACTTTTTGTGACGGTTTTAAAAAACAGGTTTGTAACGGTTTGCTAAAAAAACGTTACAAAAAGTCAAATAAAAAGTTAGAGAATTGTTTTAGTAACAATTTTTATAAAGAAACATTACTATTACAAAAACAATTGAACCATAAAGTAACATTTTAGATAAAAACGTCAATAAAAGGTTCCCTAAGGTAACGGTTTTGAAAAACCGTTGCCTTATGTTGTGACGTTTTTACAAACCGTTGCAATATAAGACTTTTTAGTGACGATTTTTTTCAAAATCGTTGCTTTATGTAGTAACGGTTTTAAAAAGTCGTTACCAAAAACTAAAATATGTGTAACAACGCTTATTTGAAAACCGTTTCCAAAAGTCACCAAGTTTTGTGGCAACGATTTTGCAAAATTTGCGTCACCAAAAGTAAGTGTATGGCAATGCTTTTTAAAAATTATACGTCACCATATGTCATGCTTTGGTAACGGTATTAAAACATTTACATCACAGTATCTTAAGCTACATTGACGGTTTTGAATAATTTATGTCACCATATGTCATGTTATGGTGACGGTTTTGAGTACGTTACCACATGTCATTCTACGGTAACGATTTAAAAAAAAATAAAAGTCCTCATATATTATGTTATGGTGACGGTTTTAAAACCAAATTTGTCACAATGGTGACGGTTTTGTATAATAAATGTCATTATATATCATGTTGTGGAGACGGTTAGAATAATAAACGTCAACGTAAGTCATGCTACGATGACGATTTTGTATACTAAACGTGACCATATGTAATGTTATGGTGATGGTTTTAAAAAATAAACGTCAGTGTACGTCATGTACGGTAACGATTTAAAAAAAATAAAAGTCATCATATATTATGTTATGGTGACGGTTTTAAAACCAAATTTGTCACAATGGTGACGGTTTTGTATAATAAATGTCATTATATATCATGTTGTGGAGACGGTTAGAATAATAAACGTCAACGTAAGTCATGCTACGATGACGATTTTGTATAATAAACGTGACCATATGTAATGTTATGGTGATGATTTTAAAAAATAAACGTCAGTGTACGTCATGCTACAGTGACGGTTTTAAAAAATTAAACAAGATTATGCACCTTACAAGGTTCAAACACTTGACACTCTCTCCATAGAAGGCATGCATTTCCCACCATGCCAAAGCCTCAGATTTGTTAACTTCACTTCCTTTTATTTATTTACCCTTTTTCCAGTGCCATTAATTCAAAATTCAAAAAAATGGCATACTTGCTCTCCCCAAGAATCGAACACTTGACCCTCTCTACATAGAAGGAATGCGTTTGCCACCATAACAAAGCCCCAGATTTGTTAATTTTACCTTCTTTTATTTATTTATTCTTTCTTAACTGCTTTTATTCAAATTCCAACCATTACGTAACGGTCATATGACCGTTTTTCTTCATTTTGTAGACGTTTTTTTCACAAATTTAAGCACTTATCACACTATAAATAACATAGTTGGTGTATGGTGTTACATACGACGAAGACCAACGAATCGATGTTGATAACCTCAAAAAATAACATTTAAAAATTAAAAAAAAATATTTTTTGTGAAGGCCCGGTTAAGGCTTGGTTTAGGGACCGGGCCGAAAGCCCGGGCTTATAAAAAGCCTAAGAGGGCTCTGATATTTGTGCTCAAGCCCGGCCCGGCCCCGATCAAAGCCCGGGCCTTGGAATAGTGTTTCGGCCCGGTCCTTCCGAAGGCCCGACCTGGCCCGATTTTTTGGCCATCTCTAACGTGCATAAATGTAATACATACATGCATACAAACAGACAAACAAACACACACACACACACACACATAATAAGCCACCCTTGTTATTTTGTGGGCCTTAATATGACATGGAGTGTCTTATTGAGCTATAATGTTTCTTAATAAGCTTTTGGTGATTCTTAATAGGCTATAGTGGGTCCTAGTGGTCTTATTGAATGCAATATACACCACAAGCATATATGAGTACCGACCTGGATACAAACACGTAATAAGTAACCATTAGTGTTATTGGGCCTTTTAAGTCATAAAAGGTAATGTTGGCCTATAATGGTTCTTAATAGGATTTAGTGGTTCTTAATAGACTATGGTGGGCCTTAGTGATCTTATAGAGCCAATACATACTACATGCATACAAACACACGTAATCAGCTACCATTGATATTTTTGGGCCTTAATAAGACAAGGAGTGTCTTATTGGCCTACAATGGTTCTTAATAATATTTTGGTGATTCTTAATAGGCTATAGTGGGTCTTAGTGGTCTTATCGAATGCAATATACACCACAAGCATAGATGAGTACCAACCTAGATACAAACACGTAATAAGTAACCATTAGTGTTATTGGGCCTTGATAAGTCATAAAAGGTATTGTTGGCCTATAATGGTTCTTAATAGGATTTAGTGGTTCTTAATACACTATGGTGGGCCTTAGTGATCTTATTGAGCCCAATACATACCACATGCATACAAACACATGTAATCAGCTACCATTGGTATTTTGGGGCCTTAATAAGACAAGGAGTGTCTTATTGGCCTACATGGGTTCTTAATAAGTTTTTGGTGATTCTTAATAGGCTATAGTGGGTCTTATTGGTCTTATCGAATGCAATATACACCACATGCATATATGAGTACCGACCTGGATACAAATACTATAATGGTCCTAATATGCTTTTGTGGTTCTTAATAAGTTATAGTGGGCTAATATACATGAATACAAACATGTAATGGTTCTTAATAGTCTATAGTGGCATTAATGATATTTGTTAGGGCAAGTTTTATATGTTGATTTAAAGTTCAAGGGTGTAATTTGTATTTGTTTAAACATAGTCCATAGTGAATGGGCCGTGGGCTTGTTACCACGGGCCCAGCATATATAATGTACAATTAGCTTAGAAAATAGCTAGTTGTCTCATTTAGCTTTTCAGTATTGTAACGATTATTCTCTGAATCAAATAGCTAAGTGGGCAGCCTTTGTGATTAGTTTATCTGTTCATATCTCTTAATCACATAAACACAATTGTTGCACGGATCTGGATTCTACAATTGGTATCAGAGCAGACGGACGGATTGATTCTAAGGTTTGAATTCTAAAATTCTGAACAGTTTGACTTTTCCCGTTTTGACTATTCTTGAATTTTTTGATTATCTGATTCTGTCGAAATCGCTTGTTTCTGTTTATTGGGTTGTGTTAGATTCATAATTACTAGTATATCTGCAAAATTTCACATCCCAATTCACGCGTTTGATAGGCCAATTTAGCGATTTAAGTTCAAAAGTTCTTATTGTGTTCTTGAGTAAAAATCCAATTTTTTGAATCAAAAGTTGTTTGTTTTGCTTAAAAATCGATTGGGTTATTGTTATCTCTGCATTTGGCATCTATTCTAACCTTTCAGGATCGATTGGGAGAAACCCTAATCGATTTCAGTCGATTTTAAGAACACAGCCGCAGAGTCCGGATAACAGCCGCAGTTTCCGGACAGACTTGATACTGTCCGGATAATTGGGTTTTTCCTCGTCCGGACAACTTCATCTCTCCGGGTAAGTCACAAATCCTTAACTCTCCGGGTATAAAATTGTTTCCGGAAACCTTGGTTTAACCGGACCTTTTCTACCCGGACATATACTATCCGGACTCCTTTCATCCGGAAAGACCCCAGTATCCGGAAAATTTTTACTGTTTACCTCTATCCGGATAACCTCTGTTCCCGGACCCTGTTCCCGGACTCTAGCTAGTATCCGGACACCTCTATCCGGACAATACTGCTGTTGAACGTGTTTGTTCTGTTTTGTCATATTTGTTCCAATCTGATCTACTGTTAGTCTAAGGACCGTTCCACTCATAGAACCACGTTAGGATATCACTCTTAGAATCTTGCGTTAGGTCCTCATTTCGAATCAATATACCCGTCTGACGATCACTCCGTTGCAACCAAAGATGTCTGCTTCTCGTGACGCTCTCGCCATTGGTACCGACACCAAGCCTCCATGCCTATACCCAAACGAGTACAGTCAATGGCGCGACAGATTCATGATTTTCATTGAATCGAAGGACAACTATGAGTTCATCAAGCAAGCTCTTGAAGAAGGTCCTATCGCGCCACCAATGAAGGATATTGCAGCCGCTGAAGGTGTTGAACCCAAGAAAGAGAAAAAGTCCTTTGCCGAAATGTCAGAGTTTGAAAGAGGGAGGATAGAAGGGGAGAAACAGGCGAAGAGATATCTGGTGCAAGCTCTTCCCAACTCGACCTACACTGCCATCGACAGCTACAAAGACACGGCTAAAGGCATGTGGGACCAGGTAGCCAAAATGATGCGTGGGAGTGCAGTTGGAAACCAGCTGAAGATCAATATTGCTATAACCAAGTTCAATGGTTTCAAGCAGCGTCTTGGAGAGACTCTTACTCAGGCTTATGAACGTTTCTGCTCTCTACTCAATGAGCTGAACAAGAATGGGATAGTTCGGTCGAACACGGAGAATGCCCTCAAGTTCCTCAACAACCTCTTACCCGAATGGAAAGTTTTTGCATCTCATGTCAGGCATAACAACCTGATTGAAAGAATCGGCATAAATGAACTCTACGAGACACTTCTTCAAGATGAAGATGAAGTGAATGAGCTACTTGCCGAGAAGAAGACTGAACCCAAGCCTGTAGATGATCCTATTGCTCTTATTTCCACCAACAAGGGAAGACCTTCGAGCCGACACACCGAACGGGCTCAAAAGCATAATTCTTCTGATTCTGAACCGGAAGAGAAGAAAGATGAAGATTCTGATAGTGAAGTAAACGACTTCATGAAGGCCATTGCCCTCCTGACAAAGACCTTCAAGCAACAACAGTTTTACAAGAAACCAACGTCTAATGGTCAGCGCTACTCCACTTCTGCCAACAAGCGTCATGACTACAAAGACAAATATGAAGGTAAAAAGAAGGTCGATGAGCAAGATCAGACTGAGAAGAAGGACAAGACTGAGAAAGTTGACCGCAAGAAGAAAGATGAGCCCGTGAAATGCTATAATTGAGGGAAACTTGGTCACTTTGCCAAAGATTGCCGCCAGCCTACAGTGAAGAATGTCCACTACTACGAGGCCAAGCTAGCTTTAGCAAAACAAAAGGCGACTGGAGAAGCAATGTTCGCTGAGGATGATTACTGGCTGCAAAGATCTGATAATGAAGATGAAGATGAAGTTGCTAATGCTTTCATGGGATATCATTCCTCCACTGATGAGGAAACCGCAACTGCACTTGCAAATCAGGTATGTGAATCTTGTCAACCAGATTTTTTGAATGCTATGCAATCATTTTATGGTCAGGCAGAATCCTTTAAGGCCACTTCTAAAGAACAAAAGCTTGAAATTAAAACTCTAACAGAAAAGCTTAATGTTCAAACGAAGTTAACTGAGAAGTATAAGTCTGAAAATGCTGATTTAAAAGATAGATGCAAAATCCTTTCATTAGCACCTAAAGACTTACGGGCCAAAATATCTGAACTCCAACGTCAGCTTGATCAGTGCTTGAATGAGAAAGAGGACATCACTTATCAATGCTCTTCTCTTCAAATTCAACACAAGGAGTATGTAGCTAAAATTCTAAATCTTGAAACCAAACTCCACAAAAGGGGTCAAACTGATCAAACCATTTTCTTAAACAAACCCAAAGAGTTCACGTATTTCAACAAAGAGTGGGGAATCGGATATGATAATCCTCACTATTTGAAAAAGGGAAGATGGCATGTACCCTCTCTGTATGACTTTGCCTGTTATGGTTTATCTACAAAGTACCCGGAGTACAAAATCAAGTGGACTGGTCCTCTAGAACCTGAAAAGGAAGAGGAAACAGAGGAATACAAGCGCACACACAAACAAGGAATTCAACTTCCATTTTTCTATGAACCTCTAAATTACTCGTATCAAAAGAACAAAAAGTACCTTTCCAATGACTACTTCGACCCCTACAAAGTGGCAACACCCAAGGATTCCTCTAAGAAGGATGAGGATGTAGCACCAGCAACCAAGACCGAGATGGATGAGTTTAAACTCTATGTTCCCCCTCTCATCTTGGAAGCAAAGATAGTAGAGTTGGAAGCGTCACTGGAAAAGGAAAGGTTGGTTTTCCAAAATGAGAAGAACGATTTAATTAAAGCTCTTGAGAAACTCAAAACTGAGAAAACCGAAGGTATGACAAGTGAGGAAAAAAAAATTCTGTGGGAAATCAATACGCTTTCGTCAAAATTGTATGAAATGACAAAAGAAAAGCAAGCTTTACTTGACAAACTTGAGAAACAACAACACGTCAAAACCGGAGGTGTATCTGGTGAAGAACAGGAAATCCTTCGGAGTGAAATTAATCGACTCACATCACAACTGTCTGCCTTGGCAACATCAAAGATGGAAGAGTACTCGAGAAATGGTCAGCTTCAAGAGCAAATTGACCAACTGCTATCTGACAAGATGTCTTCACCCGAACCTTCCTCAAATTCATCCGACACATCTTCGTGCAAAGCCTTTTTAGGCAAGAATTCTAGTTCTCAAGACGATCAAGATGAGTGTGTTAAAAGGAATTTAAACTCTGATTTTTTCCTAGCTTCCGCACCAAATTCCTCAAAGCACACAAGCACAGCGTGTTCCTCACCATCCTCAACCAGTCCAAGTCCCGACATTCCTGAGGTGAATTTTTCTGAATTCATTTACTGAGAAGGTGATGATGAGGGAGAGTTCGAGTCGTTCCCTTTCGACAAACCTCTTCCAAGTCACACAGATTTTTTATCCCCGGTTGTGAAACATAAGGTCAATTTTGGAAAGGGAGCTTGTTCAAACTCAAAGGCCCCAGCTGTGATCAAGATTTTAAAATCTAAACCTGTTTCCCAAAACACGTCACAGCCAAGGCAAAAGACTAAACAAGTTCCCGTTAAACCTCCAACTCCTTCAAAAGTCACTGATCATTCTGTACCTGCTGTTTCAGATAAAAATGGTCAAGCTAAACGAGAAACACCAAAGTGGCTAAAGGAGGATTCTGTCAAGAAGGATGCATCAAAGTCATTTTCCCATGCTTTAAATTCTAGAATAAACAAAGACAATAGTGATTGGAATCATCAGTACTATTTTGAAGTTTCTTTTCCTGTTAAAGTGAATTCTCTTCCACAATTGGCTCGATTATTGCATGATTGCTTGTGTTGTTCAAATTGTGGTTGGAATGATTTTGAAGCTAGTTTGGAAAAAGTAGTGTCTTTTCCCGTTAAATTGAACTCTCCTCAACACTTGATTCATTTATCGCATGATTGTCTTTGCTGTTCTAATTGTGGTGGGAATGATTTTTATGATATTCTGAAAAATGACTGGTATGCACCATTTTTTGTACATAATCTGTATGAAAAACGCAGTCCCCGTAATAACAAGAACAATCCATCTCATAAACGGGGTATTCAATCACCGGTTAAACCACGGCGGGAGACCAGACCCAATCCTAGATGGACTGCTCCTACCAAGGTTAAATCGGCTCCTAAAAGGCAACCTGGCACAAAACATGTTCCTCCCAAAGGTGTACAATCTGCACCTAAGAGGCGACAAACGCAAAAATCAGTTCCCCCGAAAGGTGTAAATTCTTCACCTAACGGGAAAGCTGTGCCAAAACAGGTTTCTTCAAAGGGAGCCACGCCTAACCCTCCAGGACCCAAACAAATTTGGGTACCTAAACTTCTCTAATCTTGTTTTGCAGGGCGATCATGTGTGGTACTTAGATTCAGGATGCTCCAAGCACATGACCGGAAGGAGGGAGCTTCTCACGAACTACAAAGAAGAATATCAAGGAGACGTGAGATTTGGCAACAACGAGCGTTCGCCGATCGTGGGCTACGGCGACATCGTACATGATAAGATCACAATCAAGAAGGTGTCACACGTCCAAGGATTGGGCCACAATTTATTCAACATAGGCCAATTCTGCGACAAAGATCTCGAGGTCAGCTTCAAAAAGACAAGGTGTAGAATCCTCACCGACGATGGTGAGACACTACTAGTTGGACATCGAAAGACCAACCTCTACACCATTGACCTCTCAGCCCTCTCAATTGATAACCCTGTCTGCCTTCTGTCAAAGGCTTCTTCCGACCAAGCTTGGATCTGGCATCGACGACTTTCGCACCTCAACTTCAGAAGCATCAATCAACTGGTGCTAGGAAGACACGTTAGAGGCATGCCCAACCTTCAGTTCATGAAGGATCATCTGTGTGGGGCATGCGAGAAGGGAAAGATGAAGCGTGCATCCCATCCACCGAAGGACACACCCAGCACATCTCGGACTCTCGAACTACTTCACATAGATTTGTGTGGTCCGATGCGTGTTTCGAGCATCAACAAGCGAAAGCACGTTCTGGTGATAGTGGACGATTACTCACGTTACACCTGGGTGATGTTTCTCCGCTCAAAGGATGAAACTCCTGAGATCATCATCGAGCATCTCAAGATGGTCCAATTGAACAAGCGTCAACAAGTTCAGTCCATCAGAACCGACAACGGGACGGAATTCAAGAATTCCAAGATAGACGGTTATCTCTCCTCTGTGGGAATCTCGCACAACTTTTCTGCCGCACGCACTCCTCAGCAAAATGGTGTGGTGGAAAGACGTAACCGTACCTTAGTCGAAGCGGCGCGCACAATGCTTTCCCAAGCTAATCTACCGCTATAACTTTGGGCTGAAGCGGTATCTACAGCTTGTTACACGCAAAATCGCACGCTTCTGTACAAGCGATTCAACAAGACGCCCTACGAGATCATGAAATATCACGTTCCAACTATTGGCTACTTTCACGCGTTCGGATGCACGTGCTACGTACTGAACGATAAAGATGATCTCGGCAAACTAAGCCCCAAAGCAGATAAAGGAGTCTTCATCGGATACTCAATGAAGGCTAAGGCTTATCGCGTTTACAACACACGGACTAAATCCGTTGTTGAGAGCATAAACGTGACATTCGACGAAGCCGCAGATATGGCTTCTGAACATCGCAGTTCAGAACCCGGTTTAACTGGTGTGTTAGCTTCCGGACCTTCTAGTTTGGGATCTACACAAATGACAGTAAATCCAAATCGTGCATCTTCATCGAATGCAAATTATTCTGATTTAGATTTATTGTTTGATCATTTTTATGATGACCTATTTAATGCTTCCCCATCTGTCTCAACTATTCCTAGGATTGAAGCTGCTCGTCTTGAAGACTTGGACAACCTATCTGGTCCACCGCCTTCTAAAAGCTCGCCTTCTAACACCTTGGAGACAGATCAGCCGTCATCACCTGCTTCACCTGATCCTGTGATTCCCCCGGAGGACCCAAAACCAATCACGGAGATCGCTCCTACAGATTCGTCTTCCTCGACAACCGACGATCAACTTCTGAATTCCTCGGAACCAGAAGTTGTGCAACCATTGGCGAATCCTCCCCCACCTCCTCCGAGAACTCAACCCGCTACTCTCGAAGCTGTACAAGACCTCCCATCCGGTTCGTATGTGGATCCGGACACATCTCATTCCACCCAGCAGCCGCTTCCAGACACCACTAAATGGACGAAGGCACATCCCCTGCATCAAATCATCGGTGATCCCTCTACACCTGTTCGTACGCGAGGCGCTTCCGCCAACTTCTGTCTCTTCTCCGACTTCTTAAGCAAGATAGAGCCAACAACCGTACGCGAGGCGCTTGAAGATTCGGACTGGATAATTGCCATGCAAGAAGAGCTCAATCAGTTCGAAGCTCTAAAAGTGTGGCGATTGGTTCCACGTCCAAAACACAAGACAGTGATCGGCACCAAGTGGATCTTCAAGAACAAGAAGGACGAAGACGGCATTGTTGTCCGCAACAAGGCGCGACTCGTGGCAAAGGGATATCGTCAGCAAGAGGGGATAGACTTTGATGAGACCTACGCTCCGGTGGCGCGAATCGAAGCAATCCGTATGTTTCTAGCCTATGCCGCGCACAAGAACTTCACAGTCTTCCAGATGGATGTGAAGACGGCCTTTCTATACGGCGAACTCGAAGAAGAAGTTTATGTGTCGCAACCCGACGGATTTGTGCATGATTCGAAGCCTGACCATGTCTACATTTTAGACAAAGCACTATATGGTCTAAAACAGGCCCCGCGAGCTTGGTACAATACTCTCTCTAAGTTCTTATTAGAGAAAGGCTTCACACGAGGTACAATTGACTCTACTCTTTTTATTAAGAATGAGGAAGGTCATATCGTCTTGGCGCAGGTATATGTTGATGACATAATTTTCGGTTCTACCAATCCTTTATATGCCAAGAACTTTGCCAAACTAATGGGAAGATATTTTAAAATGAGTATGCTTTGTGAGATGAATTTCTTCCTTGGTCTACAAGTTAAACAACTTTCAACCAGAATATTCATTAACCAATCCAAATATATTCGGGATATTCTTCGGAAATTCCAATTGGACCAGGCCTCACCTATGAAAACTCCCATGGCAACGACTACAAAGCTTCACGCCGATCCTAATGGAACGGATGCGAATCAAAAGCTGTATAGAGGAATGATTGGCTCTTTAATGTACCTAACTGCCAGTAGGCCGGATATAATGTTCTCGACTTTCCTGTGTGCCCGCTATCAATCCAACCCAAAAGAGTCTCACATGACTGCTGTTAAACGAATTTTTCGTTATTTACGTGGTACTGCTGATCTTGGCCTATGGTACCCGAAAGAGACAGGTTTTGGATTATCAGCCTATTCTGACGCCGATCACGCGGGATGCATGATGGATCGGAAGAGCACATCGGGGCACATTCAGTTCCTGGGAGATAGTCTGGTAAGCTGGGCATCAAAGAAGCAGCAGTGCATTTCAACGTCAACTGCCGAGGCGGAATATGTGGCCGCCGCAAGCTGCTGTTCCCAAGTCATCTGGATGAGGACACAACTCAAGGACTACGGTTTCACGTATGTCAAGGTCCCGATCTACTGTGACTCGAAGAGTGCTATTTCTATCTCAAGCAACCCGGTCCAGCACACCAAGACGAAGCACATCGACGTTCGGTACCATTTCATTAAGGATCACGTCGAAAGAGGTACTGTCGAACTCTACTTCGTAAATACTGAGCATCAGTTAGCAGACCTGTTTACCAAAGCCTTGGACGAAAAGCGTTTTAAAACTCTGGTGTTCAAGCTAGGTATGCTACACCTGAAAACTTAATCCGTTTGTGTACCCTTGTCAAGTTCCATACCTCTACGAGTACCTGTCTACTCATCATCCGGTGTCAACACTCTGGACGGTTGAGCAAACACTTCCTCGCACTGGTATTCTACTTGCCTCGGTAACACAGGTAGATTTAGTTTATGTCTTTGTTAGGTAGTTTCGTCTATTTTTCCTCTTTCTTCGTGTGTTTCTTTTATTACATACCGTCGTTTGCTTGTTATTTCCCAATCTCTGTGCTTTCACCATCTGTTAATGTGTTCAGGGGGAGCTAACTGCCATATCAGGTAAGTATTCTAATCTGTTGAGGGGGCGCGTCACACACAGTTTTTCCTTTCATCTCTCAAAAGTTTTTTTTGTGTGTGTGGGCACTCCTAAGTCTTGGTAGAGTCATTACTTAAGGGGGAGCGACACAGATGTTGTATATCGGATCCCCTCCTGCACGATTCGAGGGGGAGCAATGGCAATCCCATGCTCATTTTGAGGGGGAGCGAGAGAAAGATCTCGAGCTAGGTTCCATTTTTCTGAAAATTCGAGAAAAAGAAGTCACCCGGACTCTTTAGTTTATCCGGACTCTTTAGGATATCCGGACTCTTTGGGTTATCCGGATTCTATTCGTATCCGGATCGGACACCACCCGGTTAGGACCCGGACAAGACCCGGGCTATAAAAGCCAACCAGGCTCTTGTCATTTGCTCATCCGGACATTTTGCCTAAAACCCTAAACCTCTCTCGAACCGCTCTCACACTCGGACTCTCTCTCAACCTCTCGACGTTCGCTCATTTTTCACCGTAGAATCAGGTATGTGTGTCTAATCTCCATCTCGATTGTTACTCTGTCTGTCTCTAGTAGTGAAAATCACATCTCGCCCTCCGATTTTGGAATCCTCATCGAAGCCGAAACCCCTTACGGGTTTCAGGATTCTTGGGCATTAGAGGTGTCCTTCAGGAACTTTCTACGCCTGAGAGTAACTCTGGCCTTACATCGATCTCCCACATATACATTGCTAAATGTTTGGGACACTATCTCGCGGACTAGATCGATTGAACGTTCGTCCGGACACCTTCTTAGTGTCCGGGAACATTCGTGTGTATGCGGTTTTACCCGGGCACTAACATCAACTTGGTTTTTCATCCGGACACCCACCTCAACCGGAAACCTAGTTGTCCGGCAACCTTATGGTTTCCGGTAAGTTCAACTACCGGGTAGTCTTGGGGTCCAGACACAATTTTATCCGGAAAATCGATGTATCCGGTATTCTTTGTCCGGACAACCCTGTTATCCGGACTTATTCACATACCTATCCGGACACTCCTCTTCTCCGGACTCTTTGGAATCATCCGGACTCCTCTGTCATCCGGATAACTCATGTTGTCCGGACACTTCATTTTGTCCGGAAAAGTCCCCTGTTCTGTCCAATTCTTGCCTGTTTTATCCAAACCAGTCCTCGATCTATCTCAGATTGAGCCATTCAAAGCTAAGGTACGCACCTACACTTGTAAATCTGATTATGATCCTAACCGAGTGCTCCTTTGCAGATTTTACACATGGCGGAACAACAAAACCCGGAAGAACAAATTCCTCAGGAGGAGGAAATTATAGACGAAGTAGCTGATGCTGCACTGGTCGACCCTGACCATGGCATCGAGCTAGAGGCGAACAACCACTACCTCGACCCGGCGCTTTTCAGGCCAAACCCACAACATCAGGTCATACTCGACATTCTGATGCGCCATCCCATTCATGAGGCACTCACTCGCACAGCCGACGTTCCTTTGCTCTATGTTCTACAAGTCTGGCTGACGGCGCAAGTCCGCACAATTGGCAACACTCAGACAATCACGGCGCAAATAGACAACCACCCGTTTACACTGACGCCCGATTCTTTTCGCCGTTTACTATCACTACCTGAAGCCACTGCCAACAACCATGAACGGTACGATCCTGCCGTTAACGATGCGACTCTCTACGCCCAAATGCGTGCTCTTGGGTACAACTCTGACCTTCAACGGCCATCGGTCTTCAATCGCAAGTTCTTGGCGCCTATTTGGTACACGCTCTTCACAATTCTCAATCGATGCCTATCCGCCCGATGGAAAGGTATTGACCAATGTACATGTGACTTTCTGCGCCTTGTTCACGCCGTGTGCTACAACCGCCACGTCGACTTCACCATGATAATCTGGCGTGAACTTGTGACCACTATCCAACATATCGGCGGCACCAAACAGAAGAAGTTCCTTCCATATCCGCGATTCCTTTCGCTTGCCGTTCGACAACACATGGATGAATCCCGCCATCCCACGACGACTCACACGTCCGGTATGTCCCATCCGCCACCTCCAATTCATGGTGATCCACAACCCATCCGATGCGGTCGCCTCGCCCATTCCTGCCGCCCTATTGGCCATAGCCGATCCCGCTGCACCAGGGGTAGTTGCTTATAGGGGAGAGTTAGGAAATCCCATGGTCCAGACAGAGCCGGAGGGACCTGCCCAGGGACATAGACCCGAGAGACGTGAGGGTCCACGAGTGAGAGGTGGAAGGGCCCGACAAGCAGGTGCTGTCGGGCGGGGAACGTTAGTAGTGAGAGGAAGGGGAACGAGCGTAGGAGGTGCAGCGGAATCGCAGCCCGGTTCCAGCTCAGCCCAACCCGGTCCATCTTCGAGACCACGCCTACATCACTCCACCGAACCATATATAACCGAACCCCCCTCTCCCAGTCCGCTAGTCGAAGACGTGGAATCCTACTCCACAGACTCCGATACCGACCGCAACATCCGTCTGACGCACATCCCTCACGGTATCGGACCCAACCCTGATTTTTCCACTGGCATTCCACTTGACTCTCCACCCACTGGAACCGAACAGATCCCTAAGACGTCTGAGGGAGATATAGGTGTTGAGTTAGATCATGCGAGACGGAGAGAACTGCGTTCAAAGTTGAACCAGGAAAGATCGAGCCGTAAAGATAACGAGGCTCAAGAGCGACCCACACCGAGTGTTATCCGGGTTGCCACATCTGCTATCCCGTCTCATCCGTTGGGACGGGGTATTGAAGAAGCCTCCATGGACCCAGCGGAGCAATTGCACACCCCCTATAGCCACTCATCCGTCTCAAAACAGATGGATGTTTCAATATTACACGGGGAACAAGCACAACTTCCACCGGCCTCTCACTCGGAGAGTGCGAGTGTTGAAATAAGAGACCAGCAGCCCCCGGTCTCGACTCCTTTGTGTGCACCATTGAGTCTAGATCCTATTGTTACTGAACATTCTTCGCCTAGGACACTTGATGAGGAACAACACCAAGTCGTGGCTCTCAGTGACCCGACCGGAACGTCTATAGTGTCTCCGACTGCCGGAACACGAGGATTGGACGGAAATCCTACCACAGTTAACATCACGCCAGCTGTGAACGTAGGTGGCTCTACCCCTACGGTAGATGCTTCAACGGGTACTCTAAGTGAGCTCGGCGTTATTTTACCCGACTTCGTGTCAAAAGGGTCTCTGGACAGCACCCTTGAGGCTGTCCGCCAGGTTATGGAGCACCAAATGCAGGAACATGTAGCCGCTGAGCTTGCCAAAGCGATGCATGCTTTCAAAGAAAAGAGCCCCCTCATCAGCACTGAATCTGTCTCTGTGCTTCCGCCGCCTCAACCGCAACCTACTTATTCGGTGGACACCCTGAAGACAATGCTCTTAGCCCAACTGCTCCAGGAATCCGACACAACCACCTCTACTGATGCAGACCTGATCTCAATTCTACGATCCCAGGTCACTACTCCATCTTCGTCCATCACATCACGCCTTGACGCCATTGACTCAGCCCTCGAGACCTACAACCGAGCGCTCGCTACTCTATCCGAGAGGTTTCGATCACTTGAAGACACATGCAAGAGTCAAGCCGGCGGTCTTAAACGAAGGCACGATGACCAAGAGGATCCTGATCACCGTGAGGGGGAGAAGCGACAACGTCTAACCGAGACCGCCTCCCTGATCCAGCCTGCAGCGACATCTGTGGTTCATCAGGAACCTCCAACTATGGCTGCTTCAACAGAAACACCCGAAGCCGAGTTGCCTTTAGCACAGATGGTCATCGACATGGATATCTCAGATGACGAAGCCCCAACGGTTGAAAAGCCCGGGGGTACAACACAGGAATTGGTCGCACAAGAACCATCAGACATGCCGACGCTCACCATGATTGATCCTGCATATGAAACCAACCTGGAAATCGAAGATGCATGGTACGAAAAAGCTGCCACAGCCGTAAACTTCGAGGTAAATCTGGTGTTTCCCACTGATGAAGACGACAATATTGATTACGACCAGTTTCTGCTTCAGAACTTATATGGTACGCCTCCCGTTCACTCGACTCAACCCGCTACGACTTTAGATCAACCAGAAAGCTCCTATGCAGAAATCCCGACATCTCCTCAGCAAACGACAGCTCCTGATCTTCCCCCCCTCCTCAGCAACAAAACCGTTGGGAGAAGATCAAGGTCCTCATTCCTCATCTGGAGGAATCTCTGAAGAAGCTGTTTGTTCACCGAATTCGCCCGATCGAGCCGACCTTCTGTCTTGGCATCTACATCCCTGATCCAGCACGCCAACTCCGATACGTAGAAGCCATGAAGCGGTGTCTCCCGAGAGACCAGGTACGAACTAAGCATAAAATTTCAGAGGTGCTAAAGATTCAGTCAAACCGAATTATGAAGATCGTCTTTCCCGTGTTCACTGTTCGACGTGAAGACGGAAAAGAATGGATTTTTTCTGAAGCTGACTTTAAGCATCTCCATCCGTTCGACCTCCTGGTTATTCTGAGAGACCTTCGCACCAGAACCATCCGATCGCTTGCTGTAACAAAGGCGCTCGAAGCGGTTCGTCGATTCCTCGTCCGATCTATTATGATGTCTTATCTTACGGACTTTCAAATGGCAATCGAGAACCGATCAAAGAAGGTAAATCTGCTCAAACCGAATCTGAAAGCTCCTGAACTGTCGATGTATCCCGAGAACGCAATGCTGCTTCAACCGGAATTTGGGATCGTCTTCCTCAACGCTCAGAAAGAAAAGAAGTTTATGAGGTTCAGTCAGGTAGATCGATTTTGCGACGGCACACTGCTCAAGGTTCAAGACGTTATTCGGAAGATCATCAAGCACGAATCCGAAAATCCAAAGGTATCTTATGTACCAAATCTGAATGAAAGAACTGCTCAGACTGCTTTGGATATTGTTGAAGATCGTCTCGACTACCGCCGCGCCATCAGATTCTTCGAGGTTCATTTCGCTCTTCGCAAACGTTATGTCTACAACTGGCAAGAGATAGAGCGTGAATTTGAACTTCAAATCAAAGGGGGAGATTGTTAGGGTAAGTTTTATATGTTGATTTAAAGTTCAAGGGTGTAATTTGTATTTGTTTAAACATAGTCCATAGTGAATGGGCCGTGGGCTTGTTACCACGGGCCCAGCATATATAATGTACAATTAGCTTAGAAAATAGCTAGTTGTCTCATTTAGCTTTTCAGTATTGTAACGATTATTCTCTGAATCAAATAGCTAAGTGGGCAGCCTTTGTGATTAGTTTATTTGTTCATATCTCTTAATCACATAAACACAATTGTTGCACGGATCTGGATTCTACAATATTATAAGGCCCAATACATATGACATGCATATATGCAGTACATTCATGCATACAATCATGGAATAAGTCACTTTTGGTATTACTCGGCCTTAACAAGTCATAAAAGGGTTTGTTGGGCTATAATGATTCTTAATAAGCTTTAGTAGTTCTTAATAGGTTATAATTGGTCTTACTGGCATTATTGAACCCAATACACACCACATGCATATATGTAGTACATGTGTGTGTATACTAACACGTAGTACGTCACTATTAGTGTTGTTGGGCCTTAATAAGCCATCAAGGGTCTTATTCGATTATAATAGTTCTTAATTAGTTTTATTGGATTCTATTGAGCCTAAATCGATTTTATTGATATTTAATCGGTTCTATATCTAAGCTTTAATATATTTATTTGATTTTAATCAGTTTTATTGAATTTTAATAGATTTATTGTTAACATATAATAATAACAAAAAAATCGATGAATTTATGATAAAATATAGTTTTATTGAATTTTAATATATATCTTATTATTTACAATAGTATATTTAAACTATATCTTAAATATATAAGATAAATAAATACATATATTTATACTTATATCATCTTTAAATTCCTCAAAAAATTTGGACTAAAAATTTCCCTCCTATTTTTCTGTTTCCCCCCCATCTATTAGTATTCCCCCCTCTGAGTAAGAAACCTAATCTCTGCCTCCCACACCCACACCTCCCTCCTCTAGTCCTCTACCTCCCACAGTAGCCACCATCGTCATCGAGAGCCACCATCGTCGAGCATCGCCATCTAGCCGAGCATCGCCATCTAGCCGAACATCGCCATCTAGACCCATCTAGCCGAGCATCGCCATCGCCATCTACACCCTTCGATTTTGGTTTAGTAAGCTTCGATTTTGGTTCAAAACCCCTTCTTCTGTTCGATTTTACACCCTTCGATTTTGGTTTAGTAAGCTTCGATTTTGGTTCAAAACCCCTTTTTCTGTTTGATTTAAAAAAACGATTTTGGTTCAAAACCCCTTCTTCTGTTCGATTTTGAAGCCCTTCTTCTGTTCGATTTTACACCCTTCGATTTTTGGTTTAGTAAGCTTCGATATGTTTGTGTGTTTCTGTGTAGAACGATACGTATAAGTTTTTGTTTATAGGATGCATCATATTGCAAGAAGTTTGAGATTTCAGGGCTTTTTTGGTTCAGATTGATTAAGGGTTTAGGGTGTACGAGGTATGCTGATTAAGGGTTTAGGGTTCAAATTTTCATATTTATAAATATTTTGTGTTTATATAATGAGTTTTGTGTCCATACTACTATCTAGGCATAATCTATAATGAATTGTAGTTGGCAATGGATGCCAACCATCTGAAGTGATGAAAGTTGGATGAGCTTTGTGTACTTGGTTACTTAAAATTCAAATTTTATTGAGACTTCTTTTTTCATTTGCAGGAAATCGATTTTAGCTAAATTAAACATCCAAACATTTTACAGAAGACTCTCAAATCCTACATGGTATAAAATATTTTGGCACTGCTTAGCATCCAACTTAGAATAAAATGTTTTGGTACTGTTCTTTCCTCGATATATGATTGATATTAATTGAGTTAATTTTATGGTATTTTTTTATGTAGAGAATGTTATTTGCTATTTACTTTGTATTTATAGGAAGTGCTATTTTTCGTAAACCTACCCTTTATATAATACTTATCTGCATGTCTTACTCTGCCTTCTTCAACATGTGCATTAACATATTTTCTAGGAGAAATCCATGTGAGATATTTTTGTAAGATTTAACATAATAACATCATATTCAAAGTGTTTCAAAGCTGGCAAGAATTAATGTCTTCTTCGATTGATTTTTCATTATTCATCCATGCTCTAAACTTAATCTTGCTATTACTACAGATTGTCGATGGATTGGATTCTTCTTCACGAGATGCCTAAGTACCTTGACAACAGAAGTGTCTTTGTGTTTGTCAGGTGGGTTTCATCTATCTCATTTAGATAATCGGTTTTCTTTGGAATATATACCACAGTAAATTTGGTTTGAATAGTTCCTTTTGATTCAGAGGATTACAATTAAGAGGCAGACCTTTTTTGCAAACAAGATTCACCTCTTAGCAATTCAGAGGTAACCAAACAGCCCCTGTATAACTGATAACAAAGCATATCAATTGGTGTTAAATAAAACTCATTTCATTCACATATGAAGATATTTAGCTTTCTATTTCTTTTATTTTGTGTCTCAGGCTATCATTGGGACAATTGCTGTCATTTTTGGTGTTACAAATGATAACTAGTAGTCCCGGCAAATTGTTGTACAGAATTAAGGAAGGGGTTGATGCCTATATGAAATCAATTCAGGTTTAAGGTTTGATCTTGATTTCTATAGTATACACCAACAGATTGCGAGCTTTCTTTATATCCAACAAATTACAAGTTTGCAATCTCATTACAACTTTGCATCACATCCTTTAGAAACTATTCTGTTTTTTTTGCTTTAAGAAGTCTAAAGTTGCTTCGAGAACTTAAGTTTCTTATAACAATCAATAAAGTTTAGGAAGTAGAATTGTCGTTTTTGATTAAATGTTGTATTAATTTTTTGTTATGGATCAACTGTAATGTTTTACCCCTCGCAGCATTGCGCGGACACACTGCTAGTATATATATATATATATATATATATATATATATATATATATATATACACACACATGCCGATAGGCATGATAATATGTGAGAGGTGCCATTTTTTGTGAGAAATAATTTTAAACCGTTTTTTTAATTAAATACCCTCCCACATTAATCGTATGTAAAAATTGTCATTCTTTTGTGATTTGTTGTATTCATTGATTGTCGTTTTCTAATCAATTGGGATTTATTTGTTTGCAGGTAACACGAACAAACTAGAAAAATAATAATGGCGTGAAGCAAAAACAGACGAAGCGAAAAAAACAACTATACAATCATTAATGGGATGGTGAAGAGATCGAAGCAAATGGGGATTATAGCTTACATAAATCTATTTCAAATATTTAGTACTTTTATTGTCCTTGTACATTTAATGTATATTATAACTTCAATATTCTTATATGTGATGTTAATCATTTAATTCATATTTTGAGGTTTTATATTTATATTTATTCTTACAATGACGGTTTTGAAAAATAAGCGTCACCTATGTCATGCCACGGTGACAGTTTTAACAAATAAACGTCACCCTATCTTATGCTACGGTGACAATTTTAACAAATAAACGTCACCGTATCTTATGCTACGGTGTCGATTTTATTAATAAACATCACCGAATGTCATTCTATAGTGACGGTTTTGGAAAATAAACGTAATCGTTGTCATTCTACAGTGACGCTTTTGAAAATTAATGTCACCATTTGTCATGTTGCGGTGACGATTTTGAAAAATAAACGTCATCGTATATCATTCTATGCTGACGGTTTTAACTAATAAACGTCATAGTATTTCAATATACAGTGACAATTTTTAAAAAGAAACGTCACCATACGTCATGCTACCGTGACGGTTTTGAATAATAAACAACATTGTATGTCATTCTATAGTGACAACTTTGAATAATAAAGGTTACAATATGTCATGCTATAGTGACGATTTTGAAAAGTAACGTCAATGTTTGTCATGCTACGATGACGGTTTTAACAAATAAACGTCACCGTATGTCATTCAATGTTGACGGTCTTGAATAATAGACGTCACTGTATGTCATGCTACGGTGACAATTCTTACAAAGAAACGTCACCATATGTCATGCTATTGTGACGATTTTGAAAAGTTAACGTCACCGTATGTCCTGCTACGTTGACGGTTTTAGAAAAAAAATAATTTTTCTTATACACCAAAAGTGACGGTTTTTAGCATACGGTAACGATTTTTGATGTGATTTGGTAACGTTTTCTAAACGTAACCAAAAGTGTATCAAAAGTGACGGCAAGATAGGTGACGATTTTTATGTCCACGAAAACCGTTATCGTATACCTATGGTAACGGTTTTTAACCGTCACAAAAGACCTTTTTTGTACTAGTGAGAGCTCCTCTAGAGTAGTCCACCAACAAGCTCCAATCACCAAAGTATGCTAGTACCTTCTTGATGTTTGATGCAAAAGAGAACTTCTAGTTCAACTCTACAATAGACTTGAGTTTAGAAGAAAAAAAACATACACCAAAGGTGTGGTTTCGGCCGAAGTGGAGAGAGGAGGGAGAGAGAGAGCAAAAATTAAGTTAACCTAATTTTCCAAGTGGTCTCTCTCTTTTACTAGAAGTCAAGAGACACAAGGCTCTTCTCATTTTCTATTGGACCACAAAAGGGTCCAATGGTGTACATATTGCCACCCAACATGGCAAATGAAATAAAAGAAGGCCATGCAATTCTATACTTTTAACCCTTCTAGTTTAAAATGGTTAAAATCACATTTTAACTATTTTAAACTTTCTCCTTTAAATCCCTCTTTTCTATTTTAGTTTCATATGAGTCCATCATATGTATTAACAAACTAAAATTTATTATTTGCATCTATAATATTATGAATCATATTCATTTATAATTTCAAGAAATAATTAATATTTATCAAGAATCAAATTCTAATAAATATCAATTTTGGTGTCTACTTGCTATATGGTGTGACACTATAGGATCATATATTACCGGTAATATTATTTTATAATCATTCTTGAGCACATAGAACCAACAATATCATACATGAACATAAATATTTACTAACGATTTAGAATCGAACGAGAAGCTCTAACTTGCCGTTTCCACACACACACACACACACACACACACACATATATATATATATAGAGGGCCCTTCTTTTGTTACCCACTTAAATAGTGTTAACCTTGTTAACTTAGGGGTTGTTTGGTTGTTTTCCCATTAAGTCCTATATGGGTAAAGTTAACTATATGGATAAGGTTGTTTGTATGGATTAAATAAAATTGTTGTTTGTTTGTTGTGCTAAATACATTGTCTGGATAACGAAAATGACATTTTTACCCTTCTATCTTGTCCAATGATCTTCCAACACTATTGCAAACCAAAACAAGCTTGTGTGAAGCCTGTGTTGCATCGTATCATAAACCCTAAAAGTTCTAACAAATCAAACTCCAAGAACTTGACCCCATGGAAATGAAATATCGTAACCATTTCAAAAAATTACAAAAATAGGACAGAAAGCAAAGGAGAATTCGACGAGCTGAGAAGAAATTGACGAGCAGGGAAGAAATCGATGTGCAGAGCAGAGGAGAAATCGATAAGAGAAAGGGGGAAGTCGATATGCAGACCAGATGTAGGCGTCGATGATGTCGTGAAAGAGATCTTGTGTAGATCGAAGGATTGGGAAGCCATGGCAGACGATATGCATACCAGATGTAGGCGTCGATGATGTCGTGAAAGAGATCCTGTGTAGATCGAAGGATTGGGAAGCCATAGCAGACCAGATGGAGGATTGTGAGAGAGCCTGTGTAGATCGAAGGATAAACCAGATGGAGGATTGTGAGTAGCAGACCAGATGGAGGATTGTGAGCTATTTGTTGAGAGAAGGGGTAGGAGTGTCTTTTTTATGGCTGAATGTAGACAAGGAGTGTCAAAAATATGAGCGAATAAGCTTTGATGTTAACAAATAAGTCACAACCAAACACTTGTGTATAGCTTAGCGAATAAGCCATACAGGCTATTAAGTCCATTAAGCCATTACCAAACAGGCCCTTAGTGTGGACCAATAGGAAGCAAGATTCATGTTTGGTTTTAATATTGATCACACGGTACATGCAAGGGTAGTATAGGAATTTTACTTTTTACTTATTTCCAGTAATTATTGTTTCCTAATTTCACGCCTATCCAATTTGGTAGTTATTGATATATTATTTTATAATATTCATCCTAATCTTCATCATATTATCTCATTGTTTTTATCATTTAGGCAATTTTTTCAAAGAATTCTTCTACGATAATTCAACTGCTATCATTTCAGTTTTTTTCCACGAATTTTTCCACGATTATTTTTCTGGTGATCGATTATAGAGTTCACTGAAGACGAAAGTGTTGTTTCATTGTTTCCGTCCTCCGTATGTGGGGTTGAAGATGGTTCTTTTCAGTATGTGGATGATTGTAACCCGACATCGTGCAATAACGTTGAAGAGACGATGAACGATGAAGATTCTTTAGGTTCGTCTTTTATGTTTTAATTCGAATTATTTGTTTTGTTAGGCGTTTTAATTCAAAAGGGTTTCGTGATTTAGTGTTCGTTTTTGTTAGTTATGATATGCGGTATATTGCATGTGCATATATGCAATGGTTTTTTTTGTACTGCATTTTATTTTGTCTTTTTAGCATTATCATGATTGAATTATAAATCTCCATTTAATCTAGTTTTTGTAAATTTTTTAATACATTTAATTTGTTACATCAGTTTTTATTATGTGACGTAAAATATATTTAATTGTTGGTATATGAACAATAACAATTATTTTGTATACAATGATCTTGCATATATGCAATGCATAGTTTATTTATTATTTATTTAATTGGTATGACTATGATGATGATATTGCATATATGCAATGCATGGTCAATGTCATGTTTGTGTTTCCAGATGTTGAAGCACAAGTTGAAGTCATCGAGGCTGCTGATGGTTCAAAGTTATGAATTCCTAATGTTCCTGTTCAGTTTAAACCAATGTTGAACGATGTGTTTTCATCCTACGAAGATGCCGAGTCAATTTATAGAAAATATGCAGATTATGTAGGATTTGATGTAAGGTTGAATGCCAAAAAGACAAATAAGGATGGGGTTATTCAGACTAGATGGTTTGTTTGTAGTAAAGAAGGTATTCCAAATAACGATGTTAACCTTTTCTTGCAATATGTTCCAGTATCGAATGTCTGGTCCTCGGTGTCGTTTGCAGTGTTGCTATGCATTGATATTAGATATAAATTTTGTCAAACTACTGGTATAACAAAGTAAATAGTTGTGCAGATACGTAAAATGTATACATATGTTACCTTCTTCAACTTGTTTTTTCTTTTCTCCGTTAGGTTGTCCTTTGTTATCTAGTTTCCTTTTCCTCGACCTTTCTGCTGTATCAAGTGTCAGAAATTTTGGCATAGAAAAAGACATATGATTGCACATAGTTAGGTTGCACATATGCACATCTTATTAGTGTATATAAATTTGCAATTGTAAAATGATAAATGCACATCTTATTATTGCATTTGTTCTTGCAATTTCATATAAAGCACATATTCAAATTTCATATATGCACGTCTTAGTGCTTCATAAATGCACAATTTGCATAAAATTCAAATTGCATTTAAAGCACATATTCAAAGTACACAATACTACCAAAATTTCTTTCTAGTCTTTTGCATCA
Organism: Saussurea involucrata; assembly: GCA_033807775.1. Classification (NCBI taxonomy): domain Eukaryota; kingdom Viridiplantae; phylum Streptophyta; class Magnoliopsida; order Asterales; family Asteraceae; genus Saussurea; species Saussurea involucrata. Next base: position 54,588,510 of record CM066313.1, on the reverse strand, counting down.
AAGATTCAAGATACAACCAACAAGCATAAATGCACATAGCATTATTTGCATATATGCACATACCATTAACTGCATCTATACACAACACGATATCCACATAGAGTATTGCATTTGTTTTTGCAATTGCATATAAAGCACATATTCAAATCTCATATATAAGTGCTTCATAAATGCACAATTTGCCTAATATTCAGATTGCATATAAAGCACTTATTCAAGCTTTGTAATACTACCAAAATTTCTTTCTAGTCTTTTGCATCAAAGATTCAAGATACAACCAACAAGCATATATGCACATAGCATTATTTGCATATATGCACATACCATTAACTGCATCTATACACAACACGATATCCACATAGAGTATTGCATTTGTTTTTGCAATTGCATATAAAGCACATATTCAAATCTCATATATGCACGTCTTAGTGCTTCATAAATGCACAAATTGCCTAATATTCAGATTGCATATAAAGCAACTATTCAAGATTTGAAATACTACCAAAATTTCTTTCTAGTCTTTTGCTTTAAAGATTCAAGATAGAACCAACAAGCATATATGCACACAACATTATTTGCATATATGCACATACTATTAACTGCATCTATACACAACACGATATCCACATAGAGTATTGCATTTGTTTTTGAAATTGCATATAAAGCACATATTCAAATCTCATATATGCACGTCTTCGTGCTTCATAAATGCACAACTTGCCTAATATTCAGATTGCATATAAAATGCTATTCAAGCTTTGAAATACTACCAAAATTTCTTTCTAGTCTTTTGCTTCAAAGATTCAAGATACAACCAACAAGCATATATGCACATAGCATTATTTGCATATATGCACATACCATTACCTGCATCTATACACAACATGATATCCATATAGAGTATTGCATTTGTTCTTGCAATTGCATATAAAGCACATATTCAAATTTCATATATGCACTTCTTAGTGTTGCATAAATGTACAATTTGCATAATATCCAAATTCCATATAAAGAACTTATTCAAGCTTTGTAATACTACCAAAATTTGAACTGAACAAAAAACATGAGATGTAATTGTGCACATAAACCCATTTCAAAACCCTAGATGTTGAAACTTTTACCTTTGATTTCCGCCATTAACTTCAATCTTTACTTCGAAGACCACTGATTTCTTGAGAGAGTTTGTAGGGTTTCGGCTTGTGTAATAATCTATTTGTAATCGACTTTTTGGAACCAATTGGAATCAATTTGGGTTTGCTCGATATGTGTAACACCCGTAATTTTCGGATAAGTACAATATCGAATCAGTGTGGAATCGATCTTTTAAGAAAAATATGAAAAATAGTATTTTGTATTAAATCCTTGATTTTATGGTCTTGTTGGATGGGGAATTCGAATACGAGTCCAACGGTTCTTTCCGGAGCGAAAACGGAGCTATAACGAAGAAGTTAGGGCCAAAACAACTTTCGGTACAATCTCGGCTAAAGTGACCAGCGAAAGTGACACTTGTGTCACTCTCGCGTGTCACTCTCGCCGGTTTTGTACTGAGATCTATTTGAGCCCGGCGAAAGTGCCCAGCGAAAGTGACACTTGTGTCACTCTCGCACGTCACTTTAGCCGTCGGGTACCTGGAGCATAAATACGAGATTTTTAGCCTTCAAACTTCATTTCTTCATATCTCTCTCATTTCAACTCCGATTTTGGTCATTCAAGTTGCTATGGTTCCGATTTTGAGATCTCTTCAAGGATATAGAAAGAGTTTTGAAGTTCATAGGAATATTCAAGGGTGTTTGGTGGTGGTAAGTCTCTCAAATCTCTTCCCTTTCTCTCCTAAATCGTTTTTCCTTCCTTCCTCACAAACCCTAACCGATTTTGGGGTTTTTCTTGGAGATTAATGTGTTTCTTATCCACTTTATGCTAGTGGTTTCATTTATTGATTCAAGAGCAAGTTTCATCCACAACACTAGAGATTTTTGGGGTTTTCTAGGTTTTCATCAAAACCTAAGTGGTGAGTTCATCCTTCTAGCTTCTATACTTTCATATGAGTTATAAATGTTCCATTGATGATATTCTAGTGTTTTGTTTCTTCAAATTCGGTTTGGATGATTATGGAGAAGTTAGGTTAATATTGGGGTTTTGGTTAAAATGGAGATTTTGATATAAGATGTTGGGGGAAGTGGTTCTAAGTGTTTGGGGATAAATATTTATGGTTGGAAATTGTGGATTTAGGTTTTTGGAAGATTTGAACTTGAAGATTCGGACTTCTTCAAAGGAGCATACGTTTGGGAAAAAACTAGATTTAGCCTAATCTAGCAAGGTGAGTTCAAGTTGCTTTGTGAAAACTTTGTACATGCCAAAATGTTTCTTTTAAAGTATTTGTGTGCTTTATATGAAATTATCACTTGTTGAGTTAATTAGTGGGTTTTGATTAATCAAAGTGTTGAACTTTACAAATCTTGCAAAAACACCCACATTTGGGGATTTTGAGTGATTGATGAATAAATCACGAGTGAAGGAGGTTTTGTTAATTTATTGCATAAGTGAAGGTTATTTGGTCAAAATACACTTTTAGTGTTTTGTGATTATGTGATAACTAGGATGTGGCACATTTTAAAGTGTGAACGTGTGAGTTGAGGATTTTGGTCAATCCGACCATGTGAATGTTTTAAGAGTTGTAAACCTTTATTTTGTTGCCGATGGCCTATTGAGGAATTAAAAGATAAAGATTTTTGGTAACGATGCATTTGGGTTTACGTAACCGTGTGAGTGACACGTATTTAACCAAACATTTATTTTGGCCTTAAAGGCTTGATTTATACTCAAATGAGTCTTTTGAGTGTTTGCCGGTTTTAGTGACTCGAGATGGAGTCTTGGATGTGCTATATGCTTAATTGCATTTTATTCGAATACGTGTCGGTTTAAGTGTTGGTCTTATGTGTGAAGACCGTTTGATGATTTATTATTAGTACCTTTGGGACTAATGAACCATAGTGAGTTATATGCATTGTCGAGTTATAAAAGAGTTGCATATACGTGTACATATAGATGCATATATGATTTGACTTCATTGGGAACGTGGCAATGAAGGGGTTGTGAGATTATCATGCCTTGGAGCGTGTGTTTGCATGTTGTGGGTTAGATGCATTTCATTTGCATAAATCGATGTTGATAAATGATCATTAGATCTTTTGAGCAGAGGGCTCGGTTTTGGACTCTATTGAGTCTTGAGGGCATTCGCCCGATTTTTATAAGCTCGACGTGGGCTTGGGGTTTGAATTGCATGGGTTGCATTACATTTGTTGTTTACATGAGTTGAATGCATTGGTTATTCTTTTGGGATCATGTATATATATATTACGTCGAGTAAGCTTGTTTTGGATGGTGGGTTTCCAAGGTAAAGACCTAGTATGGTTGAACTTGGTAGTTTTAAATGGACTAAAGACCTAGTATGGTTGATGTCTAAGATGGGCTAAAGACCTAGTATGGTTGATGCCGAAGATTGACTAAAGACCTAGTATGGTTGATGTCAAAGATGGGCTAAAGATCTAGTATGATTGATGCCGGAAATGGACTAAAGACCTAGTATGGTTGATGTCTAAGACGGGCTAAAGACCTAGTATGGTTGATGCCGATGATTGACTAAAGACCTAGTATGGTTGATGTCATCTGCTTTCCACATCCAAGAAGCTTACTTACGTTTATTAATTGTGGTTTAATTTATGTGTTGGCCACATTCGATGAGATTGGGTCTCCCCCGTCACCGAAGGGTATTGATTTTGGTATTTTATTATTCACATTGTTGAGGTTATATTATATGCATATAGATTGTTTTCCATGATTGATGGATGGATTTATGTTACATCCTTATTGGATGTTTGAACTATTGGAGTTTTATTCGCAGTGACGATTACTTGAGAAATTATTATTTAATTAACTCTTGAGATGAGTTTTGGATTTGAATCCTTTGCAGAGAAACGATTTTCATTGGAAGCTTTCCTCACAGGGATTGTGTGTGTTTGGAAAACGTGTTGTCGATGTCTTTTATACAAACCCGTTTTGAAAATCATTTATTAAGTTGAATCTTTTGGTTTATCAAATGATTTGCTCGTGATGTAAACTCTTAAACTCACTAGGCGTTAGCCTAACCTTTTTATTTGTCGGCATGTGCAACAGGTTCAGGTTGGGAATAGCGTTAGCTACACTGTGAAGTGATGAGTGCTAGTAGAGTGCACGAGAAGTGAGATGCTTAGCGAAGTCTTTCGCACTTATTTGGGATTAGCAACTTGCAATTGGATTAAGTAACACCCGCCTTGAGTTATTAGTTGTGAAGTTTGTAATGTTTAAACTTTGAGGTATTTTCAAGGATGTTTTGTAGAAATGTTTTATCATCTCTTAGTTGGATTTATCGAAATTACCGTTAGTTGCTCGTTCCAATTTTGAGGGTGTTACAAGTTGGTATCAGAGCATAAGTTTGATCGAATTAGGTGTTGATTGTTGAATACCTAGACTCAAATTAGCGTTGTTTTAAGTAAAGGAGAGCGAGATTGCACCATTAGACACTCTAAGATAGGATATTCGGAAGTTGTTGGGATCACTAGAAACGAGGAGTCACGTCAAGAGTAGCAAGGATGATCATGTACGGTACGTTCATAATTGCACCTGGCCAGTGTTATGGTGAACCTACCGGTTACATGAGAGTACTCGAACAACTCTAGCGTGATGACCGTTGGGGTAGTGAAGGAGTTCTAAGCAAATAGTCGTTAGAAGAGGTTGACGACTTTAGCATTTGCCATTTGGAGTGGCGGTAAGCATGATTGATTGTATTAAGTAGATCGTTCTGGTCAGACTTGATAGTTGGATTGGAGACGTAGGCTTATTGAAGTGACTTGATTCGAGGAGAAATGTGGGGTTAGTCGATGTGACCTTCCCCTTTGCGTTAAGATGCGTGAGTATCCGGATGACAATAGTGTGATCGGAGAAATTGGAGGAATGTGACTTAGACGTTGAGGTGCCGACAAAATGCATGCACGAAATTTATTTTGCTTTTAAAATAAATTGCATCGATTATTTCTTATGTTTCGAATCGTCGGATGGACGGTACTGCTAAATCTGGGAAAAAGTTTGACATACGCAAGATTTTTCAACTATGATTTTGGAGCATGCATGAAATTATTTTACGACCGGCGGTTGTGAACCTGGTTGGGATTTATTTTATTCCTTGTAGTCGTCCACTACTACTTTCGAATGTTGTGATGTCCATGTTTTAATGTCGTTTATGATTTTGGATAAGTAGCCGCGACTTGCGACCTTAACATTGGATCTCCTCCACATGTGTTAAGGCTTGGACGGAGAGTTACATTCCCCTTTTTTAGTATTGATCTTTAATGGGAATTTCGATTTTGCGAGTCTTGACAAAAGAGTGTCGTTTTACTTTTGTGTTGTAACAAAAAGGGAGGTTTTATGATTTGTATGATTCGATCATAACATGGTTTTATGCGAGTTGTCTATTGAAAACGAAGACTTTGACACCATTTAATTGGTTTGATGTGGTTGAGTTCCATTGAGTTTTATGGAATCTTTGTGAAGTATGACCGAGTTTTGTTTTACGATGTTTTGCGGTGCATGGGTGACACTTTATTGCGTGGATAACTTAAATGCTTGTGTGCGTTAATACATGGGTTTGAGTGAGTATTGCGCCTCGTGCGAATTTTGTTAAAAAAATGCGTTTATGTCGTATTGCACCAAAAAGAGTAGTTTTGGAGTTTTAATGCCATGTAGCTTCTCTTTTGAGGATTGTGGTAGCATATTTGTTGCAACTTGCTAGATGTGCAAATTAATTTATACGTGGCGTGAGTAAAGCATATAAGAGCATCATGATAGTACATCTCTAATGTTCTATTTTATGCACTCTCATTTGTTGACATTGTTGGTATTCTTTCTCGCACATGCACTATATTGATTGATTGACAGGAGTAGTTTTGTAGCCACTATATTAAGGCGTTAGTGTGCATCGCTTGTGTGGTTTGAGGTTTAAAGTTGACTTGAATTATTTGGTGTGTCAATCAAATTATGTGTACGTATGGTTTTCTGAAATTTTGAGAAAAACAAATTGAGGTGTGTGAGCCCGGTCAAAAGATTTTATTTACTTGTCGTTATACGACTGAATGAGAGGTTTTGGAATTTGATTCAATGAACTTCTACTTTGAAAAATTAGTATTAACTACCCGATATGTGCTATACCATTTCAGAATGACTACTAAGAAAGTGCGGCAGATTGGCATGCAAAATTTTGATTTGAGATTTCTTTTCGATGTTTAAACTGATATTTCCAAATGATGAAAATGTCTTGTTACTTGATTTAAAAAACTGGGAGATGGCCCAGATCATGACGTGTTTTAACCAAGGTGTGTAGATGATTTGCTTCGTTTCTCTGTGAACAAACTGTCATATGCAAAGTTGTTAATGAATTGCGGTTCATGTAGTTTTATAGTTAAAAAGAGAATTTTGGAAATCGATGTCGTGTAAATCTTTTTGAAGTTCGTATAAACAGGCTGCTAGAGACTGTTTAAAATGTCGGAGTTTACTTTGCGCGTGAGGCATAAGTAAATTCGTGATGGGACCCTGGTGGTTCGTTTTAAAGGTTGTTGAGTACGTTTTTACGTTTCGGTAGTAAACTAATTTGTGATGAAAAGGTTTCAAAAATTATTTTTCATACGTGGGACGAGTGTGTCCATGTTTGTGCATCCACTAGCTGAGTAGTGGTAAGTTTTTGTACGTATATGATGTTAGTATAAAAACTTTTGTGTTGAAAAATCTAGCGAAAACATTATTGGCATATTTATTGAGTCTGTCACTTGAAAACCTTGAACTCTTTAGGCTTGGTGAGGTTGAGCAACCCCAGTTAGGGGTGAGGGCGTGTAGAACCTTTCGATGAAAGATCGGGTTTCTAACGCATGTGATTGTCGTGAGCCGTATGACGTTGTTTGCGGGGATGAATCATTTCGTATGAACAACAAAAAGGTGGGACTTGCGGTGTCCCTTATTAGTGTTTTGGTAACCGTTCACTTCGGAAACCTTGTCTTGGGTTGTCTGTATTGCGTGAAGTTCGTGTAGGACCCTTTATACTGTGGGGATGAACATGGATTGGTGGGACTATTTGAGGAATGAAACTCGTGTGTGGAACTATGTGATGAGTCGAGTTTTGGTGGTGTGACTAGGTGTCAACTTTTGGAGTTTGAGGCCAAGGACCACTATTGTGATTGGACAGTGTAGTCTAATTTTGATAAATGGTGGTATCGGTTATGATGAACTTAAGTTCGATTGTGACGAACGGTTTAGCGGGATGACTCTCTGCTTGTGGTAAAAGAAGTTGTCGACTAGATGATCGGAGTTAGACGTGTTTTGGGAATGGTGTAACTGATAAGTCAGTGACGACCGTCAGTATTGGAGTCTAGTGGGACTCGTTAGAGGTAAGTGCCGGTTCGACAGTGAGAACCTTAGATTTGGAGGTTCGTTGATTTTAGATGTAATCAAGCCGTGGACTAATTGGTGAAATTAAGAGCGAGTGGACACGGATTGATTTAGAGTCGGGATTCATTGTCGAGATGTATGGAACATCTAAGGTTGGGAGACAACCGAAGTCGTCTAACTAGGAATTATTCCAGTTGTCGGAGTATTCTCCCGGACATAAGTACATTGTACGTGAAGGGACTTTGTTGATAAGCAATTGTTCGAGGATTTGTCTTTATAGACTGTGTGGAGGGAATTTAGGTCCCAGTTAGGAACTGATAAATTATAGTCGGCGTTGAGTCAGTTAGCCTTGGGTTGAAAAGGACGTAGATTTCGAGGACGAAATCATCCTAAGGTTGGGAGGATTGTAACACCCGTAATTTTCGGATAAGTACAATATCGAATCAGTGTGGAATCGATCTTTTAAGAAAATATGAAAAATAGTATTTTGTATTAAATCCTAGATTTTATGGTTATGTTGGATGGGGAATTCGAATACGAGTCCAACGGTTCTTTCCGGAGCGAAAACGGAGCTATAACGAAGAAGTTAGGGCCAAAACAACTTTCGGTACAATCTCGGCTAAAGTGACCAGCAAAAGTGACACTTGTGTCACTCTGGCTCGTCACTCTCGCCGGTTTTGTACCGAGAACTATTTGAGCCCGGCGAAAGTGCCCAGCGAAAGTGACACTTGTGTCACTCTCGCACGTCACTTTAGCCGTCGGGTACCTGGAGCATAAATACGAGATTTTTAGCCCTCAAACTTCATTTCTTCATATCTCTCTCATTTCAACTCCGATTTTGGTCATTCAAGTTGCTATGGTTCCGATTTTGAGATCTCTTCAAGGATCTAGAAAGAGTTTTTAAGTTCATAGGAAGATTCAAGGGTGTTTGGTGGTGGTAAGTCTCTCAAATCTCTTCCCTTTCTCTCCTAAATCGTTTTTCCTTCCTTCCTCACAAACCCTAACCGATTTTGGGATTTTTCTTGGAGATTAATGTGTTTCTTATCCACTTTATGCTAGTGGTTTCATTTATTGATGTAAGAGCAAGTTTCATCCACAACACTAGAGATTTTTGGGGTTTTCTAGGTTTTCATCAAAACCTAAGTGGTGAGTTCATCCTTATAGCTTCTATACCTTCATATGAGTTATAAATGTTCCATTGATGATCTCCTAGTGTTTTGTTTCTTCAAATTCAGTTTGGATGATTTTGGAGAAGTTAGGTTAATATTGGGGTTTTGGTCAAAATGGAGATTTTGATATAAGATGTTGGGGGAAGTGGTTCTAAGTGTTTGGGGATAAATATTTATGGTTGGAAATTGTGGATTTAGGTTTTTGGAAGATTTGAACTTGAAGATTCGGACTTCTTCAAAGGAGCATACGTTTGGGAAAAATATAGATTTAGCCTAATCTAGCAAGGTGAGTTCAAGTTGCTTTGTGAAAACTTTGTACATGCCAAAATGTTTCTTTTAAAGTATTTGTGTGCTTTATATGAAATTATCACTTGTTGAGTTAATTAGTGGGTTTTGATTAATCAAAGAGTTGAACTTTACAAATCTTGCAAAAACACCCACATTTGGGGATTTTGAGTGATTGATGAATAAATCACGAGTGAAGGAGGTTTTGTTAATTTATTGCATAAGTGAAGGTTATTTGGTCAAAATACACTTTTAGTGTTTTGTGATTATGTGATAACTAGGATGTGGCATATTTTAAAGTGTGAACGTGTGAGTTGAGGATTTTGGTCAATCCGACCATGTGAATGTTTTAAGAGTTGTAAACCTTTATTTTGGGGCCGATGGGCTATTGAGGAATTAAAAGATAAAGATTTTTGGTAACGATGCATTTGGGTTTACGTAACCGTGTGAGTGACACGTATTTAACCAAACATTTATTTTGGCCTTAAAGGCTTGATTTATACTCAAATGAGTATTTTGAGTGTTTGCCGGTTTTAGTGACTCGAGATGGAGTCTTGGATGTGCTATATGCTTAATTGCATTTTATTCGAATACGTGTCGGTTTAAGTGTTGGTCTTATGTGTGAAGACCGTTTGATGATTTATTCTTAGTACCTTTGGGACTAATGAACCATAGTGAGTTATATGCATTGTCGAGTTATAAAAGAGTTGCATATACGTGTACATATAGATGCATATATGATTTGACTTCATTGGGAACGTGGCAATGAAGGGGTTGTGAGATTATCATGCCTTGGAGTGTGTGTTTGCATGTTGTGGGTTAGATGCATTTCATTTGCATAAATCGATGTTGATAAATGATCATTAGATCTTTTGAGCAGAGGGCTCGGTTTTGGACTCTATTGAGTCTTGAGGGCATTCGCCCGATTTTTATAAGCTCGACGTGGGCTTGGGGTTTGAATTGCATGGGTTGCATTACATTTGTTGTTTACATGAGTTGAATGCATTGGTTATTCTTTTGGGATCATGTATATATATATTACGTCGAGTAAGCTTGTTTTGGATGGTGGGTTTCCAAGGTAAAGACCTAGTATGGTTGAACTTGGTAGTTTTAAATGGACTAAAGACCTAGTATGGTTGATGTCTAAGATGGGCTAAAGACCTAGTACGGTTGATGCCGAAGATTGACTAAAGACCTAGTATGGTTGATGTCAAAGTCGATGGAGTTTTGGTTGTAATTGTCGTACGGCGGTGTTGGCTGTAATTGTCGTACGGTGGATTAATTGATTAGTTGGCTTGCAACCAACTAATTTGGCCATTGAAGGATGAGTGGTACACGATGCACGAGTCTTGTTTGGTATATAAGTATTTGTGATATATATGTGTTTTTACAAAAAGGATTATTAAACTGACAGGGATTATCTCACTAGACCGTTTGGTCTAACCCTCATTTTGTTTTCAAAAATATGTATTCCAGGTTCAAGAAGGTATAAAGGAAAGGATAAAGTGTAGGATGCGGTTGATAGCTGACTGAGATTAGGAAATACTTATATTTTGTATTGTATAGTTTTGAGACTATGGGACCGTACGTGACTTATTATGTATTCTTTTATTATGAATGTAACGATGTTATGCAATATATGTTATTTGTTGTATATCTGGGAAACCGGGTCGTTACATCTATGGTAAGAAATCAGACTTTAACCACTACTGGGAAGTGGGTTTTCTTCCAGTTCGTAGATACCGGGTAAGTGTGTAGTTACCGGGTAAGTGTGTAGTTACCGGGTAAGTTCGTAGATACCGGGTAAGTTCGTAGTAACCGGGTAAGTTTGGAGTTACCGGGTAAGTTTGGAGTTACCGGGTAAGTTGGTTACCGTATGCGTAGTACCCGGTAAGGGGTGTTGTACCCGGAAAGTCCTTGCCCCCGGTAAGGGGTGTTGTACTCGGTAAGTCTCTACACCCGGTAAGTAGTATCCGATAATTATAGCTGATTGAGAAATGCCTAATCTTTTAGGTGCCAAGCTCAGTTAACTCGAGGGTAGATCGAGAGTGCGTTCAATACCATCACAAGGTGAGTTCCCTAAACCCTTTTACGACGTAAGATGTTAAATGTTTTTAACTGATGATGGTTCATTATGAGCATGAAATGATTACCAACTGATATGCATGTTTCCCATGAAAATTCATATTTTATTCAAAGGAATATTTAGTATGATGAAATGATTATTATGATTTATAAAGATTCCAAGTTGCATGATTTATGACAAGTTGTGTGTATGCTATGTGGAGTTGGTCTGCACCATGGGATCAGAGTGCCTCGGGATCCGATGATCCCTTTGACATGTATGATGAGCCGATAGGTTGGAATTTGTTTCCCTCCTACTCGGATATAGGGGAGTCTGCTTGGGCCCCGATATGAGGCGAGAGGGGAGTCTGCTTGGGCCCCAATCGCGATTAGTCTATGTGATCCTCAACACGATGCAGTACCATGTTTGATGCTTATGTGACGAATGACGATGAGTTTTATAAATGATCTTTAAACTGTTTATATATGTTGTTTTCGGAGGGAATTCACTAGACCTTTTGGTCTAACCATCGCTTTTCAAAAACTAAACCATTTTCAGGTAAGTGTAGCACTGGTTCTTCCGGTAAGAACTAGGAGATGACACTCGAAGGATTTGGAGCTTAGATCGACTCCAAGATGTTTTTGGCTGATATAGTATAGATAGAAGCTCTCGGATGTGGATTTGAAGTTCTGCTGGCCAATTTTGTCTAGTTTAGATTCATGAATGTTTAAAGACAAGTTTATTTATGTAATTCGAATACTTAATCTACTTATATTGCATGCTATGTTTTATGGGACGTTACAGTGTGGTTATGTGTGTGTGTGTGTGCGATTCTTGAGGAGGAAGAATTGCTTGTGAGAAGGAACCTTGAAGCTGTGAGGAGTAGCAACGTTGGATCAACATTCCTTGTAAGAATCACCTCTTCTATTCAATTCCTTCGATGATTGAGTAATTTTCTTGAGTTTTATCTAAAGATGATTGGAGGTTTCCATTCTTGGTGTGTTTTTGGGATTGAAACTCTTTGAAGTAGGGCATTGATTGATCATTTTAGTTTTTCCAATGGAATTTTGAGAAAAACACCATTGATGGTGATTTAATCGAGGTTTTTCCATTTCTAAGTATTGGTAGCTAAAAACCTTCATCAATGGATGGATTCTATTTGATTAAATGATATTTTGGTGTGTGCTTAATGATTGAATGGGCTTAGGGCATTAATACCCTAAATTTTGGGCTTACAATTGATTCAGGAAGATTTGGACAAGAAGGTTTTTGGGGGATTTGCTGAAATTTCTGGTGCAGGGCTGTGTGTGTGGAACAAGGACTTGCATGGGAAACTGCCCGACTTGAAGCCATAAGTTAAGCCGCGTAAGTCACTGTTTGATGATTTGCCGGTTTTGCTTCGTTTCTCGTTTGTAGTTAGGATTGAGGCATCGATTAGGAGATTGTCTAAGAGATTGTTATAGATGGTTTGGGGAGTATTTAGGTTTTTTAACACTATTCGTATGTCGTAGAATTTAGGTGTTCGGTTTAGAAACTCTTGCTTCAAGTTTGGGAATTAAGCTTGGACGACCCGTGAGTTTTCCTTACCTACCTTTATTTATAAACGTGCTTATTTATGCATGATGGTTATTGAAATGATTGTTTTACATTTTATATATATTGATTGATTATGAATGAATACTCAAAGTTTGCATTCATTGGCGTGGACATGAGATGGTTTGTTATTGGAGGTGTGACGTATTTGAAATGCATGAACTTGTTTCATGTCATTTGTCTAAGAGTAGGCTTGAGCCTGAATACGTTCTCACAGGTGTGTGTGACTTTAAGCGTGTGACATCTACATGTGTTTTGTGTGTACATGAAAGTTTTAAAGGTGTGATTTCTATATATACATATATGTAACTCATTATAAATGATATTTCAATTTGTGGTGTGATGTTGTTACTTGAGGGAACTCACTAGACCTCCGGTCTAACCCTCGCTTTTAGGGGGTGTTTGGGATTGCTTATTTAAAAAAACTTATGCTTATTTTTAAAAGTGCTTATCAACTTATGTGGTGACAAAATTGAGTTTTTTTAAATAGTGTTTGAATTAGCTTATGGTGGTACCAAAACGTGATAAGTGATAAAGAGTTTTTTAGTGTTTGGCAAATTTTGCTTATATGTGTTAAATGACATAAAAAACATAGATTATTCTATCACAAAAGAGGTGCCTTTCCCAGATTGTTCTAGTGTTCGATTTCTATACAGAAAAGGTTGTTCGATTTTGGTTATATAAAAAAAATCGTTTTTATGGGAACTGTGTATACAAGATAAAAATTGATTTTTTGTTCTATAAAAAAAAGCGAACACCCCTGACGAGGTAATAAGATCGAACACCAGCAAAACCTACAAAAGAATTCAACACAACAGCAAGACCAACAACATAAACCAAGTTCGAACAACAGCAAACAAGTAGGAAACAAAATCGAACAGCATGAAACAAGATCGAACACAACAACATACGATCAAGACGAGAGGACTGATGAATCGTACACAACATTCAAACACAGAGCATGAAGCAACATACCTGTGAGCAGAGATGAATCGAACGAGAGGAGACGAGCAGGTATGGAGGAGACGAGCAGGAGGAGACGAGAAAGAGAAAATGATGGTGATGAGAGGCGAGAGCAGTGAAGAAGAATGAGATATGTGCGTATCAGGGTTAAAGTTGGGGTAAAAATGTAATTTGGATAAATAAGTTGATAAGGAGTTTCAAATAAGTTAGGATGAAGTAACTTATCAAAAACAACTTATTTGCGGTGTGAAAAAGTCATAAGTAATTTTTTTTTCAATCCAAACACTATAAATAACTTATTTGCGGTGTGGAAAATTCATAAGTAATTTTTTTTTCAATCCAAACACTAGAAATAACTTATTTGCGGTGTGGAAAAGTCATAAGCAAATAAGTCAAAGAAAAAACAAGCAATCCCAAACACCCTCTTATGAAACGGAAACCTTTTTAGGTAAGTATGCCAGTGAGAGTTCTAGCAAGGGAAAGGGGAAGCTTTGAACTTGAATAGCGAAGTGGAAGTATGCCAGTGAGAGTTCTAGCAAGGGAAAGGGGAAGCTCTGAACTTGAATAGCGAAGTGGAAGTAACTTTTGTAGTTTAGTTGCTTAGATTTTCCAGATTTAGTTATGTCTTTATAATTCTCAGCTGTAGAGATGTTTACATGTAGTAACTTTTTAAAGTATAATTCATGATTTGACTTGTTGACTTGAGACCGTTTTAACATTATTTTTATATTATGTCTCGTTTAAGTTATGGGTTGTTACACTCCCCTTCGATAAGTTAAAAGTAAACCTTTACTCTTTATTATATACTAGAAGAGTTTTTATCATTTGAACCTCTTTAGGAATATCCCTGCATATATTAATTCTTGTAATGACAATGCTTGTAACAACTTTGCGTTTAATGATATGAATGAGTCCTGTTTGGGTGTTGGCAATGCCGAAGCCCGGTAATGGACTCGTTCCCTTTGTCTTAAAAAAAATTTAACATAATTTAATTCAATTTATTTATAATTAATTAAGTTATATATTAAACTTTGTAATGAATCATAATTTAATTCAAATAAAACATAAGTATTAAATAACATATATGTATATTTAACTAATTCTAATTTAATCCAACTAAAGTACGACTAACTAATAATAATTAAACTTTTTTAGTTATTTTATTCTCCTTATTTAATTGGTCCATTGTGTATTACTTATTGGGATCTTATCATATTAGTACTAATTATAGTTTATATGTGAATATCGGCATCTAACAATACATTACTGCTGTCCAAATCATAAAGTTGTAATTTCACCGGTCAACAAATTGGTGATCTATATACAATGTTCTAAAAAACTCGCCGTACAGCTGCCATGGCGCGCCATGGAATCAAGGCTTGTGTCTCACACCACGTTAAGTTTGTGGCACGTCATGGCCTAATGCGCAGTATTTACGTTTTTGATGTCTTATTTGCAAGTTTTTTTTTGATATAAAACCTAATTTAACTTGCTTACTATTAATTGACTTATTGAGTAACACTACAAAACATATGTTTTATATATAATATTATATATGAGTTATAGATTTGACGTCATAAGTCACGCCTTGAAAACGCCATGGCTCCTGAGGCTTGAGGCTTGGCCTCGCCGCCACGCCACGTCACACGTTATTTAGAACCTTGTCTATATATATAGTGCATGGAGATATCCTTTTGTCCTAAATACCTATATTAATGTGAACACCAGATATGATTTTGTAATTCCCGTTAAGTCCAATGTTTTGTTTTGTGATCTCTAAATCGATTGAATTTATAGTATATCCCGATTTGACATGTCATATATTCGAGCATGCAGGTACGTATTTCTTCAATCTCACTCCATTAAGTGGTCCAGAAACTACTATAGGACTCCTTTTAGAGGGCAAATCCTATATATCTAATAATCATCCAAGTCTTATATCATGGTATCATCACTCATCGCTTGACTATTATGTTACTCTATATGACGTAATTCGAGCTAGCATTCAAGTGTGCGACTTAGCCTCACGGGACTTCAATAATAAATATCAAGTCAACTGATGTTATATGACATATATCTCATTGCAAGACACACCCGATTCAAGAGATCCCCGTCTTCACTTGAACTTGATGTCAATGATGGTCTCGTCTTGAGCCAATAGTTCATAGTCATGAGCATGCAAATATAACTAAATCTGCTACTCCTTATTTAAAAGTTCCCATGCATGGTACGTGTTATTCATAAATCTCTTTTACAATATAAAAAAATACAAACTCTTTGAATCTCATCTTTTGCTAAGATTGTAAAAATCATAACTTTAACTTTGCAATTTAAATATTCCAAGAGTACTCAGTATTACTCCATTTCAAAACCAATTTAACTACTTTCTTTCTATCCACATTATAATATATTAATATTATAATGATAATAAAATTATTATTCCGGCGGATTTCCGACGGAAGAACACATTTCGGCAGTTTTCCGGCGGATACGGCCGTCGGAAACCAAAAATTTCAAAATTTTCAAAAAAGCGGTTTTTAAAAAAAATTAACATATTTCCGGCGGATGGATCCGCCGGAATTCCGCCGAAAAAAAGGGTTTTAAGCCTTAAGGTTGTTGTAAACGAAAGGGACAAGTCTGGTACTATAGGGGAATCCAACACCTTACATCTTCTCCAGCCGCAAACAAAAACCACAGAAGCCACAAACCCACCCTCGACACAGAAGCCAAATCCGGCAATTTCTCGCATCCAGCCAAAGACTCGCCGTCGCTGGCGCCTCCCTCGGCACACATCCGGCCAAAGACTCGCCGCCGGCGCATCCCTCTTCTTTTTCTTCTCCAACCGATTTCTACACATTTGGGTAAAAAAATTCTTTTCTTTGAAGAATGTGATGTATATATATATATATGTATATATATATTTTTGAAGATTGTAAATTTTTTGATGTATATATATGTGAATGTGATAAATTTTTGATGAATGTGATGTATATATATGTATATGTATATATATGTATATATTTTTGAAGATTGTAAATGATTTTGATGTACATATATGTTAATGTGATAATTTTTTGATGAATGTGATAATTTTTTGATGAATGTGATGTGTGTGTATATATATATATATGTTAATATGCTAAATTTTTTATGCGTGTATATATATATATGAAGATTGTAATTTTTTTGATGTGTGTATATATATATATATGTTAATATGATAAAGTTTTGATGAATGTGATGTATATATATGTGATGTTAATATATGTATATGTATGTGGAGAGTTCCGAATTTTTGTTATAGTTTTTGTAATCATGCAATTCGGTTTAAATTAACACGATAAAAGTAAAAAACAAGTATAAACAAATATTATATATCCACTTAAATAACATTTTGTTTAGTGACAATCATAATTATATGACACAATTGTATTGATTTTTTCTTGTTTAGTCAAACACTTGATTATAAAAAGAGAGGTTATGATTATTGATACATTTGTTACATGGCAAACTATATAAAATAATATATGTCTAACTTGTAAGTTTTGATATGTATGTCAATTTATATAGGTATGTGTTTGTAGCTATGTCGACTAATACGGATAGATGATGGATGTATAAACGAGTAAATGGGAGTGGTGAAATAAATCCTGTTTTCAGATGTGAAGTAGAACGATTTTTGGATTTTGCTTTTACGTATGAGCAATCAAATCTACCGAGGGGCACGGATGAGGGGGTAACATTATTTACAAGATGCCCTTGTAAGAAATGTAAACTTACTAAGTATAAAATTAGAGATGAGGTTCATTTAGACTTATTAAGAACATGATTCATGCTTTCTTATACTCACTGGTATGCACACGAAGAAATAGAACCCTTAGTTTAATAGGCAATAGTAGACGAAGATTATTCCGAGGTTGATGGTGTTCAACAAATGGTGATGGACCAAAATATTCCCGGTACATCAAGTACGTTGGAGGAGCAAGAACCGAATCTACATGCACGGCGTTTGTATGAGATGTTAGAAGCTTCGGACCAGCCGTTGTGGGAGGGATGCCAGAGATTTTCAAAGTTAGAGGCATCGTCAAGGTTTTGGAACTGGAAGGCAGATTGCAATGTACCAGAGACAACCTACTATCATAGCATTGCTATGGTAAAAGAAATGCTACCTGACGGTGAACAATTAGTTGGTATCTTTTACGAGATAAAGAAGATGTTGAAGCAACTTAGTCTGTCGAAAGAGAAGATCCATGCTTGCAAAAACCATTGCATGTTATTCTAAAAGGAATATGCCGATTATGACACTTGTCAAGTGTGCCGAGAGCCTCACTACAAGACAACTGGCCGAAACAATAAGGTGCCTCAGTTGGTGTTGACGTATTTACTTGTTACGGAAAGATTGTAACGAATGTATTTGTGTAAGAAAATAGCAAAAGAGATGACTTGGCACCATCAACATCAGACTGAACCGGGAAAGATGGTACATCCGAGTGATGGTGAGGCTTGGAAACACTTCGACAGGCTACATCCCGATTTTCCTGAAGAGATCGGGAATGTTCGTCTGGGCTTATGTACAGATGGTTTCAACCCCAATAACTCGAACTCAAATCCGTAGTCACTATGACACGTCTTTCTTACAAACTACAATCTACCGCCTTGGATGTGCATCAAGGAGTCCTACGTCCACCTTGCTTTGCTAATTCCCGGCAAGAAGAGTCCCAGACAGAACTTGGATGTATTTCTTCGGCCTTTGATCGATGAATTGAAGATGTTATTCTTGGACGGTGTCCATACTGTTAAACCAAGATCTAATCAAGATAGAGAAGATAGAGAATTTGTCATCCAATTACATCAAGAACATGTTACAAGATATGAGTTCAGCGCTGTTCTCTCTAAAGGTTCTCTCTTAACAGTTAGTGTAAGTGTTGCTATAACAAACACTAAACAAACCTATTTATACCTAGACACACAAGGTATAAACCACACAGTAACAACACAATAACATTGACTTTCTACATTAAACCTTGAAGACATATTAGCACTAACAATCTCCCCCTTGGATTCAAGGTTTAAACAAAATGAAAACAGCAGTCTTTGGCATTCTTGAATCTTCAAAACTTTAAGACTTCAGCTCTTTGATCTTTAAAATTGCTTGTCAAAGTCAACATGTCACACAATCTTCAAACAAGAATTTACGGACTATCTTTCTTCGAACAGGAGAATATGGATCTTCACACAAAGCATATTAATACACAAAAGCCCAAGTTCAAGAAAAAGAGATCACAAAATGATCAATCGATTTTTCTCAAACTCTTGAAGAATTCTCCCCTTATTCATTGACTTGAGAAATTCAAACTTCAGTATCGATATCTTCATAAAAGCACGAGTTCAAAAGAAAGAGATCACTAAATGATCAATCGATTTCTTATAAACTCTTGAAGAAGAAATCTCCCCCTATCCTTTCTTGAAACAAAGACTTCTTTCAACATTTCTCCCCTTTGACGTTAAAAAACAAATCTTTGACATGAAACGCTCTTTGACATGAAATTGATGTAGATATTTCTCCCCCTTTTTCGATGAAAATGAGCATCATGAGCATCGAAAATTCTTGTCAATTTCAGTCAAGTCCTTGTAAAACACAAACAATCTCCCCATTAACGAAAGATCTTGATCCCCCTAAAAATAAGAATTGTAGAGCAAATTGATTTTCTCCCCCTGAAAATTTGCATAAAATTTCATTAGCGCACATTTTAACAAATTTGTACAAGGAAAAAAAATTAATTCATTGAACTACATTTTATAACTACTACCAATTAATCATTTGAACACCAAACAAAAGAAATTCAACTTAATGAAATGTAACAGATATTTCCATCAAGTGAAATCAAATGCATGCGTTTGGATTAAAAAACAAGACATCATTGCATATCAAGTTACAAAAGTTCAGTTTCAACTCCTTTATAAAATCTATTTGGTGTGCTAGCATGCGAAATATGATTAGCAACAAGCATATGCAATTCTAAAACACATCAGAATACTCTGCTCTACTCACACTATTTGCCCAAAATCAAGATTTTCACAAATTTACAGGTTTATCGCGACTTTGTATTTTCCCCAAGTTTCACGAGATGTGTGCTCATTGGCATCTTTTGATTTTGTGCACATTGGTATCTTTTGATATTGTGCTCATTGGCATCTTTTACTTTTGTGCACATTGGCATCTTTTAATCAAAACGTTTAGTAAGAATAAGATACACCGTTAAACATGACTTTCTAACTGGTTCTATAGCAGGATTTGGGTCAGCGA
Organism: Saussurea involucrata; assembly: GCA_033807775.1. Lineage (NCBI taxonomy): Eukaryota > Viridiplantae > Streptophyta > Magnoliopsida > Asterales > Asteraceae > Saussurea > Saussurea involucrata. The sequence goes on along the minus strand of CM066313.1, from coordinate 54,568,658 downwards.
TCCCAGACCAGTTGGCCTTAGGTGCTAGGTGACGAGAACCCCTTAGAGCTTACTTTCCCAAACCAGAAAGGCCACATCGATATATCTTAAACCCATTTGTACCAGTAGAACATGGCTTTCTATCTGGTTCTATAGAAGGATTTGGGTCAGCCGATCCCAGACCAGTTGGCCTTAGGGACTAGGTGTCAAGCACCCCTTAGGACTTAATCTCCCAAACCAGATAGGCCACAGGCACAAACTTTCAAACTAAATGATTTGTATTTAAAACTTAGATCATCTCAATCACTTGGTTCTAAAACATAGTGCTTCTCCCATATTTTCGTTTCCATCCATCATTCTGACAAAAAGGCTTTTTGAGCATTATATTCTATATAAGTCTAGAATTACATAATTTTGAGCATTCAACATAATTTCATTCATGTTTTGCTGACCTTTCGATTTATTTCAGAAGTGAAAGATGAAACAAATTTAACTCGGATAATACAAAAACGCTTGTAAAATCACCCTTGACACACATTTCATTCATTGAATGAAAGTTGAAAAAAAAATCCATCTCATTGAATTAAATTTGTAAAGATTCAAATTTTCAAAGCAGTAGAGATAAAACATAATGCAATGTTACCTTTCACCACTTGTTCCTTGAAACAAAAAGATATGACAGTTAAGGATATCACCTGATAAGTGTGAGTTCTAAACTGATTTGTTTAGAAGTCTTAGTCTTTGAAGTACGGGTCCTGAACTGATTTGTTCAGAAGCCATTGTCGTTGAAGAACGGGTTTTGAACTGATATGTTCAAAAGCCAAAAAAACGTTGAAGTACGGGTTCTGAACTGATGTATTCAGAAACCAATAATCGGTGAAATGCAGGTTCTAAACTGATGTGTTTAGAAACCATCTCTTTACTCCCCTTAATGGCACAAATAATCTTCTTCCGAGAGTTCAACGCTTTGCTTCTAAAACTGCAAAAACAGATTAAATAGATTTTGGTACCCAACGTGTCTTGGGTCCTGGCTTGTTAAGCGGAGCTCTATAGGAAGGAAAATGATAAGTACCATACCAATATTGAATGCTATCATTTTTAACAAAATCGTTAGTACCACAATAAGAACAACAAAAATTCTTTTGTGCAAACCCGATTAAATTATTTGCGGAATATATTGAATCAGGTTTAGCAAAAGATTTACCTTTCAGGTTAGTATTCTTTTTGTTAACAGACGGTTTTGTTACATCTTTTTCAGGAGTCGTACCTTTTACTCTCCATTGCATGTTGACTTTCTTGTATAAAGGAAGATCAACATATTTATACTTGGAAGAATTATCTACTGAGTGATCATAGAAAAGATTAGACGGTCGAATCGGACTTTCTGAATAGCTTTTGGATTTGTTGAGTGACTTCACTTTGTTTGATAAGTCATTCCGTTCCTTGGTCACGAAATCAAGCTTCTTCTGAATGTCACAATTAACCCTCTTCTCTTTCATGATATCAGTTGATAACAAGGCCAAATTCTTTGTGAGCTTACGAATTTCCCGCTGAAATATCTTTCGTTCTCTAGAAAATCCTTCTTTAACGCTCCTAGCCTGAAAGTCAGCTTTCTTCATATTTTCTAGCTCATGACTTTCCTTATCTAGCTCTTGTCTTTCCTGTAATAACCAGGTATTTTAATTATTATTGACCAGTATTTTAGTATTTTAGAATTCGGAAGTTTATTTATATAAGTTTTATTTTAGTTATTTATGGGAAAATAAGTTAAGGGTTAGTCTTGGATATTATAAGGAAGTTAGAGGGTTATTTTGGTCATCTTCTTTTTAAAAGAAAAAGAAATAGGGGAGTGGTTGGGGAAGGGTATGGAGGTGTACCCTCCATACCATCCTTCTTTGGATACTTAGGAGGAGTACCTCTTTTCTTATTTATTTTTGAAAGGAAGCAAGTGTTAGAGTGTGTGTGTGTGTGTCTTTGATGGAAAGAGAGAAAGAGAGAGATCGAGAGAAAGATTGAAGGAAAGAAGAAGGAAAAAGCTTTAGGAATTTGTTGCTGAAATTCAAGGTAAACAATCCCTACATTGTTGTGTTCTAATTACTTAAAAGTGTCCTTGAAATGCTAGTTGAATTTTGGTGGGTTTTTGGTTAAAATGGATGTTTTGGGAATTCTAAGTTTAAGGATAGGTTATGTATATGATCTTGAACATATCTGCACTTTTATAGTATCATACATAGAGTAAAACTGCAAAATCTTGGTTTTAGAATGAGTAGTGGGCTGAGATTCATCGAAGTCGCAGTGGTCTGAGATTCATCGAAGTCGCAATGAACGACTGCGACATTCATCGGAGTCGCAATAGTTGGTTGCGACTCGGGTATGAAGTCGCAGTGGTCGTTTGCGACTTGGGTTGAAATCGCAGTAGTTGATTGCGACTCGGGTTTGGGATCGCAATAGTGAATTGCGACTTGGAGTGGAATCGCAGTAGTGGGTTGCGATTCCAGGGTGGAATCGCAATAGAGGGTTGCGATTTGGGTACTGTTCATAGCGATTTTTAGTGGGTTGCGATTTCAGATGTGAATTTTGTAAGTTTAGTTTTTAAAAGAGATATGTGGTATTTTATATGATTTCAGATTCTGTGAAGGGTGGAAATACGTGATACTAACTTGGGAAAGCTTTGTGATATACGTTTCAGGTGAGTTTTTCTTTAAAATACTTTCCAACTGGGATACATATATATATGTGATATATAGATGAGATGGATATGTTCGGATTGAGAATTTTTACATGATGTGATTATGTGTTCATATTGAGATGTATACATGTTTGGAATGGGATAACGTTTTTATAAAAATATGTGATGTCTTTATACATGGTTGAAATGTCATGAAAGGTTTTATAAAATGACAATATGATATATTAGTACATTTATATATTGTATTTATGTGAGTATTCTACGAGAATACTTGGCCGGGATCCGAGGGGCGGACCGGTGAGTGTCGGGTTCCGGTGGGCGGACCGGTGGGTTTACCGTAGTTGTTGTACGGCAGAGTAAATTAACTAGTTGGCTTGCAACCACTAGTATGGCCATTTGGGGAGGGATAAGGCAGAATGACTTGATCATTTGTGGAGGAACAGGGTGGAATGAGTTTGATTACGATACTCTAGTCTTGGTTGGTATTTACTTACGTGTAAAATATATGTGTGTGTTTGTATAAAGAAGTTTTATATAAATGGATTTTTTTTGACAAGTTTCAATTGACAGGGATTTTCTCACTAGACCTGTAGGTCTAACCCTCATTTTCTGTTTTAAAATATGTATTCCAGGTTAAGGATCGTCATTTAGTAAAAAGGGAAGAATTAAAGTTTGAGACGCAGTTGATAGCTGACGAGGATTAGGAACTGGAAATGTTATTTTTGTATAGTTTCGAGACTGCTGGACCGTACGTGATTTATTTGTATTTCTTTTTATGAATATAACGATGTGATACAATATATGTTATTTGAAGCATGTTGGGAAAACGGGGTTTTACAGATGGTACCAGAGCCTTAGTTTAAGGGATTTAGGTATTAGTATCTGTACCTAGACTTAAACTGCATGTGAAGTAGGATGTCCCTATTATTGTAGAACCTTGGGATATTAAATATAACACGGTATAAGGAATATCATGAAAGGTAAATTCGAGTTACACCTGGCCAGTGTAATTGTGAGCTTACAGTTACATGATTGGACCGGAATACCTTATTATATGGGGTATGTGCTTATGTGTATATTAACCTAGTTGAAATCTACCGAGTGACAAGTCGGTCTCGACATGGATAGAGACGAAGACAGGTATATTAATACAAACTCTACACGTGCTAAAGTGCTATTTGACTTCGGTGCGAACCGATTAATTGTGTTTTCAATCTTTTGTTGACTTAATTGCATTAGGAAAGGAATTTGATAAATGTGTTGGTATTATAGATAAGAGTGGAGTGCCTATTAAGTTATTTTGAAAACTTGTTGGAATTTGAGGTAGTAGCAAGTATAGGATGGTGTTTGGAACTTGATTTTGTTAAACCTGTCAATTAAGTAATGATTTGTCGATTATGTAAAGTGAAGTGAATGATGATGAATTTCCTTTGCGGAACAAACTTAAGTGAATTGTACTGCTCGTGATGATCTTGGGTGTTTAAATAGTTGATTATATTAATGATGGATGGTAGCGAGACCGTTTGTTTAGACTTAGTATAGTAAATATATTGTGGTGTAGGAGTCTGATCTTGTTAAAACCTTTGATTAAGAAATGATAAGTGATCCTTGGTATTTCGGTATGAGAAAATAAAGTTGATTTATTGGAGTAAGTGGTTATGATGAAAGAAGAGATTGTTCGGTGATTGACTTAAAGTTTTCGTTTGTTAACAAATTTTATATTAAGGATATATGAGTTACTTTTGATAAGACTTAGTAAGAGTGTAGGTTTGGAAGCATTTGGTGTGAAAAGAGATTAGTTCTAATTTAATAAGAGTGTAACAAATATTTCGGATGATATCGAAATTAGCATGGTTATTCATTAGGATATAGCATGATAAATTTAAGTGAGGAATCAAGGATAATTGAAACTAGAAAGTAAATAGTGTTTTGGGAATGATTAGTAAGGAAAAGCTTTTAGTAATCAAAAGTGATAACCGTTGTCATATGTGTTTGAATTTGGAAGATTGTTCAAAGTGGTAAATTAAATTTATATTTTAGGGGCGAAAGTGGTTAGTAGTTTAATTTGGGATGTTTTATCTAACGCTTGCAATTGTTAGAAATTTTCAAATTGAATGTGCATGTTAGAATTTTGAAAAGATTTTGTGGAAGTATAGAATGTGACATTGTGTATAAATCAGTTTTCAAACACTAAAGTTATGTCTCCAAATGTTAAAGTTTATGTTATGGATAAAAATTTCAATTGTGATAGATGATTCGTGATATACAAAAATTTTATTTATATATATATATATATATATAACTTTGTGATGAAAGAGGCACGGGGAAATGTTGTACGTGAAAAGAGACACAATGACGTATATTTGTGCTAATTGGGGCACGAGGTGAAATAAAGAGGTACGGATTTTATTAACAAAGATGTTTTTATGGTTGTTATATTTTGGGGATGGGTGTACAGTGTGGTTTCAAATCGTTTGTTATCATTTTGAAAGAATATGTATTGATTTTCGAAAATTGAGGAAGTGTGTGGGTGTTTCGAACAATGAGTGAGATTTCAAATTAACTCGGTTAAAAAAAATTTTTCTCTTCGATTTGAACTATGGTGAAATTATTGGGAAAATATAGCGATGGTTGAAATTGAGCGTGTACGATCTGTATGGAGATGAAAGAAAGCTAGCTCGTAGGATCGGTCTAGAGTGAGCACCTCCTAATGAGCTATCCTTGGGAAATTGTGTTTTATGTTGAAAGGAGAGTAGAAGAAAATAGTCGAATGAATTAATCGGGGTGAAGGATCGTTGGTTAGAACGTGGTATTAATACGAGAGAGATGTGGTGGTGAGTATGGAAATCAATTGTAGTCTAATGTTCATAATCAGTATAATTAATGCAATAAAGTGTTGTCTGTTTTAGATGTATTTGTGGAATAGGGATGTGACTGTAGGGTTGGTGATAACCTATGGAGAAAAGTTCGACTGCGGATTAAGGTGATACTCCAAGTTGATTTTGTAATCTTTTGGGGAGAAGAGTGTCGTTATTTTTTTGGAGTGTTGGATTGTTGGGACATTTTAGAAACTGTGATCGAAGGCGTGGTGTGTACAGTCAGCCGATGTCAAGGAAAAGAGTAGAGTACTTGGTGTAATTGATTGCTTACTAGAACATAAGAGTATGTAGGCTAGATTGCCTGGTGCTTATCACTTGCAGTATGACTATTACTTGCTAGTAGGAATTTATGCTAGTCCTGATAGGTTGTTAAGTGAATGCTTTACAAGTGGTACTGTGGAAACTAAATAGCCTTAGAATGTTTGATTTAGTTCTATGGCGCAGCTCTTGTTTGAGTCTAACCGTTGTGGGATAGAATCCTTATTTCGAATGTCTATCTGATTTCACACTGTATGCGTTTGTGCATTCGCGAGGCGACTCGTCGTGACTAGTGGGGATTCCGTCATAGCAGGGATAGTAGGTTGAGGTGAACCTGGAGTCTAGAGGTGTGAATGATATTGGTATGATCGATCTAGAATATTATACCTTGTTCGTATTTTGTGGGTTTTCTTCTTGGTGTAAGAGTTGTTGTAGTTAGGAGGGTATTAAATTTTTGGTATGTGCCTTGGTACCGAAGGGTTTCGCATAGTGAGAGTTCATTCGGCCTTTCCTGTGTCGAGCCTGCGGAAGGGCTTAGCCGAAACGAGTAAGGTTGTACCGTTAGAAAACACCGGAATGGATCAGAGAAATTAAGTTGTAAAGATTTTATGGTCATGTGATGAACTTAGTGGTGTGGTTCGTAGTAGATTTATTATATCTTTGGTTGGAAATTGTTGTGGTTAAGCAAGGCAAGATTAATGTTGATAAAACTTTCTTATGGAGTTGTTTAAGTTAAAGAGATGTTTTTTTTTACTTAGTGCTGGACTTTGCATGATTGAGCCGTTAATAAGTTATATTATTAGTGACATGAAATTTTAACGGAGTTGTGATGAATTCTTTCGGCTTAATTTTATAGTGAAATTATATGATGTTTTGAGTATTTGTGTTAGTGGGGTAAGGTGAGACCGGTATTGATAAATTTCAATTGCGGAGTGGTTAAAGTGAAACCAATGTCTAAAGAGCTGTGAAAGTATTTTAGTGCTAAATTGGAAATGTAAGGACTTGATATGATAGCGAGTTTGTTATTTATTAAGAAATGAATTGGTATTGATATTTGGATAAAAGACGGTATGAGTTTTGATGATGAGGTTATTAAGATAATTGAAGTGATTAAGGTTGTGCTTTGTTGATATTCGAGAAATTAAGTTGCTTTGTAGACCTTATTTTATTTTGATAAATGATTTGGTGTCCAGTGCAATTAAGCATTGATGTGAGATCATTTCGGTCATGCTATGCTAGTTTAAGAAATGGAAATAGTAGGATGAAGTTTACGGGTTTGATAAAAATTAAGAAATTTCCGTGATATAAAGTGATTGTGATTATGTTATGAGTATAAGTGAATTTCGAGTTAATTTGGACTTTCGTGAGATTTGAGTATTGAGTGTTTATCGTTATTTTAAGGGGGCGGATTTCTTGTGAGAAATTAAAACTCTTGATGTTTTAGGTTGAAGTATTGAAGCAAGAGCAAATGGTAAACTAGAAACAGTAAAGCGGGTGGTCTAGTAAAAGTCCTTTGAGGGTTCCGTAAACACTTTGATGTGTTCATGGATTTTGATATCAATTCGGTGGTAGTTACCCTAGTTCGTTGCTTGTATGAATTCCGGGACGAAATTCTTTTAAGGGGGAGATGTTGTAATAACCAGGTATTTTAATTATTATTGACCAGTATTTTAGTATTTTAGAATTCGGAAGTTTATTTATATAAGTTTTATTTTAGTTATTTATGGGAAAATAAGTTAAGGGTTAGTCTTGGATATTATAAGGAAGTTAGAGGGTTATTTTGGTCATCTTCTTTTTAAAAGAAAAAGAAATAGGGGAGTGGTTGGGGAAGGGTATGGAGGTGTACCCTCCATACCATCCTTCTTTGGATACTTAGGAGGAGTACCTCTTTTCTTATTTATTTTTGAAAGGAAGCAAGTGTTAGAGTGTGTGTGTGTGTGTGTCTTTGATGGAAAGAGAGAAAGAGAGAGATCGAGAGAAAGATTGAAGGAAAGAAGAAGGAAAAAGCTTTAGGAATTTGTTGCTGAAATTCAAGGTAAACAATCCCTACATTGTTGTGTTCTAATTACTTAAAAGTGTCCTTGAAATGCTAGTTGAATTTTGGTGGGTTTTTGGTTAAAATGGATGTTTTGGGAATTCTAAGTTTAAGGATAGGTTATGTATATGATCTTGAACATATCTGCACTTTTATAGTATCATACATAGAGTAAAACTGCAAAATCTTGGTTTTAGAATGAGTAGTGGGCTGAGATTCATCGAAGTCGCAGTGGTCTGAGATTCATCGAAGTCGCAATGAACGACTGCGACATTCATCGGAGTCGCAATAGTTGGTTGCGACTCGGGTATGAAGTCGCAGTGGTCGTTTGCGACTTGGGTTGAAATCGCAGTAGTTGATTGCGACTCGGGTTTGGGATCGCAATAGTGAATTGCGACTTGGAGTGGAATCGCAGTAGTGGGTTGCGATTCCAGGGTGGAATCGCAATAGAGGGTTGCGATTTGGGTACTGTTCATAGCGATTTTTAGTGGGTTGCGATTTCAGATGTGAATTTTGTAAGTTTAGTTTTTAAAAGAGATATGTGGTATTTTATATGATTTCAGATTCTGTGAAGGGTGGAAATACGTGATACTAACTTGGGAAAGCTTTGTGATATACGTTTCAGGTGAGTTTTTCTTTAAAATACTTTCCAACTGGGATACATATATATATGTGATATATAGATGAGATGGATATGTTCGGATTGAGAATTTTTACATGATGTGATTATGTGTTCATATTGAGATGTATACATGTTTGGAATGGGATAACGTTTTTATAAAAATATGTGATGTCTTTATACATGGTTGAAATGTCATGAAAGGTTTTATAAAATGACAATATGATATATTAGTACATTTATATATTGTATTTATGTGAGTATTCTACGAGAATACTTGGCCGGGATCCGAGGGGCGGACCGGTGAGTGTCGGGTTCCGGTGGGCGGACCGGTGGGTTTACCGTAGTTGTTGTACGGCAGAGTAAATTAACTAGTTGGCTTGCAACCACTAGTATGGCCATTTGGGGAGGGATAAGGCAGAATGACTTGATCATTTGTGGAGGAACAGGGTGGAATGAGTTTGATTACGATACTCTAGTCTTGGTTGGTATTTACTTACGTGTAAAATATATGTGTGTGTTTGTATAAAGAAGTTTTATATAAATGGATTTTTTTTGACAAGTTTCAATTGACAGGGATTTTCTCACTAGACCTGTAGGTCTAACCCTCATTTTCTGTTTTAAAATATGTATTCCAGGTTAAGGATCGTCATTTAGTAAAAAGGGAAGAATTAAAGTTTGAGACGCAGTTGATAGCTGACGAGGATTAGGAACTGGAAATGTTATTTTTGTATAGTTTCGAGACTGCTGGACCGTACGTGATTTATTTGTATTTCTTTTTATGAATATAACGATGTGATACAATATATGTTATTTGAAGCATGTTGGGAAAACGGGGTTTTACATTTCCTTTTCTAAATCCTTTTGAAGATCAGAAATTTTCTTTGACAGTTTCGCATTCTTCGCTTCAAAGCTTTTCCTTTCCTTTTCATACTCGACCCTTTCCTTCTCCAATTTTTCTTTTTCCAGAAATAAAACTTTCTCAAAATCTGCATTTTGTTTAGAAAGTTTTCTGCATTTGAGTTCAAGATCTTTCTTTACTTCATCTTCTTTTTTCTCATTCCTCTCATTCTTTTCAATTTCAGAAACTTTCTGAGAAAGAGACAAAATTTGCTTTTCATAGCACATTTTGTCATTTGTACGATTCGCTCTTTCCTCTTTTAGCAACTTTTCCGAGTCAGAAAGTCTCTTTGTAAGCTCTATAACCTTTTCCTTAAGTTCTTCAATTTCAGCATTTGATGATTTCTGTTCCGTATCCTCTTTTTCAGCTTTCTTTTCTTCTTCCTTTCTCTTAAAAGCAACTTCAGATCCAAGCATTTGCTTTGTTAACTCGTTCCACATAAGCATTGGATTGTTTTTGAAACATTCAACGCGTTTGAAGATGTGTTGCGGAAGTTTGTAAAGTGCGAAGATCAAGTTGGATGAAGCTTCCTTGTCGGCTTTCATTCTGTTAATCTCTTCTTCTGTATAATCTTTGCCAGTTCTGATCATTGGGCCTTCAGTGAAAGATTTTATCATGTTTTCACCATTTTCTCTACTTTCAATAAAATCAATGAACGAAACTCTCCATAGTTCAAAATCAGATTCTTTGAACAGCACTGGAAGCCGCTTCATGTTTGAAGAATTAATCTGAAAAATTCAAACAATTTCTAAGTCAGAAATGCGCAAGTCAAAGAGGCGCAAAGTTCACTTAGAAAAAAAAATTGAAACTCTAAAACTTTTCTAAAAATAGAGCAATTCGGTAGGAAGCAAGCAAGCAAGTAGCATAAACTAATTAAGCAAGCAAGCAAGTAGCTAAAACTAATTAAGCAAGCAAACAAGTAGGTGAAATTAATTCAAGCAAGCAAGCATGTAGGTGAAATTAATTATGAGAATCTCGTAAGAAGCAAGCATGCATGTAGGTGAAATTAATTCTAAGTGAGAATCTCACAAGAAGCAAGCATTAATTCTAAGTGAGAATCTCACAAGAAGCAAGCATGTAGGTGGAAAAATGTTAAGTCAGAAACCCGCAAGAAGCAAGCAAGCATGTAGGTTGATATTAAATGATGCGCAATTCATGAATTAAGCAGGCACTCATGTAGGTTGCGCAATTCTCATTTAGCAGCTTGCGCATTTCTCATTTAGGTGCTTGCGCAATTCTCATCAATGGGTTGCGCAATTCTGAGAAAAGTAGTCTCCCTTTAATTGTTGTTGGCACTAGGCTGCTGCACGTAAACACACTCACCAAACAATATTAGATTTTTCAATTTAGGATCAAAACATATCACAAACAACTTTTTATAAAATCTCAAATAAAAATATGGATCAAAAACTCAGATTTAAAAATTTTATCCAAGAACACTCAAGAACACCTCAAGAACACCTTCAACCCAAAAAATTCAAAAATGAATTTTATGCATTAAAACTTGAAATCTTTGATTGAAACATGTCTAAAACTTGTTTTTAGAAAGGATTTTGCACAAAAACGAATCAAAATATCAATAATTTTCAAAATCACAATCCAAAAAATATCACAGTAAACTTTTTCTCAAGAACACCAAATTTTCAAAAATCTCAAATTGAACAATTCTTGATGTATTTTTGTGAAATTGATGATGCAAATCTTGTTAAGAATGATGGATAAACACTTTGCAATCAAAATCAAACACAAAAACACACTAAAAATTCATAACCCATTTGTGTTCTTCAAGTTCTTCAAAAATGGAGGATTTCTCCAAAAATCTTCAAATCTTCATCAAATCTTCGAATTAATCAACCAAACTTTGCAGAAATGTTAGAAAATCAGTTTCTAACACGATGATGTGAACCAATTTCGCTGAAAATCACTGACTCAAAATCTAAAATACTGATCAGACTGATACGAACGAACCGAACAAAAATCTTGAAATCCTTCAAATTGACCTCCAAATCTTTGAAATTAGCTCTCGATCCTTGAACAAGAAATGTTCCTCTATCAAAAACGAATCCAACGAACTAAATCTTGATCAAATTCGACCAAGAATCACACAAATTTGACAAAAATCCAAGAAGACGAGATTTTCTTGAAAAATTAAGAAAATCGATCAAATTTCCTTGAGAATTCCGCAAATTTGATGTGTTAGATCAGTAGAAATTCTCCTCTAAATCTTGAATCTGCTCTGATACCAATTGGTAAACCAAGATCTAATCAAGATAGAGAAGATAGAGAAGATAGAGAATTTGTCATCCAATTACATCAAGAACATGTTACAAGATATGAGTTCAGCACTGTTCTCTCTTAACAGTTAGTGTAAGTGTTGCTATAACAAACACTAAACAAGCCTATTTATACCTAGACACACAAGGTATAAACCACACAGTAACAACACAATAACATTGACTTTGACATTTGACTTTCTACATTAAACCTTGATGCTTTTAGTAGGACCAATTTTACCATGAGGACCGTACTGTTGTGGACGGTTAGTGACTTCCCTGCTTGTTTCATGCTTTCTGGTTGGAGTACGCATGGAAAGTTAGTTTGCCCATATTGCATGGGCAATGCAGGTGCGTTCTAGTTACGAAGCGGAGGGAAGTCGTGTTGGTTTGACTGTCACCGCAAGTTTCTACAACAGAGACATGTGTTCAGACGTGACATGAAGCAATTTCGCAAGGGACTTACCGAGACGGCCGATCCACCCATATTGCCAACCGGTCAACAAATATGGAATCAAGTGTGTAGCCTTCCTACGGTTTATGATGGTGTCCCACACAAGTTAAGGCACTATAGAAAGCCTGTGGGGTTTTGGGGTAACATACAATTGGGTAAAGCGGAGCATTTTCTGGGAGCTGCCGTATTGGCACACTTTGTTGATACGGTACAACCTGTTTGTAATGCACATTGAGAAGAATGTATTTGATAATCTGTTTCACACGATTATGGACACACAAAAATCAAAGGACAACATCAAAGCAAGGAAAGACATAGAAGAATACTGCAATCGACCGGAGTTGCATCTCAGGGAGGAACGAAATAAAATATTTAAACCGAAAGCGGAATACACTTTGAAAAAAGAGCAAGTAATAAAGGTGGGTGAATGGTTGAAGACGTTGAAATTTCCAGACGGCAATGCTTCAAACATAGGGTCATTATTTAACCTTGAGGAGGGTAGTTTCTATGCCTTCAAGAGTCATGATTGTCACGTGTTCATGCAAAGACTGCTCCCTATTGCCATTAAAGGGACGGTACCCACCCAGATATGGGATCCTATCACTGAGTTGTGCACATTCTTTCGTGCAATATGCTCGAATGTGTTACACTTTGACGACTTGATTTAATTGAAGACAAGTATAGTTGAAACGATCTGTAAGTTGGAAAGAGTCTTTCCACCGGCGTTCTTTGATTCCATGGAACACTTTGTGGTACATCTGGCGGATGAGGCACTAGTTGGGGGTCTGGTTCAATACAGATGGATGTATCTTTACGAGAGACGTCTTGGATCTTTGAAAAGGATAGTGAGAAACAGAGCAAGGGTAGAAGGGTCGATTGTGGAGGCATATTTGGTGAACGAACTCTCTAACTATTGTGCGATGTATTTTGAACCAACTGTAGAGACACGTCTAAACCGTGAGCCTCAGAATTTCGCTTGCTTAACATGTTATAATTCGCCTATGTTTGTATTATTTGATCTTTGTAGACGAAAGTGAAAGGAGGCGTGCCACCGACGGGTATTAAGCTCTTCGACCATACCCATAAGAAGCGGCGGTCGGGAACGGATAACACATCTTTAGAATCCGGGGAATATGTGACATCGCGGTGTAGCCGGACTACGGTAAGTATTTTTTGAACAAGACTTTAGAATATCTACATAGTTTGTGTTTAACTATAAAATTTATAACTAGGTAACTAGCTATCTTATGTATCTAGTTTGGGTTGCCATTTGTTGGGCAAACGTTAGGATTGTTATATATATGACATGCACTTTATTGTTTAACTTTAAGCTTTATAATTGTTTTGCTATATATCTTGCGGTTAATATCTATCTAGTTTGGGTTGCCATTTGTTGGGCAATGAAACATCCAAAAAATCACAACCAATTTAAACCTTAATTTTATAAGGTCCAAGATAACTACATCCAAATATTTTATACATAAATGGAGAAGTCATAACAAGGTTCGTATATACATTCAACTATTATAAACAACCTAGTAATCTAACCCATAACGTGCGCGATCAGATTATAATGGTTGTCTACAAATATCCAAAACATCAATGTTTTCCCTAACTTCTCCGTTACGTCACCAAAACATAGCTCTGGAACATCTCGACACTCATCCCTGCTTATCCCTTCTCGAGCTATTACCTGGTAAGAAACGTTAATTTGAAAAGATTAGGATTACGCCTAGTGAGAACATCCAGTATTCCAAATTAAAATTTTATAAGCTTTGAAACCAATTGTAAGCACAACATATAGACAAACCTGATTTGCCACCATTCTTACCGTATACATTAACATCTCGCGATGACGGGAACATACCCGATTCCATGAATATGACTAACTCTAAGTAAGTCATATCATCACGTTCGAGAGCATACTACGAATCATCACAGATTCTAGATCGTTGCTCATGTCCAAGAAATTAAAATTTACTTTATGCGTATTTCTTGGAGTGGAAGTAGAGATTACAATTAAACTCATGCCTATATCTTATCTTCCCATAGAAATCAAGAATTGTGATTAACTCACGCCTATTCCAAGATTTCACGTCACAATACTAAATGGGAAATACAATTTACTTTATGACTATTCCTCATTTCACGTCACAATACAAAATGGGAATTACAATTTACTTTATGCCTATTCCTCATTTCACGTCACAATACGAAATGGGAATTACAATTTACTTTATGTCTATTCCTCATTTCACGTCAACGGAAATTACAATTTACTTTATGCCTATTCCACGTTTTCAATTAATGATAGTGCCTATGGATCCATTACACTTACTAGCATACGTGCATATTAACTCACTCACATACCGTCTCATCTCGTACTCTAAACTGAGTTATAATGATATTCGTACTTTTAAAATGCTTAAGATACCTTTCCTTTCATACTGGGAAGACACTTAATCATAAAAACTTAATTCAGTAAGTTATCCGGAACACCTATCCGGTAAACTAATCCGGAACTCAAAGATCCTTTAACTTCCAAAAATAGTATTCCGGACTCAAAGTCCGGAACCATCCGGAATCGAATCCGGTATCCAGTATCCCAATCCGGAAAACTCCAATTCCGGAACCTCAATTCCGGACCTATCCGGAATCCGGTAAAAACATTCGGACACTCATCCGGAATTCGGTACATTCCGGACAACCATCCGGAAATCCGTAACTGTCCTGGATTTCATCTTTTGGACTACTCAATTTTACCCAGTTCAATTTACAGTTTCCATTCCAAATCTTTCCAATAAGCTTCTATTGATCATTCACATAGATATCATTTTAACAATTTGCTTATTTAACTCAAAATAGATAGATGAACTCACCTGATGAGTGTTCGAACTCAGCTTTGCAATCCAAGTCGATTTACCTTCAACTTCTCACACCAAAATCAGAACCTAACCAAAATCAGTTTAATCTGATTATCAATTCCTCATAGATTGAATTGAATACCATAATCGAACTCTTACCGGAGCAAATTTTAGGATTCTAAAAACTCTCTCTTTCTCTTCCTGTTATAACCGACTCCAAAAAAACAAATTGAGATATTTTCTCAATCAGAGCCGACCCAACTTTAAATACATACACATCTTTCAATTAATTACCAAACCAACCTCCAAGTTTCAAGTTCCATAATTAACATAAACTTTGGGTTAATTACCATTTTACACTTTCTCGACATTCCGTTTAAAAATAATAGTTCCATTATTTTAAACATTCTTTCCAACTAAAAGTACATTGACTTTGGAAATTTTGAGGTGTTACAAATCTCCCCAACTTGAAAATAATTTCGTCCCCGAAATCAAAGTTAGGTAAATAGATGAAGATATCTATTCTTCATATCCTCTTCAGCTTCCCACGTCACGTTAACACCTCTGTGATGTTTCCATTGTACTTTCACCATAAACACTTCCGTATGTCGTAGTTTCTTAGTCGTCCTTTCTAAAATTGCTTCTGGTTCCTCCACACAACGACTCTTCTCATCCACTCTTACTTCAGAAAGTGGTATAATATTTTCTTCTTCGGCTAAGCATTTCCGAAGATAACAGACATGAAAGGTATTATAGATTCCTTCCAATTCAGGTGGAAGATCCAACTGATATGCTTGAAGCCCTACTCGTTTGGTTATAGTGAAAGGCCCAAGAAAACGAGGACTCAGCTTTCCACGTTTTCCAAATCTTATGATACCCTTCCACGATGATACTTTTAACATCACCCGCTCCCCAACTAGGAACTCTTTTGGCCTTCTTTTCGGATCGGCATAACTCTTTTGTCGATATTGAGCCTCCTTCATATGCTTCCGAATCTCTTTCACTTTAACGACCATTTGTTGTACAATTTCGGGACCAGCAAATTGTTTTTCTCTAGCTTCTAACCAACACACTGAAGTTCTACATTTCTGTCCATACAAGGCTTCAAAAGGTGCTCTTCCAATACTGGAATGATAGCTATTGTTGTACGCAAACTCCACTAAGGGTAAATGCATATCCCAGTTACCTCCAAAATCAATCACACATGACCTGAGCATGTCTTCCAAAGTTTGAATAGTTCTTTCACTTTGCCCGTCTGTTTGTGGATGATAAGCAGTGCTCAAATTCACTCTTGTGCCCAATTCTTCTTGTAGTGACTGCCAAAACCTTGAAGTAAATCGGCTGTCATGGTCAGAAACTATAGACACAGGTATACCATGTCTTGACACCACTTCATCAACATATAACTTGGATAACTTGTCAATCGGTGATGCTTCTTTCATTGCCAAGAAATGAGCACTTTTAGTTAACCGATCCACGATTACCCAAATAGTATCGTTACCTTTCAATGTTCTTGGTAACTTAGTCACAAAGTCCATGGTAATCTTATCCCACTTCCATTCAGGAATCTCCAAAGATTGTAGACTTCCATAAGGTCTTTGATGTTCAGCCTTCACTAACGAGCACGTCACACACTTTTCTACACATTGTGCCACATCTAATTTCATGGCTAGCCACCAATAGTGTAGCTTCAGATCTATATACATCTTAGTACTTCCAGGATGTATAGAATATTTAGACTTATGGGTGTCTTCGAGAATTAACTCTCAATTTCCTCCCACCTTTGGCACCTAAACGCGACCTTGGAACAATTTGACCCCACGACCATCTTCAGTTAGTTGAAGACGTTGTTTGATCATGACTTCCTCTTTCAGGTTTTCTTCTAATAATGCTTCCGCTTGTGCCACTTTGATTCTTTCAATCAGACTTGACGTCACATCAATTCTGGCGTTAGTCATTTTCAAGCATTCACTATATTCTTTTCTACTTAAGGCATCAGCCACAATATTTGCTTTACAAGGATGGTAATGCAATTCACAATCATAATCCTTAAGTAGTTCTAACCAACGCCTTTGCCTCATAGTTAACTCTTTCTGAACAAAGGCATGCTTCAAGCTCTTATGATCAGTGAAAGGAGTGTACTTTGTTCCATACAGATAATGCCGCCACAATTTCAAAGCAAACACCACAGCTGCCAGTTCTAAATCATGGGTAAGGTAATTCTTCTCATGCTCTTTGAGTTGTCTTGATGCGTAAGCAATCACTTTGCCACGTTGCATCAATACATACCCCAAACCCATCTTTGACGCATCACTATAAATGACTAAATCTTCCGTTCCTTCCGGTAATGCAAGAATAGGAGCTTCACATAACTTCTTTTGTAAAGTTCTAAAGGCTGATTCTTGCTTTTCAGTCCATACAAACTTTACATTCTTTCGTGTCAGAATGGTCAAGGCAGAAGCAAAATTTTAGAAATCTTTTATAAACCTCCGGTAATATCCCGCCAAACCCAAGAAACTCCATATCTCTGACGCGTTTTTTGGTGTCTCCTAGTTTGTCATTTCTTCTATCTTTGCCGGATCCACTTTGACCCCTTCATAAGTAATCACATGCCCAAGAAATTGTACCTCTTTTAACCAAAATTCACATTTTGAAAACTTTGCGTACAATTTCTCCTTCCTCAGAACATCTAAGACTTCACGAAGGTGGCATTCATGATCAGCTTCATTCTTTGAATAAACAAGTATGTCATCAATGAACACGATGACAGACTTGTCTAAGAATGGTCGACACACTCTGTTCATTAAATCCATGAACACAGTTGGAGCATTCGTCAACCCAAAAGGCATCACGAGGAATTCATAATTCCCATACCTTGTTCTGAACGCCGTCTTGGGAATATCTTCATCCTTTTCTCGTACTTGGTGATAGCCCGACCTCAGATCAATCTCAGAAAAGCATCCCGCGCCTTGGAGTTGATCAAATAAATCATCAATCCTTGGAAGCGGATACTTATTCTTAATAGTTACCTTATTCAGCTCCCTATAGTCGATGCACATTCTCATAGTGCTATCCTTTTTCTTGACAAACAATACCGGAGCTCCCCAAGGTGAAGAACTTGGCCTAACAAATCCCTTGTCGAGCAGTTCTTGTAGCTGAGACATCATTTCTTTCATTTCAGCGGGCACTAAACGGTATGGTGCACGTGCTATCGGTGCCACTCCAGGGACAGATCAATTCTGAACTCTACTTGTCGTTCTGGCGGTAAGCCTGAGAGATCATCAGGGAACACATCTGGGAATTCTCGTACCACCTTTATATCTTCCACCCTCTTCTTTTCTACCTTGGTATCCAAAACATATGCTAAATAGGAGGAACATCCTTTTACTAGACATTTACGCGCTTTGGCGATAGAAATTAGCGGAACCTCCCCTTTTCTCTTTTCCCCATAGATGAATACAACATAATTTTCGGGCATAGGGATCCGAATTAATTTCTTGGCACAAAGAATTTCTGCCTGATTGATTGTCAACCAATCCATACCCACGACTAGATCAAATCCCCCAATTTCCATCAACATCAAGTCAATCGGAAATTTCTTTTCTTCTATCATAATCATACAACCCTCAAGTCTTTCTCGAACTAAGACTTGGCTCCCGTTAGCTATATCAACTACTAAGGCATCTTCCAAGGTAGTGACAGGCATAGCTAACTTTTGATAGAACCACTTTGATACAAAAGACAGATTGGCGCCACAATCAAATAATATTAGTGCAGAAATAGAGTTAACAAGAAATGTACCAGAAACAACATCTTTAGATTCCTTTGCCTCATCAGCCGTCATAGGAAACGCCCTGCCCACTGGCCTTGAAGTATTTAGCTTCCTTTCTTGATTCCCACTCTTCCTTAACTTTGGGCAATATTTTCGGAAATGACCGAGCTGTTTACATTCAAAACAGGCCAATCCTTGAATGGGACAGATTGCAACTTGGTGAGCAGTCTTTCCACATTTGAAACATTCATTTGAAATCACTCGACACGGGCCAAACTGTTTGATTTGGCATTTCTGGCACCAGTTCGGTTCCTGTCGAGACTCAAAGCGAACATTCTTACCAAATGATTTGGATTTATGAGAAGATTCCGACCGACCTTCCCATTTTCTTTTCTCTCCCCCTTGTGCATTTTCTTCCTTATCTCTGGAATACACCTCTTCTATTATTTTGGCTTCTTCTATCGTTTCCCTCAACGTTAAGGCTTTAGAATTTCAAACTCTTGACATCATGTCAGCCGGTAGGCCCTTCAAATAGGCTTTAATCTTCTCTTTTTTAGTTGGAGCCACATGCCCCCACTAAGTTTAGCTTCTCTAGGAATGTACCAGTGTATTCCCTTACTGAAGAAGTACCTTTCTTAAGAGTCTGAAACTCTTCTTCAATCCGATCCATCTCATTCTCGTTGCAGTACTCTTCTAGAATCTTTCTTTTGAATGACTCCCAGGTCATAGCAGCCACTACTTGAGCCGTTATTGTCGACGTCACAATGTTCCACCGGGTCAAAGCGTTGCCCCGTAACATTTGAGAACCGAACCTGACCTTCGATTCTTCGTCACACTCGCAAGCTCTAAAGACTTGTTCCATTTCTCTAATCCAATTCATACAAGCAATTGGATTATCTAATCCAGCAAACTCCGGTGGCTTGCAGTTCAAAAACGTTTTATACGAGCAAACTCTCTCCACTCCCCTGTTAACATTCAACACTGTGTTAACAGGCGGAGTCACAACCCCAGTACTCGTCTCTTGTCTTCTTGATTCAGTACTTCTATCATTTAACACCTTCATGAACATTTCTGATTGATGTGCCAGCGCCGCATTCATCGCTTGCATCATATTTTCCATCATTTTGGACTCCATGGTGGATTCCGTCGTCACCGGATTAGAGGTACCGACATTTGTTCGTTGCACTTGACTTTCTCCTCCTCCTATTATAGGTGGCCTTGGCGGACTTTCGTAAGTTCCAACCCTTTCAGGTTACTTCTGCACCACCCATTCATTCACTTCCCTCTCTTCCGAAGAATTAGGGGATCTGGTTGGTGTATTCACCATCGTATTCTGATATATACAAAAGATAACTATAAGAAATGGCTATACATACTCAAACACAGGAAACGTACTATAACGTTCATTAATTGCCATAACAATTTAGAAACAAGTATGCTTACGTAACAATATATTCATAATAACAATAGCTAATTGGAATTATGAACATACTATACATAAGAATCCTCGTTACCATTATCACAGTTCATAATTCACGTATTTCTGTCGACTCAAAGACTATCCCGTCTTTGTACTTCTACCCAAATCTCACAAATCATAACTTAATTCATCTCAGCTTAAGTCTAGGTATCTCACGATCATACCTAGTTCATTTAAACTACATCTCTGATACCAAACTGAAACATCCAAAAAATCACAACCAATTTAAACCTTAATTTTATAAGGTCCAAGACAACTATATCCAAATTTTTTATACATAAATGGAGAAGTCATAACAAGGTTCGTATATACATTCAACTATTATAAACAACCTACTAATCTAATCCATAACGTGCGCGATCAGATTATAATGGTTGTCTACAAATCTCCAAAACATCAATGCTTTCCCTAACTTCTCCGTTACGTCACCAAAACATAACTCTGGAACTTCTCGACACTCATCCCTGCTTATCCCTTCCCGAGCTATTACCTGGTAAGAAAAATTAATTTGAAAAGATTAGGCTTACGCCTAGTGAGAACATCCAGTATTCCAAATTAAAACTTTATAAGCTTTGAAACCAATTGTAAGCAAAGCATATAGACAAACCTGATTTGCCACCATTCTTACCGTACACATAAACATCTTGCGATGACGGGAACATACCGGATTCCATGAATATGACTAACTCTAAGTAAGTCATATCATCACATTCGAGAGCCTACTACGAATCATCATAGATTCTAGATCGTTGCTCATGTCCAAGAAATTACAATTTACTTTATGCCAATTTCTTGGAGTGGAAGTAGAGATTACAATTAAACTCACGCCTATTTCTTATCATTCCATAGAAATCAGAAATTACGATTAACTCACGCCTATTCCAAGATTTCACGTCACAATACGAAATGGGAGTTACAATTTACTTTATGACTATTCCTCATTTCACGTCACAATACGAAATGGGAATTACAATTTACTTTATGCCTATTCCTCATTTCACGTCACAATACGAAATGGGAATTACGATTTACTTTATGCCAATTCCTCATTTCACGTCAACAGGAATTACAATTTACTTTATGCCTATTCCACGTTTTCAATTAATGCCAGTGCCTATGGATCCATTACACTTACTAGCATACGTGCATATTAACTCACTCACATACCGTCTCATCTCATACTCTAAACTGAGTTATAATGATATTCGTTCTTTTAAAATGCTTAAGATACCTTTCCTTTCATACTGGGAAGACACTTAATCATAAAAACTTCATTCAGTAAGTTATCCGGAACACCTATCCGGTAAACTAATCCAGAACTCAAAGAATCCTGCAACTTCCGGAAATAGTATTCCGGACTCAAAGTACGGAACCATCCGGAATCAAATCCGGTATCCGGTATCCCAATCTAGAAAACCCCAATTCCTGAACCTCAATTCCGGACCTATCCGGAACCCGGTAAAAACATTCGGACACTCATCCGGAATCCGATACATTCCAGATCCGGTACATTCCGGACAACCATCCGGAATCCGGAACTGACTTGGAATTCATCTTCCGGACCACTCAATTTTACCCTGTTCAATTTACAGTTTTCATTCCAAATCTTTCCAATAAGCTTCTGTTGATCATTCACATAGATATCATTTTAACAATTTGCTTATTTAACTCAAAATAGATAGATGAACTAACATGATGAGAGTTTGAACTCAACTTTGCAACCAAATCGATTTACCTTCAACTTATCACACCAAAATCAGAACCTAACCAAAATCAGTTTAATCTGATTATCAATTACTCATAGATTGAATTGAATACCATAATCGAACTCTTACCGGAGAAAATGTTAGGATTCTGAAAACTCTCTCTTTCTTTTCTTGTTAGAACCGACTCCAAAAAAACAAATTGAGATATTTTCTCAATCAGAGCCGACCCAACTTTAAATACATACACATCTTTCAATTAATGACCAAACCAACCTCCAAGTTTCAAGTTCCACAATTAACTTAAACTTTGGGTCCATTACCATTTTACCCTTTCTCGACATTTCGTTTAAAAATAATACTTCCATTATTTTAAACATTCTTTCCAACTAAAAGTACATTGACTTTGGAAATTTCGAGGTGTTACAGGCAAACATTAGTATTGTTTAACATGAAAATGGAAACGTCCCATTTACAGCCGTTATGCTGTCGAAATTGACTTGTATAATTTTGTAAAACCACAGGGTGGGTATCGGACAGGCGTCATAGGGAGGTACGGCGAGGACCCTGCCAATCATCCGCCACTTGATACACAGTTGTGGCATGACCTGACCGGGGGAACGAAGAAAGGTCGTTCATTTGGGTCTGATTACCATCCAGATCCCACTGCGATCTTGGGTGGGTCATCATCGTCAGGTGGTGCGTCGTCTTCCTCCCAATTTTTTTCATTAAATAATGTTTATCAATTTGATCTATAATTCATATTAAATATTCTAATGTCTTTTTTATTTTGTAGCACATGGTTGAAAACTTAATGAACCAAGTGCAAGAGTTGAAGCAGCGAGAGGAGCAACGTCGGGCAGAGGAAGAGAGCTGTCGGCAAGAGGAAGCGAGGAGTGAAGAGATCCGTCGTTTGGAAGAAGAGAGATTTCGAGCACAATATGAAGAGATGTGCGAGTTGGTCAGAAGTCTCAGTCAAAATGCGCTGCGTCCGCCTCCGTAGTGATTATGAAACTTTTATAATTGCGTTTTGTGTTATTTGAACAATTTGGAACAACTTGGAACAACTATTTGGTCGTTTTGCCCCGAACAATGTATCAGACGTTTTAATTTATGATATTTAGTATTTTAGCAGTTTTAGCAGTTTTTAGCAAGTTTTTGAATTAAAAAAACAGGCTTTAGAAGTTTTCAGCTGATTCCTAGAAAATCAGCCATTTTTTCAGCGGATTTGCGGCAGATATATCCGTCGAAAATAATAAAAAATAAAAAATAAATAGTAAATCATTAAATAAAAAATAATTAAAAAATATTTTCGGCGGATATATCTGCCGCCATAATTCCGCCGAATTTTTTTTTGCCGGAAATATTTTTATTTCTCGTTTAAATAAAATAAAATAAAAAATATTTCCGACGGAAAAATCCGCTGGAAATTCGCCGAAATTAAAAAAATTAATCATTTTGTTAATTAAAGTTTGGCTAATCAGACCGATTTTTTTCCGACGGATTTTCGGTGGCAGTATCCGCCGAAAACGAGATCCGCCGGATAAAGTCAGTTGCGGCACTCGATTGTCCGACGGCCGGATCCGCCGGAAAATCCGTCGAAAATGGGTTTTTTCGGCGGATATCCGACGGATATGTGCGCTTGAAATCGTGTCCAGTTTTGTAGTGTTAATCATATGAAATGAATTCATATATAATCTGCATGGGACACACTCCCCATATACAATATTAAGCCATCGCATGCCCCCACCCATATAACCCACATTTAAAATGCCACACCTTTCATGCATATTTAAAACAATGTAAAAACATGCTATTCAAACATCACTATGCATATTTAAAATTTATACGTCAACTAAACAATTTAGAATGACTCACGTGTCGTCCACGCTATGCTCTTTCTCACTCGAACTAGATATCCTTTACTCGCACACCTACATTTCAATCCAACATACGAGAGTGATAAGTCACTCACCATCCCACTCAGATTGACTCTTAAATCCCGAGACTCTCTAATAGACCCCTCATCAAAACCAACTTGTCGGACAAAACCTCATCCGGGTTCTGCCAATCCCGAATGATCCCTATCCGAATGCCTTCCGGAACCTGATCACATCCAACCGGGTTCACGCCTCATCCGAATTCTCACTCGGATTCTCATTCACCCGGATTCTCACTCACTCGGATTCTCTCAGAACCCGGTCACACACACATAAACCCGGGTTTCACCCTTCCAGGTTCTGCTCTTATCCGAATACCACCACATCCGAACTTCTTTTCCAAAACTGATGGTACACACCCCCGGGTTCTCTCCCTTTCGGGTTTAAGCGATTCTCGGACGGGGTTAAGACTACACGATAATCCCACTGTTATACCTTCCTAAATCCAAACTCAGTCCATTCGAGTTAATTTTTGAATCATTAAAATGATATAATAACACTCTTAACCTTACTAGTTAATGTATTCTTAGTTGTAATCAAGCAGTCAGTCTTGTTATTTACTTAAACTATATTTTGCATGTAATGTTAGGTAGAGTCAAGGGCTTGTCTTGACCTACTATAAATAACATGCTTTATGTCATTCATTGTAACTTTTGCTCATTTGAGAATCTTGTAACTACTTTGGAATATATGGATGACAAGATTTCTCTCTCTCTAGATTTGTACTTTGATCTTTCATTCTCTCACTAGAATCTGAGACATTATCATTTGGTATCAGAGCTACACAGATTTTCAGACACAATTCAGATTAGAAATGACAAAATTTTGAAGTTTTTTTGAGGTTTTCGCAAGATATTCTGGACATAATCAAATTCTTCAGATTTCAGAGTTTTTGGACTAGCTTCGTTTTATGATTTAGAACACTTCTTATTCAGAGATCAGAGCCTAATCCACTGATGACTAAGAGAATTTAATGGTTTTCTGTACTTGAGTTCGAAAAAGTGCAGTTTACTGTCGTGGATCGAAAGCTACTTGATTTGAGGTTTTTAGCGATCACAGATAACTACAAAGTTGCTCGACATCAAGTTTCGAACTATTCTGCAAAGGTTTTATAGCAAAATTCTTAAAATTGAAAAAGTTATGGCCAAAATTCTGAATTTTTTGAAGTTTTCGCAAGATCTGTAAAGTTTTTGCAAGTTCATATAGTTTTCGCAAAACTCATAGGAGTTTTCGCAAGGTTCAAGTGCTCTCTACAAGAAGTTTTCGCAAGGTGCAGCTACGAAAAGTGTTTGTTTTCGCAAGAAGTTAGACCCGTAAACTTTTGTTTTCGCATGAGTTTATTACGAATTTTTTTTCCGCAAGAGGTGTGATCCGAGAAGTTTCTTTTCACAAGGTGTTGTCTGCGAAAACTTTGGTCTGCGAAAAGTTTTCAAGAAGGATACGAAAACTTTGAGTTTATTTGGTCTGCAAAAACTTTGTTATCTAGCTATCTGCGAAAAGTTTGACTGTGGTGATTTTTTAGTGTATTCTTTGCACTGTAGTGTCTGAACTTCTGGAAACGATCATATTCTAGTGTTTGACTACTTTTGTAACTGTGTCTAGAGAATGTTGAGTATGGGATCTAAGTCAAAGCCACCAGTTCTACAAATAGACAAGTATCCGCAGTGGAAGAAGGGGATGAATCAGTTTCTCAACAATCAGAACAAGGATCTGATGACTTCTATCATAAGAGGACCTCATAAGCCACATATTATAGTTCCTTCTCAGCCTGCTACTGAAACATCTCCATTTGTTCTCGATAGAATTTTCTACAAGGAATACCGACACTATAATGATCAAGATAAACTTCAGATTGCTATTGATGAGCAAACGCTTACTTACTTAACCATGACTATTCCTAATGATATCTACAACCGTGTAGATAGTAGAGAGTCTGCAAAGGAGATATGGGAGGAGTTGGAGAGGCAATTGGAGGGATCACAGAAATCCCCAAGGACTATGAGTGTGCCCATGATGTACGTGCAACAAGCCTGGAAGACAATTTCCTTTGTCTATGAAAACAACCGGCCGAGATTTGATATTCAGATTGATGATTTCATCACCTCACCACCGACTTAGATTGGTCTTGAGGCTACCAGAGCCTAACTCTCGTCCAGGAAGATTTTCAGTTGATCTTTATCCATCAGAAGAGGAAGTATTAGCTGGAATTCGTGCTATGGGCTATCTGGGTGAACTTACCCAGATCAGTCATTTCTACAAGGGGAATCTCCCTCCAGCTATTTATTCTATCTTCTCGGTGATCGACTAGTGTTTGGCCTCCAAACACTCAGGGATGGATAATGCTAGTATTGGCATTCTGAAGTTGTTCCATGCAGTTGTCTATGATCTGCATGTCGACTATTTTGTTATCTTCTAGAATGAGCTTCAAGAAAGAGTTGATGCTAAACCTAACAACAAGACCAAGACTTTCTTGCCATACATGAGGTTCTTGCAATTGATTGTTCACAGCATGCTCCGTTCCAACAAAGAAATTCCAAGACGCTTAAGACACCCTTCAGTACCTGAGAAAGCAGTGACGTACCTTCAGAAACAAAATCAGGAGTTCCAGTTTGAAATGCCAATTCTTGAAGGCTTGCTCCGATACGCTGATCAGAATGTTGAGTGCATTAGGGAGTATAGGGAGTCTATGGTCCGGCCAGAACCGGATGGAACTACCCCAGACTCAAACCTTAGACGAGAGGTTTTAGTGAGGGTTCAAGATGCAAGGGCTACTGAACGGGGTGAGCAAAGGGAAAATTCTGCGAGGGGAACTGGTGGGGTTTAGAGATCTGTTCCTGAAGACATATGGTCATCGTCTTCGGACACACAAACAAATGATCACATGGTTCAAGCCGACTCAACACTAATTCCACCTCATATTGGAACAACTGCTTCAGCCGGGGTACTTGAACAATCTAATGATGGTTCAGAGTCCGATACTACGTCTGATTCAGCTGAGCATGTTGACATTGATGGTGGTGATGACAATAATGACGATAATGATGATGACAATGATGTCGGAAATGATGATAATTGTAAGACCCCGCTTTAAAAACGCATATTTTATCTTACCCAAGTTATATCGTACATAAATGATAGTTTATCATTGTTGAAGGGTTAAAACCGTCATATATCCAAACTCTTTATAATTATATAAACAACTTTAATTCTTTATATCAATAGAGTAAATTACATACCTTCCATACGTGTTCTTCATTCATCTCCATCACCGCCTCTTATGTCTCTCTCTGTAAACTCTTATTCTCTCTAAAAATTCCCTCAATCTCTTGAAGGAATCAATGATACAATAGCATATTCGGATTCTTCTCGTCAAACCCTTTTTAGAGGTATAATTTTCTCTTTATATTGTTAAGTTTTTGTGTTAGTTAAGATTAATTTCTAATTGGGTTTAGGTTTAGATTATGTGTAATATTGCAAATTTGTGTTAAATATATGTTTAGAAGGTTTGTTTTAGTCAAAATTTGAAGTAACAATAAAAAGGGTAAAGTTTAGAATCAAAATGGTGAGTTTTGTGTCTATATTGTTAATTGCATATTAAGTGTTTGGGTAAATGTCTAAGAGAAGGAAATTGCATGATTAAGCTTAGGATAATAACCATTGATCTCCATGTTAATGTTTATTATGTTAATGTATGATGTAAAGCATTTAAATTGAGTAAAAAAATAAAGTCTGGATCATAAAAGTGTATTTGGAAAACTATGGAAATCGGTCGTTACGATAGGTGCAGGTCCTGCTTCTTTAAGGGTGCATAATTATAAAACCGTATGTCCGATTGAGCTCAAATTTTACAGGTAGAAGTTCCTAAGTGTGTACTACAATTCTTATGTTGGGCCTCAAATCCAGTTTTGACTTCAAGTAGCTCAAAACAGGGTGTGTTTGGGACTAATCACAGTGTACTAGGATCAATCCTTGTGTTTTTGTAAAATCGGTATAAAATCGACGGATGCTCCAAATGGAGTGATTTCAATTCGAGTAGAACCGTAAGAGGTCATAGAACAGCTTCCATTTATACTTTATAATCTGTTTTGGCCTCTAAGTAGGAGAAAAATGCCCGAAAAAAGAAGGTTAGAAGCTGTCAAGTGCACGGGCGAAATGCACTTGACTATGTGTCGAGATAGTTCTGCAATGCGTGATCGGCTGTTAGTTTTTAACACTTAAGTTGTTTAAATATATTTATAACCTAAATATACGATCAGAAGAATTAGTGTGTGAGTTTTATGTCGGGAAAGTTGTAACGATTTATGTTTTATTTAGGCGCAAAAACAAGTTAAATCTTCGTCGTGAATCTCGTTTGATCGCGTGTTACATCTCAATTCCGTTCAAGGTATGGATTTCACTTCCTTTGACTCGTGGGCAACTGTTTGTCGTAGTTGACCCTTCCTAAAGGTGGTTCACCGCCTTGTGATTTGTCAACCGAACGTGATCAACAAATGTGTAATTATACACACACATACACATTGATTTTGGTTTATTGAATCATTTGTTTGAATCTTTTTGCTTTTCATTAATATGTGTCTCGTATGGAATTGATTATGAAACTTTGTGAAGTATATTGAACCTGATTTTTATGAATGCCATTCGGGTAAGTGGCATGTGTTTGATTTTCGATGATTTTAGAACAACCCAATTAATGGGCACGTTATTTGGGATGCCTTCTATGGCGGCTTTGTAGTCATGGCGTCCTGTAGGTGGACTTGGTCCACCAGATTTAGGCCCAATAGTGGCTTTCGTGAACCCGACTCTGTGAACTAGGCCGGCTTTGTTGGCTCTAGGGCGGATGGATCGATCCTAGAACTTTTACCCACAGAAAATGTGACCGTGGTTAAATTCACGAGGGACTCGGGGGGTGTGCCCGCACACCGGCCCAATAGTTCGTGTGGTTTGGCCACCCCACGAACACTTGAACATGAATTGACAGAATTGATTTATTTTACGTTTTGAAGTTAAAGTGTGAACCGTTATTGAGATTCTTGCTTTCGAATAGTGCTGATCATCTATTTTGAATTAAATGAATTACCGTGTTGAATTTTATAAAACGTTCTTCCATTGAATTTTAAGTCTTCTGCTTTATTGTTGATGTGTTTATTATTATTCTGAATTTATATTATAATCCATTCACTGAGCCTTATGCTCAGCCGTGTTTCTCGTTTTCTGACACGACATGTTCCAAGTGACATTGATGGGGACGGGACTTGAGATCGAGCGTGAAGTTTTGGAGTCTTTAGACTCGTCTTATTATATAAGCGTTATAAGTTTATAAACACTTTTTGAGATGTAATATTTTTGGGTTGTAAATCATGTATTTGAAGTTTATTAGTTTCTCTGTATTAGTTTTGTGATTGTGTACGGGGGATGTTACAAATGTGGTATCAGAGCATAGGTTTTGACTTGTAGATTAAGTAGGCTTGACCTGTGAGGATTGGGTAGACTAGAATTTAATTATATTTACCGAAATTCCAACACTGATATCTACCCCTATAGGTGGTGAAATCTATGTGATAACTCGAATTTCCAATTGTTCGTTGCTTATTGGGAATTGCATACGTAGGCCACTTTACTTCCAATGCGTATGTCCCCCTTTGATCTAATATTAGGTGTGGACTGGTTGTCACACCACCGGGAAACTATTGGCTGTAACGCGAAACAAATATTGTTTGGGGATATTGATAAACCAAAAGCAATATTCCCATGGAGATACTCCAAAAGAAAACGTTAGTACTCTAGTCTCTATTACCATGAATTAGGGGTTGTTTACTTTTGACTTAATGGGCTTAATGGATTGATCGGCTTATTCGCACAGCTATAAAATGGTGTTTACTTGTGGCTTATTCGCACAGCCCATGACTTATTCGCACAGTGAGATTTGGTGTGTTGTCCCCATTAAGCCAAAAAAGACATTAATACCCCTCTTCATAAAAACACGCCTCCATCCCTGATTTTGTTCAAAACCCTAGTTGTACACTTGTGCCATAACCCTTGAACCGTTTTCTGATTTCGTTTCTTCTTCTTCTTCACGTGAAATGATTAACTGAGTTTTGTAGAAGCCAGCTGTCTTCTCCCCGTTCATGGTTCCAGCGGAGCTCCATGGAGTTCTGTAGAAGATGATTTTGGAAGCAGCGATGCACCGTCTTCTTCTTGACGATTTCCATGGACGTTTTTTTCGATTTCGTCTTTCTTGTTCTTCTTCTTTGACGATTTCGATCAATTTTCTTCTCTTTCTTTGACGATTTTTGTTCGATTTCGTCTTCTTCTCCGGCTTTTGTTGGATTTTTGTTCGATTTCGTCATCTCCGATTTTTATTGGATTTTTTGTTTGATTTCATCTTCTTCTTCGATTTTTGTTGGATGATTTCCATGGTATTACTGTTCTGTCCTCTACTTTGATTTTAGGGTACAACCTGGTTATGTTCTCAACTTCCAGATTGAGAAATATTTTGGTAATAAAAAAGGTATAAACACAAATTGGGTTGGTTTTGATTTTGATTGAACATGAACAATAGCTTCTTGCCTTCTTGGTGTGAATTGCGATAAACAAAAAATGGGTTTGATTTTGATTTTGATTGAACTGTATGATAAAAAAATTTTGGTTCAAACATGTTAAAAAGGTAAACAACATTAAACATCACATTTTTTAGGGTAAATCGGTCATTTATGTCATTCAGACCGTTGATTCAGGTAAAATGGTAAACAACAATACATTTTTATTCGTACAGACGAATTTATACTGACAGACAAATTTACCCATACAGGACTTAATAGAAAATTTGGTAAACAGCCCCTTAGTATACTTGTCAAAGCAACGAAGGTTTTCTAGCTTTACTGCAAGGTCCATACAGGTATTCCGTACTTTTGTATCCATACCTGTTGTTTCCAAATATCTTGATGTGTTTCTCGAGGATCTACCGGGGATACCACCGGTCCAGGAAATCGAATTCATCATCGATCTTGTCCAAGGAGCTTCTCATATCTCCAAGGCTCCCTAACAAATGGTTTCAACTGAAATGATGGAGCTCAAAACTCAATTCGATGACCTATTGAAGAAAGGTTTCATTCGACCCAGTGTCTCACACTGTGGGGCTCCAGTTCTTTTCGTCAATAATAAAAATGGTACAATACGTTTTTGTATCGATTATCGGGAGCTAAATTAAGTCATGATTCGTAACAAGTATCTGTTGCCGAGAATTGATGATTTGTTTGAACAATTACAAGAGGCACGGTACTTAATTTTCCAAGATTGATCTTTGGTCTGGGTACCATCAACTTCGTATCCGAGATTGTAATATTCCAAAAACCGCATTCAGAACTAGCTACGGGCACTACGAATTCATGGTAATGCTTATCGGGCTAACTAATGCTCCGACATTCTTTATGGACCTTATGAATCGGGTTTTCAATGATTATCTCGATGACTTTGTTATCGTGTTTATCGATAACATCTTGATACACTCAAAGTCAAGAGAGCAATATAATCAACATCTTCACATCGTTCTGGAAACTCTTCGTACAGAAAAGTTGTATGCAAAACATTCCAAATATGAGTGTTGGCTTGACCAAGTGTCTTTTCTTGGACACATTATATCTGCCGAAGGTGTCAAAAATTGATCCGACAAAAATTGAAAATGTCACTAAAAGGCCCCGACCTACGAATGTATCTGAACTTCGTGGTTTTCTAGGTATGGCTGGTTACTACAGACGATTCGTTGAAGGTTTCTCTATGATATCTCTATCGTTAACCTGATTAGCTCGAAAATGAGTAAAGTTTAATTGGGGTTCCGAACAAGAAGCTAGTTTCGAGGAATGGAAGCATCGATTGGTTACTACGACTGTTTTTGTATTGCTGTCTGGCACAGGTGGGTATCACATTTACAGTAGTGCTTCAAAGAAAAGTCTCGGTTGTGTTCTTATGCAAAACGTAAGAGTGATCGCATATGCTTCACGTCAATTAAAGCCATATGAGGTCAATTTATCCAACTCACGATCTCGAATTGGTTATGGTCGTTTTCGCACTCAAGATTTGGCGTCATTATTTGTATGGTGAGACATGTGAAGTTTTCACCGACCACAAGAGCCTTAAATACATATTTACTCAAAAAGAGTTAAATATGCGTCAGCAGAGGTGGCTTGGATCGAATAAGATTAACAATATGATAGTGAATTATAGGCAAACTTCTAGTAGGCACAAGAGAATGTTAATTCGGAGATTAAAACCGATGAGCACGTGTTATACTTTTTGGATTATCTTTGTGTTCCGAATATTTTGGAGCTTAAGGATCTAATTCTGACCGATGCTTATAACCCTGTGTTTTCCATTCACCCAGGCACAACAAAAGTGTATCGTGACTTGAAGACCCATTTATGGTGGGTTGGAATGAAGTAAGATATCGCTGACTTTGTAGCTCGTTGTCTCACTTGTCAACAAGTTAAGACTGAGCATCAACATCTGGTGGTCTTCTTCAATCATTGAACCTTCCGGTATGGAATGGGCGCACGTAACTATGGGTTTCGTGGTCGGACTACCCCACACGACCTTGAAACATGATGCAATTTGGATAGTGGTTGACCGACTAACGAAATCGGCTCATTTTCTTCCTGTCCCGGCAAAGTTGGTTAATTGATAAATTGATAAATTGACAGAAGCATTCCAACGTGAGATTGTGCGTCTCCATGGCACTCCTGTATCGATTACCTCCGATCGAGACCCACGTTTTACATCTCGATTTTGGGAAGGTTTACATAAAGCTTGGGGCACACGTATGAATTTTAGTACATCCTTTCATCCTATTTTATCATGTTTTTGTGTTAGTACTCTAGATACAAGGAAAAGATGTGCGTTATCGGTGCTTTTCTCTCCTCTTAATCTTCATCGGTCTGTTCGTTGGACTTCATCGTTCTTTCCTCTATAAGAGGATTGACCGGGTAGGGTAGCTTCATCGTCCCTCAAGACAAAATTCCCAACTTATCATTTCTCTGTGGGACATGTTATATGTTCAACTCAACGCTTTTTAGATACGCATTAAGAATGTAGAGATTGCACCGTACCTTGTAGAAAACTAAATATGTTTAACCTATAAGTATGGGTAGATTAGGAAAGGATACATGAATTGTGTTGTGGAAGCGTGATGGTCTAGTTATTTTTTTTTCTCTAAATGGATCTCTAGTTGACATGAGGAGTAATGAGTGTGATTTTGTATTATCGTTTAGATTGGTGATTTTCTTCGACGATAGTGTTATAGGTGATATGCTATTTAAGTCTTAATATGTTGTGCTTAAGAGTATATTATGTTAGGGGCTGTTTGTTTACCTCTTAATAGTTCCACTAAGAGGCAACCTCTGAATCGTTCAGAGGTGAATCTTGTTTGGCAAAAAAAAATCTGCCTCTTAATGGTTCCAAAACCCTCTTAATGATTTAGCATCTTGCGCTACCCTTAACCATTCAGCACCCTGATTTCATTCTAAAAAAATACCAAACAACTATCTTTCATTTTGCACTATATCACAAAAGCCTCTTAACCATTCTGACCTCTTAATCATTCTGCACTAAACCATTCCGCAACTGCCAAACAACCCCTTAGTGTTTCTTTTATATTGTAAGCATTGCATTGCGAGGAGTATATATTAAAAAGTCAATTGGTAGTCTATCAGTCTTAAATGATTATGTTTTAGAGTTTTCGAGTTAAAGACATAGCTATAGTTATCGAACTTGGTTATCCGTAAGAAAAGCTGAAATTGGGTATAGTAATATTTATGGTATTCGATGAATTAGTTTAAGGGTGAATGAAAATTGCTAGAACACCTTATAAGTTCGAATATGGATGACAAATACTTGTTGTTATCAAATGATTGTTGGTTTTATATGCTCAAGAGTGATTATAAAATAATATTACCGGTAATATATGATCCTATAGGGTCACACCGAACAACAAGTAGACACTAAATTGATATTTATAAGAATTTGATTCTTGATAAATATTAATTCTTGATGAATATTATTAATTATATTAATGAATATAATTCTTAATATAAAATGCAAATAAGAATTCTAGTTTATTAAAAATAATGATTTTAATATATATAACTAGAAATTGCTAGGAGGGACTAAATGTAGTATGTTTAAATAGTTAAAATATAGATTTTAACTAATATTAAACTAGAAGGGCTTCAAGTGTAATATTGCATGGAAGGTTCAAATTCTATTGGTTCTCTTTGAAGGTCCAATAAGATTAAACAACCTTTCTTGTAAATAGAAGACTTGACTAGTTTTTTGAGAGAGACTTGAAAAATACTAGCCATCACTCTCCTCTCTCCCTCTCTCCACTTCGGCCGAAACCACCATCTTTGGTGGTGGTTTTGTGCTTCTTATTTTCAAGTCTATTGTATAATTGAACAAGAAGTTCTCTTTTGCATTTTTCATCAAGAAAAGTACTAGCATACTTTGGTGTTGGAGTTTGTCGGTGGACTACTTTAGAGGAGCTCTATTTTGGGTTCTACCATCTTCATCAACTTCCAACCTCCCCAGAGGATCCAAAGGACTACAAAGGTTGTAAGCTTTAAACTCTCTTATGTTTATTTATTTATCTTTTCATGCATGTAACAAGATCCTTGGTGGGAATAAAATGGTTACGATTCTGAGTGTAACATGCAGTTTCGACAGCCTCAGCCCATAAGAATAACGGTAGATTAGAATAAGCCAGCATTGTTCGTGCAGATTCAACTAACGTTCTGTTTTGCCTTTCCACAACCCCGTTCTGTTCAGGAGTTCTAGCCTCGGAAAATTGTTGAATAATCCCATTTGATTCATAAAAATCTCCCAAGATTCTATTTTTAAATTACGTGCCATTGTCTGAACAAACGATCTTAACCAATATTTGCATATTGTTTTGTGCTGACTTGATGACGTTGATCAAATTGAAGTCTCATCCTTTGAACGAAGAAACTTTGTATAACGAGAAAAATCATCAACTATCACCAACACATACTTCTTACCATTTATGCTTTCAGTCTTCATGGGGCCACACAAATCCACATGTATTAATTCCAATACACTCTTTGTCGTAGATTCAGGTTTCGGCTTATGAGGAACCCTTTTCATCTTACTTATCTCACAAGCATCACAAAGATTTTCAACGCCAAATTTCAATGTTGGAAGACCCCGAACTAACTCTCCTATAACTAACTTCTATATATATCTGAAATTCAGATGAGATAGGCTTCGTTGCCATAACCAACTTTGTTGAACTGAAGCCTTTGACAAAAGACACATATCACTTTCTGGTTTCACCGCTGACAAATTTATTGTATAAAGATTTGACTTTCGCGTGCCAACTAGGAGTTCTTTTCCGTCCTCAGTTCTGACACAGCACCTTGTCGCTTTGAAATTAACTTCCAAATCTTTATCACAAAACTTTCAGATGCTAAAAAAATTGTTTCCTAGCCCTTCAACATAACTGACCTTCTTTATGGTTAATTTGTCTTGCACAATATCACCAAAACCTCTAATTGGAGCAAATTGGTTGTTGCCAAATCTGACTCGACCGCCGGTTTTCTCAACAAAGTTCGAGAGCATATCTTTTTGGCCAGTCATATGTTTTGAACATCCTGAGTCTAGGTACCATAAATTATTCTTCTGCAAACAACCAGATCAAGTAGTTTTAGGTGCCCATTTGAAGATGGGTCCTTTTTGGTTAGTTGTGCGAGACACCTTTTTGACAACTGGTGGTCTCTTTTTCTTCAAAGCTTTGGTTTGAGCATAAGCATTTGGAACATAGAAAGAATTAAACCAACAGCATGAACCGGGTTTAGCAAAAAGATTATTACGACCACAAGCAGAACAAAAACATTCCTCATTTGAAAAACTGAACAATTGCTTGTTTGAATAACGCTTGTAAGAATTTACAAGTTTTCGTTTATCATTCGCAACAAATTGTTTCTTATTTGAAAAACTAGTAGTTTTGACATTCTGCTTGGTTGGTAAAGTAGTCTTTTGCTTCACTCGCCATTCCTGCTTCACATCCTTCCTATTCACAAACTTATCTGAAAAACCCAGAAAATCTAGAGTCAGATGTTTTAGAATGATGAGAAGTTTTTTTCTTTGATTTTCTGTTCTTGTTTCTTTTCTTTAAGGGTTTTTCAGAAAAAAAATCATTCTTTGTGTTTGAACATTCACCCTTACAGAAAGTACTAAAATATTTTTCATCTTTCACAACAAAATCAGTATGGTCCGGAAGCTTCTTGGAAAAATCAAATTCACAGGCTTTTCCTTTATCACGAACCTCAGGTTTTGAATTCTCCTTGGGAACAGAGTTAGACTGAAAAGGCTCATCAGAATCAGAATCAACAGGATGAACTTCAAAGTCCTTTTTAGAAGAAGAATTTTCAGGATGTTCTGATACCACTTGTGATCCAGAAACATGTAAACAAAGATATGATCAAGAATCACTGGTCATCTCTCATTAACATCAAAGGTATGATTACACACAGTAGAGAGAAATACAAGTGTCTTGAATGTGGTTGTTTTGAAGTTTAACTCTAACTAGGCTATTTATACCTAGGCTAGAAACTTACAAAGAAACCCCTTAACTTGGATACAATTTACATTTTAAGCACTAACATGAACCCCCTTTAGGAAGGGTTAACTATGACAAATATTTGCCCACGAGTCAAAGGAAGTGAAATCCATACCTTTAACGGAATTGAGATGTAACACGCGATCAAACGAGATTCACGACGAAGATTTGACTTGTTTTTGCGCCTAAATAAAACATAAATTGTTACTACTTGCCCGAAATAAAACTCACACACAAATTCTTCTAATCGTATGTTTATGTTATAAATATATTTAAAGAACTTAAGTGTTAAAAACTAACAGCCGGTCATGCATTGCAGAACTATCTCGACACATAGTCAAGTACATTTCGCCCCTGCACTTGACATCTTCTAACCTTCTTATTTTCGGGCATTTTTCTCCTACTTAGAGGCCAAAACAGATTATAAAGTATAAATGGAAGCTGTTCTATGATCTCTTACGGTTCTACTCGAATTGGAATCACTCCATTTGAAGCGTTCATCGATTTTATACGGATTTTACAAAACCACAGGGACTGATCCGAGAACACTGTGATCAGTCCCAAACATACCCTGTTTTGAGCCACTTAAAGTGAAAACTGGATTTGAGGCCCTTCATAAGAATTGTATTACACACTTAGGACCTTCAACCTGTAAAAATTGAGCATCGTACATACGGTTTTATAATTATGCACCCTTAAAAAAGTTGGACCTGCACCTATCATAACGACCGACTTCCATAGTTTTCCAAATTCACTTTTATGATCCAACCTTTATTTTGTTACTCAATTTAAATGCTTTACATCATACTTTAACATAGTAAACATTAACATTGAGATCAATGGTTATTATCCTAAGCTTAATCATGCAATTTCCTTCTCTTACACATTTACCCAAACACTTAATATGCAATTAACAATATAGACACAAAACTCACCATTTTGATTCTAAACTTTACCCTTTTTATTCTTACTTCAATTTTTGACTAAAACAAACCTTCTAAACATATATTTAACACAAATTTGCAATATTACACATAATCTAAACCTAAAACCAATTAGAGATTAATATTAAGAACTAACACAAAAATATAACAATAAAAAGAGAAAATTATACCTCTAAAAACGGTTTGCGACAAGAATCCGAATATGCAATTGTAACATTGATTCCTTCAAGAGATTGAGAGAATTTTTAGAGAGAATAAGAGTTTAGAGAGAGAGAGACATAAGAGGCGGTGATGGAGATGAATGAAGAACACGTATGGTAGGTATGTAATTTACTCTAATGATATAAAGAATTAAAGTTGTTTATATAATTATAAAGAGTTTGGACGTATGACGGTTTTAACCCTTCAACAAAGATAACCTATCATTTAAGTACGATATAATTCGAGTAAGATAAAATACGCGTTTTTAAAGTGGGGTCTTACAGTTATCCCCCCCCCCCCCCCCCCCCCTTAAAAAGAGATTTCGTCCCCGAAATCGAATTTAGACAGGAAACTTACATTGATTAAAGAACTCGGGGTACTCTGGTCGCATATGGTCCTCGGTTTCCCACATCGCCTCGTATTCCGAGTGATTTTTTCATAGAACTTTTACGAAAGGAATCACTCTCTTTCGTCTACCTCTCTCATCACGATCAATAATCGCTTCAGACTCCTTGCGATAAGACATATCAGGTTCTATACCCTCTAAAGGATAATCAATAATGTGTAGGGAATGATAGTTGTACCCACGAAACAAAAAGACAT
This sequence comes from Saussurea involucrata, assembly GCA_033807775.1. Classification (NCBI taxonomy): domain Eukaryota; kingdom Viridiplantae; phylum Streptophyta; class Magnoliopsida; order Asterales; family Asteraceae; genus Saussurea; species Saussurea involucrata. The sequence goes on along the minus strand of CM066313.1, from coordinate 54,530,442 downwards.
GGAACACGTTATGTATATGGGACAATTGCAGTAGTATAGCTAATCAGTAAGCCACAGCTCTAACCCTTTCCAGAATTTCAAAGCGACCATCGGGTTCAGTTTTCCTTTGAGACCAAAATGTCTGATGCCACGAGTTGGGGAAACCTTCAAGAATACCTTATCTTGTAAGTTCTCGAAAGATAATCAAAATCTTGATCATTAAATACGTAATTAAGTTATTTTAATATCCAAATTATAAAAAGGATAAGGTTATTACAATCCACCCAACTTTAATGAATTTGGTCTTCCAAGCTCATCATCCATAAGTCTCAAAGTACCAATACTTAAAACTCATAATTTAATCTTAATGTCCTATTTATCATCTCAATTAAAATAACTCTATTTATAATAAGACAGTAACAAACTATCACCAAAATCATCAAAATATAACATATATCTTAGTTCTAAATACAAGATTGCACAACTAATATTGCCTCAGAAATCAAGTTCTAATTCGAAACATTTGACTTGAGCAATCATATATTCCCAACAAAAAGTCTTTAAATTTATTTGAATTGCAAACCATAATTGCCATGTTAATACATCTATATAACCGATACTAAAATAAGTAATCATTGTTGGGAATTTATGTTCAAAACCCGGTTTCAAAAACTCAAACATTTTCGTGTTTTTGGTTGCAAATGCTTTGTTTTGAAGGACAAAGGAAATCGCAACATGTTCAGTCCGAAGGCTATTGATGGGATCTTTGTCGGTTATTCTTTCTCCACAGCTTCATATCACATTTATCTGAAGCAATCAAGGACGATTATTGAGAGCGTTAATATAAAGTTTGATGAAACTGAAGAAGTGGCTTCTGATCAAAACAGTTCAGAACCCGTGATAACTGGAATTTTAGCTTCTGGACAAATCAGTTCAGAACCTGTTCCAAAACCGACTCAGGATCACCCTTCAACTTCTAAATCTCATTTATCTGATCTTGATTTATTATTTGAAGATTTCTATGATGAATATTTCTATGATGAATATTTTGGTACTTACAATTCTTTTGATGTTCTTAACAGAAAAAACCTGCATCTACAACAATTTTCGCTGCCAATATTGAAACAGATGCAACTCATTCAACAACGGTTGATGTTTCTACTCCTGTTCCATAAAACTTATGTACCACAAGACAAAGCTCCACAACAATCTGTTCCTATAGATGTGGAACCTCCAACACAAGTTCCTAATTCTTCAGTTAATGTTACAACTAAACCTCAGCAAACGCACGTATCTTCTGGAGAACCTATTCATTCACATGATAATCCTCCAGAACTACCAAGTGCTGATATGGATGTACCGTTGGTTGCTGAAGAAACAAATGCTACAATGTTCAGACATCGTATGTTCCACACCCACACTCAACAAAGTGGATGAAGGCTCGTCCTATTCATCAGATAATAGGTGATCTGAATTCATCAGTTCAAATGCGTTCGTCAGCTCTCAAAGCTACGGCAAATGAGTGTCTCTTTGCAAACTTTTTGAGTAATATTGAACCTTTAACGGTCTCTGAGGCTCTGAATGATCCATATTGGGTGTTAGCCATGCAAGATGAGTTAAACCAGTTTGAAGCGTTAAAAGTTTGGAGACTAGTTCCACGACCCGCAGATAAAAGCGTCATAGGAACCAAGTGGGTATTTAAAAATAAAAAGGATGAAGATGGAATAATTGTTCGTACCTATGCCATACTCGTAGCAAAAGGCTATCGCCAACAAGAGGGTATCGACTATGATGAGACGTATGCTCCGGTCGCAAGAATTGAAGCCATTAGAATCTTTCTAGATTTTGCGGCATATAAGAATTTCATTGTCTATCAAATGGACGTATAAACATCTTTTCTGAATGGCGTTCTTAAGGAAGAAGTATATGTTTCTCAACCAGAAGGTTTCGTCAACATGGAACATCCAAATCATGTCTATATTCTGGATAAAGCCTTGTACGGACTGAAACAAGCCCCTCGTGCATGGTATGGAGTTTATCAACCTTTCTACTTGAGTCAGGATTCGACAAAGGTAAAATCAATACGATATTATTCATTAAGCACGAAGAGGGTGATATCATTATTGTACAGATTTATGTAGACGATATTATATTTGGTTCGACAAATCCTGGTTTATGTACCTGGTTTTCTATCCTCATTTTTACTAGGTTTCAAATGTGCAAGATGGGAGAGATCAACTTCTTTCTCGGATTGCAAGTGAAGCAATTCTCGACGGGAATCTTCATCAATCAATCAAAATACATATTCGATATTTTGAAGAAATTGAAAATGGAGAATTGTACATCAATTGGAACACCTATGGCACCAGCTTCTAAGATCGGTCCAGATCCAAATGGTAAGAAGGTAGATCTAAGGACTTATTGAGGTCTGATCGGGTCACTCATGTATTTAACTTCAAGTCGTCCAGATATTGTGTTTGCTACATGTTTATGTGCAAGATTTCAGGCTGATCCGAAAGAATCTCATCTCGGAGCGGTCAAGCGTATCTTCAGATATTTGAAAGGAACGACTTATCTTGCACTATAGTATCCAAAAGGGACGCGATTCGAGCTAACAGCTTATTCTGACGCTGATCATGGTGGAAGCTTAATGGATAGGAAAAGCACTACCGGACATGTTCAATTCTTGGGAGATAAATTAGTGAGTTGGGCGTCGAAGAAACAGAATTGTGTTTCAACATCTACGGCGGAGGCTGAATATGTTGTTGCCGCAAGCTGTTGTTCACAAGTCTTATGGATGAACACTCAACTAATGGATTTTGGCTGTAAGTATGACAAAATTCCCATTTATTGTGATAGTAAATCTGCGATTGCTATTTCAGTGAATCCTGTTCAACACACGAAGACGAAGCACATTGATATTCGATATCATTTCATAAAAGACCATGTGGAGAAAGGTACAATTGAACTTTACTTTGTATCTACTGAATTCCAACTTGCCGATATTTTCACTAAAGCTTTGGATGAGAAACGTTTCAAATTTTTAATTTCAAAGCTAGGCATGTTGAACATGAAAGTTTGATGATTCATAATATTCATTCAATACGTTGAAAATCTCTATTATTCTTTCAAGATTAATATCTTGATTGAAAAATATTAATTTTCATCCTATTGAATCTTTATTATGATTAGTTCAAAAGTTTATGTCTTTTTGTAGTATACAAAGTTTATTTCATAGTTTATCTTTTGTCTTGTTAATTTCAGTTTTATATCATCATGGTTTTTTGTGCAGTTTGATGTGTGTGTGCATGTGTTTAGGGGGAGAAAAGAAAAGATTTGATCATTTGTCAAGGGGGAGCATGAAATCATGTTTATACATGTGTTGATTAAATCATGTGTGAGTCATTGAAGAAAGAGGTAAGTCTTCTAATTCAAAATTTCAAGCAAACTCTAATTGATGGAAAATTATTTTTGAAAATCTTATGCATCATTGTCGGGGGAGCAATTTTTTTTTTTTGAAAAGTCGGTTGGAGAGAACTAGTTAAAAGTTGGACATCTTTTAACTTGGAAAAGTTGATTTTGGAAAAGTTGGAAAAAGTCAGAATTTTTGAAAAATGTCTAAATGTTGGAAGTTATCGCACATAGCTCATGCGATCAAGTTTTTTAATCGCACAAGCTTTGTTCGAGAACCTTCCTCATCACACAAGATTCATGCGATAACTCTTGTTCATCGCATAAAGATTCATGCGATCAAAGTTTTTACCGCATATGTTTCATGCGCTAACTACTGTTCATTTGTGCTCATCGCACACGTTTTGTTCGAGAACCTTGAGTCCTTCATCGCATTCGTTTCATGCGATGAAGATGAACTACTCGCATCTCGTTCATGCGACTTGTTGGACACGTGGAAGGTCAACCGTTGGACCACTCAGATTGTGCCACGTATCAATAAACCCTGAGATCTATATATAGACGGTTTTTCAATTTTCAATTTTTTCTGACTTCTCGATAAACCCTATTCTCTCTCAAACTGTTAATCTTCGATCATCATCATTTGTTGCTGTTTTTGTTGCTATCGATTCATAATCACTACAGATTAGTGATTCTTTGACTTTTATTTCGTTTTATCCATTGCATTGTTGTTAGTTTGTGGATTTGTTAGGTAAAAGTCGAAAAAGAAGAAAACTGTTGGTATTCTTGTTTAAAATCATTCATTGTGTTAGTATGTTGGATAAAATATGATAAGATAGGGTTTCTGTTAGTAAATCGACAATAGGGCTTTGATTTGTATGCGATTTCATTCAAGTTCTTAGAATCTGGGTTGAGGACTTCAAATAGTTTCTAAGTACTCAACGTTGTCGCACAACATGTGTATTCAAACCTTCATAGTTATTGCACAAGTCTATCATTCATATTAATCGCACACGCCTTATGAGATAACCTTTTTTCATCGCACAAGTGTTATGCGATTAACAGTGTCATGCGATTAGCTTTGTGTTTTGTGCGACGACATCCTAGACTTGGGGAATTTTTGAGTTTTTTCTCAAACGTGGTGACTTGCAACTTTTATACCGGTGTTCTAACATGTTCCTAAACAGATCAAATGGCACAAGTTCTTGAGCATGGTGATGGAAATTTTTCTGATGAAAATACGGTTATTCCATCGCATCGTTCATCACATCCATCAGTGAACGCCAGAAATCCTGATGATGCCTTAATTCTACCGAAAGATCGTTTAGAGATCAAGCACAACAATTTTACTTTCGACATGAATGTGAGAATGGACTATCACATCATTGTTGAAATTCTGAAGGGTCATCCGCTCAGAACTGCTCTAGAAAAGACACAACTTGTACCTGTAATCTATCTGCAACAAGCATGGTTCACTATTCAATTTGTGTCGGTTTTAGAAAACAATAAGTACTTTACACTCAAAGTTGATCACTTCAATGCCAAGCTTACACTGAAAAGACTCAGAACCGTTCTGAATCTACCGTTCTCAACCAACTTTGCTGATATGATTTCTGAAGAGGATCTGTGCCGAGATATTATGGAACTGGGATATAATGATACTGTTGATGGTATTCTAGTACGTGCTTCAAATTTCAAAAGGAAGTATTTGCCGCCTATCTATTATACATTGTTCAGCATTGTGAACAGATGTATGACTTCCAAACATACGGGACTTGACAGATGCAATATTTATGTTCTACAGATGTTTCATGCTATTGTCAATGATCGGAAGATTGATTTTGCGGTTCTTATCCAGAATGAACTTGTAACATCCTAAATTTTGATGTTATTATTTTAATAAGATTTAGAATGTATTTGTATTTGGAGTAACCTTGAATTATATAGAGTATTATAATTCAATTAAGGTTAAAATACAAATGTTGAAAGTTTAAAGATTTCTTTTGAGAATATTAACTTAAGGGTTATTATTATGAGTTTTATTTATGCATAAGGTGTGTGATGTTATTTCTTTAAAGTTTGAGGGTTGTAGTGTCATTCTTTAAAGTTAAGGGTTTATTGGGTAAAATGTCAAGTGACTCATGTAGTTAAGAGAGGAGGTGGCAATCATCTAGTAAATATAGACTAATTGTGAGTGTGAGATGAGGTGTTGGTGTGTCTTTCGGTTTTGAGAGAAAGAGAAGCCGAGAGAGAAGAAGGAATCGAGAAAAGAGAAGAAGAAATCAGTTTTATTTCAGTTGGGAAGCAAGAATCAAACAAAGGTAATCATCATTAATCCTACATCTTCTTAGTTAAAGTTTTCTATGGAATTTTAGTTGGGTTTTGGTAAAATTTGATGATTATGAGAATCTGAGTTTTTGGGTATGTTAAGATAAGGTTATTTAACATATCTGCAAGTTTGCATACACAAACATAGATTAAAACTGCAAAATCTGGATTTAAGAATGAACTTAGTGGACTGAGACTTGGATGGACATCATCGAAATCGCAACCTTGAGCTGCGACATTCATGATTGTCGCAATAGACCGTTGCGACTTGGTTTTGGAGTCGCAACAGTTGGTTGTGACTTGGGTCGAAATCGCAATGGTGGGTTGCGACTTAGGTTGGGATCGCAACAGTTGGTTGCGATTTGGAATTGGAATCGCAATAGGCGGTTGCGACTTCAGTTCATTGCGACTTGAGATGTAATTTTAAGAGATTAAGGATTTTAGCTGTGAAGGGTTCTGTTTTATAAATTAATATCAGTATATATGTAATTTGGATATCACAGTAAACTGTGGTAGTAAAGAAAGGAGTCCCTACGAGTTTAAAAAGAATTAAAAGAAGTGTGATTTCATATCAGGTGAGTTTATTCAACTCTCTTTAAAATTCAGTAATTAATATTGAAATAGATGTTTTATATGTATGCATGAATATGTTTATATGGGCTTGATTAAGTCAGAGATAAGCCCAAGAGGGCGATTAAAAGTTGTGCTATGTTGATCCCCATGCTAAAATTTCTAAGAGGGGATAGCTATGAAGTTGATGAACGGGTACTTATTAATATTCTTACATGTAAAGTATGATTATCTGCTATATGCAATTTGTTACATGTTTATGAACTCTAAATACGATTTGAAGCCATGTTAAGATAAATTATTAAGGACCTATCTATGAGTCCAAAAGTGTAGATTAAACATTTGAGACATTAACTCCCGTGCTAGGTTGCAAATAAGGGATAGTTAAGAGATTGAGATGAGGAGCTAATAATATTCTTTATTTTTATATATATAGAATATGTTCGGAGAAATGATATATTGTATGCCGGACGCATATAGTAGTATCGATTATTATATTTATATATTATGTGCTATGACCTTTTACTAAAAATAGGCATCCGGTCACCGAGGGCACTTGGGTACGGTATAATGGGAACCGATTACTCGCCATAGACCAAAGGGATGTAATTTTTAGTAATTGGGTGTACCTTGAATCATCGTGAGTCCCGTTTGAGTATCGCGATATTATAATCCCATTGGGACCATTGATTCTGAGGTGGAATGTGGAATAGGCAGATTTTGATTTGTAATTCCCATTTCGATTTTGGAAGATCGGAGATTTCCATTGTTATAGGGAAGATCGGAGATTTCCCAGTGATGAGAGGAATATTTGAGATAGGCATAAAGTAATTTGTAATCTCTACTTCCTGATTAAGAAATAGGCAGGTTTTGACTTGTAATTTCTTGTGTTTGAGTATTGACTGTGAATCTGGGATGATTCATAGTAAATTCTTAAAATTGTTGTTATGATTAGATGAGTTAGTCGTAAGTATGGGATCGGGGTAGATTCCCCAATTTGGAAAGGAGTTGTCGTACGGTAAGATGGGTGAGAACAGGTTTGAGTTATCTGTTCATGTTTTAATTATTAAATTTTATTTTGATTTGAGTATTCTCACTAGGCGAAAGCCTAATGTTTCAAGTTGAATCTTCTTACCAGGTACAAGCTCCGGGAAGTAATCGGGAATGAGAGAAGAGAACTTTTGAAAGATTCAGACTTAGAGATAACAGAGGATCTAGTTATTCTTTGATACTTTTGGGACGGTTGTTTAGATAACTTAATTAATCTGATTGTTATGATATGATTAGATTTAATAAGTTATTTAAGTAAAGTCGTTTGTATATAGAAACCTTACATTTGATCCTCAGGTTATATAAGTTTGAAGTTTTTGATCATAACTTGTAGTAATTTTTAAGGTTTAAATTGACCATGTTTTTAGGGTGTTTCAGAACTGATCGAGGTCGTTACAGATAAATCTAAACCTTCCAAGGCAAGGAACTTTGTACCGTTTTTAGAGGTTTCATCAGATAGTGATTCAATACATTATGGATGCAAACCGAGAGATACCGAGACGTCAAGGAGCCGTACTTGGTCCAACCAAATGGATGCAGTATCTCAGACTACCCAAGAATATGCACTTTGATCGTGTGATGGTCTTACCCGAAGATGTACTTGCTTACGCTGACCAGGGGTCATAATTTATGAGTGAGTATAGAGAAGGAAATGCACTTATTGCCTGGCCAGGACCGGAGGGGCCTACCCAGGGTGCCAACCAACTAGGTGAGAGGAGTGAGGGTATAGAAGCTAGTGCAAGAGTTCAGGATACTGGGGTACCTGAACAGGGTGAGATGAGAGGTAAAAATGATGTGAGGGGTACTGGAGATGGAGGTGATCCTGGTCAGTCGTCCCGTGCTCTAGCTGAACAAATCCTTGGTTCTTCCGATTCTGAGGACGAAACTGATGATGTATTTGCCGATATAGATGATCCTGCTAATGTATATTCTGCTAGCCCTATTTTAGATGAAGCTGATGATGAAAAAGAGATGGATAGTTCAGATGATGATAATAATGATGATCAACCCGATGATCATAATGACTTTGAGATTGTTGTTAATTCTGAGCTTAACTCTGGTGCTCGAGGAGATACAAGGTGTTCTGAGGGAGATTTAGTTGAAACAGAATTACAAGTGAGGTTATGTGAGAAGGAAAGAAAAAAAGATGGTGAGTGTGAGACAGGATCAACCAAAGTTTTAACTACTGATCCTATCCACACCGAGTCTATCCGGGTAGCCACATCTACTGCCAATGAGCGTTCGTCGCCATTAGACATTGAAAAAGACATAGTGGACCCAACTATGCATTGCACAACCCCACTCGGCCACTCATCAACTTCTCAACAAGTTGGTGTTTCACTTTCTCACGGGGATTCGACACAAACTCTATCGACAACACAATCATTATTTGTTGGTATTGAAACAGGTAGGCAGTTGCCCCGACCACCGAATTCATTTGTACGTACTTTGAGTCTAGAGTTCTATGGAACAACTTCATTTCTAAGGACACTTATGAAGCCAGTCACAACACAGTTGGTGACACAAAACATTGGAATTCTTCGTGATCCAATCGGAACGCCCAGAGTATTGCCGCCATTTGTTGCTGCTTAACGAGGATCGGGTGGAAGTCCTGTCAACGTTAACACCATGACAGCGTTGAACACAGGCCATGCAGTCTCTTCGACTGTCATGCAAACCAGTAACCTAAGTGGTCTAGGTGTTACCCCGGTTCGAGATCAACAGATAAGATCATTGATGGGTCCTCCTCCCCATAACTTTGTTTCAGTCAAGCTATTGGAGTTAGCAATCGGTTCGCTGAATAATTCGTACAAAGCTGAGACTGCGGAATTGAAATAGATAGTTTCTAATTTGTCTGCTGAAGTGAGTCGAGCTGTGAAAGGAAAATCTGTTATGGAAACTCCATCCACCGCAACCGAAGCTCAACTTGATCCAAAATCTCAGCCTATCCCACCAAGCAAGGTATTTCCTAACCTTCCGTTATATGAGCTTAAATCTCAGTTATTTACCCGTTTATTAGAACAAGGTGACAATAATTCTGGAGAGGAAGTGGATTTACTTGGTCTCCTTAGAAGACAACATGAACATCAAACCCAATTACCCACCCAAGCTGATATCCAAACCCTACAAAAGTCAATTTCTAACATGACCGAAGCTATTTCCTTTGGATTCAAAACCCTTTCTGACCGTATAACCGTTTTAGAGCAATCATGTGGTACTCAAGCCCAAACCAGTAAGCGAAAGTATGATGATCAAGATCCTTATCCTGATCACCATGAGGGGGAGACGAGTAAGAGGCAGAAAGTGGGGGAAACTAGTGGTTCAGGTACTCAAACTGAAATAGTTGTTCTGGATATTGGTACAAGCAGTGCTGGTGGTGGAAGTGTACAAGATAGTGATGTACTTGGTGTTATGGATGATATCATTCCTACGGTTGAAAAGCCTGGTGGAAGTGATAACAGAACTGAAGAGAAGAGAATGGCTGATGATCTAATTCAGGATATCATCTATGTGTATTCGGTGGATGAACCTGAGAATACAGTTATCAAGATAAACGAGGAACTTAATGATGTATTTGATGCAGTAAATGTACAACCACGTGAAGTTGATTCTGATGATGAAAATATTCCTGATGTTCCAAAACCTGCTGATCCTGTAATGGATGTTCTAGTCATACCTGATCTACCTGAAAGGAAGATAAAAGATCCGGTATCGGAGGCACAAATGAGGGTATTTCAGATGTTAATTGACAGAGAATCCTTGATCGAAAGACGATGGCATAGAATAAGGATTATCATTCCGTTTCAAGAGGATATTAGAAATGATTTGTTCGTGAGCAAAGTTCAACCGATCGACAAGATAAAGCTGTACTCCATTGAAAAGCTACCACCTTTACACCAAATTGAATATCTTCATTTGATGAAAAACAAAGACCGTGAGTTGAAGTTTGTTAGAACGTATAAGGAGATTGTGAAGATTACAAAGATCGAATCTGAGAGAATATTGAACGTATGGTATCCGAGGTTCACAGTCTATCACACAGATGGTAAAGAATAGTCATCCATCGAAGCAGATTTCAAGTCTTTGAACTGTGAAGACTTTTTCAGACTATTCGACATTCTTGCCAGACTTACAAACAAGAACAAAAAATGCTATGAGGATTATCAAGCGATGAAGAGGTTTATGAAGAATCTGATAAAACTTGCTTACTTGACTGACTTTCAAATGGCTTTAGAAGGAGGCCAGATCAGAGTAAACATTTTGAGGCCTAATAGAAGATTTCCTGATGCCCAAGGCATTCCGATTTACACAGTGTTGGAGAAACCAGAATTTGGGGTTATCTATGAGGTTAATTGAAATCAACAAGTATTGTGATGGTACACTCAAAGTGTTAAAGATTCGGTTGACAGAAAAGCTCAGATTGGATGAACAAAAGTTGGTGCCTCTGAAAGAAAAGGAGAAGATACTGATCAATAGAGCTCTGAAAGCTATTAAAGATAGACTGGAATACAGGAACATGCTTAGAAGATTTGAGATCATCTTTGGAATAAGGAAGAAATATATTCCTCCCAAGCAACTTGTTTAAATTTTGTGTTCTTCTTACTTGGATACAAAGGGGGAGATTGTTAGTGCTTAAAATGTAAATTCTATCCATGTTAAGTGGTTTCTTTGTAAGTTTCTAGCTTAGGTATAAATAGCCTAGTTAGAGTTAAACTTCAAAACAACCACATTCAAGACACTTGTATTTCTCTCTACCGTATGTAATCATACCTTTGATGTTAATGAGAGATGACCAGTGATTCTTGATCATATCTTTGTTTAGTTTTTTCTGGGATCACAGTCACCGCCTTGTGAATGATCAACCGAACGTGATCAACAAATGTGTAATTATACACACACATACAAATTGATTTTGGTTTATTGAATCATTTGTTTGAATCTTTTTGTTTTCATTAATACGTGCCTCGTATGGAATTGATTATGAAACTTTGTGAAGTATATTGAACTTGATTTTTATGAACGTCATTCGGATAAGTGGCATATGTTTGATTTTCGATGATTTTAGAATAACCCAATTAATGGGCACATTATTTGGGATGCCTTCTATGGCGAATTTGTAGTCATGGCGTTCAGCAGGTGGACTCGATCCACCGGAGTTAGGCCCAATAGTGGCTTTCGTGAACCTGACTCTGTGGACCAGGTCGACTTTGTTGGCTACAGGGCGAATGGATCGATCCTAGAACTTTTACCCACAGAAAATGTGACCGTGGTTAAATTCACGGGGGACTCGGGTGTGTGTGCCCGCACACCGGCCCAATAGTTCGTGTGGTTTGGCCACCCCACGAACACTTGAACAGGAATTGACGGAAATGATTTATTTTACGTTTTGAAGTTAAAGTGTGAACCGTTATTGAGATTCTTGCTTTCGAATAGTGTTGATCATCTCTTTTGAATTTAATGAATTACCGTCTTGAGTTTTATAAAATGTTCTTCAATTGAATTTTAAGTCTTCCGCTTTATTGTTGATATGTTTATTATTATTCCGAATTTATATTATAATCCATTCACTGAGCCTTGTGCTCAGCCGTGTTTCTCGTTTTCTGACATGGCAGGTTCCAAGTGACATTGATGGGGACGAGACTTGAGATTGAGCGTGAAGTTTTGGAGTCTTTAGACTCGTGTTAATATATAAGCATTATAAGTTTATAAACACTTTTTGAGATGTAATATTTTTCGGTTGTAAATCATGTTTTTGAAGTTTATTAGTTGCTCTGAATTAGTATTGTGATTGTGTTAAGTCCCGTTAGTGACATCGTTCGTCCATATAACGCGGACGGGGGATGTTACAATAATGGCTTAGGACCGAATGTTGCTAACTTTCTAGTCTTTCCAGAGATTTCAAATGTATCTATTGTTGTTGTTGAAACTGTTATATCTGATGTTTTCGGAGATATAAGGAGATCCGAGGGAGTATTAGTTGAAGATGTCAGTGAGTCTGCGAGTGTTGGGGAAGAAAAAATGATGTGAGTGTGAGTGCAACAATAACCTACTATTCCAGAAGGGCAGCCACATCTGCTACCAGATCTCATGTGTTGGGATCAGGTATTGAAATAGACATTAGTAGCCCACTAATGCAATTGCACACCCAAGCCACCCACTCAGGTTCCTCTTAGCAGGAAGTTGTTTCATCTTCACACGGGGAATTAGCACAACTTCCATATGGCTCTCACTCGGAGAGTTTAGATATTAAAACAGAAAGACTTTTGCCCCAGTCTTCAACTTCTATTCATGCATAATCGGGTCTAGATCCTGTTTGTGAACTATTACATTCTTTGACTAGGACACTACCTTCATTTTCTGCTACCGTCGGGAGTCTTGGTGCCCCGACCGAAACACTCAGAGTAGATCATACTTTAGGACTACGAGGACCGAGTGGAAGTCCTACCAGTGTTAACGCTATTCCAGCACTGAACGTAGGCCACACAGTTGATTCAACTGATGTGTCAACAGGTAATCTTAGTGAACCTGGAGTGACTTTACTCGACTTTGTGTCAAGGGAATTTGTCAATGGCGCCCTAAAGGCCGTTGAAGATCGCATGATGAATTTAATGAGGAACATAAAATGGTTATTGAAGGGGAAAGATCCATTGGTTGATACTGTACCTGAGCAAACACCTCCACCTCCACCTATCTAACCTACTCTCGTTCAACATGATCCATCTATTGAAGAGCTCAAAGACATGCTCTATGCCAAACTCCTATACATCTCACCTGATGATCCTAAAACCAAAAACTTAATGTCCTTGCTTGAAAACTTTCAACCCAATCCACCACCACCTCAACTTTCTTAACCTACATCAGTCACTTCTTCTGAGTTCACCCACTTCAAGTTTGAAGTGCTTACTAGTTTGTCTGACATGAAGAACTCTATTGATTTGTTAGCTGAAAGGATGGCTTTTATGGAAAACTCTTGTCAGTCTCAGGCTCAAGGAACAAAAAGAAGACATGATCATGATGATGATAATGATCATGAGGGGGAAATGAGAAAGAGACAAAAGACTTCTAGTGCTGATACTATAAATGTTGGGAGAACTATGACAACTGAAGATGTAGTTCAAATGTTTGAATCTGGTGCTCAGAGGGAAGAAAGCGGAAAGCATAATGTATTGTATGTGGATCCAAATGCATAACCAACTGTTGAAAAGATTGAGGTTAATATGGAGGAGATAATGAAGATAACAGACTTATATGTGGAGATTGTGCTTCTCAGTTCAGATGATGAGGATGATGATACTGAGAATGATTATGACAAGTTCTGGAGAGTGAAAGAGGAATCTGAAAGTTTGTTGATGATCACTGATGGTCTGATTAATCAAGATCCAGAGTTTACAGAAAATGAAGTGGAGTTCTTAAAACAATTCTATAGACCAACTACTCCAGATGATATATCTGTCAGCCCTATTAACACACCTTATTTGCCTGTAAGTTCAACTCCTACCTCACGACCTACGTTTGTACCTGAAGATGTTTTTCCTGAAATTCCTATTAGTCAACCCACTCCAACGTTACCTGAGCCTACTTAAACTGTTCTTACTTTGTTTGAAACCACACAAGATGTTCCAATCCAACCTGAAACCTTTATACCTGAATTTCCTGAAGTAATGCCTGAAGAACCTGAAATTCCCACAATCATTCCCAATGTTATCCCAAGTCCCAACCAAGCAGGACCTTCTAACCCTTCTAGTTCCAAAGCTGGCCCATCTACATCCAGACAACCCAGATTGATGAAGTTGAGGAAAGGTTAAGAAAGTTAAGGATGAGAACACCTTGCATGGAGGATTCAGAAAGGAGGTTATTTGCTCAGTATATCAGGAAGTTGAATCCTTATGCAGTTCTGGGAGTTAATGATCAGTCAGAGGAATTCAAGTTTGAATATCTATATATGATGAAGGCCATGTATCAAAGTGTACAGTATGTGAGAAGCAAGAAACTGATTGTTACTGTGAAGGAGGTTTATGCTAAGTAGTTTTACAGATTATGGTATCCAGTTTTTGTGGTACAAAGGCAGGATTGTAAGACTTGTACTTTCTCTGAAGCTGATTTTTGTCATTTGCTGATAGAAGACTTTGAGTTTCTTTATCACTACTTCAGAGATCTTTCAATCAGAAGGGATGCTATTACACTTTCTTTGAATGCCATTAAGAGGTTTCTTAGAAGACACATCCTCTATGTATAATGCTTTGAATTTCAGTTGGGTTTGGAGAGTGATCAACCAATTGTCAACATGATCAGACCAAATCAGAGAATTCCCAACATGGAGAACATACCTTTGTATGTGGTTTTAAATGAACCTGAGTTTGGGTGATATACAAGAATGAAAGGGGAGATAAAAGGTGTTTGAGGTTCAGTGAACTTGCTAAATACCTTGATGGCACATTAAAGGTAATAAGACTTCAGTTGGAGAATAGATTGCAGACTAATGATAGAGAACGAAGATAGAACATAATGCCTTCAATTGCAAGATCTTTGCTGATCAGAGCCATTGATGAGATTAATGAAAGGATAACATTCAGGAGAGCAATGAGGAGGATTGAAACCTATCTTGGTGTGAGAAGAAGAAGAAGACCACTGCTGCATTGATTCCAAAGGGGGGGAATGTTAATGTATTCTTAGTTGTAATCAAGCAATCAGTCTTATTATGTACTTAAATTGTACTTTACATGTAATGTTGGGTAGAGTCAAGGGCTTGTCTTGACCTACTATAAATAGCATGCTTTATGTCATTCATTGTAACTTTTGCTCATTTGAGAATCTTGTAACTACTTTGGAATATATGGATGACAAGGTTGCTCTCTCTCTAGATTTGTACTTTGATCGTTCATTCTCTCACTAGAATTTGAGACATTATCATTACCCCACAATAATTAATCATATATTACTCCAACACTCAAAACCACGAACCCAACAATTTGAGGTTATCGCTTTCCCAAAATCATTACAAACCAATCCAATACTTTACAAAGCTTAAAGACAACAAATGAGAGAGTAATCAACTTGAATGAGATGAAGATTCACTACCATTTGCTTCCAATTCCAAGAACTTCAATGGATTAGCAAGAAATCTCCAATCACACTCTCTTTGTCCGTCTTTAACAAACTTCATGGAGTAATTGCGGGTATTAGGGGTTTTAACCCTTTTCCCAAACTTGCACAATAACCCCTAAACTTCCACAATTTGCACCACGCCCACTTGAGTTCTATTCTTTTCACAAAAGGGAACATGATTATTACAATAAAATGAGTTCATTTTCCCAGAAGCCCAAATTTTCATTCTAGGTTAAGGCGTGGAAATGAAAATCCATTCCCATTCTCATTTTCATTCCCCTACCGAACCAAGCGCCCCCTAATCACTTGACCCCTTAATATTTATAGCCTTAGGTTCAAATGAGAAGTGATAAATATATAAGAAGTAGAGAAGTGATCTTGGCCATTTATTCGGTCAGGATTGGCTTTAATTGGTCAAAAGTTGCGGCATTGACTGGTCAAAAGTTGTGGTTGTTCCAAAAATAGAAGGGCAGTTTCGTAACTTTTACAAAAACACGAGACAAGTTCATATATGAACCCATGTAATTCACATATGAACTCTTTTTCACTAATTGATATATGAACCTTTGTGATTCATATATGAACCTTTGTGTTTCATATATGAAACTAATTAAGTGTAGGTTCATATATGAATCAGTGAACCAATTAACTGATTCATATATGAACCTTTGTGCTTTATATATGAAATTAATTAACTGTAGGTTCATATATGAATCAGTTGAACCAATTAACTGATTTATATATGAACCTTTGTGATTCATATATGAATATTTTTTAACTAATTCTTATATGAACTAAGTAATTGATTCATATATGAATCACAAAGGTTCATATATGAATCACAAAGGTTCATATATGAATAACAAAGGTTTATATATTGATTAGTTAAAAACGAGTTCATATGTGAATTACAAAGGTTCATATATGAACGTATAGTTCATATGTGAATCACACAGATTCATATATGAACTCGTCCCGCGTATTTTTACGAAACTACCCCTCTATCTTGTGCAGACCACACGCAGAACATGCAAGAAATTATCCGCTGCTTCTTGGTCAAAGCTGCCGATCTTGACCGAATGAATGGTTAAGATCACTTCTTTACTTCTCATATATTTAGCACTTCTCATTTGAGCCTCTCCCTATATATATATATATATATATATATATAGGGAGAGGTTCATTTGAGAAGTGCTAAATATATGAGAAATAGAGAAGTAATATTGGCCATTCATTCGGTCAACATTTGCGGCTTTGACCGAGAAGCAGCGAATAATTCCTCGCGTTGTCTGCACAAGATAGAGAGGTAGTTTCGTAAAATACGTGGGACGAGTTCATATATGAATCTATGTGATTCACATATGAACTATACGTTCATTTATGAACCTTTGTAATTCACATATGAACTCTTTTTAAGTAATTCATATATGAACCTTTGTGATTCATATATGAACCTTTGTGATTCATATATGAATCAGTTAATTAGTTCATATGAGAATTAGTTAAAAAAGAGTTCATATATGAATCACAAAGGTTCATATATGAATCAGTTAATTGGTTCAACTGATTCATATATGAACCTACAGTTAATTAGTTGATATATGAAACACAAAGGTTCATATATGAAACACAAAGGTTCATATATGAAACACAAAGGTTCATATATGAATTAGTTAAAAATAGTTCATGTGTGAATTACATGGGTTCACATATGAACAAATCGTTCATATGTGAATCACACAGGTTCATATATGAACTCGTCTCGTGTTTTTGTAAAAGTTACGAAACTACCCTTCTATTTTTGGAACAGCCGCAACTTTTGACCGGTCAAAAGCCGCAACTTTTGTGTAATAACCCGGTTATAACTTGAAATGAATTCAAGTTTGGTGACCAAAGTGGGATAAATAAAAAGTTTTGTGTTTATTGTGGGGACTATAAATTGAGGTGAGAAACCCTAGAATGTTAATTAGCTCAAGGATATTGTCTGTGTGCGGCTTGGTGCGATCAGTGTGTGTGGAAGAGATTGGAGTTCTCAAGAAGAAGGAATCACAAGTTTGGAGTGGAAATTTCTGCTGCACTAGAGGTAACCTCCTTCTTCCTTAGGTTGTTAATCTGATTAGAAATTTGGGGAAGTTAGGGTTGAACTGTTGTTAACCTTTTGAAAGAAATAGGAGATTGTGTGTGTTATTGGTTTTCATCGAAAAGTTTTGTATGAAAAGAGATCGAGTTTAATCAAATTTGTTTTAGAATTTAAGGGATCCGGGATTATCATTTCGTTGGGTTCCAGAATTTTAATTGTTTTGGGTTCCGGTTCCTGCTTTAAAAGAGATCCGGAATTGATTGTTAAAACTCAAGTTCCGGAATTTGGACTAAAGTTAAGGATTCGGTATTGGACATGTTAGATGGATCCGGAATCAAGTTAAGGCCTGATCCGGAATCTAGTGTAAGCCCAATTGATCCGGAAATTTAATGAAAGCCCAACTGATCTGGAATTATTGTGAGAGGCCTAAGTCTTGGTACTGTGTAGATGAGTCCCGGAATTAATGTGAATTGTCCATCTAGATCCGGAAGTGGGGTGTGCTAATTTGAATCCGGATTTAATTATTGGTGTTGGGTTTACTTTATGGATCCGAAAGTCTCACTGGGCCGAGTTTTTTTGAAATTGTTTACTGGATCCAATTCCATTTATTACTTGGGCTGAGATTTTAGAATTTGTTTATTGGATCCGGAATTTAATTATTTTTGAGACCGAGACTTAGGATCCCGTATTTATCCGGCTGAGACTTTTCAATAGTAATAATCCGAGTGCGTTAGAGTCTTGCCGGGTAATGTGTGTTGGGTCCAAATGTAGGTGCGAGTAAAGACAATTGGTTGCAAGTATGGGATTCCTAGCAAGGACTCCAGGTGAGTCTTTCTAAACCTAAATTTTATACAAGTGTGGCATGGTTATTATCTAACTGTGTACTTTTCAACTGCTTTTCTTTCAAAGCGAAGAGTAAGTGAGTGTGGCATGATTATTATCTAACGGTGTGTTTTATTTCAACTGTTTTTACTTGAAAGCGAAGATTAAGTGTGTGATATTATGTGTGATTTAAATGTGTGTGACCATGCTTTGGCTTTGGTCTGAAATGGGGGTGTGTCCCATAATAGTTATATATGAATTTGTTTCATATATGGGCGGTGTGTGCCCTATTACGTTGTCACGGTTTGTGTGACTATAGCGTGTGTGCTTTATATTGCGCTGCCACGGTGTGTGTGACTATAGCGTGTGCCAATAGCATGTGTCAATGTGTGCAGATCATTTTATAGTGTGCTGTTATGATTTGTATAAACTCTTTTATAACTGATTTATAAAAATTATAATGTTTTATGGTGTGACCTGGTGTGGAGGAAACTCACTAGACCCCATGGTCTAACCCTCGCTTTTCAAAACTAAAACATTTTTCAGGTAAGTAGGTAGTCGAAAGTTTGCTTAAAAGTTTGGAAAGTCGAGAGGCGGAGGTTGTGTATAGAAGGATTAGAAGGCCTTCCTGGTTATTTTGTAGTTATGATATCAGCTGTAGTTAGGGTTATTTCCGCAAACCCAGTTTATAATCTGAATAGTGTGTCTATGTTGAGCCGCTTTTGGCGTTTTAATTTAAAGATGTATCTTCTAGCAAGGTAGTTTGGTGTGGGTTGTTACAGTTGGTATCAGAGCTCTAGTTTAAGGGATTTAGGTGACCGGATGGGCCTAAACTTAAACTGTGGAGTAGGAGGACACAACTGAGATATAGGAAGCCTTTAGGGAAGACTTTAAACACTGAGAATTTAGGACGATGGTAGTGAGGAATCTCATGTAAGGTAAATTCAAATCACATCTGGCCAATGTCATTGTGAATTTACAGGTGTATGGGTGTGCTTGATTACCGTTGTTCTGATTTTAGTAATGTGTGGAGTGTGGTGAAGTCTTAACCTTGTCATGATGGCAACGGTTTAGTGTGTTATGTAGATTATTCTTGTGTGATTGATGATACTATCTAGAAGAAGCATTTTTGAATGTTTGGGGTGAGTGTCCGTGTGAAGTAGAATCTTTAGGGTTCTTAAGGAAAATAATTGATTGGAGGTGAGCTCCTAATCTATGATGAGTCTTTATTTTGGGGGTTCCCGATATCGGTGAATTGAGATCTTGAGAGTTTCAGTTCAAGGATCGGATGGTAGAGATGTGCTTTCTTACTCTCTAGTTAGTGGAAGAGGGACAAGGGTGGGGGTTGTGTGGATAATATAGTGGTAACTTATACTTAGTGAGCATGCGAGACATGATGGTAATGAGTTGCTGTGAGGTTAAGCGGTGGATTAGTGTTGATGTGGGATGAGCATAAGTGGAGATCTTTGCTCGGGATTTGCTTATAAGTTGTTCAGATGAGACAAAATTAGGTGTGGAGATGCATAGATGTCTAAGTGGTGTGTGGTATTATTATATCCAAGGATAAAAGAATGGGGTGGCAATTGGTGCCTAGTTAAGAAGGAAATTGTGTGCTCTTGGACTGGTTAGTTTGTAATGTTTCGTAGTAGATACGAGATCTTTGGGAATGTTGAGCTAATCCTTGTGTGTATAAGAAATGCAAGGGAGTGGGTTATATCGTTTGAAAAATGAGAAGAGTGTGGTCGCTTCGAGTATTGGGTGAATTCCTCGTATGAGATGTGGTGAAGTTGTTGGTTAGGCATAGTAACCGTGGAAATTGCGTGTATGGAGTGGTCAATGTTGGGTGAGAAATGTTCCATGCTAGCCTGAGGTAATTAGGACGGTAGGTTGGAATAAGTGGGTAAACGGGAAGTAGAAAGTGTGGCAAGTGGCACTGAAAGTGAGAAGCAATGTTTTCAGAACGACACCGTCGAGTGCATGAATTTTTAGTGGGAATATAAGAAAAAGGAATTGTGTGTATGTGATGGGTTTAAGAGTCGAGGAAGGCGAGCTTGTGTGGTTGGTCAAGAGTGTGTCCCTTCTAGTAAGTCGTTCCTTGGAAACGCGTTTTATGTTTAAGAAGAAAGTGAAAGAAAGCACTAGAATGTAGTGCTCGGGGTGAAGAACCATTGGATTAGACTTGGTAGTTGTATGGGTGTGACGTTGTGGTAAAAGAGTGTGAATTGATTGTTATCAATGGATTATGGTGGGTATAATTAATGTGAGAAAGTGACTAGACGTTTTGTGTGGGGAAAGTGATTGTAGAATTGTGCGAAATCTGCTGGAGAGAATCTTAACTGCGAGTTAAGGTGATATTCAAGGTTGATTTCGTGTTCAGTTAGCGAATTGAGCGTCGTTAATTTTATAAGGGGTTCGTGTTGTTGTGACGTTAACTTCAGCAAAATCCGTTCTTTTAAGAAAGTGAAATTGTGTGTGAAATCTTTATTTTGACACGTTTTAAAACCATGAGCCTAGATGTGTGAGTGATATTGGTACGGTTGGCCTGAGGCGTTTTCTTTAAATTGCGAAATTTTTGGGATAAGAGTCGTAGGTAACCGGAAGTATGAGAATACGTTGATATACGCCCTAATGCTGAAGGGTTATGCATAGTGGGAGTTCATTCGACATCCCACGTGTCGAATCTTAGGAGGTGCTTGGCCGAAGAAAGCATGGTCGTACCGTTATAAGACACTGGAATGGATGAAAGTTGGATTATGTGGGGGAACCGTTGGTGATTGTAGATCGCAAGGTTAGAAAGCTGAGGAACCATTTCCTAGAGTGTCCGAAGATGGAATTCCGGGGACGGAATTCTTTTGAGGGGAGGATATTGTAATAACCCGGTTATAACTTCAAATGAATTGAAGTTTGGTGACCAGAGTGGGATAAATAAAAAGTTTAGTGTTTGTTGTGGGGACTATAAATTAAGGTGAGAAACCCTAGAATGTTAATTAGCTCAAGGATATTGTCTGTGGGCGGCTTGGTGCGATCAGTGTGTGTGGAAGAGATTGGAGTTCTCAAGAAGAAGGAATCACAAGTTTGGAGTGCGAATTTCTGCTGCACTAGAGGTAACCTCCTTCTTCTTTAGCTTCTTAATCTGATTAGAAATTTGGGGAAGTTAGGGTTGAACTGTTGTTAACCTTTTGAAAGAAACAGGAGACTGTGTGTGTGTGTGTTCTCTTTTTGAGGGGGTTGAAATCAAATGAGTTAGATTGTAAGATAATTGCTAATAACAATTCCCCATGCTATTGGTTTTCATCGAAAAGTTTTGTATGAAAAAAGATCGAGTTTAATCGAATTTGTTTTAGAATTTAAGGGATCCAGAATTATCATTTCGTTGGGTTCCGGTATTTTAATTGTTTTGGGTTCCGGTTCCTGCTTTAAAAGATATCCGGCATTGATTGTTAAAACTCAGGTTCCGGAATCTGGACTAAAGTTAAGGATCCGGTAATTGACACGTTAGATGGATCCGGAATCAAGTTAAGGCATGATCTGGAATCTAGTGTAAGCCCAACTGATCCGGAAATTTAATGAAAGCCCAGTTGTTCCGGAATTATTGTGAAAGGCCCAAGTCCCGGTACTGTGTAGTTGAGTCCCGGAATTAAGGGGAATTGTCCATCTAGATCCGGAAGTGGGGTGTGCTAATTTGAATCCGGATTTAATTATTGGTGTTGGGTTTACTTTATGGATCCGGAATGTAACAACCCAATCTAAATAAAGCATACTTAGCATTTAAATTTAAATAATTACAAAACTGGGTCCACAAAGGTTTCATTTCATCTGTCTAATAACTTAGGTTGGCGGAAACAACCTATACACAACTGAGAAAAACTAATAACTAGAGTGCCACTATGCTTCTTGACTCTTCTTGCTAAGCTCAGCCTATTTGCCCGAGCTCTTGGAAACTGCTTACCTGAAAAGCTTTTAATTTGAAAATGCGAGGGTTAGACCATGAGGTCTAGTGAGTCCCTCCTAACAGTTATCAAAGCATTTAAACACAGTTTATCTCTTCAGCTTTAAACATTCATACTCAACACGTCAAAATCATATACGGACTAAAGTCCGCCTCCTCGTAATCTGACACCCTGAAGCCACCCGAAGGTGACAACGAGTCAGCCTCATGCTGCCTTGAGGAGCCTCGCTCCTGGCATATAGGGACCTCCCTTCCCGCACGAGAGCTGGCGGAACTACTCTCCCGTCTTTGCCAGTTTACGTCTCCTCGATGTATGCATACATTCTACATAAAACTTTAAACAACTTTCATGCAATTAAAGCATAATAATAAAGCATGGCAATTCTCAACATTCATAACACATTTTGAAAACACTTTAAAAGCCACACATTTTAGTTTAGAAAACTCACCCGAGGCTCTTACTTCTCGTTCCTAAACCGTTCCAAACTTCCAAATCGACTTCCCTGAATAAACGGGCATAAAACAACAACTCAGCAAAAGTATTCGGACAACTCAGGTTTTCCGGACAACTCTACTTTTCCGGACGCTAAAGAGTCCGGACACCCACACTAATCCGGACGACAACTAATCCGGACAACACATCCTATCCGGACGTCTCCTATCCGGACAAATCCTATCCGGACAACTCCTATCTGGACACACACACATCCGGACAACTCCTATCCGAACACTTACCCGGAAACATTCATCTGATCGAAGTGTCCGGACGGCGCTGGACGAGTTTGGAGGCTGTAATCTCACGAAAATCTTCCAAATTAACACGATAGAGCGATAAAAGGTAACATGAATATTACATAACCAACTCTTATCAAATTCTTGCTATCCAAACACTATTAGATGATTTAATCTCTCTTTCAAGACCAAAAAACACTTTCTTACAAAAACTTCCAATAAACAATCAAACACTATCAAATCAGCAGAGAGTTTGTAAGAAGGATTACCTGACCAAATTACTAGCAGAAACGAAATCCAACACCACCTTCTCTTCTGAATCCACAGATTGGTGCCTCTCTTCTTCAAATGCCAAGAATATCAAAAACCCTTTCTCTCCTCTTTTCTCTTCAATAGCCGCCAACCACAACAAAATCAGGAGAAATATGACTCTCCTAGGGTTTTGTGCCCATTTTATACCTTACCCCCTAATAACAAAATACTCCCCTCAACTTCCATTTTATTAACTTTCCACCACAAGACTTGGAACCCTTCCTTATTGGACACGGTTACTACAACACTCCCTCCTCAAAAGAATTCCGTCCCCGGTATTCCATTCTCGAAAAGATGAGGGTACATGGACATCATATCTGATTCCACTTCCCACGTAGCCTCTCGTCCCTTATGATATCTCCACTGGGCTTTAACCAGTCTGACCTCCCTATTCCTTGTTTTCCGAACTTTACTGTCTACGATCTCAATCGGCTCTTCCTCAAACATCAATTTCTCATCAATGCTGACATCTTCTAACGGAATGGCTACATCGGTCCCGGCCAACATTTTCTTCAGATTGACACATGAAATGTTGGATGAACTCCTCTTACTTCTTCCGCAAGTCCTACTTGTATGCCGCTGCTCTAACTTGCTCATTAAAGACGAAAGTCAACTCCTTATCGCCTGTAATTCTTGCAAGGTCGATCTCACTACAGTTACCCTCATCTGTTCCTCATAACAGAGACGCACATCACACTACGAATCCTCCCAAATTTCATCTAGTACCTCAAGATCACGTGCTAACTATTCAACTTTCATAACTCCGACGGACCGACAGACGTAGTCCACTTTACACATCCCTCAATTCTTCGAGGTTCCACAGTCTTATGTTTTCAATCCATCCACTCAGTTCTAATCGGCTGCCCCAAATCGTTCAGATGGGGAAATGTAACTGCACTCCATGCGTGAAACCGCCTTCGGTGAGTCATCACTTGCTAAAACGTGCCATCCTGCACTATTTACTTGTACCCTCTTCGATCACTACACTTGCTTAAAACTATCTGATAAAACCAAGGCCAACCGCGCCTCCGTCCACACCTCGGGACTCACGGTTTTAAACACGTCTAGATAAAGTCTCTCATACATTTATACTTCCTTAAGAAAAAGAACTTGGCAGAAATTTCCTGCCACAACAACGACAATCTTCTGCCAGGAAAACTCGCTCACTGACAACTTGGCACCAGGCCAACCTTGTACATCCCGACAAGCTCACACCCTTGAGCCTCTCCTTGGCATACCTGAAATTCTAGATTACTTCTCCCAACCGACATTCGTCTACGCAGATCATACTCCTTTCCCGAATCCCATTGGCTACAACTTGTCAACTAATTCGTACGTTCTCACCACTTCATCATTTCACACTTAACGTGTCTAATAGAAGGAAACCTCTATAATTCCTTATTGGGGTACTCACCTATCCGAAATGAACTTATCCCGAAGGCTCATCAATTTCTCACTGCTTGCTACAAGCGTCCAGTCATATAACACAACTTCGGTTACTCTCACTCAACTAGGTGGGGTAACCACGATCACACCCTACTGTTCTCAATTGCTTACACTGAACGATCAGTTCGCTTGAACGTTTCTCACAAAATCACTAACTTAACTCATTCAGTTGTCTTATCCACTTCTTTCCTGCACAAGCTCATACACAATTTACTTCCTCAATACTTCCTCCAAAAGTTAGCACACTTATCAAGGACAATCTACACAACACTGCGCCTATCGGCATTACTGTCAAGTTTACTACTTCCGATTTACTTACTTATTCCGACATATTGTCTTCACCTCCCCACGCTAGCGTGGAGTACTGCCCACCAACATTACTCGCCCCTCTCTTCCGAAAATTCTTAAGCTGCAAATGCTGTCTCATTACTATACATAACCAAACGGTTGCACTAAAATTCTAACTTAAGGCTTTCGACTAAATCACCTCAAACGTCACCAGAGTTCGACGTCATTGTACATTCTTTAAACTCCAACTTTTACTTTCTCAGACAATTCGTTCACACATAAGCAACACTCACATTCTTTAAGGATTTCACATCTATTCCACCACATTTTGACTAATACATCCATCATTTTCTTTAAATTTCTAATGATCCCAAATATGCTTACTTAGCGACTCTTACAACTACAAACACTTGGTTTCTCCTTTGGGTAACTACCCACCACCACTCCGTGATGCTATCCCGAACGTAAACATATCCCCACGTCAACTTACACCCCACGTGCTCCAACAACCTGGTTAACACTCGAACACCTCATCCGAAACTCCCAAAAAGGCTTCTGTCTGATGCTTCATCTTTCTCTAACATCACATCACTACGACGCTAGCTGGCACTTTTAACTTGGCAATCATTGCCACTACATAACTATACATTCCTCACGCATAACATCACACTGCAGACCAAAACTCTCATGGCCATTCATACACAACTCAAACTTATCTTCAAGACCTCACACATAAAAAACGAGTCTATCTCGCTACATTGTCTCTCCCCAGCTCTAGTTGAGCCACAACACCCGAGTTTCTGATTAATTCTAACATACTCGTTTCTTGCTAGCTCTTTGCAATACCAAGCCATCATATCAACAGGGTACATTTCCTCATAGATCGACATAATCTATACCCTCACTTCGTTTGCTAAATACTTCATTCTTTACGAACCATCCATCTCGCTAGTAAAACGCTTATCTAAAACATCATCCTTTCCCTATCTTAACACCCCTACAAAGTGGTCCTTCAACTTTCAACCTTCTGATTCAAGTCTTCGGTCTCATGCAGCTTACACAACTACCGACTTTAACGTCAATAGTTGACCTGTTGATACTTCCTTAGCCCATTATTCAACAAGGGTCCCTTACTGAACCTAATCCTTCCAACATATCATAATCAAATTCACATCCCGTCGTCCTCATTTCAAAACTCACTCGCGTAACTACAACATTACAAGCTCACCTCGAAGCTCATATTCCCACGCCATAGACATTTCATTCTTCCTCCCACACTCCTCATAACGAGTTGCTAAAACCGTCACCTTGAAGGCTTCAAGTCCTTCCTCCAGACACATCTGTCTCTTAACAACCGTACTTCCCGTTACCGTACAAGGGTGTAAACCCTCATACATCCCACACTATAATCCCCTTCCGACTCTACCACTGTTCACCTTTCCTCTTGAGCACAAATACTAAGGCTACAACATTCCTTCCTGATTTGCCCGACACTTTTCCACTCTTGAAGTTCTTCCTTAGCTTAACATACTATATCCTATGACCTAGTGAGTTCATAGCCTTCATGCATGACAACGCAATAGATAAAATCATTTACACATTTTATCATTTTAAATAAACAACATTTGAAACTATCTTGGGTGTACTCGACCCCATCACTCTTATAACTTCAATGCCCTGCACAACGATTCGAGAATCGCTTGCATGCATTTTGACCTTACTCTTACTCAATCAGAACGATGTTATTACGACAGTGATGTATTGAATGAAAATCTTTTCATATGACATAATTCTGCAAGAACTACCGACACAAGGTAAACCAGTATAAAACGTTTATAAAAGATTCATCGTAAATCCTAACATAACCTCCAGCATGGTACTGCACTGTGCTTTGGATCACATAAGCATTCCACGGTCGGGGCCCAAGCAGACTCCCCTCTCGCCTCTTTCGAAGCCTACGCAAAATCCCTTCTACTCGAAATAGGAGGAAACGAGTTCCAACCTACCAGTCTGTCATACATATCCAAGGGATCATCAGGTCCCGAGGATCACTCTCTGATCCCACAGTGCAGACCGACTCCACAAAGCACATCATTCATTTCATAAAATATGCACTTTTAAATCCTTTAAATCATCATTCTCATTTCATCATACATAACAGGCTTTCTTAAGTAAAACACGTAGTTCGTGGAAAACATGCATGACAGTTACAAACAGTTTATGCTCGGGAATGAAAACATAATTAATTTAAAATATTTAACACTCTGTGTTGTAAAAGGTGTTGGGAACTCATACTCAATTATATAACTTCAACATGTCAACTCTCATTTGGTTATAAAAGTTTTGCATTCAAACGTTTCTTGACTTATCATGGAAAGAGTGGAATATTTTGCAAATCGCAAACCTCAAGACTTCATTGTACGATCTAAATGGATTTGTATTTTTCTTTAACATACGCTTGCACACGCCGACTCATATCCGATCAAATTTGATATTTACACATTTACTTTACTTATGAAAATCTCATGTACACATACACGAACTCAATGCATGAAACTCTACTTGCAATTGAAGGCTACTCACTCAAACAAGGTCGATCGCTTTACTCACCCGACTTATCCTTGACACTCTACCTTCGACCAGTGGTCACCCTCTCGGCTTTGCAACAACTTGCTATACATACATTCAACGGTCCACTTACTCAACCATTTCATACTACCTTCGTCTCGATCAAATCATCCCATATTATACCTCTACACGTTTTCAGTCCTCTACAGAAATCTCTCTTCACAGATCCTGCCACTGAACAACTCGACTAAAGGGTCAGAGCTCTAATCCTCTGCTCGCTCTTGAATTGACACCTCCAAGATTTCGACACTGTCCTTCCTTATCCTTACAAAGGATCTACCCCACGATCTCTAGAACTGGGACTCTCCAGAAACAGGAGTCTTACTCAAAATCAGTCATTCATCCTCTTCGAATCCACGAAGATCTACCTCTAGACGACTCGTAACATTCTATACATCATTTCTTCTCTATGACGTATACATACATCACCTCATAAATGATTTCTCACGATACTTCCCCTACAATGGGTCTCACCCTACCCCTCAGGGATCTTACTGATATTCTAAAGTACTGGAACACGACATAAACACTAGCTTCTAACAACCACTTCGGAATAATAAGGCAGGTTAAGCACATACATGTACATGTAAGTTCGCAATTACACTGGCCAGGTGGAATCTCAAACTTACCTTACATGACAGTCCTCAGTACCCTATTAGTCATATCTCTATAATAGTGTCCTCCTAACGCATTTCCTGATTCTCAGTTGTGATTTCTACTCCCAAGTTTAAGTTTAGGCCCGTCCGGTCACCTAAATCCCTTAAACTATGGCTCTGATACCAATTGTAACAACCCAATCTAAATAAAGCATACTTAGCATTTAAATTTAAATAATTACAAAACTGGGTCCACAAAGGTTTCATTTCATCTGTCTAATAACTTAGGTTGGCGGCAACAACCTATACACAACTGAGAAAAACTAATAACTAGAGTGCCACTATGCTTCTTGACTCTTCTTGCTAAGCTCAGCCTATTTGCCCGAGCTCCTGGAAACCTGCTTACCTGAAAAGCTTTTAAAAACAGTTTATCTCTTCAGCTTTAAACATTCATACTCAACACGTCAAAATCATATACGGACTAAAGTCCGCCTCCTCGTAATCTGACACCCTGAAGCCACCCGAAGGTGACAACGAGTCAGCCTCATGCTGCCTTGCGGAGCCTCGCTCCTGGCATATAGGGACCTCCCTTCCCGCACGAGAGCTGGCGGAACTACTCTCCCGTCTTTGCCAGTTTAGGTCTCCTCGATGTATGCATACATTCTACATAAAACTTTAAACAACTTTCATGCAATTAAAGCATAATAATAAAGCATGGCAATTCTCAACATTCATAACACATTTTGAAAACACTTTAAAAGCCACACATTTTAGTTTAGAAAACTCACCTGAGGCTCTTACTTCTCGTTCCTAAACCGTTCCAAACTTCCAAATCGACTTCCCTGAATAAACGGGCATAAAACAACAACTCAGCAAAAGTATTCGGACAACTCAGGTTTTCCGGACAACTCTACTTTTCCGGACGCTAAAGAGTCCGGACACCCACACTAATCCGGACGACAACTAATCCGGACAACACATCCTATCCGGACGTCTCCTATCCGGACAAATCCTATCCGGACAACTCCTATCTGGACACACACACATCCGGACAACTCCTATCCGAACACTTACCCGGAAACATTCATCTGATCGAAGTGTCCGGACGGCGCTGGACGAGTTTGGAGGCTGTAATCTCACGAAAATCTTCCAAATTAACACGATAGAGCGATAAAAGGTAACATGAACATTACATAACCAACTCTTATCAAATTCTTGCTATCCAAACACTATTAGATGATTTAATCTCTCTTTCAAGACCAAAAAGCACTTTCTTACAAAAACTTCCAATAAACAATCAAACACTATCAAATCAGCAGAGAGTTTGTAAGAAGGATTACCTGACCAAATTACTAGCAGAACGAAATCCAACACCACCTTCTCTTCTGAATCCACAGATTGGTGCCTCTTTTCTTCAAATGCCAAGAATATCAAAAACCCTTTCTCTCCTCTTTTCTCTTCAATAGCCGCCAACCACAACAAAATCAGGAGAAATATGACTCTCCTAGGGCGGTGTGTGCCCTATTGCGTTGTCACGGTGTGTGTGTGACTATAGCGTGTGTGCTTTATATTGCGCTGTCACGTTGTGTGTGACTATAGCGTATGCCAGTAGCATGTGTCAATGTGTGCAGATTATTTTAAAGTGTGCTGTTATGATTTGTATAAACTCTTTTATAACTGATTTATAAAAATTACAATGTTTTATGGTGTGACCTGGTGTGGAGGGAACTCACTAGACCTCATGGTCTAACCCTCGCTTTTCAAAACTAAAACCTTTTTCAGGTAAGCAGGTAGTCGAAAGTTTGCTTAAAAGTTTGGCAAGTCGAGAGGCGGAGGTTGCGTATAGAAGGATTAGAAGGCCTTCCTGGTTATTTTGTAGTTATGATCTCAGTTGTAGTTAGGGTTATTTCCGCAAACCTAGTTTGTAATCTGAATAGTGTGTCTATGCTGAGCCGCTTTTGGCGTTTTAATTTAAAGATGTATCTTCTAGCTAGGTAGTTTGGTGTGGGTTGTTACATTTTGACCAGTCAAAGTCGCAACTTTTGCCGCAACTTTTGACCAATTAAAACCGATCTTCACCGAATAAATGGCCAAAATTATTTCTCTATTTCTCATATATTTAGCACTTATCAAATGAGCCTAAGGCTATATAAACCTCAAATAAATGAAAAACTAAAAAACACTTTATCGACCATTAGACTAGATGATCTGATGGATGTAATTAAACAAACAGTTACAACATTATTAATTAAATTAAAAAAAACCTAAGCCCTATATTTTTTATTCGAAAAAAGACGAAAAATAAACAAATTTCGAACGAAATTAATTACACCAAATAAACGACTATATTTTTCTCGTTAATTTGACATCCATATTGATATACTTTTTCATCAATTTTTTGTGGTTTTCCGGTTTTCCATCTAATTAGGGTTTTTTCGTGAACCTTACTCTTCCATATAACTACCAATATAACGATATCCCTTCCATAATTATTTATTAATCAAGTATAATTTAATTTGTTTAAATCATGTATACTATATTGTATATCATTTAGATTTTACTTTTTAGAAACTCTTATTTTATAAGAGAAAAAAAATACAAGTATCTTTTAATTTTATAATTTTGTATTTTACTTATTTTATAAACAATAAAAAATAAAAGTTTGAAGAGTTTTTTTTGGAAATTCAAATTACTCTTTGCATATGAACGGATAATTTTTGGAAACTCATATATTTATCTCAATTAAAAAATACTAGAAGTCTACTCGTGCAATGCACCTTGATATATCTTGATATATCTTGATTTTAATGTTCTAATTTATTTTAATATGTGGTTTTGAGGAGTTTATGATTTGAGGATTTGAAAGTGGTTAGAGATAAAGATTAATTAATAAGAGTCCACGATTTAAGGATA
The DNA here is from genome assembly GCA_033807775.1 of Saussurea involucrata. Taxonomy (NCBI): domain Eukaryota; kingdom Viridiplantae; phylum Streptophyta; class Magnoliopsida; order Asterales; family Asteraceae; genus Saussurea; species Saussurea involucrata. Next base: position 54,499,232 of record CM066313.1, on the reverse strand, counting down.
TGAAGGTTGTTAGAGATAAGTATTAATCAATTAATTATCATTAAAAGTGGTACATAAAGCTTCATTAGTTGTTTTAAAAGATTTTAAGTAATTAACATTAAATAGTGGTACATGAAGCTTTAGGGTTGTTTTTAAGAGTTTTTCATATATGCTTTATAATATAAGTATAGATAACTATACTTTTAATTAGATAAATTATAATTAAAAAGGGTTTTTATTTTCAATTATTTAATACATATATATATATATATATATGTGTGTGTGTGTGTGTGTATAGGGATGAGTTCAAATGAAAACTATTTTTCATTGTGCACGTGAAGACCAATCGTATCCATTGATCAAATTTTAGTAAAGTGATGAATGGTTAAAATATAATAAGATTGATTGTAAAGTGATTAGGGGCAAAACTGCAAATCTGAATCAACGTCTTACCTTATTTGACTTTTTATTTTTCTTTTTTAATTGAAAAACTTTTACCTCCTTAAAGTTTAAAATAAATTATCTTAAAAATTACTAATATTTTAATCAAACAAATTACATCAAAAAAACGAGAATTTCGTGCTCTTCGATATGACATTCATCTCGATATAGTTTTTTAACTGTTTTTTACGTGAAATGCTATATATATGTTATATTCATTATGAATACAATGCACGTCACAGCGTGTCCACATTCAATATGAATAATGTGAACGTCCATTCACTAATCATGATGAAAAATACGGTATTCAGGATGAATAATACAACATTAAGGATGAATAATACACGAATTCATGATTCATGTATTATTCATCATGAATCGTGTATTATTCACCCTGAATGTTGTATTATTCATCACGAATGATACATTATTCATGATTAATAATATATGAATAAATTGTGAAGGTGTAGACACATGGCCCATTCTCTTTTGTTCCCCGATTCACAACTAAAACTTGGTTTTATTCATTATGAATATGTATACACATCTTCGGGTGTCCACATTCAGTATGAATAACAAAGGTGAATGTTATTTCACTATTTATGATGAATAATACTGTATTCAGGATGAATTATACAACATTCTGGATGAATAGTACACGAATTCATGAATCGTGTATTATTCACCCTGAATGTTGTATTATTCATCCTGAATGATACATTATTCATCATGAATGATACATTATTCATCATGAATAATACATGAATGACTCGTGAAGGTGTGGAGAGGTGTCACGCTCTCTTTTGTTACTTGGTTCACAACCGAAATTCAATAGGTTCTTGATTTGTCCCGATTCATCTCGATGGGTGTTGGGTTACGGTGATGAAGAATGCAATGCTCTACGACGCTGAAGAAAGTGTTGAAAGAGGTAATGTTGAGTTATGAACTTACGGTATCGAAGTGTTGTACATACTCGAACGTACATAAATATTCATAATGAATATAACACTACGCCGGAAGAACAAAGCGGTGCCCATGCCACCGTATGCACCATAGTGGGTCCGCCCCTCACTGCTTATGGTAAAATTTCATATGGGGATATACTTTTATCTTCAATGAAAGACCTGACATTCAATGCAACTTGAAACATATGGTTGCGGGTTTGGTGGCTGAATCTAACGAGGGACTAGATTATAAGCAATAAAGATAGCAAAAGAAATAAGGTGATGAATAAAATAATATTGATATAGAATAAGTTATAACTATTAACCTATCACCAACAATGCTCCCTTGTCGTTTGCCGTTTTATATGTAACCAGAAACGTACTTGCATGCAGTGCAATGCATCTCGATTCAAAATTCAAGAGCTCAAACCCTTAATCGTGATTCATATTTGTCTATATTCTCTGTCCCTCTCATTTATATTTCATGGTTTTGTATTGTTTTTAGAAAGGGAGAGAGTGTTCGAGTATTGTTTTTCCTATATTTTAACGTGTTTATTGGTTGGTTATTAGTTAGTTGTATGGAGTTTAGAGGTGGAGCTTTAAGGAGTTATGTGTATGTTGTTACAAGTTGTAAATGCTTTATAATATATGTAAAGATATTGTTATCGAATTTTTGAAAATCAAGTTAAAATAATAAAATACTCGGATATGGGTATCAAATTAAAAAGAAACAAATCACTCTTTTTTTATATACTTTGCTTGATTAAAAGATTCATATATTTAAGATAACTTAAGTTGTAAGCTATAGTAAGTTAGTAACTTGTAACCTTAGAATTTCAAAAAAACTTGGGAGTTCTGGTCAAATGCTTTATAGGCGAAGGATCATGTGAGAAGTTGAGGTTCACGTGAGAAGCGTGAGAAGCGTGAGAAGTGGATCTGAACTGTTGATCACTTTTAATCAAATGCCGTTCCATGAATCGCGACTTAGAAGAGAATTGATCTGGTGCATCTCATCCTAATATGCATCTATTTCTCATCCATATCACGTTAACCACAACTTCTTACCGAAACCTAACCCTGCTTTATAATATATTAAAGATATCGCGAGAGGTAAGTTAGGAACAACATACCAAATCCACCCCCAACTATGAATGCCAAGCCTTGGCCAGATAGCTTTTGTCTCAAGGATCCCTATAGACACCATAAGAATATCATTAGGTGCATGAACTTGGCTGATTGAATCTGGAGGTATCACTACTATCTTTCAGGAAAGAAAATGTTACTCGGGGCAATGGGATCTCACCTCGACACCAGGTAAAACATACATTACGTGCCCTCTGAGCGAAAGGATTATTGACATTCACATCACCTATGGAGCAAAGGAATGCATCTGGCTACAAAACAATACTAACAGAAGTCAGATAGAGACTGCATCATTGTACTAACGGTGTGTTCTCGAAACCATTATTACGAAGAAAAGGAAACAAAAGGGAGGGAAAGTAAAAAGAACTCATGGTCTCAAAACGTTTTTAGGAGAGAAACGAAAGGATACAGAAGCAAAAAAATGAAGGTGTTCGCGGTCCGATTTGGGCAGTTTCACCCCTTAAACTAGAGATGGTCGAATGGACCATTTGAGACTTGGGCCATATATTTTAAAGATTAAAGGCTAAGATTGGTTCACAAAGTTAACTTCAATTATTGGGTTAACAAATTACAAGAACCAACCTCTCTCTCTCTTATGCAAGCAATAAACTAATTTGCAGGAAGACAAGTAGGAAATAGGGGTGTACGTGGGTTGGGATGGGCGGTTTTTGACATTTTTACAACCAGTTTGAAAATTCTCAACCCAACCCAACCCATTCAAAGGTATAACCCAACCCAACGCAACCCTTGCAGTTTAGGGCAGGTTGGGTTGGGTTGGCAGGTTAGAAATATACATAAATTTGACGAATGAAATACAATAAATACTACTAAAAATATACTCGACAAAGTTATTAATTTTTACAATCATCCAAATATATATAAAAATCAGTAACTCTTATAATTAAACTTCAAAAGTTTGAATGATAAAGTCCTATTCAAATCATCAATCACATGCGATCATGTTAGACCTCCCCGACTTCAATTAGTTGTTGAATTAGACTAATATAAGCATAGTCTTTTCTACAAAATATTTTCGAGTTATAAATATTATATATATATATATGTATATATATATATATATATATATATATATATATATAGAGAGAGAGAGAGAGGGAGGGAGCTTCGAATTTAAACATTTTTTTCGTGTAAACCGTGTAAACTCTCGATTTCATACGTTTTTTTGATGATTTTTTTTGAAATTGTTTATTTTGATGAAATTGTTTCATATCATTCATTTCTTGATGAATTTTTTTTGCGAAATTCGTAGTTTCATAGGTGAAAACGAAAAATGTATAAAACAGTTCATAAAAATGAAAAAAACCTATGAAACTACAAATTCATAAAACAAATTCGTCAAGAAATGAATGATATGAAACAATTTCATCAAAATAAACAACTCCATAAAAAAATTCATCAAAAAAACCTATGAAACTACAATGTTTACACGGTTTACACGAAAAAAAAAATTACATTTGAAGGGGACTATATATATATATATATCATGGTTCTAAATAACTTATTATGGCCTCGTTACGGCGTGTTATATTGTCAAGGCTTAGGTTCGCCGCCATGTTACCCCTATGGCACCACTCTAAGGCTTGACTTCCTTTGTAACGCGTTATGGCGCGTTACGATGCGTTGACACACTATTTTGTAAGGTGTATAATTGTTTTTAGTATAAACTTGAAGAATAAATGATAATTGTTTACGGAACCTATGACTTAAATACTCATAAAAAGGAAACCTAAAAACTAAAACCCTAGATTGGTAAATACTTACTCTCATTTTTATACACGAAGAGTCGAATGTGAACTATGAGAATTAAAGATAGTAGTGTATATATACGTTGCTGTAACTCGTAAGTCTTGATGATTGACCTTGCCGCCATATAATCTATAAATTAAAAATTACCATAAATGGAAAATGGGAAATTATTTTATAAATCAGTATAATTACCATTGTGATTTGAATAACTTCTTAAAAATATTCTCATTATACTTTTTAGATTTTTCTATTTCAATTAATTTTTTTATTAAGTCTTGTATAAAAAATTTAGATACATTTTTAATAAATAAAAAAACCACAATTTTGATCAAATATCACATGTGATTACAATAATTAATTCATTGTTTTTTCACAAATTTTCTTTATTTTTTGGATCCATGTTTTGAATCGCACGTTATTAGTTTCGTTTAAAATTTGATCAATTACGTATCATGTATGCTCTAATTTGTGAATTTTTGCACATATCAGATATCATACTCAAAACGTGGATCCAAAAAATTATAAATTTATTAAAGTTAAAAAATAATATATGTGAATGATATATTGAAATTTTAAAGGATATTTAACCAATTCAAAATGGTAATTATCCTAATTTTGATAATTATTTTTCATTTTTTATTTATGGTATTTTTAATTAATGGATTATATGGCTTGTATTCCTTCCCGCCGCCTTCTCGCAAATTGACTATCTTCTCGTTTGAACGTGCCTCTATATAAGTATACTAGTGGTGTACCCGCGTGATGCAGCGTGGGTGAATCACAATTCTGAAACATTAGTTTAGTCATGAATCATGTTTCTCTATCACTTTCGATTTTGTTTCATGAGTTTGTGTGGTTAATTTGCAAGGTGAAGGTTAATATAGTGTGTTAGTAAGATATATTGGAAGAATAATTGCACAAGTATTCAACTTCCAAACCTATAAATTCATAACTCATTAAAAAAGTTTGAAATTCTTGATTGAACAAAGAAATACGGTCATTTGTAAATAATGCGCATCCGTATATCCATAATGTTGTTTTTCGGGATGCACTCATCCGTAAATATATCTTGCAAAAAGCGCGCAATGATTTAATAGAAACATATTGTACCAAATGTATGATAACATAATTGTTGATTATACCTTATTCATCACGTAAAACTTCTTGATAGACGACGTTTGATGTGTAGACTCCACACAATTGATTTTTTTTTTGGCAGGCACCGTTTGCATATTTATCAACATCAACCAATTCTAATGACGTGAAGTTTTTTTGGAAGCACCGTTTATAGTATTTATTTATTTTGGAAACACCGTTTGTAATATTATTTGTTTTGGAAGCAAGGTAGTCATAAAACCTCCGGAACAAGACCAGAAACACCAGATAAGAACACGACTTTATTGGTTTTTATGGCTTGAGAATAGGGACCCAAAGCTGCTGGAGCATTGCCTGTTTTTATTAGCTGTTTTAACAGCCTCCTTTATGCTTAATACTTGGTATTTAAAGTTCCTCTAAATTGACTCAGAATCACTTTCTCTAGCCTCAAATAACTGATATTAGCTACTTAAAGATAGTAAGTAGTTGACTACTTGACTTCTCATAGTTCTTCTGTAAACATATATACGACTACAAACCCAAAGGCAATGTTCCACATTCCTCATAAGTAACTACTTGTGGATAGATTACGAGTTGTTGGATTTAATAAAGCCATTGAAAAAGCTGTTGATTATTGATTACAATTCTAATTCTTGTGTATATGCAAGGATGGATTGAGTTGAAGAAAGTAACGTGTATGTTGTTAATTTCTATTAGATAAGACGTTTTGATGGTTATAATTAGAAGGCATAAAAGAATATGAGTAATGGACTTTATATTTATATTCCTTGGGTTAGAACCATTCATCATAACAAATAAGTATATATATACGAAGGATGGTGTGAGAAGTTGAGTTAACGTGAAAGCGTGAGAAGTGAATCTGAACTTTGATCACTTTTAATCTCAAGTCCACCATGAATCGCGGTTGATATAGGGATTGATTTGGTGCATCTCTGTGCATCTCATCCCAAAATGCATCCAACGGTTGATAACCACTTAATTGTCTGTTTTAACAACTAATAAAGGATTGTCTTATTAAATAGCTACAGAAAGTGATCCTGAGTCATGGGCTGTTTTATGATTAAAAGTGATCAAGGGTTCAAATCCAACTTTAAATTGTAAATTCGACCCAAAGTAAGACAATTAAGAAAATCAACTACCTAAAGTACCATCACGTATAAAAAAATAAGACAACTTTAATCTTGGAAACTAATAAAAATGAAATCTAAAACAGTAAAAATCAAATACAAAAGTTAAACGCCCAGACCTACGTTTGTTGACACACTTTTTTTATATCTAACTGGTACACATCTTCTCTATTATTGTGATATGTTGTTTCCAAATGCTCGACATTTTTTTTTATAAGGTTCATCTAAGCTTTGCCTAGACTATATCCTTGGCAATTTGGAAACAAAGGAATAAAGCGGCCGTCTGAGACTAAGCCTGACCACAGAATGCTGACGCCTGGACTCGAACCCGGAGTGGATGGGATATTCCACCACATCCCCCCAAGCCCTTGCCAACACGCCACCACCCTTGTAAATGCTCATGTACATGCTTCTAAGAGTAGTTTGAATCTATAAATTGCATTAGTGGAATCAATTTCTTTCGAATGGGCATCTGTTTGCTTCTTTTTTTATATATTTATATACGCATTACCTTGATTGCATTTCATTGATTAAAAATTTAAATCAAGAATATAAAATCTTAAATATCTCAACACATGCTCACAATTTTACTCTGCTATAAACAAGTTGAGTTCTTATAACCATGCTAGATGGATGGCCATAGGTTGTTATATTTCCAATGGATGTTTCATGTTTGTCCTATATGAACATATTCTCTAATGTCTAATGCGGAAAGTTGGTCATTCGGCTAAATCTCTATTAGGGTTTGTTTGTTAGCATCTTAATGACCTTAATGAGACTCATAGCTTATTTGGTCAGCTATACATGATTGTTTTTATTATCAACATTTATGTAAATATATATTATCTGTTGATGGTTCATGGTTCATGGATCTTCTTAGTTGTCTTTCAAATTGGTTCATGGATCTTGCTTCCTGAATTCTCATTGATACAATTAACTAAATTATTCTTCTCAGAGGGTTACTGATATGGTTTACTTCGCAGAGGATGTTCATTTTTCTTCTCAGTTGTCTTAATCACTTGTGTTGTTTCATCTTTGGGTTATAACAAAGTGATCCTGGGGACTGCAAGCGTAGATGGACAATTTCTATGGCTCATTGTTACATTTTGAACTCAAGAATTGATCAACAGAATATAGTAAATGCCGAGAGCAACTCCAATGTCCTTCCTATTGTGCAGAAAAGTTGTGCATATGATGGTTATGCAAGTATAACCATGCCTTCCAACGCAAATGAAGTTTAAAAACCAAATACACAACAGCAAATAAAGTGCCAATTGAAGTTAAACAAATTAAAATAAAAGATCCCTTTCTTATAAGAACACTCATGTTTATAAGAGAAGCATACAAGCATAGACACAAAGTGACACATGGTAGTTAAATAAGCACACGAAATCAATACATAAGACATAACTCTAACATTTGGACCTAGCAAGACATTAACCTAACAAGGAGAACAGAAAAAGAAAAGTATGAAGATTCAAGAAATTCAACAAGCACAAAACAAAATTAAACTGAATGGATTCAACATTCATAAGTTCAATGCAAGTAGAAAACTTATTCCCCAAAAAATCAATTTCCAAAACTAATGCAAATTACAGGTGATACATTTCTCTTCTTTTTCTTTTGGGATGGACGACTTTGAAGACTATGCTATTAGGAAAAAGCGGAAAAAATTATAGAGGTAATTAGAATGCGATTTGGAGATATGAATTAGCCATTAGAGGGCTGATAAGGGGTTAGTGAAGAATTCCATATATCAATAAACAACTGATGCCAATAACCATACAACCGGCAGTAATGTGGGAAAGATCAAGCAAATTCACAAGAAACAAAAAACACGGAAAGCGATTAAACCTACAAGATACGATTAACGGACGACAGTAAATTGATAGCATACCTCAGAGAAATTTGTAGGGTTTTGGAAAAGTTGTGGAGAAATCAAAACCTAGGGCCAGATTTATATGCAATTTGATAAAGGTTGTCGTCTTGGGAGCCGGGAGAAATTTGATAGAGGTCGTTGTGTTTGGGAGCCAGTGGGGAGAAATTTTGATTTCTCAAATCTTCCATTTTATCGATACATAGCAGCGGGTAGCAGGAAGAAAGCTAGGTATGCACCTATCCAAACAGACTTTGTATTAGATGAGACGTGAAATAAGAAGCAAGAAGCGTTCGAGGAGAGAAAGCAAGAGTTGCAGCGTCTATTCTCGGCAGTGACCTGGTTTTAAAAATCCATTGTATCAGAGACTTGTAAAATATGCTTCAGTTGCACTTAAGAGATTTTTCAATTGTGTGCTTGAAATTGTTGTACATCATGTTTCAAGAGTTGTAATTAAGACAATTGGTTAAAACCAATATTATTAAGGTAGTAATAGATATATCTATTCTACCTTATAATACATGTATATCGAAACTCTTAAATACAACATACAAAGCATGAGGTATAATCCCTTTAAGCAAAATTACATTCAACTCCGAACAATTATTTAATTTTAACATTTTCAATATTATTTATATTATTAAAATATTTCATAAGGTTATTATCTCAAAATATTTTTGAAAAACATTATACTAATTTGAAAAAATAAAGTATAAATTAAGAACTTTATATTTGAATTTTCGAGGACAAATTGTATAGAAAACACATTAAAAACAACACATTTAATTTAATTATCATATAAAAAACAATAAAACGGTATATTTAAGTAATCCTAAAAAAATTAAAAATTAAGATATTGTTGTAGTGTTGATCAAAGTCTTGAAACAAAATCTTTATATCTACAAATCTTCATATTGTTGATCTTTGCAGCTTTGAGCTTTGACAAATGTCTTCAGTCTTGGATCATGAACTGACTTTGAGATTTAAAAACATTCTTGATTGAACTTTAAGTATGAAATGTCTTTGTATCTTCCCTCGTCTCATCATTTTGAACAAACTGTCTTTGACTTATCTCTCGGAAACACTTTATCTTGAACTTCTTGACTTCCCTTTCTTTGACTATGGCAAATATCCCCTTTTCAGTTGGAAATTGAATCTTCAAATTCTCTCCCCTTTATAATGATTGTGAGCATCATGATCATCAGAACTCTTTCAATTTCAACATTCTCTTTGAGTTCCAGAAACAATCTCCTTCTTTTGATTTGTTTAACAGTCAATTCCAAAATATAAGTATCCGAATCTTTTCAAATTCAGATAAAACAAAAGTTGTAACCCTGAATCAACGAATGGAACAGTTAAAATGCTTGTAAGTTGCACAAAGCCACTTAGTACAATAGATGTACTTTGGAAAAGAGCTTTTTGATGTTCACTCCTCGAGGGCTTCCATTCAATCATCGAAAAACACTAAGGAGTTTCTATGAACGTTATGACAAGAAAACATATTCCTTGTGTGTACGTGCAAAGTGTAAAAATGATTGAAGCAACTTATGCTTAATTATGCTCAAATTGTGTAAATTGTTGAGACATCAACAAGTTTTCCACGGACTCAATGTGTATGATTAAAGTGCGAAGGTGGGGCAAACTTCCTTCTTTTTCAATATCCAAACCTTCCGAATGAAGATTAGATATATTATATGTTGTGTCCCTAAGAAAAATTGAAACATTTCTTTGTTGAGAAAGAAATGAGTAGCTACTAGTGGGGTTAAAGCAAGAGTTGGCATGAGCTCACTACCTGTTTCAATGATGGTCACCAAAGAATGTGAACCAATCAGTAATGTGGCTGCCCGGCTCAGAAAATGGTTGGTGTAGAGTTCTCGTATTCTTTTAACTCTATTCTCACACCTCTTTCTGTTTTTAATCCGCTCACTTCTAACCCAACTCTCATTTACATTTTACCTTGGCACAATGAGATTACTCAACCGTATGAGTTATCTCCCCCACTCGTTGATGTAGACCCCTTACCCCTTAATCACTCAAGGATAACTTCTTGGGTAGAAAACACTCGTAAACGTGAATCCATAGAAGTTCTTTAAAGTTCTCACACAGATCCCATGAATTTTTTTCCTAAAAAGATGTGTTGTTCAACAGTTTAGATTGAACAAATATGAATCAACAATTGAATAACATTATCATCAGAATGAATGCTCCACAAGAATATCATGAATATTTGAGCATTTGAACAATAAAGATGTCTCACAACAAGAATATTGAAAGAATAAAATGAACTTGAAAGACTTGTCTGAGAATCTGACAATGTAACAATCAAATCAAATATGAAAGATAATCATGAAGGATAGGGTATCAAAGAATTATATATTGTTTATATGAACAAATATAAACAATATTTGCATGATACGTTTAAGCTCTTACGCTGAAAGAATATATGATGCTCAACAAAATTGAAATACAAACGGGAGTATTACCATAGAAAAATGTATCAATTTGAGACATGATAATAACAAAGTCAATAAGAAGATGAACCAGTGTGTATGAATACTTGAAAGTATAGAAAAGATAATACACAAGTATTAATCTTTGGAAACACACAGTCATAAATAATGATATAATCCGAAATATTAATGAAAAACATTTTAAAATCACACTTCTAAATTTATAAAACCTTTTTGAAATAGAGAAGTGGTTTGAACATTTAAGCACACATTTTTCATGCATGAAAATCGTCATTCTTTCAAATAACGTCAGATTAAGTTCAGAAGATACTTACAGTCATGAAATGTTTAAGCTTCCCCTCAAATCATGATAAACTGATTGAAAATCAGATAAGCTCCCCCTTAAAATCCGATAGACTGACTAAAAATCAGATTAGCTCCCTCTCAATATCTGCAAAAGATCATAACTAAACAAAATCAGTACATTTAACAATCAAAGTCTAAAACGATAAAAAACGAGTTCTAAACTGATATGGTTAGAAGTCCAACAACCAGTTAAAACGGGTTCTGAACTGAATTATTCAGAAGCCAAAAATCATTAAAGTCCGAGTTCTGAATTGTTGTATTCAGAAGTCAAAAGCCATTGAAGAACGAATCCTGATCTGAAATAATCAGAAGTCAATATCTCTCCTCCTACACAAATACAGAAAGATATATCAATAAGCACATTTATATAAAAAATGTAGAATCTCTCCCCCTGAAAATATGCATGCAATTCAGTATATGAAAATTGAAAGCACGGGTACTCCTCTTCAAAGATCTACACACTTCTCTTCTGTTTTCTGGTCACGTGTCTATAATAGTTATCACTTTCCACACAACACATGATGAACCTGCAAAACAGATTAAGTAGATTTTGGTACCCAACGGAACTTGGGTCCTGGCTTGTTAGGTGCAGTTCTATTTGAAGAAATTGAACATTTTCTTGCTTAACAAAATCATGAGTTCCACCAATAAGAACAACAAATATTCTTTTATGCTAACCTGATAAAATGATTTGTAGAATAGACAAGATCAGGTTTAACAAAAGACTTACCTTTAGGAGCATTGTTCTTCTTGATAGTTGATTTGGGAACAAATGACTTCGGTACATCTTTTTCAGGAGTAGGACTTTTTACCTTCCAAACCATCTTTACGGGCTTGAAAATAGGAGTATTTGAACTTGTAGCAGCATGGTTGTAGAAGGTATTAGATGGACGCATCCGATCTTTTGAAAGATTGCTTGATTTGACAGACCCTGTCGAAGAAATATGTCCCTGAACTGAACCAGAAGCAGTCTTGAACGAAAAATCCGAATCAATTGAATCATCATACGACGATTGAACAATAGTATCGACACGAAATTGTTAAGATAATTCAACTTTGAAGCTAATTGCTTCCAGTTTCTGAACTTTATCGGACATAACATTTTTTTCTCGAACAGTCAAGTCAAATTTCTTCTGTAGATCAGATTTGAGCTTCTGCTCTTTCATCACTTCCGTTGCTAAAGCAGATAACTTCCTTGTTAGCTTTGAGATTTCATCCTCAAAGATTGTTCTCTCATCTTCAAAATCTTTCTCCAAATATCTTCTCTTAGCAGCTATTTCTTTAAAGATTACAATATTCTTCTTTTGAAAGCTTTTCTTGTCCTTCTCAAAAAGATTCTTCTTTTCAGGAAAGTCTTTTCTCTCCTTCTTCAACAAAAACTCCAATTCAGATATTTTCTTTGAAAGCTCAGAACTTTTTGCTTCAAAATATTTTCTTTCAGTTTCAAACTCAAATCTCTCTTTCTCAAGTTTTTCCTTTTCTAAAAATAAACTTTTTTTTAAAATCATAATTTTATTTTAATAGTTTTATGCATTTTAGTTCAATAGCTTTCTTTTCCTCAATTGATTTCTTCGAAAAATCAGAAAACTTTTGTATAAACATCTTTCTTTCATTTGCAAAAGTATTTCGTTCATTTTCAAAATCTTTTCTCTCTTTTGCAAAAAAATTTCTTTTTTTTTCAATCTCGTCTCTATCTTTTTGAAAGTCTTCTTTTTTCCTTTCTCATCACTTGATCAAGATCAAATATCTTCTTTGTCAGCTCGACATTCCTTTCCTCTAAAGAAATCAGCAGACTAGGTTCAAGTCAGCTTGTGGCTTCAAGTCAGAAAGTTGTTGTTGGAGATCTTGATTATTTTTCTCTAGATCACAAACTTTATCTTTCAAAGATTGTAAATTCTTCGTATAGCCCAGCTATCAGCATAGTCATAAAATTTATAATTTGAGAGTTACAAGTGAACTTGAGTTATGAACAATTACATTGAAAAGAACAAGACAAAGCCTATTTATACCTAAGCCTAGATGTTACACATTTGGCCCCTTCACTTGATACAACAATATAAAATTGACACTAACATTATCCCCGTTTGTATCATAAGTTGAGGTAGCTACTCAAATTGATTAGGCGAAATGTATTTCTTCCTTATCCCAAAGATGATCTCAAACCTTCGTAGAGCATTTATGTATTCCTTCCTCTTGTCAATTGTTTCCAAGGCACAAACAATAAATTGTTTAGATTTCAGCTCCAGTTTTACTAAACCCTTCTCATCCAATCTGAGCTTACTATTCAGCTAAATCTTTATCACTTAGAATGTCCCATCATTGTACTTGTTAGCTTCAGCAAAACGCAAGAACTTCTTCTTCTTCTTACTATTGGAGTACACAAGTCCAAACTCTATTTTTTTCAAGGATTTTGTAGACAGGAATACCTTGTATATCTGACAATCTCTGATTGGGTTTTAAGATGTTAACTCTGATCTGACCAGCTTCTAATCCCATATGGAAGTTTGTAAGATAAGAAATTTTCACCATATTCTTCATAAACCTCTTCACAGATTGATAAGCTTCAGACAATTCTTTCTTCTTATCTGGAGTTCTGGCAAGAATGTATTACAGTCTCAAAAGATCTTCACTAGTTAAGTACTTGAAATCAGTTTCAGTGAAGAACCATTGCTTTCCATCCATTCTAACAACAGTAAACTCTGGATGCCAAACATTGAGCAGTTTCTTAGACTCTATCTTCACAATCTTTACAATCTCCTTGTCAATCATTACCAAATCCATATTCTGATCCTTGTGCTTCATCACATGAATAAATTCTATCCTATGTAGTGATGGCATCTTTTCAATGGAGTACAACTTGACTAAGTCCATGGATTGAACTTCTTTCAAAAAAAGATCTCTTCGAATATCTTCTTGGAAAGGCGTTAAGATTCTGATTCTATGCCATCGTCTCTCCAAGTTTGGTTCTCTTTCAATAAGTTGTTGGAACATTCTGATTTCGGCCTCAGAAACAGGATCTTTGATTGTACCATCAGGAATTACAGGAATGTCTAACTCAGGGATATCAAGAATCGGATCATCTTGTTGTAACAGCTGATCATATTCATCATCATCGGAATCATGAGATTGCACATTCACAGCATCAAATACATCACCTAACTCCTTTTTAATCTTCATAACTGTTCTTTCAGGTTCATCCTCGGATTTAATATAAATGATCTCTTGGATCGTACTATCAACCATCCTTTCCTTCTCAGTTCTATTATCATCACCGTCAGGCTTTTCAACCGTAGGTGTGATATCATCTAGAGCTTCCATAGCAGTATCATGAGCCTGCCGTTCAGAATGACCTCTCAAACCCAGATTAGATTCTTCAAGCTCAACAACATTACCCGATCCACTTGCAATATCAACTCTTTGTTTCTTCTCCCCTTCATGGTGATCAGGATCGTCCTGGTCATCATGTTTTCGCTTTGAAGATTGAGCTTGAGACTTGCAGGATTGCTCAAGAACTGAAACTTTATCAGAAAGTGCTTGAAATCCAGAAGATATGGCTTGGGTTAGCTGTTGAATGGATAATTAAATGGCTTGTAAATCTGACCTAGTTGGCATCCGAGATTGAATCTCCGTTTGTTTTCTCAAAAGACCAACTAATTCCACCTCTTCTTGATTAGCATTTTCACCTTGCTCCAGTAGTCTAGAAAGTAGTTGTGATTTCAGCTCATGGATAGGTATGGTTTGTTCTGGTTGAGTAGATTTGCCAGGAATAGACGAAGTGGTTACATGTGGTAATGATTTAGTATCAGATTCAGGTTCAGCTTGAGTAACAGGTGTTTGCAATACAATCTTGCCTTTGACAACTCTTTGTATATCCTCCGATAACTTACTTATTGTTTTGTTCACCTCCACCATTTTTTTCTTAAAGGAAACACTCAATGCATCCATAGCCACCTTCAGTAGGTCCACCGTCACAAAGTATGGCGACGGTCCCATCATTTGCCTAATTTGATCCAGTCTAACATGGGAACTCGGTCCACATAGGATACTGGTTGACACAGTGGTTGAATAAAGCATGTGGCATGTTCTTAGCATTGGCACAGTGTTAGCACTGACAGGTCTTCCACCCGATTCTCGTATTAAACCAACAGATGATTCAAATACTCGGGGTGTTCCGGTTGGATCACGAAGAAGTCCAATAGATTGTGTCACCATTGGTGTGGTAACTTGGCGAACGTGTCCTAGGAAATGAAGTATATACAAATGTCTCTAGACTCGATGTGCATACAAATGAAGTCGATGGCGGGGGCAACGACCTATCTTTTTCAATATCATCTAACACTAAGTGTGTTGTCGATAGCGTTTGTGCTAATTCCTCGTGAGAAATTGATGTTGTGTTTTGTTCAAAAATCGACTTCAATAAAATCATAACATATTGCAACGGAAGCTTAAAATTTTGAACAACATTAAAAACATTTTAACACCCACCAAGGATCCATTTGCATGAACATGAAAGATTAAAAACATACATAGGGGGTTTTTAGAAAATACAACCTTTGTAGTCCTTTGCAAAGTCTTCTAGTTGGAGAAGATGGAGATGGCAAGAACTCAAGCAAGAGCTCCTCTAGAGTAGTCCACCAACAAGCTCCAATCACCAAAGTATGCTAGTACCTTCTTGATGTTTGATGCAAAAGGGAACTTCTTATTCAATTCTACAATAGACTTGAGTTTAGAAGAACAAAACCACACCCAAAATGGGTGGTTTCGGCCGAAGTGGATAGAGGGGAGAGAGAGAGCAAAAATTAAGTTAACCTAATTTTCAAAGTAGTCTCTCTCTTTTACTGGAAGTCAAGAGACAAGGTCTTCATTTCTATTGGACCACAAAAAGGTCCAATGGTGTGCATATTGCCACCCAACATGGCCAATGAAATAAAAGAAGGCCATGCAATTTTATACTTTTAACCCTTCTAGTTTAAAATGGTTAAAATCACATTTTAACTATTTTAAACTTTCTCCTTTAAATCCCTCCTTTCAATTTTAGTTACATATGAGTCCATCATATGTATTAACAAACTAAAATTTATTATTTGAATCTATAATATTATGAATCATATTCATTTATATTTTCAAGAAATAATTAATATTTATCAAGAATCAAATTCTTATAAATATCAATTTTGGTGTCTACTTGCTATATGGTGTGACCCTATAGGATCATATATTACCGGTAATATTATTTTATAATCATTCTTGAGCATATGGAACCAACAATCTCCCACTTGCTCAAGATTGTATTATAGAATGATATAGACAGTGGTGGACGTCTAGCAACATCTCACTGCCCCCAACAATATATGACTGTAAATGTCATTCAACAACATCCAATTCCCACAAGATCATAGCTTCAATTGGTGTATGAGGTGTGTTATCAGTTATCCCTTTGTTTGGACATCATGTTGAACATGAGACATGGATCACTATCATTCTCATCTATTGTTCAACTTTTGGTAAGGCGCCTTAGATGTCACACTCTTAACATATTTAGAGAAACAAATCCCTTCTTGACTACATACGCCTCTCATGCAGTTCATGTAATGCCCAATAATGGCCTTTATAGCTGCCTTTTTCAAGAACAACGGTTAACCATATCAAAGCATAACACTCCCTACACTTGAGTCCCAAATATGCATCTCAGGTTAAAGGATACAAAGATAAATACCTTTATTCAAGTGTCGCTCATTACGACGATCCATGAAGTGATCTTGAAATGGGTCATGTCCAGTACTTGTTCCCCAACAAGTACCTAAGAACTTGGTTGCAACACTTTGCTACTTGTACTCTTAAAAGTCAACCAATCCAATTCATATTAGTCTTACTTCATAGTTGCTCCCACAACTATGATCGACTATAGACATTTAGAATAACTAATTTATTCAAGGATTTAAACATGCTAATATGGAACTCAACAAGTATTTAATTAAAAAACATCTGGACAAAATGATTCATTTCAATAGTTGTTGCTTTTCATTGTTCCAAAATCCAAATACTAAACCAATCAAATCCATTCACTAGAGTAACGAAGTCCTATAGCTCTAGCGTAATCCTCATGCTTAGCTGGTGGAAGAGACTTCGTGAATGGGTCTGCCAAATTTTGATCTGTATGAACTTTGCGAGTACTTATTTCACCGCTTTCAACTTCATCACGTATATAGTTGAATTTCCGGCGAATGTGCCTGGTCCTTTTCTGTGACATGGCATCATTAGCTATGGCTATGGCACTCTCATTATCACAAAGGATCTCTAGGGGATCCTGAGTGGTAGGGACCACCCCTAGATCTTCAATGAACTTCTTCATCCAAGCAGCTTCTTGTGCAGCCTGTGATGCAGCAATGTACTCTGACTCTGTAGTGGATTGTGTAACCACGCTTTGGTTGGAACTCATCCAAGAGACGGCGCCTCCATTCATAATAAAGACAAAACCAGACTGTGACTTACAATCATCTCTATCCGTCAGGAAGCTAGCATCAGTATAACATTTTATACTAAGGCTTTCTTCCCGACCTCCATAGATAAGGAACATTTCTTTAGTTCTTCGTAAGTACCTTATAATGTTCTTCACAGCAATCAAATGACCTTCTCCCGGATTTTGTTGGTATCCACTCGTCATGCTCAAAGCATACGATACATCCGGTCTCGTGCATATCATAGCATACACGATAGATCCAATTGCAGAAGCATATGGAATGACATCCATCTTGTTCCGCTCAACTTCTGTGCTAGGACATTGAGACTTGCTCAATATGGTACCAGATGGCATCGACAATGATCCTCTCTTAGAGTCCTGCATCTTGAACCTTTTCAAAATTTTGTCAATGTATGCATTTTGACTTAAACATATAAGTCTTCTTGATCTATCTCTATAGATCTTTATACCAAGAATATAGGCTGCTGCACCTAAATCTTTCATTGAGAAACATTTCTCAAGCCAAGCCTTAACCTCTTTCATAGAGGGAATATCATTTCCAAAGATCAGTATGTCATCCACATACAACACAAGGAACATTACAATGCTCCCACTAGCTTTCTTGAAAACACATGGTTCATCTTCATTTTTAATGAAACCAAACTCTTTGATTTTCTCATTAAAACGAAGATTCCAACTTCGAGATGTTTGTTTTAGTCCATAAATGGATCTCTCAAGCTTACACACTTTATTAGGATACTTTGGATCGACAAAACCTTCAGGCTGAACCATATAGACATCTTCAGTTAAGTGTCCATTCAGAAAAGCCGTTTTGATGTCCATTTGCCATATCTTATAGTCATAATATGCAGCAATGGCAAACAATATTCTAATAGACTTGATCATAGCCACAGGAGAGAAGGTTTCATCATAGGCAATACCATGAGTTTGAGTGAAACCTTTCACCACAAGTCTTGTTTTGTATGTGTGCAAATTTCCATCCATGTCGGTTTTCTTCTTAAAACCCCATTTACTTCCTACAGACTTGCTGTTGGGAGGAAGATCAACCAAGTCCCATACTTGATTATCATACATGGATTGCATCTCAGTGTTCATGGCTTCGAGCCAATGATCAGATTCAGAACCTGTCACGGCACTTTGGTAGTTGGTGGGTTCATTAGAATCCACCAAGAAACAACATTCATCATAAGATATGGAAAAGCCATATCTTTCTGGTTCCTGTCGTACTCTACCAGATTTGCGAACACTTTGTGTCTCATTTGTCTCCTGACCAATCATTTGTTCAGGTTCAACATCTCGTTGTTGAGTACTAGTGCCAACCTCAGGTGCATAAGCTAATGGTTCTTCCTCAAGTACCATTTGCCTCCCTCCTGCTTCTTCCATTAGAAACTTAGTTTCCAGGAATTCAACATTTTGAGCAATAAAACCTTTATTCTCGGCGGGATTGTAGAAATAGTATCCTATACAATCTTTAGGATATCCTACAAAGATGCAATTATTAGATCTGGGATCTAATTTGTTTGAAGCTTCTTGTCTCACATAAGCCTCACATCCCCATACCCTTAAATAGGATAAGGATGGAACCTTTCCATGCCAAATCTCATAAGGCATTTTGTCTACTTTCTTGGTTGGAGCCATATTCAAAATACGGGTAGCAGTAATTAAGGCGTAACTCCAAAATGATAAAGGAAGAGTACTCTTATTGATCATAGAGCGAACCATATCAAGTAGGGTTCGGTTCCTCCTCTCAGACACACCATTATGTTGTGGTGTTCTAGGTGGAGTAAGTTGTGAGACAATCCCACGATCCTCTAGATGATTTAGGAATTCATCACTCAGATATTCACCTACTCTATCGGAGCGAAGGACTTTAATAGTTTTATTGAGTTGATTCTCAACTTCACTTTGAAACAATTTGAACATTTCAAATGCTTCATGTTTATGTTTCATCAAATAAACATAACCATAACGACTGAAGTCGTCAGTGAAGGCGATGAAGAATTTAGCACCATCTCTTGCTATGGTTCTGAAAGGACCGCATACATCAGTATGTATGATTCCTAACAGATCTTTAGCCCTTTCACTAGAACCAGAGAAAGAAGCTTTGGTCATCTTCCCACATAGACAAGATTCGCATATATCAAATGATTCATCCTCATTTGCCTTCAAAATACCACTCTTTTGAAGTTGGGATATGCGTTTCTTGTTTATATGGCCAAGACGACAATGCCATAAATAAGAATTGCTTAAATCATTCTTGAGTCTTTTGGTGTTAGCATGGTATATAGAACTATCGTTTATTGAACTATCTAGTTTGACTTCGTATATTCCATTAAGAGGTCTAGCCTCGAAATAGAGCATATCATTCTTGTAAGCATGAATAAAATCGTCTTTAAAACGATAAGTAAAACCAGATTGTTTTAAACGAGCAACTAAAATAATATTCCTGGTCAAGCTAGGGACATAACACACATTGTTTAATGTCAAATACAGGCCATTAGGTAAATGTAAATCATAATCTCCTAAAGCTTGAGCTTCAACTCTTGCTCCATTTCCCACGTGGAGTACGATTTCGCCCGTCTTCAGTTGCTTACTTTTTCTGAACCCCTGTAACATGTTACATATGTGAGTTCCACACCCAGTGTCAAATACCCAAGTGTTAGGTGAAAAAGTAAATAGATCTAATTCTATCACATAGATACCTGAAGGCCCTGCCTCGATCTTTTTCTTCTTCAACTCTGCCAGGTAAGTAGGATAATTCCTCTTCTAGTGACCAATCACGCCACATTCAAAACATGCGTCCTCTTTGGCCACTTTCTCCTTCTTTTTAGTTTGTGGGGTTCGGGCAACTTTCTTGCCTTTGCCCTTAACAAACATAGCCTTGGAGTTAGGGGTTTTGGATTTCTTGGTTCCACCTTCCCGAATCATGAGCACATGAGGGGTTTTCTTTGGGAGATTCTTATCAGCAGTTTTGAGCATCTGATGCAGCTCTGAGATAGATTTCTCCTAACCATTCATTTTGTAGTTCATGATGAAGGGGTCATAGGATTTGGGTAAAGAGTTCAGAATTATATCCGTTGCCAAATCCGTTGGATATTTAGAGCCAAGACGCTTCAAATGATCCAAATGACCTTTTATCATGAGTACATGATTGCTCACATTTCCTCCCTCCTCTATTACATGCGTGCAACGATCGAACGGTTTCGAAGCGTTCTGTTCGGGCTTGCTGTTGGAACATTTCCTTCAGCTGATTGATCATATCAAATGCTGTGTGATTCTCGAAAATCTCTTGAAGTTCGAGAATCATTGAGGCCAACATGAGACTCGACACTTCGACCGAATCATCCACATGTTTCGACCATTCAGCGTGAGGAGCCTAGGAGTAACGGGAGGCTCATCGGGAATTGGGGTATCCAACACATACAACTTCTTTTCTGGCTTGAGAACAATTCTCAGGTTTCGGCGTCAGTTCATGAAGTTGGTGTGGTTAAGTTTTTCCTTTTCTAGGATGGATCGAAGGTAATTGGTGTGGTGGTTCGCACTCTGTGCCATCTACAAAATTTAACAAAGTTCTATTTAGTATTTTCGATTTTTAAAACTTTATTTATTAATACCCTTCATGTACTTAAAACATTAATAATATAAAGTCTAGGATCCAACGTTGCAAAACAAATAAATGGTTAGGTGACCTTTATCCCATCTATTTAATTCAACAAGGTAGGTGACGTTCACCAATTACATCCAAATGTAATTCCTAGCAATATGGGATCCTTAACAACGTTTGTTAATTGGCATGTTTGATCCCATCTATGCCTCGGTTTTCTAATGCTTAGGTGACCTTTATCACAAAAGATTCCCGATCATGTCATCCAACTTGAACAACATGTGGAATCGGCGCATAACTAGTGGTTAGGTGACCTTTATCCCACTAGAAATCGCGAAACCACCTGGGCCATCAAAAGACGATCCAAGTAGTTAGGTGACCTTTATCCCACAATGATCATACAAGTGACGTGCGAGTGTTTTCAAAAGGACGGCATAGACTTGCGTTTATAAAAGGGATTTTAGATGTATTATAATTCTAGTTTTATAAACATATTGTATCATGTATATTGCATGCATCCAATATCACATGGTACATATTTTTCTTTCAATGGTTCTTTTAGTTCAAAATAAAATCTCCATTTTATTAACTATTTCGTTGCGGTCAATTTTAAACTAATATCCTATATTAAAGTTTGGTTTGAGCGCATTAGAACCAATTTTAGCCTTTTAATAAAACAACCATTTATTATTTAGACATGGAGTTTGGATGAGTTTTAAAATCGCAATCTTAACTCATTTTATCACTTCAAAATTTATAAGAGTTTTTAGAATAAAACTCTTATTTTAAAACCTCAATTTTATCATTTTACATTAAAATGTTATTTTGAAAAGCCAAACTCCAAAAGATGATTTACTTTTATGTTCAAAATATTATCTAGCATGCAAAATCCTAATTCAACCACACATGATAATATCGAAGAGGTCCAATAGATTGTGTCACCATTGGTGTGGTAACTTGGCGAACGTGACCTAGGAAATGAAGTATATACAAATGTCTCTAGACTCGATGTGCATACAAATGAAGTCGATGGCGGGGGCAACGACCTATCTTTTTCAATATCATCTAACACTAAGTGTGTTGCCGATAGCGTTTGTGCTAAATCCTCGTGAGAAATTGATGTTGGGTTTTGTTCAAAAATCGATTTCAAAAAAATCTTAACATATTTCAACGGAAGCTTAAAATTTTGAACAACATTAAAAACATTTTAACACCCACCAAGGATCCATTTGCATGAACATGAAAGATTAAAAACATACACAGGGGGTTTTTAGAAAATACAACCTTTGTAGTCCTTTGCAAAGTCTTCTAGTTGGAGAAGATAGAGATGGCAACAACTCAAGCAAGAGCTCCTCTAGAGTAGTCCACCAACAAGCTCCAATTACCAAAGTATGCTAGTACCTTCTTGATGTTTGATGCAAAAGGGAACTTCTTATTCAATTCTACAATAGACTTGAGTTTAGAAGAACAAAACCACACCCAAAATGGGTGGTTTCGGCCGAAGTGGAGAGAGGGGAGAGAGAGAGCAAAAATTAAGTTAACCTAATTTTCAAAGTGGTCTCTCTCTTTTACTAGAAGTCAAGAGACAAGGTCTTCATTTCTATTGGACCACAAAAAGGTCCAATGGTGTGCATATTGCCACCCAACATGGCCAATGAAATAAAAGAAGGCCATGCAATTTTATACTTTTAACCCTTCTAGTTTAAAATGGTTAAAATGACATTTTAACTATTTTAAACTTTATCCTTTAAATCCTTCCTTTCAATTTTAGTTACATATGAGTCCATCACATGTATTAACAAACTAAAATTTATTATTTGCATCTATAATATTATGATTCATATTCATTTATATTTTCAAGAAATAATAATTATTTATCAAGAATCAAATTCTTATAAATATCAATTTTGGTGTCTACTTGCTATATGGTGTGACCCTATAGGATCATATATTACCGGTAATATTATTTTATAATCATTCTTGAGCATATGGAACCAACAATTGAAACATCAACTTGTTGAGAAGTTGATGAGTGGCTGAGTGGGGTTGTGCAATGCGTAGCTAGGTCCACTACGTCTGTTTCAATACCTGACGACAACGGATGCACATTGGTAGTAGATGTGGTTACCTGGTTGGACACTGTTGGGAAGGATCTGTATTTTCAATTCTTTTAGATCCTGTCTCACACTCTGCCTTTTCTTTTCTCCCCATCTCTCGGCTCACTACAATTTATGTTTTAACTAATTCTCCATCATCCATCCTTATATCCCCTAGAGAACCTGTGTTCTCAATATTCCAAACTGAGTTAGAACATTATTCAGCGGTCTCTGGCCGACATGTTTAGGAATACGAGAAACATCGGTATCATGATCCGAGTTTGAGTCACCATCAGAATCACTGTCATCACCATCAGAATTGGGCATGTTGTCATCATCGAAAGTCGAAGCTGAGATTACTTTATCCGGATCATCTCGATAATCAAGAGATGTGTCATCATCATATTCATCGATTGAAGACAATGACATAGATGCAGAACCAGCCGCACCCCCATCTATAGTTCCCCTCCCGGACTGTTTTCTCTCATCTCAACCCGATCAAGAACCCCTTGTTCTTGACCCTACTTAATATTTTGACCACCCTCACCACCTAATTGGTTTGCACCTGGGGCAGGTCCCTCCGGCTCTGGCTGGACCGTAGGTGCATTTTCTAACTTATAAGCTATCACAAATGGTGACTGCTGGTCTGCATATGCCAAAACAACATCTGGAATAACGACAATATGATCAAAAGCAATATTAGAAGGTACCTTCAAGTAGTGTATCCACTGTTGTGGACCTTGAATAGCATCTTGTCGTCTTGGAATGTCTTGGTTAGACACCATGATTCCCTGAATAAGCAGCTGCAGAAACCTTTGAAATGGAATAAATGTTCTAGCCTTAGTCACCTTTGATTTATCCCCAACCAATTCAATAAGCTCATTCCAAATCAGGACAACATAATCAATCTTCCTATTAAAAGCAGCAGCATGAAACATCCTCAACACGAAAATGTTACACTTGTCAAGGCCTGTGTGCTTGGGTGTCATGCATCTATTCAAGATGTTGAATAGAGTGTACCAAGCCGGTGGTAGGTACTTCCTCTTTAATAAAGGTGATCGGGTCAGTGGACCTTTATCTATATCTTTGTAGCCCGAAGACATCATGTCTCTTCACAAATCAGCTTCCGAGATCAGATCCTCAAAGTTGGCTAGTCTTGGCAGTTCCAAAGCATTTCTCAATCTCTTTAGAGTTATCTTGGCATCAAAATGATCAGTTTTGGCAGTAAAATATTGGTTTCTTTCATTCACAGGGTGAAACTGGATAGTATGCCAGAACTATTGTAGATAGATCAGTGGAACAGTGATTGTCTTCGTTAAAGCAATTCCGAGCGGATGGCCTTTCAGAATCTCCAAAATGATTTTGTGATCAACATTTACACTTAGGTCAAGTGTGTAGTTGTTATCAGCAAGCTTAATATGTTGAGACTTTGGAAGTTATTCATCATCCAAATTCCGGGCATTCACAGATGGGTGAGATGATTTGTGAAATGGCATAGGAGTGTTCTCGTCTTTCCATCAAATTACTCAACAAAGGCCATTGTAATCCCGTGTGTTGAAAGATTAGCCAAAGTACAAATTTTTGATCTTTTGAAAAAATTTCCCAAAAATTGCCTAAGTCTGGTGTTTATCGCATACACTGAATATTTTTATCGCATGAAACTTCTTTTCACATGGAACATGTGCGACAAAATTTTGTCGTACAAGGCATGTGCGATAAGTATGAACACATAAGCGTGCGATAACTATGAATTTTTGAATACATTTGGTGTTCAATAAAGATGAACATTCGAACCTTCATGAACTGTTCAACCCAGATTTCTAAGATAATGAAAGATAGGCTAAAAGATTCCAACCCTATATGCGTTTTACTAAAAGATACCTATCTTATCATGTTTTTAACCAACAAACTAACAATATGAGTGATTTTCGACACATAATATGAACAGACATATCTTTCGAACAAGTAAAACCCTAAAATCGAAACTGTTAGCCCCAAGTATCTATAATGTAAAAGTATTGAAAATATTATCATGTCAGAAGACCATCAGAGATGCAGCTGAAGACTTAGAAGAAAAAGCTTCTAGAAGATCAACAGAACTCAACAGAGTTCTGGTAGAACCAACAGAGCTCAACAGAGCTCAGTCAGAAGATCAACAGAAGAACTGTTCACAACCCGAAGACCAACAGAGCTCTGGTTTATGAGCTCTGTTGAAGTGAAGACCTCTGTAATGCCCAAGTCTCGTAAGAAATCCCAAGCGTTAGACAAGTGTCCATACTTTCCACGTATGCCCTAAAATTAGGAGACACACTTTCCACGTGTCATTCTAGGGTACGATAGTACACTGTCTACACTTTATCAGAGCTATAAATAGAGAGGTAGTGGAACAAACAATAGTAATCTTTGGGAAGAATAGTTTTCCACAATTGTTTAAGCACACACTGCAGTAATCCCGAGCACTACCTCCGTACGATATTGTTCCCTGTGAGATTTCCGGATACACCACTGATCTTGTTCTTGGTGTTATCCATTATCAATATACGGGCAACGTTTCTTATTTGATCTTGTTATCATTATCCTGTTCTATATTTGATTCTCACTACTACAATATCATTTACGCAATCACTCACTTTAATGGCTTTAAATTTAAATGCTTCCGCTGTCTATGTTACTACCATTAATGTGATACAACGTGAATCTGGGAACCTACAATTGGTATCAGAGCTTGCTTGATTTTCTTAAATCAAACAATCCAATCTACCAAGGTTGATTCATTGTTGTTGATTGTGTATGTATTTCAAAGCTTCCTAGTATACTCTGTTTTACAGTTTAAAGTTTAAAAGTTATTAGTTCCACTGTTTTAAGCTTTCCAGTCTAGTTTAAAGATCTTATCTACAATTCATTACTGTTCCATTGGTTACTGTTCACTTACTTTCAGTTGATACTCTTTCAAAACCGTTTGAAACAGTTATACCCTGTTTTTTTTTCTGAAAAATGGCAAATAACTACATCAACGCTATTTATACTGCTGGTTCTATGACTAAACCTCCTACTCTTCCGAGAGATGAATATCCTCAATGGAAGATTAGGATGGTTAATTTCCTTGATGGGATGGACATAGATTTAATGCGTTCTGTCACTGATGGACCATTCAAACCCATGGTTTTGGTTTCACGTGTACCCGCAACACAAACTACTGCTGAGATTCCTGCTCACCTTGAACGCAAAACCACCGGTTTCACTGATGAAGAGACATTAAAAATGGAAAATGATCTAAAAGCAGTTAGACTTCTGATTATGGCCATTCCTAACGAAATATTTCAAGAACTAGATTCATGTGTTACTGCCAAAGAAATATGGGATCAACTTCTTAATCAACTTGAGGGTGGCATCAAAACCCAAAAGAACTGAAGGACCCAATGTATAAATGAATACAACGATTTCAAGGCACTTCCTGAGGAAACCTTACAACAAACCTACAACAGATTCAATGTTTTGATAAACAAATGTAAAAAGTGTGGGGTTGTTAGGTCGAAGGAAGATAACAATGTTTTGTTCCTGAAAAGTCTGAATGATGAATGGTTAAATCTGTCCATGTCTCTACAAGCTAACCAAGATCTAGATGCATGGTCTCTTACCGATGTGTATGGCACTCTGGCCGCACAAGAGAAGGATGTTGTCAAACAAAAGGGCAAATCCACCATTGCAGGACCTATTGCGTTAGTCTCTGAATCAAAGAAATCCACAGAAGGAAAGACAAACAGAGAAAGTTCGAGCAGAGGGAAGAAGAAGAAGAGTAAGAGTTTGGTAGCTGAAAGTGATACTGAAGAAAACTCGTCAGATGAGGATGACGATATAAATGCGTTTGCTAAATCTCTTACATTAATCACTCAACAATTCAACAAGAGATTTGGCAACAGAGCATTCGACAGAAGAGGTAGATATGAGAAAGATGAGAACAGAGCCTATGCTGCACCCCCACAACAGAACCATCACAACAGAGCTCCGACAGAACAGAGACAGCAACCACAACAGAAGTTAAATACTCCTGCTCCACAGAAGGCTGATGCTGCCCAACCCATCAATCAGAATGATGGTCGTTGCTTCAGATGTGGCAAACCTGGCCATTTTTCTGCTAATTGTAAAGGAAAACTTGTGAAAGATCAAGATTATTACAAGAATAAATACAAGTACAACTACAGAGAAAGAAGATATGTTGCTGAGATGGAGAATTGGATCTCTGATTCATCCTCTGATGATGAGCCAGAGCAAGCCATCGTTGCTGTGGATGATGGAAGTTTGGAAGAAGCTGACTGGATGACCGGAGGAAGAATAGAAAAGTCCGAAGAAGATGTGGCTCATGCTTTTTCCCTGACCGTAACAGAGCCAGACAACAGAGCGCTGGAGACAACCAGACCCAGTGCCAAGGTACACTTCTCTGAATCCAAGTCTGACTCAGAACTTGAGATGCACGTGTCATTACTTACTGAAGAGTTTCAACTCTTAAAACAAAAGCTTTCTGAGGAAAAAGAGTTAAGAAAACTAGTTCAGAAGGATTTGTCCTTCTACAAGAGAGAGAAAACTCTCTTGGAACAGGAAAAGGAAGAAATATCCAGAGAAAAATCTGAGCTAGAAGTCTTACAACAAAAGAAAGAAAGCACGTTTTCAAAAAGGGTTAAAGAGTTTGAAGAAATTTTGAAACAAAAAGCTGAAGAAGTTGCTAAATCTGAAAATGAACGATTAAACTTTGTTGCTCTAAAAGACTATTTTCAGAGAGAGAGGGAAATCTTACATCAATCCCTACAGAAAAAGGAGATTTTAATCAAAAAGTACCAGGATGCACAGAATGTGTATACCAAAATCAATTCTCAAGAAGACAAGCAAGGTCTAGGTTTTAATGACATTGTTCCTTACAAAAGAAGGTTAAAGGCATCTTATCCCTTTGCCTTCTCTATTGGAAAAATGGAAGAGGATGTGATATCTGGAAATGATGTTTTCAAAAGAGCCAAAATATCCGATTTTACAAAAGCAAAAAGACTAAACTTAAGGAATGTCAGCTATGACACCTTGAATCAAGAAAAGGTTACAAAACCATCTGAAAAGTTTATTCTTGATCAAGGAAGAGCTGAAATAAAGCCTACTGATTCCATAAAAAAGTCTTGATCCGAAAGAAATCTTTAACTTCAATTCTTTCAAGGAACAGAAGTCTGTTGCTTCTATAACAGAACCCTCTTGTGCTACAAAACAGAGAGAACTTAATCCTGAAGCCTCAGTCTTCTCTCCATCCTCTGAAACCTTACGAACAACTTTTGTAGAGGATATTTTGAAAGTAATTGAAGAAAATGCTGCTTGTGATGCTTTAAAACCAAAGATAAAAAAGTTTAAATCCACCAGAGCTGATAACTCTAAGATACCCAATGAGTCTAACACCTCTACCAGAGCCACCAAAGACTTTCTATGCTCTGACAGTGACTCTGACTCTGAGGTAGATGAGCAGATTTTCTGTGCTCTTAAGACTTCTTTGCACAAACCTAAACAGGCAAATGTTGAATCTAGTTCTCTGAAAAACGTCTCATTCTTTAAGAAACAGAACAAATTTATACCTTTGCCAAATTTGAAAAACAAGGGTATCAGAATTCTTTCCTCTAATGAGATAGAAGAGAAGAAAAGAGGAAAAGCTAAAATTATTCATGAAGACTATACCTCTGTTCCTTACGCTTATGATCAAGTCAAATTTACAACAGAGCAGAAAGGAAAATGGAAAGTCAATGACCAACCCACTTCTACACCTATTGTAAATCAAAAGAGAAACAATTTTGCGTCAAGAGAGTTTGCTCCAAGAAACAACAATTTTAAATCACAGGACAGAATGTACGTAAATACATCTGGTCCTAAAGTTTTTCAAAATCAAGCTCCCTTTAAACAACAGTTTTTGAATAAAAACGACAATTTGCATCAATCTTCATGTTCTATCAAATGCAATTGTATTCAACTTCTGTTATAGTTAAAGAACCATATGAATGGTCCTCACTGTGTTCTGAATCAGTCGTCTCAAAGAAAAAATCCCAAGACTATTCAGAATGCACAGAAGAAACCCTCTGGCATACCATCCCAAAATGGAAAGCCAGCAGATAAGCCCTTGAACACCCCAAGCCTAACAAGAAAGGACCCAAAACGCAATGGGTACCTAAAAGAAACTAATCTGTCTTGCAGAAACCCCATGTGAAGATCTGGTATTTAGATTCAGGATGCTCAAGGCACATGACGGGGAATAAGGAGCTGCTTACTTCTTTCAAGAACAAAAATGGAAGTGCAGTAACCTTTGGAGGAGATAATGGCGGACAGATTAGAGGCTACGGTACTTTAGTCAATGGTGGTGTTTCAGTTTCTGAGGTTGCTTATGTTGAAGGATTAAACCATAATCTTCTTAGCATAAGTCAACTCTGTGATCATGGGTTCGATGTCAATTTTAGGAAGAAGTACTGTTCTCTGTTACTTTCCGAGTCTGGTCAAGAACTCTTAAGAGCCGACAGACTAGACAATCTTTATAAAATGAATTTCAATCCAAACCATAACTCTACAACAGAAAAGCTCTGTTTAGTGTCTTTAAAAAATGAAGATTACTTGAATTTTTCAAATCTTGACAAGCTCGTGAAATTAAATCTAGTAAAAGGACTTCCTCCACTGAAATTTGACAAAGACCATCTCTATTCTGCCTGTGAATTGGGAAAGATGAAAAGATCTTCACACAGAACTAAGAGTGATCACAGTTGTCCCAGACCTTTGCATATGCTTCATGTGGATCTCTGTGGTCCTATCTCTGTGCAAAGTCTGTCGGGCAAGAAGTATATTCTAGTACTTATTGATGAATTTTCTAGATATACTTGGATTGAGTTCATCAGAGTAAAATCTGATGTCCCAGAAATTCTAATAAGTTTGTTGAGAAGTATACAGGTTCTGTTAGGATTAAAAGTTCAAAAGCTGAGAAGTGATAACGGGACAGAATTCAAGAATGCCAGAATAGATGCCTATTTTTCAGAAGAAGGAATCTCCCAGAACTTCTCTACTGCCAGAACTCCACAACAGAATGGTGTAGTGGAGAGAAAGAACAGAACGCTGGTAGAAGCCGCCAGAACCATGTTGGCTGGCTCTGTCCTTCCCATCAACTTCTGGGCAGAGGCAGTCTCAACAGTCTGTTTCACCCAAAACAGAGCTGTCATAGTAAAAAGATTTAAAAAGACTCCCTATGAACTCATCAACAACAGAAGGCCAAACGTAAAATTCTTTCATGTTTTTGGCTGCAAGTGCTACATCTTGAACGACAGAGAACAACTGGGTAAATTCGACAAAAAGGCGGACGAAGGAATCTTTATTGGTTATTCCTTAACCTCTAAGGCCTATAGAGTCTATAACACCAGAACTCGTGTCATTCAAGAGAGCGTTAACGTGCCCTTTGATGAAAGTACATCAAGTGCCTCTGATCGCAAATCAACAGAGGGGACACAGACAGAACAGAAGAAGCCAAGTTCTTCAAATACAAGGGAAGAAGACATCAATCTTGTGTTCGATGATTTATTTGATGATGATATCTCCTATGTCAACATCAACAGAGACGACCAAGCTCAGAATTCAACAGAGCAGAATCTGACAGGTACAACTCTTACTGGTCCCTCCAATACTTCACCATCCACTTCTCTGTCTACATGTATCATTCAGAGAAATGAGGACCCACAAAAAGAACCTGTGCAAGAGCCATCATCACCTCTGCTAACCAATATTGGCAGAAACTCCCTATTTGAAAGATCACCTTCATAGAGCAATGAGGCCACTCTTCAGAGTTGTATGCCACAGAGCTCTGATTCTGAGGATCGTCTTTTCCCATCAGAAGCACAAACCCTCCTGTTGTCCATGCTCCCATGACAAGATGGACAAAGGATCATCCTCATCATCAAATTATCGGTGATGCTGAAGATGGTATGAAGACGAGATCGACCACAATCAATGAAGCTTTCTTTGTAAACTTTTTAAGCATGATTGAGCCAAAGAAAAATTCTGAAGCCCTTGAAGACCCAAACTGGATCGAAGCTATGCAAGAAGAGCTTCTGGAATTCAAAAGAAACAAAGTGTGGTCCTTGGTTCCACTTCCTGAAGGCAAAGCAGCCATTGGAACCAAGTGGGTGTTTAGGAATAAAAAGGATGAAGATGGAATAATCATCAGAAACAAAGCCCGTCTGGTTGCAAAAGGATACTGCCAAGAAGAAGGTATCGACTATGACGAAACCTTTGCCCCTGTAGCTAGACTAGAAGCCATAAGAATCTTCTTAGCCTATGCTGCTCACAAAGGTTTTAAGGTCTATCAGATGGATGTAAAGTCTGCCTTTCTGAATGGCAAACTACAAGAGGAAGTTTATGTCCAGCAACCGCCTGGCTTTGAAAGTTCGGAGTTTCCAGACCACGTTTACAAGTTAGACAAAGCTCTATACGGCCTTAAACAAGCTCCCAGAGCCTGGTATGAAACTCTGTCCAATTTTCTGTTGACAAATCACTTCAAGAAAGGTAATGTCGATAAAACTCTATTCTTTAGAAGGTATAGGAATGATATACTTCTGGTACAAATATATGCTGATGACATTATTTTCGGGTCTACATAACAAGAGTACTGTGATAGGTTTGAGGATTTGATGAAAAGTGAATTCAAAATGAGCATGATGGGAGAACTTTCATTCTTCCTTGGTTTACAAGTAAAACAATCCATCAGAGGGACTTTTATAAGTCAGTCAAAATACATCTCTGATATTTTGAAAAAATACAAGCTCAACAATTCAAATCCAATGAAAACTCCTATTGCCACTGGAGTTAAACTTGACTCTGACCTTAAGGGTGAACCAACAGATGTCAAGAACTATAAAGGCATGATAGGATCACTTCTGTACTTAACTGCTAGCAGACCTGACATAATGTATGCAACCTGTCTCTGTGCCAGATTTCAAGCAAATCCTAAAGAATCTCATTTGACTGCTGTCAAGCGCATATTTAAATATCTTAAAGGTACTCAACTTTTGGGTCTATGGTATCCTCTTAATTCTGGTTTCGAGCTTGTAGCATATACAGACTCAGATTACGGAGGATGCAAGAATGACAGAAATAGTACGTCTGGTAGCTGCCAATTACTTGGTGAAAAATTGGTAAGTTGGACATCCAAGAAACAGAATTGCGTATCAACCTCTACAGCAGAAGCAGAGTATGTTGCTACTGCAAGTTGTTGCTCTCAAGTAATATGGATGAAAACCCAACTCAAAGACTATGGCCTAGAGTATGGAAAAATTCCAATTCTGTGTGACTCCAAGAGTGCCATAGCAATCACAGCTAATCCAGTTCAGCACTCCAAGACAAAGCATATCGACATAAGGTACCACTTCATAAATGTTGATCCAAACCCTCAGTGATTTGATAATGACCCTCTCTTATATACTTAGTGAAAATTGTAAGTAAACAATATGTATCAGAGTTTCACTATCGCTGATAAGTACTAAGATCTTACAGTACCGCTGATAGGAACTCTCGCTCTTTTAAATTAAACATTCAGCGAACACTGTTCACCATAATACTCTGAGTCTGTTCAGTACTTATGGTGATCGCTGATAAGTTAGTTGTTTACTTATGATCCCTGAAGACAAGTTTCACGTCAACAAAGGTTCTACGCTGAAGTCGAAGATCAAGCTCAAGAACCAGCGACAAGTCTCCTAATGAACTGATGCGGATCAGCGAAGACTCAGATTTGTCCACTCAACGTGAAGTATCAAGTACAAGACTTCAGCTATCGCTGAACTTTATCATCTGCTGAATAGTAAATGATAATCGCTGAATCAACGAAAGCTGATCATGAAGTCCTCCGTACAAAGTACTTTTGTCTTAACCACCCTTGCACGCCTCCGTACGAAATGTCAGAAAAGAACCTCCGAATATCTGAAATCGTACAACCACTCTGATACTACACTATTCATCCATACGGCTACTAAGGTTGTCAACCAAGGTCAATGACATGCAACCAACCAGCTGATGACACGTGTAAAGTATATACTGACTTGCATTAAATGCATGCAGTATATAAAGAGATGAACTCACTTCATTTGAAGTAACTTGCTAACTATGGACAAGTTCAATCTCTTATCTCAAGATAGGTTATTATTAGTAATTTCCTTATCTCTCTTAGTGCAAGAAACCTTAGTGTTCCAACTTGTTTAGATTTAGGTTTATCCTTAATCTTGTCTCCGCAACAAGCTGTAAATTGTTAATGATTTATCAATAAACAATTTAGAAAAGTAAAATTTGTGTGTTTGTATTCAACCCCCCCCCCCCCCTTCTACAAACTTGTATAGGCCTTCGGGACCAACAAGTGGTATCAGAGTAGATTTGTTTAATCTCATAAACAAGATCTAATCTAAGATATTTCTCTTCCTTGCTATTATCTGAAAATGGCCTCCAACACAAACACAAATTATATAGACAATGGTTCTCTTGCAAAACCCCCTAGATTTTCCAGAGATAACTTCAACTTATGGAAAAATAGGATGATACTCTTCTTAGAAGGTGTAGACCCTACTATGCCTTACTATCTTGAGAATGGTCCATTCATCCCTGTAACTATTGACCCTGCAGTTCCAGACACTGCGAATAGACCTGCTATTCCAGAAAGGCTGATTCCTAAGGAAATCTTTCAGTGGACCGATGAAGATAAGAAGAAAGTGGCTATAGATACAAAATCCAGATCCATACTATCCATGGCCCTTCCTGACGAAGTCTACCATTCCGTCATGAACATGAAATCATCAAAAGCCATGTGGGACACAATATGTGTTCAGTATGAAGGAACGTCTGAAGTCCAGGACTCAAGAAAGATCAACCTGGTAAGACAATACGAAAGCTTCACTTCTGGTAAGAATGAAACTCTCTCTGAAGTTCACCAACGTTTTAATTGCTTAATTATAGATCTAAAAACTGTTGGTAAGGAATATTCTAACTTTGAAGTGCTGACAAAGTTTCTAGAATGTTTACCTGAAAGCTGGGACAATTATTCTATGTGTCTCAAGCTGTCAGGATCTAAAATCAATGACCCTTGCTACCTTATATGGTACATTGCTGAATCATGAGCAATCTAGCCATCTTAAGAAGAATCTTGTAAAAGATTCCAAAAGCACCCCTGTTGCTTTAATCTCAGAGGAAACTTCTACTCAGCGACCCTCGGTCACTATCACTGAGTTAGAGAGTAACTCTGAAAGGTCATCAGATTCTGATTTTTCAGATGATGATGAATCCTTGGCTCTCCTAACTAAAAAGTTCAGGAGATTCGCCAAGAAGAAAATGTTTAGAAAGAACAAACCTCTTTCCATAACTGACAAGCCTAACTCATCAGCTTTTGTTGATAAGGCTACTGCTACTTGTTTCAACTGCGAAAAGACAGGTCATTTCGCTAATGAGTGCAGGTCTAAGAAAGTTTCTAGACCCTCAGCTTTTACAAAGAAATCCTTTGTTCCAAGGAATAAAGATGACAAATACTCAAAGCTGAAAGAAAAATATGCGAAGCTGAAAAGCTTTAAGAAGAAAGGCAAAGGCCTGATGGCTGACTATGATTGGGCTGCTTCTGATGAAGAAGCATCATCATCTGACTCTGAAGATGATGAAGCAAATCAATGTCTCATGGCCAAGATTGAAGAAGAGGAAGAAAGCTCAGACATTCCCTCCACTTCAACATCTGCCATTCAGGTATCACTTTCTTTCTTTACCAATATTGCAAATATTGATGAAGCTGATAGTCTCCGTAAGATCGATCTCTTGACTAGAAGTTTATACGAAGCCATGAACGGCAAAACTGTGGTTGAAAACCAAAATCTTGATCTCGCTGAAAAGCTTAAAAACTGCCACCTTCAAATAGAAAAGCTTTCTAAAATTGATGAAGATTTTAAAGATCAAGTATATTTAAATCAGCTAGTCAAAATCGAACGAGCAGAAGCTATCGCTGCATTAGAGGCTGAAAAAGCTACTGTTGAAGGATGGTGTAATTCTTCAACAAAGATCACTGAGATAATTAAGGCTCAGATTCCTCTGAGTGATAAACGTGGTCTGGGTTATAAATATGATACTCCAAAACCAACCACTGAACGTTCAATGCTTAAATTTGGAACGTTCGTATCCTCAGTCGCTGACACTTCATCATCTCAGTACTCCTCGTCCTTTACACCAATCCCTGAGGAAACTCCTACCACCTCAAAAGGTAAGGAGAAAATGGTTTATTCAAAACCTACCTCTGTCTCTAAAGACAAAGGTAAAGGAATTGTTATTTATCAAAATCCTCAGAAGGGTACATTAGTACCAAAGCTGAATGCTTCTAAAGCCTCAGTGACCTACCCCTCTGGATCTAGAAAGCTGATCTCTGGATCTATTCAACGATCTACTCCTAGACTCAGAGTGGATGTCCTTGGTAAGAAATCTGAAGAACTGAATGTTCGTCCCATTTCTAAAGCCA
Source organism: Saussurea involucrata (assembly GCA_033807775.1). Classification (NCBI taxonomy): domain Eukaryota; kingdom Viridiplantae; phylum Streptophyta; class Magnoliopsida; order Asterales; family Asteraceae; genus Saussurea; species Saussurea involucrata. The sequence goes on along the minus strand of CM066313.1, from coordinate 54,463,319 downwards.
ATAGTTTACTTGGTGCTGGCACTTCTAATTCGAAATTAAAAGCTCAGCATTCAAGTGGTCCTAGAACTACTTTTAGTTATAGGAAATGTTATCACTGTGGACTTACCGATCATATTGCTAGTAAGTGCCCCACAGCCACCAAAGCTGAAAAGATAGCTAAGGTGAAGATTGCTCCCAAGGCAAAGAAGACCAACCCTGGTGCAAATCAGGTCAAGGTGAATTCTACCACTGAGGTTAAGAAATTAACCAAAGTGAAGAAAGACAAAGCTGAATCTTCAAATGCTGCGAAGACTGCTGAACCTTCCATTCCAACTACTTCCACTGACAAACGTATATACATGGTTAAGTGGGTACCCAAGAAAAACTAATCTTCCTTTGTATTACAGGTTAAGAAGGGTATCTGGTATCTCGATAGCGGATGCTCTAGACACATGACTGGAAAGAAAAACCTGCTCGCTGAATACAAGGAAGAGAAGGGTCCCTCCGTGACTTTCGGTGGAAATGGAAAAGGACACACCCGAGGGTATGGTGTACTTTCAAATGGTACAACCTCCTTCAGAAGAGTCGCATATGTTGAAGGACTGAAAGATAATCTTCTGAGCATCAGTCAGCCCTGCGACATGGATAACAAAGTGATTTTCACTAAGGAATCCTGCTTTGTCACTGACAAAAAGGAGAAGATAGCTCTCAGCGGTTATCGTTTGGAAAATGTTTATGTAATAAACATGGACTCAACAACCACTGAGAACTCCTGTTTCTTCTCAAAGGCATCTTCTGATGTTAACTGGCTATGGCACAAGAGGCTCTCGCATCTAAATTTCAAGACACTGAATACTCTTTCCTCCAAAGAGTTAGTCACTGGTCTACCTCAGCATTCATACGCCAAAGAGTCTTTATGTTCAGCGTGTGAAAAAGGGAAGCAGACCAAGGCAAGCTTCAAGTCAAAGCAAGTCTCCTCAGTGTCATCTCCTCTACAACTACTCCATATGGATTTGTTTGGCCCTGTTAACAAACAATCCATCGCTGGAAAGAAATATACGCTGGTCATAGTTGATGAATTCTCTCGTTACACATGGGTAATGTTTCTCCGTTCTAAGAGTGACACCCCTGAAGAACTCATCACCTTTGTTCGGAAGATGGAAACTCTGAACAATATGACTGTTCGCTCAATAAGGAGTGATCATGGAACTGAATTCAAAAACAGTTCTCTTGATTCCTTCCTTGAGAGTAAGGGTATTTCTCACAACTTTTCGTCAGTGAGAACACCGCAACAAAATGGAGTCGCTGAAAGAAGAAATAGAACAATTATTGAAGCTGCACGTTCAATGCTCAACGATTCTCACCTGCCTACTCAGTTTTGGACAGAAGCTGTCAACACTGCTTGTTTTACGCAAAACAGGTCGCTGATAGTTAAAAGATTCAAAAAGACAGCCTATGAACTCTTTCATGGGAGAAAGCCTTCAATCAGCTTTCTTCACATCTTTGGATGTCAGTGTTTCATACTGAACAACAGAGATGCCCTTGGAAAGTTTGATCCTAAGGCTGATGATGGAATCTTTCTTGGATACTCCTCAGTCTCCAAAGCCTTCAAAGTCTTCAACCATAGAAGACAAACTGTAGAAGAAACTATTCACGTCACGTTTGACGAATCCCGTTCAGCGAACTCTAAACCGTCCACTGATACTGAAGAACTGAATAAATGGATGTTTTCTCATCTTGGTGATTCAGAAGAAGTTCCCACTCCTCATGCTCACACCGTAGAAAATGATGGTCCTACTATCATTCCAGATATGCAGAATAGTGAAGCTGAAACATCTTGGGTCTCAGCTGTTCCTATAAACACTATACCTGCAGTTGATCCAAATGTCTCAGAAATTCCATCTATTTCTCAGCAATCAGTGAATGAAGTGACAAATGCAAACATTCCTCTCTTAGCTGATAATATAGAAGTAGCTGAAGCCTCATCTTCAGTTTCTCCAGTTCAGACTGAGTCAGCGACGTATGCTCCGGCTCAGCGATGGACTGTAAATCACCCAATCGATCAAATTCTTGGTGATCCAAACGCTGGTATTCAGACTCGTAGAAGTGCAGGTAATATTTGTTTATTTGTTAACTTTATTTCTCTAACTGAACCAAAGAAAATAGATGATGCCCTCAGAGATCCAAACTGGGTCAGCGCTATGCAAGAAGAGCTGACTGAATTCGAAAGAAAAAAAGTTTGGAAACTCGTTCGTAGACCAACTGACAAAATGGTGATAGGCACTAAATGGGTCTATCGAAACAAGTTGGACGAACATGGTACTGTAACTCGCAACAAAGCTCGTCTTGTTGCTCAGGGATACAGACAAGAGGAAGGCATAGATTATGACGAAACATTTGCTCCAGTAGCAAGACTTGAATCTATTCGTCTTTTCTTAGCATATGTTGTACACAAAAACTTCACTGTACATCAGATGGATGTTAAGTCAGCGTTTCTGAATGGAAAGCTGAATGAAGAAGTTTATGTGGAACAACCTCCAGGATTCTCAGATCCTAAGCGTCCAGGTTATGTTTATAAACTGGACAAGGCACTTTATGGCTTGAAGCAAGCTCCTCGTGCATGGTATGATACTCTCTCTACTTATCTCCATATTGAACAATTTGAGAGAGGTAAGATTGATAAAACTCTATTTTTTAGAAAAGTGAGGTCATATCATTTTAGTTCAAATATATGTTGATGACATTATATTTGGTTCTACTAACCATGAGCGTTGTACTCGTTTCGCTGATAGAATGAAAGATGAGTATAAAATGAGCATGATGGGTGAACTAACAAATTTCCTTGGTCTTCAGATTAAGCAAACTGAAAAAGGAACTTTCATTAATCAGGGAAAATATGTTAAAGATATGCTGAAGAAATTCGACTTAACTGAAAGTTCAGCTATGAAAACCCCTATGGCACCACCGCTGACACTTGATAAGGACACAAAGAGTGTTCCTGTCAATGTCACGCTGTACCGTGGGATGATCGGCTCACTATTGTATCTTACAGCTAGCCGACCCGATATTATGTTTGCAACATGCTTATGCGCACGATATCAAGCTGAACCTAAGATATCCCATATGAAAGCTGTAAAGCGAATCTTTCGATATCTTAAGGGTACAGCGAATCTAGGTCTTTGGTATCCCAAAGACTCAGGATTCGATCTAACCGCCTATTCAGACAGTGATTTTGCAGGTTGCAAAATGGATAGGAAAAGCACCACAGGAGGATGTCAGCTCTTGGGTGGAAAGCTGGTAAGTTGGACAAGTAAGAAGCAAAACTCAGTGTCGACTTCCACAGCTGAAGCTGAATATGTAGCCGCTGGAAGCTGTTGTTCTCAAGTCTTGTGGATGAGAAATCAGCTACTAGACTATGATCTTCAGTTCTCCAAAATTCCAATCTATTGCGACAGCACTAGTGCCATCGCTATAGCAAACAATCCAGTGCTACACTCAAAGACAAAACACATAGAAATCAGATATCATTTTATCAGAAATCATGTGATGAATGGTGATATAGAACTTCATTTTATCCCAACTGATTATCAGTTAGCTGATTTATTTACCAAACCTCTTGATGAGACAAGATTCAACTTTCTCATCAGCGAGCTTGGAATGCTGAACTTTGAAGGGTAAAATCTTCAGCGGTTCACATTAATCAGCGATAGGATAAAATCAACTCGTATAACCTATTCAATCATCTTCTCTCTGAATAAACTTGGTTAAACTGATATCCAGGTATGTTTTCTCTCTCTGACAAACGCATGAAAATGCAAGATTTCAAAACAAATGCATCGCTGAATATCTCTTCCTTAACAACGATATTTTGAAAGTTCTTAAAACCTTCACTGATATTTTCTATTCAGTGCTTCATGTTTTTCAAAAGAGTCCCTGAGCTTTCAAAACCTCAGAGACATCCTAAAAGAATGTGAAAGGACAGTTGTGACGTCATTGCAACGGATAACACCAGGCACGATTTCTTTCTGACACACGTTTGCACGTTTCGTTCAAACTTCCAATCAAATGCAAACACGTGTCCGTGTCATGATGAAAACCTTTTCCCGCTCAAGGTTTTCTCTCTCTAAAACTCCCTATATAAACAAACTCTTGGTTTATATTTGTTTTTTACGCGATCAATCTTCCTCCGCAAGAAAAGAATCCTCTGTTGCATTTGTGCTCTCAAAAACTTCAAGAACTGTTCATCATCTTCTTCATCAAACATCAAGGTTAATATGTTCTTATTTATTACCAAATGCGTATAACTTGTTTCCGATCTTCTCTTTGTTTTAACAAGATCAAACAAAAGACCTTTGTAAAATGAAATCATTTCTTTCATGGTTTTATGAACACAACCATTTCATGGTTGTTCTTCAAGTTTAAATGCAAAAATCTTAAACTTGTTCTTCATTCGTTTCCAGAATCTAATTTCTTCATAGAAAACTGGATAACACGATTCAATGGGTTTTAAATTTCTGTCAAAAATCAAGAAAAACCCTAATCTTCATTAAGACATTTTTGTCTGAATGAAATGGATAAAATTCGAAACATCTTAATGGAAATTTCTTTCCACATTAAGATAATTCTTATTTGTTAACATCTTTGGTTGAACTGATAATACAGAGAAATGGCAACTTCAAAGATCAATGTAACCGCTGAGAACTTCTCCGCTGACTCTGAGGAAGTGGAAATCATCAAAGCCCCTCAGGTTAAGTTCAAGCTGGATCAACTAGATTGGACTAAGGTGAACAACCTCTCTGCGCTTCTCGAGTTTCCTCCTCGAAAGCAAGTCACACATCTGGATGATGCTGTGAATTTCCTGAAAAACTGCTGCATTTCAACAGCCCTGACCATCACACCTCCTGCAAGTCAGCTACTACTATCCCAGTTCTGGTACTCTGCCAGACACACTCAACTACCCTCCGCCAAAGATGCATCCAAAACCATCGATTGCATACTCAGCGATACTGAGTATGGCACTATTAAGATAACCCCCGCAATCATTCGAAAAGCCCTGAACTTTCCCAATGCTACCAAAGAAAAACCGTTCGTTCCATTCCCTGACCATAAGAAGCATGCTGACAGAGAAGAAATCATTGCTTTCCTCGACGCAATGGGTTACATCTGGGAAACTGGAAGGGACAAGAAGCCCGAGAAGAAGCTGACGCTGATAAAGAAGTCCAAAATGCCCAGCGAGATGAATTTCATCTTCGCACACCTGATCAGCTGCATGACAGCGAAGACCGGCTCCTCTGATCAAGCCGCTCAACCTCAGCAGGCTATGGGATACGCACTGCTGAAAGGTCTACATATTGACTGGGCATCTATCATTTATGATGACCTAGTACAAAGAGTAGATTCTGCTGCTGACAGACCTGCATGGGTTCCCTACCCCCGTTTCATCAGCGCCATCTTCCAATATGGCCTGAAGGACAGCTATCCTCAAGAGGGTGACCTGAAACTTTCTCAGGTTGGCCCTAAGGTGCTCGATTTCAAACCTGTCGACAATGAGGTACGTCTCTCTACCCTTCTCTCTCTTCTTAACCCTAATTCTTCGACTTCTGTGGCTCCTTCAGCGACAATACCCATCGCTGATGCCCCGGCCACACAATCCTCTCCTTCTAAGAAAAGGAAACACTCTCACACCCCACTTGATTCCAAAAGGATCAAGAAAAACAAGGAGCAACCCCAGCAATCCCATGCTGAAGACTCCTCAGCTCATTCTGAAGAGCTGAAGGAAAGTTCCGTGGTACGCTCTGCCACACCCATTCAAGCCATCCCTTCAATCCCGGCTTCAGCGTCTCTAAACGCTGAGGTTAGAAACTTGGAACCTACCCAACCTCCCTCAGTCTCTCAAAAGACTGATGAAGTGATTGTCAGCGATTCCAACGCTGAACTCAGTACCCGAACCCCATTCTTATCCTTCGCTTCTCCCTCCACTCACTTGGACACTCCTCCAAAGAACACTGGAGATGCCATCATTCCAGAAGCCACCGCTGACGCTTCTCAACGAATGATGAAGACAGGACCTGCAAAGATCACCATACCTCACCGTACTTTTGAGGAAGATATGGAACATTTTTCAGGAATCCGCAACTTTGACGAGTTCGTCAATCCTCCTACAGGTACAAATCAACCCATATACACTGTAACTAAACCTGAAACTTCTGAGCTTTCCTTTGTTCACAAGTACTTATGTATTACAGGTCCTAATTTGGGAGACATCAACGCTTCTCTGAAGTCCGTGGAAACAAAGCTGACAGATCTCACCACCACACTCTCCAACAACTCTACAGCTGTAACCACCGCTGGAGAAGATTTGATAAAGCTAACAACGGTGATGGAGAAGAAGGCTTCCACAGATGACTTGAAGCAAGTTGATAAGACTCTCAGCGCTTTCGCTAAAGTGCTCGCTGATATCTACACAGACTACACCTCACTCAAACAATCAGTTTCCTCCATGTCCGGCGAAGTAACAACGCTGAAGACATCGGTTGGAGCACTAGAGGGTGATATGTCTGCTGTGAAGACAAATGTTCAAACTCTGACGACTGACTTAGGCTCTGTAAAGACCGACGTTGGTTCGATGAAAACAATGATTGAAGAGCTACTCAACAAGGCGAGAACTCCTGCTCCTGAACCTGCCCCTGCATTGGAAACTTTCACAGCGGCGGATCGCAAAGAGCTGGAAAAGATCAATCCTGCTATAACTGGCCTAGAATTCAGATTAGCAAAGATTGAAAGCTGTGTGGGTATCTCTGGCCAAGAAGACAGAGAGCCTCCCACAGCTGAAGAGTCTGCCCATTCCTCCCCCAGTCATCATGAAAAAGAGGGGGAGAAGAGCGCTGAACATACCGAGGAAAAGAGCGCTGATCTTGAGAAAAGCGCTGAAAACCTTTCCCATGATGAATCTATCAGGGGAGAGAAGAACGAAGACCTCACCTTCGCTGAAGAGGGTGAGAAGACTATTGAAGCGGAAGCAGCCGCTGGACCTCAGGGAGATGAAAACCCTGAGGGAACCGAGAAGCTTGCCTCTGTATCTGAGGGGGAGCAACTCGAAGAAGACGCTGAAGAATCCGACGCAGAATATGATGAAGCCGTCGACATTCCTGATAATGAACCATCCTCCTCTCCAAGGAATGATGATGAGGAAGATGACGATGATTTCTTTATCGTCAAACCTGCCCCAAGGATCAAAGCTCTTAAGGGAATCTCGATAAATGAACCTTCAAGGGAGCGGACAAAGACAAACCCCTCACCCTCTGGAGCTGAGAAAGGCAAAGGCAAAAGCGTCGCTGAAGATGACAATCTGACGATCTTGCTTGAAAAGCCGATTTGTCAGGTACACTAAACATCTCTTACTCCATCCCTCCTCTATCATACACTATCAGTTCCTCTACCCAAGCCTATACACTTAAACCAATTCTCTCTATCTGTTTCTACCCAAGTTCTTACTTGTAAGATCGCTGTGTTTCAGCTAGTCCTCTCCCCTGTTTGAGGATATCGCTGAAGGCTCCACAACTGCGACTTCACCAATAATTCCAGCTGCCGCTGAAGAAATAATCCCAGTCTTGGATTTGATCTCTGTGACTGATGAACCTGAAGAACAGACTCTCTCTCCCAAACGCAGACCTTCCTTAGCTCCTCAAAAGCTAAGAGAAGAAGAACAAAAGAAAAGAGAGGAAATAATAAAGCGATTCGAGGATCAGCGAATCATTCTAAGGCGTGATCAACTGCCTTCAGTTCCTCCAAAGTTCAGATCTCTAAAGCTGAATACCAGGAACACCTTAGAGCTGAACGCCTTATCGCTGAAAGGAAGGAAGCTGAAGAGAAAGACAGAGAATACGCCATCAAGCTTACTCAACGATCAATCAAAGACCCCAAGCTGAAAAGAGTTCCCATTGATGTTCAACGTCAGCTCTGGGATGATGCTCAAGAAATCGTTAGAGAAAAGACAAAGGTCTCTGATACAACTTTGGAATGGGCTAAACAAATGCTGACCTATCGATCAAGACCATCCAAAATAATCAAAGCCAACATCAGAGGAAAAATGTACGTTGATGTTCCTGTTGTTGAAGTGGATGTCTACAGAGATGAAAAAACCAAGCAAACCTTCTATGCTGCTTCATTAGAAAAGTTTGGTCTCTCTGAATGGTTAGAAACGAAATTAGCCATTCAGGGATCACGCTCAAAATTCAAAAGCCATGTTGAGATGATCTTAAACAAACAGATCGACTTGCTTTCATCTGCTGTGGATATTCCTCCTACTCTTCCTCAACCGAAGAAAGCCTCTGCTAAGAAGAAGAAAGTTTCTGATTCAGGTCCAATCATTCGAAATGAAACAGGTATTGGTTTCTCTCGTGCTGAAGTTCTTGGCCCTGATGCTGATCTTTCAATGCTTGACACCTCCCTACCACCTGGAGAAATCTTCATCCCTGGTACAGTGGTAAGTGATCCATATGGTATATTCTTCTTAGACTACGATGGAAATCCTCACTTTCAACGTGTCTCTGAGCTCCACATCGCTCCCATCGAACAACTCAGAGATCTCGTACACTGGTGTGAAGTCAGACGCGACATCAAAGCTAGACATCTGAAGCCCTTGATTTTTGAAGCTGCTCTGAAGTTAAAGAATCAAGGAGTAAATGTCCCTGACTGGATGATCCCCACTAAAAAGACCCTTGATGAACTTCTCATTAAGGAAGAACCCTTTGAAAACTGATATAATCTCCTTTTTCTCTATTGTATCAGTTATCCTTCTGTACCTGTAAATTATTTCGCTTGTACTTGTAATCTTTCTGTTCTTCATTGTAACCTGATTCAAAGTTTTAAAGAGAGATTTCAGCGAAAGTACTTTACTCCATCAGTACTGAAAAGATCCCAGAAAACAGTAAAAGGGACAAATATTTTATGAGTTCTTTTTATCCTTATGTTTTCATTAAATAGCAATTCTCTTTGTTGCTATGTCATAATCAAATAGGGGGAGATTGTTGATCCAAACCCTCAGTGATTTGATAATGACCCTCTCTTATATACTTAGTGAAAATTGTAAGTAAACAATATGTATCAGAGTTTCACTATCGCTGATAAGTACTAAGATCTTACAGTACCGCTGATAGGAACTCTCGCTCTTTTAAATTAAACATTCAGCGAACAATGTTCACCATAATACTCTGAGTCTGTTTAGTACTTATGGTGATCGCTGATAAGTTAGTTGTTTACTTATGATCCCTGAAGACAAGTTTCACGTCAACAAAGGTTCTATGCTGAAGTCGAAGATCAAGCTCAAGAACCAGCGACAAGTCTCCTAATGAACTGATGCGGATCAACGAAGACTCAGATTTGTCCACTCAACGTGAAGTATCAAGTACAAGACTTCCGCTATCGCTGAACTTTATCATCTGCTGAATAGTAAATGATAATCGCTGAATCAACGAAAGTTGATCATGAAGTCCTCCGTACAAAGTACTTTTGTCTCAACCACCCTTGCACGCCTCCGTACGAAATGTCAGAAAAGAACCTCCGAATATCTGAAATCGTACAACCATTCTGATACTACACTATTCATCCATACGGCTACTAAGGTTGTCAACCAAGGTCAATGACATGCAACCAACCAGCTGATGACACGTGTAAAGTATATACTGACTTGCATTAAATGCATGCAGTATATAAAGAGATGAACTCACTTCATTTGAAGTAACTTGCTAACTCTGGACAAGTTCAATCTCTTATCTCAAGATAGGTTATTATTAGTAATTTCCTTATCTCTCTTAGTGCAAGAAACCTTAGTGTTCCAACTTGTTTAGATTTAGGTTTATCCTTAATCTTGTCTCCGCAACAAGCTGTAAATTGTTAATGATTTATCAATAAACAATTTAGAAAAGTAAAATTTGTGTGTTTGTATTCAACCCCCCCCTTCTACAAACTTGTATAGGCCTTCGGGACCAACAATAAAGGATCACGTTAAAAAAGGGACGATTGAAATGTACTTTGTTTCAACCGACTTCCAGCTTGCTGACTTGTTTACAAAAGCCCTTGATGAAAGGAGATTTAACTTCTTAATCGGCAAACTGGGTATGCTGAACATGTCCTCCTAACTCTGTTAAAACTCAACAGAGCCTCTAATGTTCCAACAGAGCTCTGTCAAATAGTTAGGGAGGATAGTTCAACAGAGTCTATGATGTTCACCAGAACTCTGTCATGCATACTTTTTCAACAAGCTTAGTGAATCTGTTTGTATATACCTTTTTGTAAATTCTTTTTGTAAAAAGTTTTTTTTGCTCATATTTCAAGGAGGAGTTTATAAAGTTCGATGACCTAACAGAGTTCGATGACCATCTTCCTGTGATCTATGTCCAGCAATGGTGGACCACATGCCAATATATCGAAGAACAAGACGGGATAGTTGGGAGCGTCAACGCAAGGAATGGAGGAGCGGGAACAATCCGCATTAGAGCAAGTACCTTAAGAAGAATCTTCAGAATGAAAACAAAAAGACAGCTAGGTATAGACGCCTATGAGAAACCACCAAAAGTGGCTGTCCTTCTTGATTTCATGAAATTTCTGGGTTACAACAAGGATCTGAATAGGATAGGAGAATTCAAGCGACAGAATCTACCCACTATGTGGAATTTCATGTTCTCCACCTTAAACAAAACCCTTACCAACAAAGTTGGTAGTCAAGACCAAGCCACAACGGAAATCCTACAAATCATGTATGGGTTGTTCTTCAATCGGAACTTTGACTACGCCAGCATTCTCTACAACGATCTTCTTACCGCCGTTAACACAAAAACCTCATCCATCGCAAGAGGAGGAGTCGTTGGATCCCACAAGTTCTTAAAGATGATCAAGTTTCCACGCTTTATCAGTCTAGTAATCAGAAGAGCCTTCGACAGACTGGAATTAACTCATCAGGGTCGCTACACACCTGTTTGGGTAATGTCCAAATTCCTTCCAACCACATCAGGCGAATATCCCTTCGTAAGAAGAATTCCAGGTACAATGCTTGCCCTTATCGCCCTAGACCATATCTCTATACAAAACTATCAGAGTGCTGCTCAACCTCAAGAACCTGAGGTGAGAACCCCAGCATACTTAGGATCTGAGCCTTCTTTCGAGAGCTTGAGTGCGGAGATAGGAGAGGAAGTTAACAGACCAGAGGTAAGAGCACCCGAAGTGGGGTCTTCCTCTAGAATGATGGAGGAAGTAGAGGACAGAGCATCTCTTAGAGAGGCTGTCCATGAGGAAGTGCAGGAAACACCAGAGGTGGAAAATATCTCCTCTGATAGTGGTGAGCAAGAGGGAAATATTAGAGAGAATCCTGAGAGTTCTACAGCCGTAGGAGCCGAGGAGAATGTGAGGATAGAAAAAGATGCTCAACATAGCACATCTGAGGGTATCCTTAACCAAAATCCTAGTGCTTCCACACAATCTAATCCTGGTGATCAAGACCAAAGGATTATTGAAACAGAGGTGCACACCTCGAACCCTAACCAGCAAGAACCACCAGAAGCAACTCTTCCTGCTTCTGGTATGCACGAACATGGGGAAGCTATCTTTGGTAGTGATGTTCATTCGCCCCAGAACATCGATAGGTCACCTCCACACGGTGATGCCTCTGTGGCTCATGTAGACTTGACAGACAATAGACCTGGGTTCTTTCGTATCCCACGTAGGCTCTGTACAACTCAGGGACAGTGGAACGACCTAGTTGCACAAGGGACGACTTTTCTTGATCCAAGCTCTTCTCAACATATCATATTCCCTTCTCCAGAACCTGAGCTGGAAGAGGAACCTCTGAACAGAACATCTGTAGATGTTTCTCCTCCAAGAGAACATCAAGGATCGGATGGAAGTCCTACAAGAGCCAACCTCAAAACAACTCTTGAAGCAGACGCCTCTGTACTCGAGGGTGAATTTGGACCATATATTGGTACCAAAGATACCCCCGTTGACACTTTCACAAGAGCAGAGTTCGAAAGCTTCTGTGACAGTATCAACAACTCTTTGAATGAGTATAAACTTATCAATGAACAGAAGGAGGAGCTGATTCGCAAGGAAAATGCTTCTCTTAAAGAAGAACTGCTGAAAATCTCGAACGAACATGCAGAGATAACCCAAAAATATGCCGCAGCTGAAGAACTCAGATCAGAGTCTGAACGAGTTAGAGGAGAAGAAATTGGCAAGCTGACAACAGAGATAGTAGAGTTGAAAACAGTCAGAGCAGAGGAAGCCAAAAAGAATTCGATAGAGCTTGCAGCGCTAAAACAACTAATAACAGAGAACCACAAAGCGCAAATGAACAGAACCCTTCCCATCCCTACAACTCTTCTTTCAGAATCTAACGTCAGAACCTTGACAGAGATAATTACCAACTCTGTTAAGGAATCCATAAAAGAGGCAACCACCTCATCTGCTACTCCACTCAACATCTGCAGCCCTAACCCAAATGGCCTACCCATGACTGTTGGCCAAATGGGAGACTTCAGAAAATCAATTCTTAGCCGAATGATGATGATTTCATCAAAATTTGTGATGAAAGCTAAGGCAACAGAACAACATGTGCAAACATATCTTGATAAACACAAGGTCAACTTTGCGGCTCAAGTAGAAGAGATCAGAGGTGCCGCAACAGAGGTAAAGGATATAATGACGAAGGCATCCTCAAATTTTACTAACATTATTTTATAGGCTACCTCTACATCGAAAAGACCTGCAGAAGAAGCACCTACAGGAGAACCTTCAAGCAAGAGACACAAAGCTGATCTAGGATTTGTTGTTCCGCCCTCACCAGAAGCTCGAATTAACTCTTCTGGCGATGATGATGATTTTGAGGATGCTCAAGAAGGTCAATCAGACAATCAATTGGGTGAGTCCCAAAACAACAAAAGGGGGAGAAGGAGAAAGACAAGGAGAAGAGGAGAAGGAGAAAGAAAAGGAGAAAGAAAAGGAGAAAGAGGAGAAGGAGAAGGAGAAAGAAAAAGAGACGGAGAAAGAGGCAGAGAAAGAGAAAGAGGTTGAAAGAGAGAGAGAAACAAAGGGTAAAGGAAAAGTCAGAGAAGCAACTGAGGCAGAGGCTACATGAGGAGAAAAGGGGATAACAGAGGAATACATGCCAAAAATGACTGTAGTGGCATTTGACTACATGTTCAAGGACAGAGTCATCAAACCGACATAAGAGTCAACACAAGAACCACCAGAGATCATCTGCCTAGATACCCCTCCTACATCTCCAAGAAAAGAACCAGAGAGGACAGACCCATCCTCTGCTGAAGGACAAACAAGTCAAGCCCAACCTCAAGCTACTAAAAAATCTGCTCACATCGATATTCTTATGGCAGAAACCCACGATGACCCAAACCCAATGATACCAGAACCGAACCCAGAAACCTCTACCCATCATACCAAAAAACCTACCTTAGAAACGGTATTTGCATTTCTATATGCTGACAGAGACATCATCCTGTAAATGCCGTACCCATTAACCCATACCTTAACCCAATCAGAATATGCACCATTTCTGATGCAAGGCTAAAGTTCATCCAAACCAAGTCAAATCTGAACAGAGCCATCAACATAAACTTCGGTATCCGCAGAATCCTGGACATCAAGCACAAGAAGTTTCAACATGACAGAGTCGTATACCATGAGTATACTGTGGAATCAACAGAAGGCAGAAATGAAATCTTCAATACAATGATCTCGTCCTTCTGAATCCATACGATCTGATCACACTTCACGCATATTGCTTGAACTTCTCAGAAAGATACACGCCATTCAGAACTGCGCTACCAGAAGTCAGATTCGCTTTGCAAGGGCACATCAATCTCAGAATACAGACTGATTATCAGCTAGGCATAGAGTTTGAAGTAGAGAAACTAGCGATTGCACCACCAAATGAAAATCTTGAGGGTTATGGCCATCACAGAACTGGAACCGTAGTAGAAGATCCTCCAGTCTTTGTTTGCCGATAGAAGGGCGCAAAGAAGGCCATCAGAGCAGCTGAAGCCCACAAGTACTAGAGTGAGTCGCTAGTATACCTCAAGAACATAATCCAAAATCTCCCAAGAAGCAAGTGTCTAGAAGAACAGCAGAAACTTTTCGTCAACCAGATTGATCTGATGCTGGACTTCCGAATACTAATCAGAAGATTCGACAGAATTCTTAGGGGAGATAACTATGCATAAATGTACTATTTCTTACCATGCATTGTAATATCTTAGAAGAATAGTACAAAGGCTAACAGAGGTAAATATTCTATGTTCTTTTTGTTTACATCTCTGTTTAAAATTTTTATTTTCAATACTTAGGGGGAGATTGTTAGCCCCAAGTATCTGTAATGTAAAAGTATTGAAAATATTATCAAGTCAGAAGACCATCAGAGATGCAGCAGAAGACTTAGAAGAAAAAGCTTCTAGAAGATCAACAGAACTTAACAGAGTTCTGGTAGAACCAACAGAGCTCTGTCAGAAGATCAACAGAAGAACTGTTCACAACCCGAAGACCAACAGAGCTCTCGTCTATGAGCTCTATTGAAGTGAAGACCTCTGTAATGCCTAAGTCTCGTAAGAAATCCCAAGCGTTAGACAAGTGTCCATACTGTCCACGTATGCCCTAAAATTAGGAGACACACTTTCCACGTGTCATTCTAGGGTACGATAGTACACTGTCTACACTTTATCAGGGCTATAAATAGAGAGGTAGTGGAACAAACAATAGTAAGCTTTGGGAAGAATAGTTTTCCACAATTGTTTAAGCACACACTGCAGTAATCCCGAGCACTACATTAGTACGATATTGTTCCCTGTGAGATTTCAGGATACACCACTGATCTTGTTCTTGGTGTTATCCATTATCAATATACGAGCAGCGTTTCTTATTTGATCTTGTTATCATTGTCCTGTTCTATATTTGATTCTCACTACTACAATATCATTTACACAATCACTCACTTTAATGGATATAAATTTAAATGCTTCCGCTGTCTATGTTACTACCATTAAGGTGATACAACGTGAATCTGGAAACCTACAGAAACTGTGATCTTAAACAAACATAAAAAGATAAAAGAACGATTGTAAACCAACCTGGATTGATTTCTGAGTAGAATGCAACACAAATAAACGTCAATCCTTCAAAAATCTTGAAAAATTTTATAGAGCAGAGGAGAGGTTTTTGGGTTCGAAAAAAAGATAAAGTTTGAAAAAACCGCTCTATTTATACGATCCTGGGGTTAATGACACGTGGCACTCAAAGACTGGTCCAAAGTTTGACCAGCCAACGAGTCAAACTTATCGAACGAACAAGTATCGAACAACATATGCGCTATAAAAGGGTGAAATGTTTAATCGCACACAATACGTTCGATAAACATTGTTCACGAGGTTTTATCGCACGACACATGCGAGATAAACCATGTTATCGTATGAGACATGTGCGATAACCACTGTTCAACCAAGGTATCACATAAGGCACGTGCGATTAAATTTTTTATCGTGCAAGCCTTGTGCGATAAGATCAACAGTTAGACATGTTTCAATGTATTTTCAATAAATCCAAAAACTTTTACCACATTAAAAGATGTCCAACTTTTAATAGGTTAAGCTCCCAAGATTTGAAACAATCATTTTACTCCCCCTAGAATGATGCAAAGATTTTCAAAAATATTTTTCATCATCTAGAGTTTGTTAAAAAACAAATTAGAAGTACTAACCTTGATGTCTTCTTGCCAAGAATCATATTATCTACACTCACAACAACATTTAACTGTACATACTCCCCCTAGAGTTATGAGTATAAACATAAAACTCCCCCTGAAAACATGAACACACCTCAAGCAGAAACAAGTATCTTATTTAAAAGAGATAAAGACAAGAAAGAAATGAAGAAGATTGAACAAAAATTTGTAAAACTACAGAATCATAACAATTTTTAAAGAAAAATATATTGAAGATTTAAAATGATGAAAATTTATGTGTATCAATCTGGATATTATATCTAGATTAAATAACAAAAATTTCCATCTATTAAATGAACAATATAAAGAACTTTAAATTTTCATGTTCAACATGCCGTGCTTGAATACCAAAAAGTGAAAACGTTTTTCATCCAAGGCTTTTGTAAATAAGTCAGCAACTTGATATTCTGTTGTAACAAAGTAAAGTTCAATTGTACCTTTCTCAACATGGTGTTATATGAAATGATACATGATATCAATGTGTTTGGTTTTGGTGTGTTGGACATGATTAGCAGAGACAGCAATCACGCTCTTACTGTCACAATAGATGGGTATCTTCTTGTATTTGAATCCATAATCCATAAGATGGGTTTTCATCCAAAGAACTTGTGAACAACAACTGGCAGCTGCTACATATTCAGCTTTCGCAGTCGATGTTGAAACGCAATTTTGTTTATTTGATGCCCAACTCACAATCTTATCACCCAAGAATTGAATGTGACCAGAAGTGCTCATTGTGTCCAGCAGACTCCCTCCATGGTCAGCATCTGAGTACACGGTTAGTTCGTATCCTGTCCCCTTCGGATACCATAGGCCAAGATAAGGTGTTCCTTTCAAGTACTGAAAGATTATTTTGACAGCGCTAAGATGTGACTCTTTAGGTTTGGCTTGAAATCTTGCACAGAGACACGTAGCGAACATAATATCTGGTTGACTTGCAGTTAGATACATTAAAGTACCAATCATACCTCGATATTTATACAGATCGACATCCTTACCATCAGGATCCGGACCGATCTTGGAACCTGGTGCCATCGGAGTACCAATTGTCGTACAATTCTCCATCTTGAGTTTCTTCAGGATGTCGAATAATATATACCTCGACTGGTTGATAAAAATCCTCGTTGAGAATTGCTTGACTTGCAATCCGAGAAAGAAGTAAATCTCCCCCATCATGCTCATCTGAAATCTGGTCACCATGAGGTTAGAAATCCAAGTACACAAGGAAGGATTAGTTGAACCAAAAATTATATCATCAATGTAAATCTGAAAAATAATAATATCACCTTTTTCACGCTTGATGAACAAAGTCTTATCAATTTTACCTTTCTCAAAACCAGACTCGAGCAGAAATGTAGATAATACCTCATACCACGCGTGAGGGGCTTGTTTGAGACCGTAAAGCGCTTTCTTAAGTATATAAACATGATTCGGTTTATCCTTATCCACAAAGCCTTCGGGTTATGAAACATGTACTTCTTCTTTTAGAATGTCGTTCAAGAAATCAGTCTTTACGTCCGTTTGAAAGACAGTAAAGTTCTTGTAGGCAACAAAAGCTAAGAAAATCCTAATTACCTCAATGCGAGCAACCGGAGCATACGTCTCGTCAAACTCGATGCCCTCTTGCTGACGATAGTCTTTCGCTATAAGTCTCGTTTTGTTCCTATCGACTACGTTATCTTCATCTTTCTTATTCTTGAATACCCACTTAGTACCTATGATGCTTTTTCCTTGGGTCTAGGTACTAAACGCCATACCTTCAACGTTTTGAATTAACTGAGTTCCTCTTGCTTTGCGATCACCAGTCCGGGTCTTCTAAGGCTTGCGAAACTGTAGTCGGTTCAATACTGCTTAGAAAAACCGCAAACAGACAATCATTTGCAGTAGCTGATCTTGTTTTCACAGGATCAGATACGTCACCAATCACTTGATGTAATGGATGGTTTCTTGTCCATTTGGTTGAATGTGGGTGTGGGGAAATCGAATTTTGATTGGGGTCAACCAACGATTGTTCTTCTTCCGGTGGTGGCTCACTTATCAAAGTAGAGGGGCTAAAGTGGAACTTTATATTTGCAAACTATAAATAGATTTTCCCTTGTAATATTTCATTATGTCATTCCATGCCACACACACAAGGGTATTGCACTTTCTCTCATTCATCATCTTTATACTTGGGGATCTAATTACTAATAGAGAGATGACATCTTGAGCTTATTTGTGTATTGAATGCTTGTTTTGGGATCACATTTGGTATCAGAGCATAGCAATTTCATTATGATCCAGTGATTAGTTTATGAGTTTTTGAGTGTTCTTCATTTTTCATCTTTTTGATTGATTTTGGCCATTTAAGTTCTTCAAATGGATCATAATGGATCAAGGAGTGTTCATTAGCAATCCCTACGTGAATTCATTACGCAAATTCACTGGAATTTGACTCAGATTCAGAAAACTCATCATTTTCAAGTAAAAACTTTCACACACTGTTTTCGGATCGAAACTTCTATTTCTGTTGTGTTTTGGACAAAAGTCGTAGTATTGAAGTTGTCCAGAATCATCTCGCGAACATACGTACAAATTTTCAGCCTAATTGGAGTTGTTCTGCGATTTGGACTTAGGATTGTTCGGATCTTCATAGTTATCGCAACTAGGTGTGTTCATCATTATCGCACCTTTCAGTTCGAGAAAAGTAAAATATCGTAAGTGCCTGTTGCGATAACCCGTGTTTATTGCATCCTACAATTAGTGAACAATATCTTATTGCAACGACCTATTGCGATAAAGTTCAGTTTTGCTTGTTATCGCAACTTCTCTGTTGCGACAAAGGTTCTCTGTGCGATAAAGTGTGTTGCGACAAATTGTGGTGTTGTGACAAAATTTGTGTTGCGAGAAAATTTCCTTTGCGATAAAGTGTGCAGTTGCGACAAGGTTTGAGTTGCGACAAAAGTGTTACTTGCGATAATATTGGGTTGCGATAAAAACAGTGTGGGTACTAATTTTTCTAATCAGATCAGAAGGATTCTTAACGATCACTAACAAGTATTCATCATGACAGCTAGGGATATGCTAGTGATAGGTTCAAAAGACAAACCACCTGCTTTGTTTCCAAAAGACTTTAAAATTTGGAAAGATAGGTTTCTTGATTATGTTGAGCGGCAAGAAAATGGTGATTTTATTTCAGATTCCTTGATCAATGGGGTACAACCACCAGTGTATACACAAGATCCAAATGGAACAAACAGAAGACTTGTTTAACCCAAGGATTATTCAGGTGATGAACTTAAGAAACATAATGCTGATAAAGTAGCAAAGTCACTAGTCATGCAAGCATTGACTAATGATATTAACTAGAAAGTTGACAGTTTGAGTGCCACTGGGAAGGGCATGTTCGATGAGCTAATAAAACTTTATTAGGGTTCAGAAGTGGAAAACAAAATGAGGATTTCAAATGTGATTAATAAATACGAGAATTTTAAACAGAAAGAGGGAGAGACTCTGGATACTATGAATGACCGCTTCACAACCATACTGAATGAGCTGAATAGATATCGCATACATAAATCCATAATTGAGAACAATGTGAAGTTCTTAAGTGTACTACAACCTGAATGGAAGAAGTATGCTCATCGGATGAAACATCGTTCCAAATTGGCTTCTCTACAGCTACAAGAGATGTTTGAAACGCTTAAACAAGATGACGATGAAGCAGATGAGAATAGAGAAAAGAGAAAAGAAGAAGAAGAAGGATACGAAAGATAAGAAGGAGAAGAAAGTGGAAGTGTCAGAAAAGAAAGAGGATGAATTTGAAAGTGAACCAATTGCTTTAATGTCAAGTAAATCTAGGAAGTATACTGATAAAGGCAAGAATGTTGAGATAGAGGAAGATGGTATTGATAGTGATGACCTAGATGAAGTTGAGAGTTTAAGGCAGGCTATGATTCTTCTGACCAAAACCTTTCAGAAGAAATATGTTAAGAAAGCCGATTCAAACAACCAACGACACTCATCGGGATCTAGAAACTTTGAACATAAAGATCAGATTGAGTCAAAGAAACGGTTTGATTATCGGAAAGAGGAGGTTAAGAGAGCTGACGATAGGAAATTTGCTAATAAGAAAGGGATGAACAGAAGTGTTATAACTGTGGAAAATCTGGCCACTTTGCCAAGGAGTGCTGGAAACCTAAGGTACGAGATTCAGACTACTACAAAAACAAGATGCTGTAAGCAAAGCAGAAAGAGTCCGGGAAAGCACTGTTGGTGGAGGAGGAATACTGGCTGGATCAACAGATGATGAGGATGAAGATGAAACTGCTTCTTTGGCCAAGATGTGCCTGATGAGCAAAGATGGTGAGGATTCTGAAGCTGATGCAGTGCCTGAGACAGAAGAGGTAGAATCCTATACCCTTAATTATTTCGCGCAAAATCTAAAAGTCTAACAATTAAAACAAGATGATTTAAATGAAAAACATAATAAAGCATATAAAGTAATAGAATCACAGAAACAATAAATCATTGAACATAAATCTTTAAAAGATGGGTTGAAAAAGAGTCAAGCTGAATTCGAGGAATCTCAAGCTTATTTTCGAACTAGAATGGATGAAATGGCAGAGAAACTAAGACTTTCAGAAAATAGGAAGATTGAGCTTGAACAATTGTTGAATTCTTACAAAGATTCTAATACTGAGTTGACTGAGAAGGCTAGTTATCTGGAAGAAAAGTTGTACAAGTTAGGTCAAACTGAACAGACTATTTATCTTAACACAACTAAGAATTTAAGATACTATAACTCAAAATGGGGCTTGGGACATGGTAATCCTCGTTATTTGGAAAATGCTTTGAAAAAGTCCCCAACTCTTTATAAATTTGAATGGCTTGACCTTCCATCTTGGTGTCCTAAATATAAAATCGATTGGCTTAATAAAAAAGACCATGAGGTCGAGGAAGAGATTAAGAGAAAAACCACTGTTAAAATGCAACTTCCTTTCGTCTACGAATGGGAAAATAAGAAGGCATTGGTTTGGAATTGGAAGCAAACCTTGTCTAATGACTATTTCCGGAGCTATGCGGTCGAACAACCGAAGGAGAGTGAAAAACCCGTTTTTGAAGGAAAAATTTATTATCCTCTTTTGGTACTCGAACAAAAGCTCGAAGACCTTGAAAGCAAGACCAAAAGCAAAATTGAGGAAGTCATGAATGATGACCAACTTGCTTTTGACATTGAAAAGGAAGTTATGTTTACAGTTATTTCAAATGGCATAAAAGAAATGAAAGCTAAACATAAAGAAATATCTGAAGAGAAATTTTTAAAAGAAAAACATTCTTCAGAGTCAGATGTTTCTTCATGTAAGGCATTTATGGGAAATACTATTTTAAGAGGCTTGACAGTTGATGACCAAGATGATCTTGAATCTCGGGATTTGGAAAGTCAATTTGAAAAAGCTTATCCTGAGAAATATATCCCTACTAAATAAGATAAGGCATTTCGAAAAGAACAAAGTGAATTTCTCTATCCGAAATCTTATGGTATCTTTCATACTTGATTGGATAGTCAGTTTGATTGTGATATTGAGGTTCCCTATGTTGTGAACGGTAAAAAAGTAAAAGAAACAACTGTTCAATTTGATTTTGATTTTAGTGCCAAACTTCCAGATCACTCTGACTTCTTAATCAAAGAAGAGGAACCTGAGAACACTCTCTTCAAAGGTGAATCTTCAAAACCAGCTGCAAAAAATTCTTATAATGATTATTATTCCAAATCCAAATCTAAACAATCATTTCAGAAGAAGAAAACGTAGAAGAATAATAATCACAAATCAAAGTCTTTTCAAGCTCGAAATTCCAATGCTTATGATTCTTATTTTGCTGGCATTTTAGATCGTTATATAAGAAACAACTCGAGACTCGAATAGAGAATAAAGGAGTCCACACAGGATGTGGCCCATATAAAACCATCCAACGTTGCTTTTAATTCCAAGAAAAACAATTTTGTTTCTAATGTTAGTAATCATGGTGTTTGCAATAAACAAAAATTTATTATCCCATACAAGATTTCTTCTATGCAACAACTGATTAATTTAGCACATGATCAAATTTGTTGTTCTTCGTGTGGTGTGGATGATTTTATCTGCAAGTCCGATTATTCTTATTGGTTTGGTTATAATTTTCTTGGTCCTAAAAGATTTTATACAAATGGAAATTATAATAGAGGTTTTAAAAGTAAAAATGCTAAATCCAAAACTCCTAACCCAAAAGGACCCATTCTCAAATGGGTACCTAAAACCACTTGATTTCCCTTTTGGAGCCCAGTCATGTATGGTATTTAGATTCAGGGTGCTCAAAGCACATGACTGGAAGAAAGGAGTTGCTCGATAATTTTGTGGAAAAATATGGTGGTAGAGTCAAGTTTGGAAATGATCTGTACTCTCTGATTCTGGGTTACGGAGATATAGTGAAAGACAACGTTAGGATTACCAAAGTTAACTATGTTGAAGGTTTGGGGCATAACTTGTTCAGTATAGGTCAATTTTGTGATAAAGATCTAGAAGTCAATTTCAAGAACACCCGATGTTCAGTTCGAACCGAAGGAGGGGATGGGCTTCTAGTTGGTACGAGGAAGTCCAATCTTTACACCATTGACCTGTCAAAGATCAAACCAAAGAATGACACGTGTCTACTGTCGAAAGCATCACTAGAGAAAAGCTGGTTATGGAATAGACGACTATCTCATCTCAATTTTCGTTATATTCAGAAACTGATTATAGGTGATTTAGTTTTAGGTCTACCAGTTCTAAAGTTTGAGAAAGACAACTTTTGTACCTCCTGTGAGAAGGGGAAGATGAAACGAGCTCCTCATCCGCCAAAACCTGAGCCGAGTACACACAAAGTTTTGGAGATTGTTCATATGGATCTCTGTGGGCCAATGAAGACCCAGAGTATAAGTGCCAAGAGATATGTGTTGGTTTTCGTCGATGATTATTCGAGATACACATGGGTGAAAGTTCTACGATCCAAAGATGAAACACCTGAGTTGATTATCTCGTTAATCAAACATCTTGAAGTGAATCTTCAACAAACGGTCCAGACAATCAGATCAGACAACGGGACAGAGATTAAAAACAAGACTCTTGATGAATTCTTTAAGTCATTAGGAATTTCTCATCAGTACTCTGCAGCAAGAACACCTCAGCAGAACGGGGTTGTTGAAAGACGAAATCGTACTCTTGTTGAAGTTGCCAGAACGATGCTATCCTATGCTGATCTACTATTGTTTCTGTGGGCCGAAGCTGTGTCAACGGCATGCTATACACAAAATCGTTCAATTATACATCGACGGTTTGGCAAAACTCCATATGAAGTTATCAACCAGAGAAAACCTGTAATACACTACCTTCGTGTTTTTGGTTGTAGGTGTATCGTGCTGAACGACAAGGACAACTTGAACAAATTTAGTCCTAAGGGAAAAGAGGGCATTTTCATCGGATACTCGTCAACCTCAAAGGCGTACAAAGTCTATTTCAAATCGTCTAGAACTGTGATGGAAAGCATTAACGTCAAATTCGATGAGACTAAGGAAATGGCTTCTGTGCAAAACAGTACAGAACCCGTAGTATCCGGCATACTAGCGTCTGGAAAAATCCGTCCAATGACGACTAAGTCAAGCAAAGATCAAGCTTCCACATCTAACTCTACTCTTAATGAACTTGATATTTTGTTTCAACATTTTTATGATGATTTCTTTGGAAATAATAACTCGTCATCACGTAATATTGACAGGAATCAAGTTGCTACACCTCCAGTACAAGCTACAATGTCAGGGCCTTCATCGGTACCGACATCATCCAATACTGGTGCAACAACTCCTGTATCTTCTCCAAGGAACACTATCATGACATCTACTCAAGCAACACAACAAGTATCAACGAATGGTGCCTCTTCATCTGGTACAACTTCAAATGTCAATGATCAGGGTACTGATAACATTCCTAAAAAATCAATTGAAGCAGTTCCTGAGGCATTGCCAATTGTCACTACTGACAACCAACCAGCCTCACATCCAGAACCGACATTGACGATTGAGTTGAACTTCGATAAAGACCCTACCTTAGTAGACCCCAATCAAGATGCTATTTATCTCCATCCACACTCAAAGAAGTGGAAACGCAGTCACCCAATAGATTAAGTGATTGGCGAAGTGTCTGAACCAGTAAAGACCAGATCTGCAACCGCAAATGAAGTTCTATATGCGCTCTTTCTAAGTCAAGTTAAGCAATCAACAGTTCAACAAGCCTTAGAAGATCCAGATTGGTTAATTGCGATGCAAGAACAGCTGAATCAATTTGAAGCTCTGAAAGTGTGGAGATTAGTTCCAGGACCTAAGGGTAAAACAGTCATTGGTACTAAGTGGGTCCTGAAAAACAAGAAAGATGAAGACGACATAATTGTGAGAAACAAAGCATGCCTAGTAGCAAAAGGGTATAGGCAACATGAGGGTATAGACTACGATGAGACGTACGCACCAGTTGCTCGCTTAGAGGCAATTCGGAAGTTCCTATCTTTTGCCGCCTACAAGAACTTCACTGTTTATCAAATGGACGTGAAGACTGCATTCTTGAACGGTGTTCTGAAGGAGGAAGTGTACGTGTCTTAACCAGAAGGCTTTGTGGACAAAGATAAACCAGACTACATATACATTCTTGACAAAGCCCTCTATGGTCTCAAACAATCCCCACGTGCCTGGTATGAAGTTTTATCTACCTTTCTACTAGGATTCGTCTTTGAAAAGGTGAAATTGACATAACTCTTTTTACTTTGCATGAGGAAGGTGAAATTCTTTTAGTACAGATTTACGTTGATGACATTATTTTTGGTTCGACTAACTCTGCACTATGTATATGGTTTTCTAACATTATAATGACCAGATTTTAGATGAGTATGATGGGAGAGATTAACTTCTTTCTCGGATTACAAGTCAAACAATTCTCGACAGGGATCTTCATCAATCAATCGAAGTACGTGTTTGATATCTTGAAGAAACTCAAGATGGAAAACTATACATCAATTGGTACGCATATGGCTCCAGGATCTAAGATCGGTCCATATCCTAATGGTAATGATGTTGATCTTACGAATTATAGAGGAATGATAGGGTCACTAATGTATCTAACTGCAAGTCGACCATATATTATGTTCGCAACTTGTCTGTGTGCAAAATTTCAGGCTAAACCTAAGGAATCACACCTCGGCGCTGTCAAGAGAATCTTTCGCTATTTGAAGAGAACACCATATCTCGGACTGTGGTATCCCAAAGGAACCAGATACGAACTCACCGCATACTCAGACGCGGATCATAGAGGAAGCATGTTGGACATGAAGAGCACATCGGGGCATGTACAAATTTGGGAGACAAGCTCGTGAGTTGGTCATCTAAGAAGCAAAATTGTGTTTCAACATCAACTGCGGACGCAGAATATGTAGCCGCGACCAACTGTTGTTCACAAGTACTGTGGATGAAGACCCAACTCATGGACTACGGGTTTAAATATGAGAAGATCCCCATCTACTGTGACAGTAAAAGTGCGATTGCCATATCTTCTAATCATGTCCAACACACCAAGACTAAGCATCTCGACATCAGGTATCACTTCAGAAAAGATCACGTTGAAAAAGGAACAATTGAACTATACTTTGTTACAACGGAATTTCAACTTGGCGACCTTTTCACAAAAGCTTTGGATGAAAAACGCTTTAACTTCTTAGTATCCAAGCTTGGCATGTTGAACATGAAAGTTTAACTTTCTTATATTGATCATATAATAGATGGAAATATTTGTATCTCAATCTAGATATTGTATCTAGATTGATACACTAAAATTTTCATCGTATTCTATTCTCAATATATGTTATTTAAGCTTTCATGATTCTGTTGTACTTTAAATGTTTATTCAACTTGTTATTTAAGCTTTCATGATTCTGTTGTACACTAAAAGGTGTGTTCATGGTCTCAGGGGGAGTTTAGTACAGATTATATGCACAAGAATAGGGGGAGTGTGCATAACTGGCATATCTTGTAAGTATAGATGGCATGTGACTGTTAATTGGAGAACACAAGGTAAGTATTCTGCTCTGTTTTGACACTAACTCTCAAGTGATGAAAAACAATTTTCCAAATATATGCATCATTTAAGGGGGGGTGAAAACCTTATTTTAAACATTGGCTGCTTAATCAATTGGAAGTTGGACATCTTCCTATATGATAAAATCAATTTTGAAATTTCTTGAAAAATCTTTTTGGAAAAATGTCCAAGTGTTAAACTTATCGCAACACACTACTTGCGATAAAGGGATGAACAGTATTTTAGCGCAACATCCTATTGCGATTAAATTTGAAAGATGTCTTATCGCAACCTTTGCTTGCGATAACAAGGTGTGAACAGTTTTTTGTCGCAACACCCTATTGCGATTAAATTCTTGGCATGTTATCGCAACTTGCCTCTTGCGATAACATGATGGTTTATCGCAACCTTCTTCTTGCGATAACCTGACACTGTGGAGGTCAAACGTTGGACCAATCACTTGCTGCCACGTGTCACTTGCCTCAAAACTCTATAAATACAACAGTTTTGAAATTTGTTTCATTCCATATCCTCTCAAGTATCAAGTGCGATTTCCACGATGTTTCGAGTTCATGCTGTTCAAATCGATTGCATTACGTTCGTATCGTCATCGAGGTTAGTATTCCATGAATTCTTTCTTGTTTTATCCATGAATCATGAGTCTACAGTCGAGTTTAGGGTTTTAGGGTCGAACTCATGAAAAACCCTTTCATATTCTTGCTGGTAATCTGTGTATACATGTTCGTTTGTTGCTAAAACTTGATAGGGTTTTACTTCTGTGTTAGTTGCGAACTCAAGGGTATAGGATTAAACTGCTTTTTGTGCAAAAATTAGTATTTATGGGTTGAACACTTAGGATTTATTTCGTGTTCCAAGTTATCGCAACCCACAGTGTTCTTGGTGTTCATATTTGTCGCAACCCTCTCACATTCATGTTTATCGCAAGCCATTGGTTGCGATAACATTTTATCGCAACCTTTGCTTTGCGATAAAACCCTATTTCCGACAACTTTTGTGTGCATTGCGATAACGCCAGGACTTAGGAATTTTTTGACAACCTTTCACAAAAATCCAATTTTTGGCACTGTAATGATTTGTTACTATTCAGATGGCACAAAATGATGGTCACTCGTCTTACGAGAACACGGTTATTCCATCTCACCGATCCTCGCATCCGTCGGTGAATGCCCGTGACCTAGATGAGGAACTTCTTCCAAAGAGCCTTGATCTTGCACTACTAGACAACAACCACCATTTGGATCTTAGCGTGAATTTCGAGTACCGCATCATCCTAGAGATCATCCGCGGTCATCCACTTAGAACTGCACTTACCAAGGTTGTCACCGTACCAGTGATATACCTTCAGTAGTTTTGGCATACACTGCAGTTTCATCCAGTACACAGACAAGGCCAACATTTCACCGCGAAAGTCGATCATTTCGATGTTCGCCTAACCCTTAGAAGACTTCGACGAGCCTTAGACCTACCGTACAACACTAATTTTGAGGACATGGTTCCCGAGGAACAACTATTTGCTGATATCCGCAGTTTGGGTTATCAAACTCCAAACACCTCCGTCCTTACACGTTCTTCCAACTTCAAGAGGAAGTATCTTCCAAGAGTCTAGTATACTCTATTCTCCATGATCAACCGATGTATGACATCGAAACATACCTGTCTTGATAAGTGCAACATAGCCACTCTCAGGCTATTCCACGCTGTTGCCTTCAACCGCCATATCGACTTTGCTATAATTATCTGGAACGAACTCATCGAAATAGTCGGTGACAAGTCTAAGCCGATCAAGAAGCGTAACTTTGTGCCTTACCAGAGATTCCTTCAAATCCTTATTCATCAGATTATGGAAGACAACCAAGAGATACCTAGACGACCAAATGCAGTCCAATGCCCAAGCTAATGGATGCACTTTCTAAAGATGCCCGACCCTATCGACTTTGCCCACATTGCCATGATACCCAAAGCTGTTCTAGCTTATGCTGACCAGCAGTCTGTGGTAGTTAGACAATATAGGATAGACAATGCACTGATGGTCCAGCCAGAACCGGAGGGACCTACCCATAGTGCCACCCAATTAGGCAGTGAGGGTCAATAAGTCGAGCAGGTTCAGGAACACGGGGTTCTTGAACAGGGAGAGGTGAGGAGAACAATAAGAAAGAGAGTGGGAAATGTGGTGAGGACTGCTGGTGGGGCATCCACTACCAAAACTACAAGAGTTTAAATCTTTGCTGATGATGTATCATGGAATTCTGCCGGCGATGCTGATTATGTGCCTTCTGCTTCTTCATATGAGGATGATGCATCTACCCTACCAAGCTATGATCTTGTTAATGCCGCTGACTCAGATTTCGATCCAGATCATGACCCCGACGCACAGTTAATACCTAGACATGTTGGTCTACGACAGCGAATAGAGAGTTCCGATGGTGATTCCACCTGGAAAGTCGGACTCTCCAGAGATATTGGAGTCATAAGGAGGGATGAGGGTGTTGAAGTAGAAAAGAATGATAATGTAAGCCGAGAGAAGGGAATAAAAGAAATGGGAGAGTCTGAGACAGAGTCACATAAAGTTTTAACTAGTGACTCTCCCCAAACCGATCTAATTCGGGTAGCCACATCCACTGCCAGCGAGCGTTCGTCGTCGTTGCGCATTGAAACAGCCATGGTGGACCCATCCATGTAGTGCACAACCCCACTTAGCCACTCATCGGCTTCTCAACAAGCCGATGTTTCATTCTACACAGGGGATCAAGCACAAACGCTATAGGCAACACATTCGGTGTTTGTCGGTATTGAATAAGGTAGGCTCCTTCCCCGGCCACCGAACTTTATTCCGAGCACATCGAGTCTAGTTCCTTTTGGAAGAACTAGCTTTCCTAGGACACGAGCACCGGAATTTCAACAAGTTGTGGGCTTCCGTGCCCCAACCGGAACACCCAGAGTAAGGCTGCCATTCGTTGGTGCTCCGCGAGGATCGGGTGGAATACCTGTCATTGCTTACACTATGCCAGCTTTGAACATAGGCAGTACAGTTGTCTCAACTGCTACTTCAACCAAAAACCTAAGTGGTTCGGGCGTTAGATCAATTTTCCCTAACATGCCACTTGAACATGTTGTTGTTATGCTAGGCCTACCCCCGCACTACATTACTTTGGATCTACTGGGAGCTTCATTAGCTGCTATCAACACTTCGTACAAGCAATACCGTAAGGCGATGCAAGAGACTGTTGACAGACTTGCAAATGAAGTTAGCAGAGCTATTAAAGGAAAAGGGGTAGCAGAATCTTCATCGACTCAATAGAATCAACCATCCAGTACCCAACCAAGATCTCAACCACCACCATCACAACCTTTACACACAATCCCAATCCACGAGCTCAAATTTTACCTTCTAGCCCGTTTACTCGCCCAGGGAGATACCAATACCACCGAAGAAGTAGAATTGGTAGGTTTGCTCCGACAACAATCCGAAGCCCAACACCAATTACCCACTAGTGTTGACTTTCAAAACCTCCAAGCCTCTATCAAAGAGATGTCATAATCCATGGTTGCAGGTTATAAATCCTTATCTGACAGAATCACAGTGTTAGAGCAACCATGTGGTACTCAAGCTCAAGGTTCCAACAAATGCATACATGATGATCAGGATGATCCTGATCAACATGAGGGGGAGAAGAGAGCCAGAGTTGGAGAATCTAGTGCTGCAAATGCTGAAAACATTGGGGGATCAGATCATGAAGTAACAGAGGGGGCAGAGGGGGCAAGTGGACAGGAAATAGATGTGGTCCAGGTTGATGATGATACAGTTCTAGCTAATGTCATAACCAGGGTTGAAAAGCCTCCGGTTGTTGACAATAGAACAGAAGAGGAAAGGATGGCTGATGATATGCTGAACGATTTCATCTACATTGATTCTGAGGAAGAGCCAGAGACAACAACATTTCAGATCAAAGAAGAGATAGATGACATATTTGATACCACTGGGGCTCAAGTGATTGTTTCTGATTCTAATGATGATACTTCTCAACCTCAACAACAAAGTGATCAAGGTACAAGCTCTTCAGCTCAACAGGTTCCAGTGGTTCCAGTGAATACTGATGGAAGGATAAGATATCCAATCCTAGAAGTTGAACTCAGATTATATCAAGAGGTGATTGATGCTGAACCAGTATATGTTGCAACTGAAGAAAGGGTGAGAATCTTAATTCCATTTCAAGAAAGCATTAGCAGAGACTTTTTCGTAAAGGGCGTTTAGAGGATCAATTTGGAAAAGGTGTACGGGAATGAGAATTGGTCGTCTCTTCACAAAATCGAATTTATGCATGTAATGAACAACAAAGACTTGAAGACTGCCGTTGTAAGGTCTGACAAAGTAATTGTGAAGGTCTTGAATATAGACTCATACCGGCTACTCAACGTCTGATACCCTTAGTTCACAGTTAAAAGATCTGATGACACTGAATGCGTCTTTTCAGAAGCCGACTTCAAGAGCCTGAAGCTGGATGATTTCATTAGCCTTAACTATTCCCTTGCTATCATTCCTGATAAGCCAATTGAATGGTCTGCTGTTTATCGGAATGTCAAAAGGTTCATGCGGAATATTCTGAAATTTTCTTACCTTACAGATTTCCAAATGGCCTTAGAAGCTCATCAGACCAGAGTAAACCTCAGAAGACTAAACAAGCAACTGCAAGACATCTAAGGTATTCCTGTCTACACTGTCTTAGAGAAACCTGAACTAGGAGTTGTATACTTTAACCAAGAGATGAAGAAAAGATTCTTGAGAATTTGCGAAACAAACAATTACAGTGATGGAACCTTTAAGATGATACAGGTCAATCTAGAGAGCAAGTTGAGACTTGATGAAAGCGGGGAGGTAAAGCTCAAGGAAAAGAAGAAGCGACTGATAAAATAAGTCTTGGATGCTATCCCATATAGAAGAGAGTACCGGAACGCGTTGAGAAGATTCGAGATCATCTTCGGAATACAAAAGAAGCATGTGTTCCCGGTGAACGCTTAGATCTGATGCCTCAAACGTTGGTACAAATGGGGAGATTGTTAGTGCACTATTTAGCACCTTGTACCAAGTAGAGGGGCTAAAGTGGAACTTTATATTTGCAAACTATAAATAAATTTTCTCTTGTAATATTTCATTATGTCATTCCATTCCACACACACAAGTACAGTGTATTGCACGTTCTTTCATTCATCATCTTTGTACTTGGGGATCTAATTACTAATAGAGGGATGACATCTTGAGCTTATTTTTGTATTGAATGCTTGTTCTGGGATCACATAGTGCATTCATTCTGATCATTGACATGTAAAACAACCTCACTAGAAGAAACATCATTAGGTGTTTGTTGTTGCACTGTTGGTGTACAATGATCTTCTTGCAAAATTGGCGAAGACTCAGATACAAGAATTGTTGCTTCCACATCATTACTGGTTTGCTCCACTGAAGGACCAAAAATTGTCACTTGTTCAACCCTTTGAGCAACTGAATTTTTGTTAGTAATAGTAGAAGTTGAATTATAACTCCCAAAATATTCATCGTATAAATTTTCAAATAACTGATCAAGATCATTTAAATGAGAATTAGATGAAGACGCTTGAGCTTTATCAGATTTAGTAATTTCTGGACTTAAATGTTCAGAAGCTAAAATGTTCTCAGTTGTTGTGCGTAGAAGCCAAATAGTCCATCCCATCAAACTTGACATTAATGCTCTCCATCACCGTTCTTGAAGTTCTAAAGTACACTCTGTATGCTTTGGAGGTAGACGAATATCCAATGAATACTCCTTCATTCTCCTTTGGACTAAACTTATTCAAATTGTCTTTGTCGTTTAGTACGAAACACCTGCAACCAAATGAAAGAAAATATTTAGTATTAGGTTTCCTATTATTTATAATCTCGTATGGAGTTTTACCGAACCGTCGATGGATGATTGGCGATTTGCGTATAGCACGCGGTTGAAACTACTTCAGCCCATAAAAATAACGGAAGATCAGAATGAGACAACATTTTTCTAGTGGCTTCAACTAATGTACGATTTCGTCTTTCAACAACACCGTTTTGTTGTGGTGTTCGTTCCGCAAAGGATTGATGAGTAATTCCTAAAGACTCCAAAAAGTCACCAAGAATTTGATTCTTGAATTCCGTGTCATTGTCTGATCTTAACGTCTGAACTGATTGTTGTAGATTAAGTTGAAGTGATTTCAGCAAAGAAATGATTAACTCGGGAGTTTCATCCTTTGATCGTAGAAATTTTACCCACGTATACCTCGAGTAATCGTCAACCACAACCAATACATACCTTTTTGCATTTATACTTTGTGTTCTCATGGGTCCGACAGATCCCTGTGTAATATATCCAAAACTTTCTTCGTACTTGGTTCAGGTTTTGGCGGATGAGGGACTCTCTTCATCTTGCCTTTCTCACAAGCACTGTAGAGATGATCTTTCTCGAACTTCAATACGGGTAAGCCTTTCACTAAATCACCTTTAACAAGTTTTTCAATGTACCAAAAATTCAGGTGAGATAGACGCCTATGCCATAACCATCTTTGTTCCTAGGAAGCTTTTGACAATAGACAAACATCGTTCTTGGGTTTGAGATTAGACAAATCAATTGTGTATAGATTTGACTTTCGAGTTCCGACAAGAAGTTCTGTACCATCTTCAGTCTATACTGAACACCTTCTTGCTTTGAAGTTGACTTCCAAATCCTTATCACAAAACCGACCAATGTTAAACAAGTTATGTCCTAAACCATCAACGTAATTAACCTTTGTAATTCCGACGTTGTCTTTCATGACATCTCCATAACCTAGTATCGGCGAGTACTGATCATTTCCTAATTTAACTCGACCTCCATGTTTCTTAGTATAATTAGTAAGCAGATCTTTTTCTCCCAGTCATCTGTTTTGAGCAACCTGAATCTAGATACCAAACATAATTGGTCTGAAACAATCAAATCAGTTGCTTTTAGGTACCCATTTGTAGATGGGTCCTTTCGGGTTAGAAGTGAGAGTCGTTGGTACACGCTTATGTTGTGTACCACGTTTTCCTTTGAAAAACTTTTGATGCATTCCATCAGAAAAATAATTTCTATATCGAGGAACATCATAACCAACCCAATTCAACGAATCATTTTTACATATGAAATCATCCAATCCACAAAATGAAGAAAACATTTTGTAATGTGCAACATTTATCAATTGCTTCAGCGAATAAATATCGTAAGAGACTACAAGTTTTTGTTTATTACAAGCAAATTGATTTATTCCATCACAAACAAAATTGTTTTTCTTTGAATTGAAAGAGACATTGGATGTTTTCATATGTTCCACATCCGGTGTGGACTACTTAACCCTACATGCAAGCTTAACATTCTTTCTCAAATAACGATCGGAAAAATCAGAAGAATGAAAGTCAAAAGATTTCGAATCATGAGATTGAAAAGATTTTGATTTTCTTGCTTTTCGTCTTTTCTTCTGTAATGATCTTTTTGATTTAGATTTCGAATAGTAATCATTATCAGAATTTTTCTCATTTGATTTAGAAGATTCACCTTTGTAGAAATTCTTCTTGGGTTCATCTTCTTTGATCAAAAATTCAGAATGATCAGGAAGCTTGGCAGCAAAATCAAATTGAATAGTAGGTTCATTTACACATTTGCCTTTATCCGTACAAGTTATCTTAATATCAAAATCAGAATGGCAATCATCAGTGAAGTCTGACTTATTACAGGATTTTGGAAAAAGAAAATCATTTACAATTTTAGCACTTTCCTTTTGAGCTTCTGTTTCTTTAAACATTTTAGGATTAAGATCAAAGGATTGATTTTCTATATCCCAAGACTATGAATCCTCTTGTTCACAAACAAACATGCTTTTGAAAATGGTATTTCCCATGAAAACCTTACAAGAAGCAGCGTCTGTATCTGAAGATATCTTTTCATTTGAAATACTTTCTTCAGCCTTTTCTTCAAGTTTTAATTCTCTTTCATGCATGCTATTTAGAAACACGGTTAACATAACTTCCTTTTCAATTTCAAAAGCAATTTTGTCTTCATTTCGTATATCTTCAATTTTGCTTTTGAGATCAATTAGTTTATGTTCAAGAACTAAAGGCGGAAAATAAGTTTTTCCTTCGAAAACAAGGTTCAGAAACATTTGCCTTTGGTTTCTCAACAACATATCTCTAGACATAATCATTAGACAAAGTTTGTTTCCAATTTGCACGTAATGCTTTTATGTTTTCCATGTCATAGCAAAAAGGAAGTTCCATTTTGACCGTAGTTTTTCTTTTTAATTCTTCTTGTTCGTCATAATCTTCACCTTCAAGTTTTAACCATTCGATCTTATATCTAGGAACTCTTGACGGAATACTAAGCCATCTAAATTCATATAGAGTAGGAGCTTTAGATAGAGAATTCTTCAAGTAACGAGGATTGTCATATCCAAGACCCCACTTTGCATTATAATATCTGAAACTTTAGGCTTATTTAAATGAATCGTCTGCTCAGTCTGACCTATTTTGTACAATTTCTCTTTGTCGATAGTAAGCTTGACCTTCATCAAACTTTTGTTTGATTTTTTTCAAATCTTCAATCAGAACATTTTGTTTTGAAATGGTTTGATTTTTCAAAGCGGTTTTGTCTTTTTCGTCTTTTAACTTCTCAGTTAAATTATCTACCCTCATGGTTAGTATGTCTTGTTGAATCAAAAATTCAGATATGGTAAAAGAATCTACCTCATTGGTCTCTGATTTAGCTTCAGATTCTGACTCATCAACATCAATCTGCTCCTTGCTCATGAAGCACATGTTTGCAAGAGCAATGTTCTCCTCCTTTTCCTCCAGTCAGTATTCCTCTTCATCCAAAAGTGCCTTTCCCGATTCCTTCTGCTTTGTTAACAATATTTTGTTCTTATAGTAATCGAAATCCCTAACTTCGGGTTTCAGCACTCTTTTGCGAAGTGTCCTGGCTTTCCACAGTTGTAACATTTCAGATAATTAGGCTTTTTCTCTTCTCTTTTACCATCATCCTTTTTATCTTCAAATATGTTTTTGTTTTCAATCTTATCCTTGTGCTCAATGTTCCTTGATCCGGATGAATATCTCAATTTATTTGAACCAGTCTTTTTCAAAAACTTTTTCAGAAAAGCTTTGGTTAACAAAATCTTAGCTTGTTTCAGATTTCCCCCTTCATCAGATACTTCTCGTTCTGTATCTTCCTTCTTAGAGTCAGAATACTTTCTCTCTTTCGTTGAAATATACTTCCCAGATCTTTCAGATACCAGAGCAATAGGATCAGTCTCAAACTTTTTTCCTTCTTTTCTTTCTTTTCTTTCTTTTCTTTCGTCTCTTTCTTCTTCCTTTTCTCTTTACCTTCATCCACTTCTTCCTCATCCTGTTTTAGAGCTCATACATTTCTTGTAAGGGCATACCATGCAGCATCTTGTGTTGCTTCATTCTATGACTGTATTTCTTCCACTCTGGTTGAAGCACACTTAAAAACTTCACGTTATTCTCAATTGTAGTCTTTGAGATGTCAAACTTGCTCATCTCATTCAGAAGAGTTGTAAATCTATCATATGTGCCATCTAAAGACTCATTCTAATTCTGTTTAAATCTCTCATACTTGTTGATGGAATTAGCTATTTTCATTTGATCCTTTATTTTAGAACCTTGAAACAACATCTAAAGTTCATCAAACATGGATTTCCCAGAATGATTTTTGCTATCAACCTTCAAGTATATGTCATTTGTCAACGCTTGCATGACCAAAGATTTTGCCGCTTTATCAGCATTATACCTTTTCAACTCATCACCATCATAAAAATCAGGATCTACAAGTTCATCAGGTACTTTGTCACCACCAGGTGTAGCAGGTTTTGATCGATAAACAACTTTCATTGGACTATCTTCCAGAGATTTTATTATAAACTTTCCATCTTCTTGTCTTCCAACATAATCAAGAAATCGTTGTCCAGATTTAAACTATCCTGGAAATAGGACTGGAGGTTTGTCCTTGGATCCAATCATGAGCATGTTCTTAGTTATCGTTTTGCTTACTTGTCTTACAGGTCTTTAAAGAACACTGATCAATCAAGAATAACCAAAGAACACTATTTTGTCGCACACAACAATCTCTACAACAGTAATCGCACAAAAATAACTTTGATCGCACACAATAGGATGCGATAAAATTCGAGCAACCTGTAATCACACACCACAACGTGCGATAAAAAAGTTAATCACACAGTTGTTATGCAATAACACCTGTTCACCAACTTAATCGCACAAGATATAAGCGATAACTACTGTTCACTATCTTTTATCGCACAAAACGTACGCAAGGAATTATACGATAACTATGAATGTCTGTAGCTTGCGATATATAACACCTCGAATTTTCCATAAATAATGTATGTTTTATTACAGAAAATGTTAGTTAATTGTGAGTTGGGTAATTTTGATTTGTTTAAAGTTTAAGAAATAAGAACTTATCATTTTGGCCTTCAAATTTGGATAAATGGAAGTTTTGGGTTAAAATGGATAAAAGAAAATCTTGGGATATAAATTGAGAAAGTTGGGGCAAATGAGAAATATCAGAGTTTGTGAGAAATTGAAGTCGGCATCGAGAGGAGAAGGGGAGATCGAGTTCTGAGAGAATTTGGTAAGGGTTTCATCTCTTCCGTGATCAATTTCTTTTAGGATTGATACACTCAAATTCATTAAGGGTGTGTTTGGTTCGCATACAGGATAGGACATGACAAGGTAAGACAGGACAGAACATGACAGGACAGAACAACTGTTCCACGTTTGGTAAGATAGAACAAAACAGATAACATTGACCAATTTACCCTTACTAATTTTAAAGAATGAATAAATTATGAAATAGAAGGTTTATTTGATGTTTTAGAAGAGAATTAGATTTTTTTAGGTTGTATTGGTAAAATATAAGTCTGTTCCACCTTGTTCCAGTCTGTTCCACATAAAAGTCCTGCCAAACATGGGACAGTGGACCCTGTTCTGTTCTGTTATGTCCTATCCAGTGTACCAAACGCACCCTAATTCTTCCAAATTAGGTTTTGAAATCAGTTGGGTGAATCAGAAAGTTTAAGTCTGGTTTGGTTTTGATTTCATCGACCCAGTATCATAACCCTATGTGAGTTCATCTTTCTTTTAATCCTTTGATGTATGTCGAAATTTCTAACTGGAATTAAAATAATCTCTAGAATTATAACTGTATGTATTAGTAGTTGGTTTAATTTGATCGAGGAACTGTAGAAATACATAATTTCTGGATAGGTTTACGGATAGGATATGTTTTCAGGATGTAACCGGATAATTGAATTTTTCGGATGTAATCGGATACTTGATTTTTCCGGATGTAATCGGATTTCTTGATTTTCCGGATGCTACCCAGATTAGCTTAGTTACCGGATATTATCCGGACTGTTTCTTTAACACCTTGACTTC
The DNA here is from genome assembly GCA_033807775.1 of Saussurea involucrata. Lineage (NCBI taxonomy): Eukaryota > Viridiplantae > Streptophyta > Magnoliopsida > Asterales > Asteraceae > Saussurea > Saussurea involucrata. The sequence goes on along the minus strand of CM066313.1, from coordinate 54,425,941 downwards.
AGATAGCATTTCCGTTGGAAGGTGTGTTTAAAACTAATACAAAATATTATTTGAATTTGTCAAATAGTTGGAAACATAAAGTGATTAAATGGAGTTTTCTCTTTAAAGAAGATTTAATGAAAATCCTTATAGGAGATGATTTCTCATTTGTTATTATGTTAGATTTTATTATTTCTAAAAACATTTACGATATGAGGAAATGACATTTATGTATGTGTATTTATGTATATGATTGAGTGTAATGGATCCATTGACACAAGATGTAGATCCCAGTTTGATCAAATAACAATGTAAACAATGAAACGATTAATCTTTATTGATCGAATGTAGAGAGTTACAAGATTGGAATGAAATACAGAAGTCTCTCTCTCTTTGTTAGCCGTATTAAACTAATCTAATTAATCTCTCTAAGCCCTTAATCTAATTTCCTCTCTAATCACACCTTAAATACCAAGGGCCTAAGGTCAAAGCCCATGACCCATTAAGACACTAAAGCCCATATTATCAATTATGAGGCTTTTACAATCAATTAAATAACACTATTCTTTTCTTTATATCACTTTCTATTTTATAGGACATTTGGTCCTAACAATCTCCCCCTAAAGTTATATAAAGAAAAATTATGATCTTAGAATCTTCAGGTCTTGATATTCTCTCCCTCTTGAATCTTTGACAGATGTTGGCTTTGCTTGACATCAGTTCTTTCATGCTCCCCCTTGAAATATGCTCTTAGTCTTCATAGTATCACGAGTTGAGCCACGAGTTGAATTGGCTTTGAAAAACTTCAGAACTTGTTTAACCAATGTGCTCAAAGGAGGAATCAACTTTGTTGCGAACACTTCTTGATAAGGGATGAGAAGAATCATGCACTTGTATTCTTTTCTTCACAGATCATAACAGTTACTCCCCCTCAACTTGATAATCTGGGTCTTTGAACTTTTAAAATGTTTCTCCCCTCATGATGATGATTCGTGTCTTTGAATCTATATCCGTTCTCCCCCTTATGATGATTAGGAGCATCCTGACCATATTGTAACTTCAAAGACAACACTGATGAGTAGCAAAATACGAGATAAGACGTCAAGTAACCAGAATGGGGTAATCAACTAACACATAAACACAATAGTAACTATTGTCACATCAATTAAAATAATTATGTGGCCTATGTTCAGAGTTGGCATTAGGGTATCTCTGATAGGACTTCCAGTTATCACTGAAGTATAATATTAAAAATTACTTCTCAAACTGTTCCGGAAATATCACAAAGATATGAAATGGGAATCACAAAGACTTGTGCATGTGTGAAAGAAGTAATTGATATCTGTTTGGCTCAAAAATTGATTTAACTTGGGACGCAAGTTAAAGATCAATTGACACAGTGAATAGAATATGAAGCTCGGAGACCGGAGCTGATGTCTTCCTTTTTCAATATCTAAGACCTTCGAGTGAGGAATAGATAGATTATGTGCTAAATCTTCGTGCATTTATGAAACAAACATCTTTTGTGAGATGCTTGAGTGGCTGGGTGGGGTGACACGAGTTATCGACACTGGGTCCATGTTTGTTTCAATATTCATCTCCAAAGAACGAAGATGAGTAGATTATGTGGTTACCCGGATAACTGACTCGGTTTGGTAAGTACCAATAATTATTTTGAGTCCTGTCACGACCTCACCATTTTTCTTTTCTCTCCAAACTCGTCTATGCATCTACACCCCTCACTGTTATCTATAAATGGATGTGTTTCTTGGGTAGATCCTTCCGGTTCTGGATAGACCATAGAAACTATATAAGTCCTAACACTCCTTCCATTCATCAAATAAAACACTTTAAGTACACAATGAAGTACGAGTCGTAAGCTGACATGTTTAGAAGTCATTACTTTTAAGAACGAGTCCTGATCTGAGATGATCGAAAATCATAATATGATAAGGAATATCAAAGAACAAGGTCAAGCGTGACTAGAATGACTCAGTAAGCACAATATTTGCAATAACAGAAAACAATTGATCAGAAAGTTTAATTGTAAAGAACAAGTCACAATTAAGATTTCAGATAAGAATTGAATTATTAAGATGAAATGACGAACTATGATAACAAAAGTAGGAATTCAAGCGAGTGTATTTCCATCGAAAAATCAACAAGTATATGCGACATGGAAATAACTAAGTCAAGAAAATCTAACACGTGACATTCATGGAAGTTAACATTGGAGAATAGCAAACACAAGTAAGTTATCCATAATGAATTACCACGGTTCTTTGAATTCACTGAAAAAATCATGTATATGTCAAATACCTGATGCTCCCCTAAAAATTGACGTAACCTTTTATTGCTGTCACGTGAAAGGAATATTCTGAATTGTGTTACACATGACAATCCAGCAAAACGAATTAAAAAGATTTTGGTATCCATGCTTTGATGGTCCTTGATGGTTAGATGCCTTGGCTTTAAAATGGGGATTAGGGATACTATAAGTACCGTACCAACACTTATCATAGTTTTTATTCACAAAGTCACTTGTTCCACAGTAAGAACAACATAGCTTCTGTGTAGATAACCTGATTAGTTGATTAACAGAGTAAACACGATCATGTTTAACAAAAGGTTTAGCGTGGAAAGCTTTGTTGTCTGGTCACTCTTAACAGAGACAAATGACTTTGGAGCAGGAGCGGATCCTTTAGCTCTCCAAACCATGTTTACTTTCTTGAAATATTGATTATCTGATTTGTCAATAACAGGGTCATAAAACAGATTAGAAGTACGGATCTGATCTTTTGAAGAGCTATTTGATCTAATGCAGGTCTTTGAAGAAACATTTTTGTGGATAGAACTTGGAGCAGTCTTAGAAAATCAAACTGAATTAGCTGAATCACCGTAAAGAGACTGATCAATAGTATATGGACTAGCAAGATTGGGTGATTCAACATCAGAGTTTTTGGCTTCAAGTACCTTGTCATTGTTAACCAAAACAATAGTTTCTTTTGGAGATCAGATTTGAGCCTCTTCTCTATCATAATGTCATTTGCCAAAACAGATAATTTCTTTGTAAGCTTGGAGATCTCGGTCTGAAAGATCTTTCTTTCGTTTGCAAACTCATCTTTCAAACCTTTTGTTTTAAAACCTTCAACCTTCTTCTACTCACACTCTTTGCTTATTATGTCTAATTCTTTCTCCAAATCAGTTATTTTCAAAGAAATTGCTCCATTCTTTTCAGTAAACGATTTGCGTTCAATTTCAAACATCTCTCTTTCTAAAATCAGAACTTTCTCAAAGTCAGAGATATGTTTTGAAAGTTTTAAACATATAAGTTCAAGACTCTTCTTCTCTTCAAGAGATTTCTTTGAAAAATCAGATTGCTTTTTTATAAGCAATTGTCTTTCCTTTGCAAAACATTCTTTCTCTTTTTCGAATACCTTTTCAAAAGCAGTTAGTTTATTTTTAAGTTCAAGGTTTTCATAGTTCAAGAGTTTACCTTTCTCTTCAAGTGCCACATTCTTGTCTTTGAGATCAGAAATGTCTTGTTGAGAAATAGGGATACTCTTCTTCATCTCATCCAACTCTTTCTTCAGAGTATCATTTTTATGGAAATATTCAGTATACAAACATGCATAGTAAACTGCATCTGGATCAGTAAGCACCTTTGGTTCTGGCATATTGTTAGTTGAAAGAATATGATAGTGAGACAATTCAAGATAACGATCTAAAGGAAATCAGACAGTGTATTAAAGAATACACAAATGTCCCTCTTCGGTGACTTAGCATGGGGTCCCACTAAGGGTGTGATCTGGGTGTGGTTTCCTGGAAAGACAATCCGGGAATTGAGATACGGAAGAATCCCGGAACTGGAGACCGGGACTTGGAAATCCAGACTGGGTTCGGGACATGGCCTTTTGCTCGGGAAAGAAACCTGAACTGGTTAGAACTCCGGAACCGATGTGAAACCTTGAAACGGTGTGAGGCCGGAACCGGTGTGTGATCGGACTCGATAAAGATCCAGAACCGGTATAGTCCGGAACCGGTATTAGATCGGGAACCGGTATCGATTCGGTATTGGAATCCGGCATTTGATTTTGGGATTGGCGAACGGGTACTTGAAGCACCCGATGTATGGCATCGGGATAAGGAAACCGGAATATGAACCAGGAATCGATTGGGATCCAGAATGAGATCGGGATCTGGTATGAAATCTGGAATCGGAACATGTCAAAAATTTACGAAAAAGCGTACCTGGAAGTCGATGATGCGAAGAACACGGATCTGGGTTGGCCTTTTCTTTGTAGATATTGTTAGCACAACCAAAACACGAGAAAACACCAAACACCAATCGATTTTGCCCCTAAAATCAACCTATTTGTTGGGAACTGAAAATGAGCTAAGTATGGATAGTGCTACTAGTCCATGATTTCTACTGCTAAGTCTACATTAATACTGCCAGAAGAAAGTTAATACTGCTGAGCAAGATTACTACTGCGTATACACGGTTAGTACTGCTAGACCAAATTACTACTGCAAGACATGGTTAGTACTGCTGAGCTGAGATACTACTGCTAGAAGACTGTGAAGGTTAATACTGCTGAAGTTCGTTAATGCTGCTAAGTCAAATCATTGTTAATACTGCTGAGTAGATATGTATGGTATGAGAAGATAAAGAAGGAAAGCTGAAGATAAGCATGGAAGTATATTTTGAAGATCGTTTTATTCTTAGTAGTTATCTTGTACTTATTCTGTTATATATATAGATAGCTATTAGGGTTTAGAGAGAGAACAGTTTTTAAAAAAGATTGTTTAGCCATTCAGAGAGAATTAACCTCAAGATCGTAGATCCTATTTCTAGAGAAATAGAAGTCGTCTTGGTGAGATCTGTTCATCAAGATTGAGGTTTGGTGTAAAGCTTGTGAGTAATACAGTTTGATATATACAGTGTGTTGAATTCTATTGATTGTTCTTTAATTGATTTAGAGTTCTATTCCGCAAGATTCTCTAAATTCTGTTTCTAAGAAGTTTAATTCTTGTTAAGAATCGATCCTGACAAGTGGTATCAGAGCCTTGGTATCTTAGAAGCTATGGACAATTCAATGTATACTCACAGTAGTCTTGTTTCAAAGGTTCCCATGCTCAAACCCAATGAATTTGACATGTGGAAACTGAGAATCAAGCAGTACATTCTTCTTACTGATTATGCAATATGGGACATCATAGAAAATGGCCCATGTAATGAAGGAAAGATTGGAGCAGATGGAAAGAGACCTCCTCCCAAGACAGATGCTGAAAAGAAAGTCAGACAAACAGAGATGAAGGCCTTAAGCACTCTGCTTTTGGCTATTCCTAATGAGTACCAACATCAATTCCAACACTGCACAGATGCACAGATGTTGTGGAATGCTCTGGAGAAAAGATTTACTGGCACAAAGAGCACAAAGAGAAATCAAAAGGCTATTCTCAGGCAACAATATGAGAACTTCATGTCTGCAAATAATGAGTCTATGACTCAAACTTTTGACAGATTTAACAAGTTGATTGGAGAATTAGCTACTGTGGGTGTACACATGGATGCTGATGATGTCAATAGAAAGTTCCTTAGATCATTGGGAGAAGAATGGACCATGTACACAGTCTCATTCAGACAGAATGACCAATTGGAGGACAAAGAGCTAGATGACCTCTACAATGATCTGAGAGTATTTGAGGCTGAAGTTGAAGCCAAGAAAAGGCCATCTGGATTTGTTTATAATGCCGCTTTATTATCTTCATCCTCTGATAATGCTGCTAACCCTGATTCTGTTAATACTACAGGTTCTGTTAATGCTGCTGGTGGAACTAATCAAGAGAAGACTACAGATTCTGTACTAGAAGCATTCTTTTCTAGTCATGTTCACTCTTCTCTAATCAATGATGACTTAGAGCAGATTAATGCTGATGATCTGGAAGAGATGGACATCAAGTGGCAGATGGCTATGCTATCAATGAGGGTGAAGAAATTCATCAAAAGGACTGGGAGAAACAACTTTTCCCAGAGAAGAGAAGATGGTGCAGGCTTTGACAAGTCCAAGGTTGAGTGTTATAAGTGTCACAAGATGGGACACTTTGCCAGAGAATGCAGAAGTGGAGGATCACATCAACAGGCTCCAAATGGAAACCAAAACAGAAGCTCCTCTCAAGCCCTTGTTTCTCAACAAGGAATGGGATTTGATTGGAGTGATCAAGCTGAGGAAGCCTGTCAGAATCAAGCTCTTATGGCAGAAGTATCCGATATTCCCACTGAGGTACAATCTAAACTCTGTTCTCAAGCTTGTATTGATGCTGTTAAAAGATATAGGGATCACAATCAGGGTATGTGTGATAACCTTAAGAGGCTAGAGAAAGATGTGAAAGATTATGTTAGGATTGTAGAAAGGTTTGAGGAACAGATTAGAGCTTTTCAAGCTAATGAACTTCAACACTCCTATGATACTAACTATTGGAAGTGGGAGAAGAATGAGTATGAGATTAAGCTGAAAGTGTCTGGGGAGGAGAATGAGAAATTAAAAGAAGAGCTTAAGAAGGTTAAACTTGATGTTGAAAAGTTTACCTGTGCTTCTAAAACCATGGATACCATCATTAAGGCTCAAATCCATGACAAGATGAAAGTAGGGATAGGGTACAATGCCACACCTCCACCCTACAATAACAACTACATACCTCCTAAGTCTGATTTGTTAGAGACCAAGGATAGGAAGGATCCTGAATTAAAGATTAATATAGATCCTTGTGAAGAAGAAGTAGTAGTTAAGGATAAAACAGAGAAGGAAGAATCTAAGAAGAATAAGAGTGTTAGTAGTAAGGTTCCCTTAGACAATGAAATTGTGACCAATGAGAAAGATGGAAATCCTTGGGGAAAGAACAATGAGATCAAAAGGACTGAAAAGGAAAAGGGAGTTCATTACACACAGACCACAGTTGTGAACTCCAATACTTGTAAACAGTGTTCTTGCAGGAAATCTAAAGAGCTTAAGCCCCAAAAACATGATAACAAAAGGGGTAATCAAAGAAATTGGAATAACCAGTGGGCTATGAGACAAGGAGTTGATCTGAACAGAATTAACAGGCCAAAACCTTGTTTCATCTGTGGTAAGCTAAATCATTTAGCCAAACACTGTTATTTCAATCCTGTTAACCAAAGGTTTAATGCTCAAAGATCTTTTCAAAAACCTGGTGGTTATAGAAAGAATGGTGGCTATAAAAAGTCTGTGTGGAAAGTTGTGGCAAAGAAACAAGTTAAAACCAAAAGCCACATGAAAAAGGCAGAAACAGAAAGTGTTAGAGTATGGATGCCTAAAGGTACTAATGATAATACTGCCAACTCAGTTAGTACTGCTAACAATGTTAGTACTGCAGGAAGCAATAATGTTGCTAGCAGTGTTAGTACTGCTAACACAGTTAGTACCTCTTCAACAATTAATACTGCTTCTAGTGTTAGTACTGCTAAGTTAGTTAATACTGCTGAGAAGGCTAGTACTTCTGGAAGCAGTGTTAGTGCTGCTAACACTGTTAATGCCTCCTTAAAAGATAATACTGCTAACAATGTTAGTGCTGCTAACAAAGTTAGTACTTCTGCATCAGTTAGTACTGCTTCTAGACCTATCATCAAAACAAAGTACTCAAGCACTGATGTTCCTCACTTTGCAAGCTCATCAAAACAGAATGTAAGTATTTTGATGATCAAGGGAGACCCAAGACCACTATGGCTTGGGTCCCTAATAAAAACTAATTGATTTATCAGATGTGCAGGGCAACCAACAGCTCAAGGGGAAGAGCATCTGGCATGTTGATAGTGGTTGCTCCAGGCACATGACAGGTAACATGGCCTGCCTCAAGAATTTCAAAAGAATTGATGGAGGACATGTTACTTTTGGAAATAATCCTGCAGGAGGTAAGAGAAGTGGTAAAGGTGATGTGTCAGAAGGTAAGATGACATTTGAGGATTTGACTAGTAATGCAAAGTGCAGAGTTACTACTGCCAGTGCAGAGTTACTACTGCTAGTGCAGAGTTACTACTGCCTGTGTTCAAGTAGTTAATACTGCTTGGTAGTTAATGCTGCTAGGTAGTTAATACTGCTAGGTAGTTAATACTACTCGGTAGTTAATACTGCTGTGTAGTTAATACTGCCTTGCAGTTAATACTGCTCAGTAGTTAATACTGCTTATGTCGTTAATACTGCTTTTGATAATCTAGGGCAAATAAATACCCCTGTTTGCCCGCCAAAGTTCATAACGACTCTTCGCATTAACTTCTTCTCTCTCGTTCTAACCTATTCTCCCCAGAATCTTTGTGTTTTTTTTTCAAGAATCCTCAGGAATCATGGAGTTTGTTGATGAGCACAATGAAATAGCCATGCTTCAGAAGCCGAAACAAGCTGCAGGATTCCACGATATCGTCGATTTTCTTAAATCCTCGCACATCTCCTATGCCCTAACGGTGAGCCCAACCATCTATATCGAACATCAGACGCAATTTTGGGAGAATGCCACTGTTAGTTTCGAAGAAGGGCAGAAAACCATTCGAACAAGGGTTTGTGATAAACCCTTGAAAGTCACAGAGGAGGTTATTCGCATCTCTCTTCACTTGGATGATGCCTCAGGTATAACCTCTCTATCTTCTGATGACCTATATTCGACTTTACAAAGAATGGGGTATGAAGGTCCCATTGGTGTTTTTAAATTCTACAAGTCAAAATTTTTCAACCAATGGAGATTTCTTGTTCATACCCTGATGCACTGTATATCCAAGAAAACTACTGGATGGAGTGAGTTCAGCAGTCCCATTGCATATGCCTTGGTCTGCTTATCCACTGCCAGAAAGTACAATTTTTCAGCTATGATCTTTAATGATCTTGTATCAAACCTGGAATCCAAAAAGAGCTTTTACATGTATCCAAGGTTTGTGCAAGAAGTTATTAACAAGGAATTGATGGACTTACCTCAGTTTGATGAGGTATATGTACCAAAATCCCCTAAAGGGAAGGTTTTTTCAAATATGAAAAGACTTCCTAGGGACTCGGAAGGAGTTGACACACCATTGTTCTCTACAATGATGGTTGTGTCCCACCCCTCTGAAGGTATGGCATCAGGATCAAGGCCCTCATTAGATCATCCCACTGATGGCCAAATCCTACCTTCACTCACTATAAATATCCCTCAGCACATACTTCAAAAGCCCACTCCTGTTTTATCCAACAAGTTTCAAAGAAGAAAGGTGCACAAGGTTCCTTCCCTTGATGTACCTACTCAGAGCCCTAAGCCTTTAAGCCCTCAGTTGGAGCATTCTCCAATTGAGAATATCAACAGGGAAACCACAGGGGTGTCTCCCAACCCCAAGAAGGTGCTCTCTAAGGAGAAGGATGAGCATATGGGTGCTAAGGCTGCCACTACTTCTGCTAGCACAGAGAAGGACAGTGGTAACATAAATAAAACCTTCCCCATGGCAACTCTAAATGAGAAATCATTAGGAGGACCCAGGTGCCAAGAAACCAAGGGGGCAGTCAGTGCTTCTGCTAGGCAGAAGGCTTCTGCTAAAACTTCCAAGGATCCCTTAAAGAAGGTAAAAACTTCTAAAAAGGGTGAGGATAGACATAACAAAGAGGAATTGATGGCTACTTCCAGTGATCCTTTAAAGAAGGTAAACACTTCTAAACAAGGTGAGGATAGATATAACTATGATGAATTGATGGAAACCATTGGAAATGTCAACTTGGATGTTATGGCACAGAAGAAGGAGATTGAGCAACTGAAGACTGTGGTCACCTACCAACAGTCTCAAATTGAGAAGCTCAAGAAGATGGTCACCAAGTTGTTGCACAGAAATAAAAAGGCAAGATTTGTGCTGAGAAGAAGAATTCCAACTGATGATGCTCCCAAAAAGGGGGAGTCAGAGTCAGAATCAGAAGCAGAACTGAATATGAAGGGTCTACAAGTTGAGGGGGAGACAGTTCAGATGGAGACTGAGATGGAAATTGATAATGCACAGTTTAAGGGGGAGTCCAGTGCACAGAATAAGGGGGAGACAGAAAAAGTGGAAGAGCTTGTTAAAGAAGCAGAAACTGTTAATGCTGCTGACTCTAAGCAAGCAGCAGAAACAGTTAATGCTGCTCAATCTACAAAGAAAGCAGTAACAGAAACAGAAGCTGAAACAGTAACAGAGAAGCTTACAGTAGAAGAAGTGGAGGTTGCAGAGGCTTTAATCAAAGCCAAACATGATACACGTCCAACTGCCAAGAAACAGGAAGAAACTAAGGATGCAAAGATGGTTTTCAGCAGAAAGAGAACAAAGTCTGTGGCTACTAAAAAGAAGTGTGTAAAGAAGCAAAGGGTAGAACCTGTTGAGAAACCAGTGGTAGAAGAGAAAGAAAAGGAAGAAGTTGCCAAGGATGAAGGACAAGGAGATAGTAAGACAGGTCAATCCAGTAATGCACAATCACTTAGCAATGAACAATGTGACTTGTACATCACTATGGTTGATACTGAACCAATCAAAGTGACTCCATTAGATTCAAAACCTCCTGAAATCAGTCACTGGGATACTTTGATAGATGAGAGAAAGAAGTATATCAGACTCAAGAGAGCTGATGGGCAGTTTGAAATCTACAGAACATGGGGACAATTTATAAGAAGATGCTCAAGATCTGACCTGGAAGAGATGTTCAAAGTAGGCATGCAGATCTATGGTAACATGTTGACAGAAAGAGGTATGTCTATCACAAAGATGGTGTTAGAATACCTATGCCTAATGTTCAGACCAGAAGTAGTTCAGCACATAACAGCAAGACCTTTTCAAGCAGTAACCCACTGGATGCTCTATGAAAATTGTGGAGTGTATGTTATATCAATTGACAACACATATCAGGAGTATTATCTGGTGGATGAAAGCTACAAACACTGCATGAAAAGACTGAAAGGGATGTTACATGTAAAATTGGTCTGCAACAAAGACTCTGCTATGGGAAGATTCTTGGTAAGAAGGATTGTAAATCAGAGTCTAGGTTTAAGTCCTGATCTATGCTTATATGATGACTAAGTTTTGGTAGCATCATTTGAAGAACTTGACTTCTTTTCCTAAAAGTCAAGTTAGGGGGAGATTGTTGGGAACTGAAAATGAGCTAAGTATGGATAGTGCTGCTAGTCCATGATTTCTACTGCTAAGTCTACATTAATACTGCCAGAAGAAAGTTAATACTGCTGGGCAAGATTACTACTGCGTATACACGGTTAGTACTGCTAGACCAAATTACTACTGCAAGACATGGTTAGTACTGCTGAGCTGAGATACTACTGCTAGAAGACTGTGAAGGTTAATACTGCTGAAGTTCGTTAATGCTGCTAAGTCAAATCATTGTTAATACTGCTGAGTAGATATGTATGGTATGAGAAGATAAAGAAGGAAAGCTGAAGATAAGCATGGAAGTATATTTTGAAGATCGTTTTATTCTTAGTAGTTATCTTGTACTTATTCTGTTATATATATAGATAGCTACTAGGGTTTAGAGAGAGAACAGTTTTTAAAAAAGATTGTTTAGCCATTCAGAGAGAATTAACCTCAAGATCGTAGATCCTATTTCTAGAGAAGTAGAAGTCGTCTTGGTGAGATCTGTTCATCAAGATTGAGGTTTGGTGTAAAGCTTGTGAGTAATACAGTTTGATATATACAGTGTGTTGAATTCTATTGATTGCTCTTTAATTGATTTAGAGTTCTATTCCGCAAGATTCTCTAAATTCTGTTTCTAAGAAGTTTAATTCTTGTTAAGAATCGATCCTGACACTATTCCTTGAAAGTTTTGTAAATTTGAGAAACAGGGGCTAAAAATCAATGTATCGAATTTCAACCAATTGATGACCAAAATTTTTGAATTCGACCCAATTGTTTTGCAGAAATCAGTTTAACGATATATAGAATGGATTGGAAAACACTGATTTCACTTTAATCGCAGGAATCAAAACAAACCAAAAATCAGTATGAACACATCGACGTTTTTTTGCTAAATCGATAAGGATGAAAACAGATGTAAAATTAATACCTTTTAGATCGATAGCTTTGTCCCTCTGCTCTGATACCACATGTAGATCCCAGTTTGATCAAGTAACAATGTAAACAAGGAAACAATTAAGCTTTATTGATCGAATGTAGAGAATTACAAGATTGGAATGAAATACAGAACTCTCTCTCTCTGTTAGCCGTATTAAACTTAACCTAATTTCCTCTCTAATCACACCTTAAATACCAAGGGCCTAAGGACAAAGCCCATGGCCCATTAAGACACTAAAGCCCATATTATCAATTATGAGGCTTTTACAATCAATTAAATAACACTGTTCTTTTCTTTATATCACTTTCTATTTTATAGGACATTTGGTCCTAACACAAGAGTTATTTTGAAACGTGAAATAGGCATGGCTTAATTGTAATTTCCGTTTCTGAAATGTGAAATGTGGAATAGGCATGGTTTAATTGTAATTCCCATTTCTATACCAAGAAATAGACATAGATTTAATTGTAATTTCTTGAGCATGAGTTGTATTATAGAATCCTCAGTGATTCGTAGTGGCGCTCTTAAACATGATAATGTGATTTACTTGGTGTTTGCCACATTCAGGGAATCGGGTATGTTTTCCGTCAGTGAAAGATGTTATGTGTACGTTATGGAAAGAAGAAGAGGTTATTTTATATATGCATTGCTTACAGATATAATGTGATCCTATAAACATGTAAACAAACAATGAATCAAGCAATACTCAAGTCATCTCTCGTTAAACTCAAGAATCAAGTACAAAGGTGTAGAGAGAATATCACAAGGTATCTTGATGTTAAATCCCAAAGTTATGAAATCTAACACTAATCTAAGCTATTTATACTTAGACTAGAATTTACATTTTAGACCCTTCTACTTGCATACAATTAACAATTTCAACACTAACATTCTCCGCCTTTGTATCCAAGTAAGAAAATACAAAAGTTTATCTCATCAGTTACTCTGGAGATATGTATCTTTTTCTGATCCCAAAGATGATTTCAAATCTTCTCAATGCATTCCTGTAATCCAGTCTGTCTTAAATTGCTTTCATAGCTTTGTCAATCAACACCTTCTCTTTGTCTTTAAGAGGCACTTTCTTCTGCTCATCAAGTCTGGTCTTTTCTGTCAACCGAATCTTTATCATATTCAAGGTACCGTCACAAAACTTGTTGATCTTAATCAGCCTCAAGAACTTCTTCCTTTTCTGCCCATTGTGATAGACAACCCCAAATTCTGGTTTATCTAACACCGTATATAATGGAATACCTTGAATATCTGGCAAATTTCTGTTTGGCCTCCTAACATTTACTCTGATCTGATTTCCCTCCAACGCCAATAGAAAATCAGTCAAGTAAGCAAGTTTGATCAAATTCTTCATGAATCTCTTCACTGCTTGATAAGCCTCAGACCAAGTTTGACTCTTATTCGGAAGCATTGCAAGTATATAATATAGTCTGAAGAAATACTCACATGTTAAGGATTTGAAGTTTGCCTCACTGAAAGACCATTCTCTGCCATCTGTACGGTAGTCCATGAATCTTAGATACCAATCGTTCAGAATTTTCTCGGATTCTATCTTTGAAATCTTCACGATCTCCTTGTCAGTTCTAACAAACTTTAGCTCCCTATCTTTGTTACTCATCAAGTGAAGATATTCAATCAGATGTAGAGGTGGAAACTTCCCTATAGAATACAGCTTCACTTTGTCAATTGGTTGAACTTGCTTCACAAATAAATCACTTCTGATATCCTCCTGAAATGGAGTGATAATCCTTATCCTGTGCCCTCTTCTTTCAATCAACGATTCTCTATCAATTAGCATCTGAAAGTTTCTTATCTCTGCCTCTGATACCGAATCTTTTATCTTTCATTCCGGTAGATCAGGTATGACTGGAACATCAATAACAGGATCAGGTTGAGCAACAGTAGGAATACTTTCATCATCCGAATCAGGATCTCCAGGTTGTACATTGATACCATCAAATACATCATCTAACTCCTCTATCTTTACAACTGTCACTTCAGGTTCATCCTCAGAATCTACATAAATGATATCCTGTATCAGATCATCAATGATTCTTTCCTCTTCTTTTCTGTTATCACTTCCACCAGGCTTTTCAACTGTGGGAATGATATCATCCAAAACTCCCAAAACATCACTCTCTTGTACATTATCATACCACCAGTACCAGTACCAGTACCAGTACCAGTACCAGTACCAGTACCAGTACCAGTACCAACATCAACAATTTCAGTTTGAACACCAGAACCACTAGCTTCCCCAACTTTCTGCCTCTTATCATCTCCCCCTCATGGTGATCAGGATCGGGATCTTGATCATCATGCCTTCGTTTAGTGGTTTGGGCTTGAACACCACAAGATTGTTCTAACACTTTTATACAGTCAGAAAGGGTTGTAGAGATAGCTTGGGTCTTGTCAGATATGGATTATTGTAGAGTTTTTATATCAAGAACTTCTTCCTTTTCTGCCCATTGTGATAGACAACCCCAAATTCTGGTTTATCTAACACAGTATATAATGGAATACCTTGAATATCTGGCAAATTTCTGTTTGGCCTCCTAAAATTTACTCTGATCTGATTTCCCTCCAACGCCAATAGAAAATCAGTCAAGTAAGCAAGTTTGATCAAATTCTTCATGAATCTCTTCACTGCTTGATAAGCCTCAGACCAAGTTTGACTCTTATTCGGAAGCCTTGCAAGTATATAATATAGTCTGAAGAAATACTCACATGTTAAGGATTTGAAGTTTGCCTCACTGAAAGACCATTCTCTGCCATCTGTACGGTAGACCATGAATCTTGGATACCAAACGTTCAGAATTTTCTCGGATTCTATCTTTGAAATCTTCATGATCTCCTTGTCAGTTCTAACAAACTTTAGCTCCCTATCTTTGTTACTCATCAAGTGAAGATATTCAATCAGATGTACAGGTGGAAACTTCCCTATAGAATACAACTTCACTTTGTCAATTGGTTGAACTTGCTTCACAAATAAATCACTTCTGATATCCTCCTGAAATGTAGTGATAATCCTTATCCTGTGCCCTCTTCTTTCAATCAACGATTCTCTATCAATTAGCATCTGAAAGTTTCTTATCTCTGCCTCTGATACCGAATCTTTTATCTTTCATTCCGGTAGATCAGGTATGACTGGAACATCAATAACAGGATCAGGTTGAGCAACAGTAGGAATACTTTCATCATCAGAATCAGGATCTCCAGGTTGTACATTGATACCATCAAATACATCATCTAACTCCTCTATCTTTACAACTGTCACTTCAGGTTCATCCTCAGAATCTACATAAATGATATCCTGTATCAGATCATCAACGATTCTTTCCTCTTCTTTTCTGTTATCACTTCCACCAGGCTTTTCAACTGTGGGAATGATATCATCAAAAACTCCCAAAACATCACTCTCTTGTACATTATCATACCACCAGTACCAGTACCAGTACCAGTACCAGTACCAGTACCAGTACCAACATCAAAAATTTCAGTTTGAACACCAGAACCACTAGCTTCCCCAACTTTCTGCCTCTTATCATCTCTCCCTCATGGTGATCAGGATCAGGATCTTGATCATCATGCCTTCGTTTAGTGGTTTGGGCTTGAACACCACAAGATTGTTCTAACACTTTTATACAGTTAGAAAAGGTTGTAGAGATAGCTTGGGTCTTGTCAGATATGGATTATTGTAGAGTTTTTATATCGGCTTGGGTTGGTAGGTTGGTTTATTGTTCGGTTTGGCGTATCTTCTTGTTCTAACAACCTGGTAAGTAATTGGGATTTCAGTTCATGTAGAGTTTTTATATCTTCTTGAGTGTTGTTATCACCTTGTTCTAACAACCTGGTAAGTAATTGGGATTTCAGTTCATGTAGAGGAAGGTTAGGAAATACCTTGTTCGGTGGGATAGGATGAGATTGCGTATCAGGTTGAGTTTCAGTTGTGGTGGATGAGGATTCTATGACAGACTTTCCTTTTGCGGTGGATGAGGATTCTATGAGGAATTCCTGAGATAATTTGTTAACAACTTCTTTTAACTCGACAGTCTGAGCTTTGTATGAATTATTCATTGAAGTAATCGTCAACTCCAAAAGCTTCACCGAGACAAAGTTATGGGGAGGAGGACCCATCAATGATCTGATCTGTTGTGCACGAACCGGGGTAACACCCATACCACTTAGGTTACTGGTTGACATCACAGTCGAAGAGACTGCATGGCATGTGTTCAACGCTGGCATAGTGTTAACGTTGACAAGACTTCCACCCTGTCCTCGTAAAGCACCAACAAATGGCGGCAATACTCGGGGCATTCCGGTTGGGTCACGAAGAACTCCAACATTTTGTGTCACCAATGATGTTGTGATTGGCGACCGTTGTGTCCTAGGAAAAGAAGTAAATCCAAAGGGCTCTAGACTCAAAGTGCGTACAAATGAAGGCGTTGGTCGGGGCCATTGCCTACCTTGTTCAATACCAGCAAACACCGAGTGTGTTGCCGATAGATTTTGTGCTAATCTCCTGTGGGAAGATGAAACACCAACTTATAAAGAAGTTGATGAGTGGCCGAGTGGGGTTATGCATTGCATAGCTGGATCCACTATGTCTTTTTCAATGTCTTGTGGCGACGGACACTCACTGACAGTAGAAGTGGCTGTTGATCCAAACCCTCAGTGATTTGATAATGACCCTCTCTTCTATACTTAGTGAAAATTGTAAGTAAACAATATGTATTAGAGTTTCACTATAGCTGATGTACTAAGACTAATTCAGTACCGCTGATAGGAACTCTCACTCTTAAGAATAGACATTCAGCGAACCCTGTTCATCAGCAAGCGCTGAGCCTGTTCAGTATTGATGATGATCGCTGATGTTCTCATATTGTTCAGCATAACTGTTCACCATAATGCTCTGAGCATGTTCAGTCCTTGTGGTGATTGCTGATAAGTTAAGTTGTTTACTTATGATCCCTGAAGACAAGTTTCATGTCAACATAGGTTCTACGCTGAAGTCGAAGATCAAGCTCAAGAACCAGCGACAAGTCTACTCATGAACTGATGAGGATATCAGTGAAGCAAGACCTGTCCACTCAATGTGAAGTATCAAGTAGAAGACTTCAGCTATCGCTGAACTTTATCATCCATTGATAAAGGCTCTGAATCAACGAAAGCTGATCATAAAGTTCTCTCTGCATGTTACTATTGTCTTACCTCCCTTTCACGTCTCTCTACGAGTTGTCAGAACCAACATACCTTTTGTCTGAAATCGTACACCAACTCTGATTCTACACTGTGCACCATGCCGCTACTAGGTTGTCTACAAAAGTCAGAATCAAAACAACCAATCAGCTGTTGCCACGTGTAAAGTGTAAACTACCATGCATTAAATGCATGCAGTATATAAGAAGAAGACCTCACTTCATTTTGAAGTGTGCCACTCGTAAACTCTGGTCGAGTCATCCTTCTTATATCCTTGAGATAGGTTATTATTAGTAATTTCCTTCTCTTTCTTAGTGCAAGAATCCTAGTGCGAGAAACTCTGTGTTTCTCAAGAACTTGTTTAGATTAGGTTATCCTTTATCTTGTTCCGCAACAAGCTGTAAATTGTGAATGATTTATCAATAAACAATTTAGAAAGTAAAATCCCGTGTTTGTATTCAACCCCCCCCCCCCCCCCCCCCCTTCTACAAACTTATATAGCCCTTCGGGACCAACAAGTGGTATCAGAGCGGATTTGTTTAATCTCATAAACAAGATCTGATCTATACTAAGATTTCTCTTCTCTTTTCTTATAGAAACTAGAAATGACTTCCAACACAAACACAAACTATATTGACAACAGTTATCTTGCAAAACCCCCAAGATTTTCCAGAGAAAATTTTAATCTATGGAAAAATAGGATGATTCTCTTCATAGAAGGTGTAGATCCTACTATGCCTTACTATCTTGAAAACGGCCCATATATCCCTAAGGAAATTCATATGTGGACTGATGAAGATAAGAAGAAAGTGTCTATCGACACCAAAGCCAGATCCATACTATCCATGGCTCTTCCTGACGAAGTCTACCATTCCGTCATGAACTTGAAAACCCCTATGGCACCACCGCTGACACTAGACAAGGATTCAAATGGAATACCTGTTAATGTCACGCTGTACCGTAGGATGATCGGCTCTCTCTTGTATCTTACAGCTAGCCGACCCGATATTATGTACACAACCTGTTTGTGTGCACGATATCAAGATGAACCTAAGGAATCTCATATGATCGCTGTCAAGCGAATCTTTCGTTACATTAAGGGTTCTGTGAATCTAGGTCTTTGGTATCCCAAAGATTCAGGATTCGATCTAATCGCCTATTCAGATAGTGATTTTGCAGGTTGTAAATTGGATAGGAAAAGCACCACAGGAGGCTGTCAGCTCCTGGGTGGAAAGCTGGTGAGTTGGACTAGTAAAAAGGAAAATTCAGTGTCCACCTCAACTGCATAAGCTGAATATGTAACCGCTGGAAGCTGTTGTTCTCAGGTATTGTGGATGAGAAATCAACTACTGGACTATGACCTTCAGCTCTCGAAAATTCCAATCTATTGCGACAGCACAAGTGCCATCGCTATAGCCAACAATCCAGTGCTACACTCAAAGACAAAACACATCGAAATCAGGTATCATTTTATCAGAGATCATGTGATGAATGGTGATATAGAACTTCAATTTATCCCAACTGATTATTAGTTAGCTGATTTGTTCACCAAACCTCTTGATGAGACAAGATTCAACTTTCTCATCAGCGAGCTTGGAATGCTGAACTTTGAAGAGTAAAATCTTCAGCGGTTCACATTTGATCAGCGATAGGATAAAATCAACTTGTATAACCCATTCTATCCTTCTCTCTCTGAATAAACTTGATTCGCTGATATCAAGGTATGTTTTTCTCTGTCTGACAATCGCTTGTAAATGCAAGATTTCAAAACAAATTGAATCGCTGAATATCTCTTCCTTAATCAGCGATACTTTGAAATTTCTAAAACCAACACTGATTTTTCTATTCAGTGCTTCATGTTTTTAAAAGTGTCTCTGAGCTTTCAAACCCTCAGAGACATCCTAAAATATGAAAGGACATCCGTGACGTCATGAAACGGATATGCCCTGGCACGTCTTTCTTTCTGACACACGTTTCCACGTTTCATTTACCAGCCAATCAAATGCAAACACGTGTCCGTGTCATGATGAAAAACTTTCTCTCTCTAGTTTTTCTCTCTCTCTAATCTCACTATATAAACACATCTTGGGTTTATATTTTCCTTTACGCGAACAACTTCTTTCTCAAGAAAACTACTGTTGCATTTTGTGCTCTCAAGTTTTCAAGAATTGTTCATCCTCTTCTTCTTCGATGAACCAGGTTAATATTTCTTTTATTTCCCTGTTTCTTAATACTTGTTGATGATCTTCTCATTGTTTCTACAAGATCAAACAAAAGAACTTTTTCAAAAACGAAATCATTTTCTTTCATGGTTTTATGAACACAACCTTTCATGGTTGTTCTTCATGTTTAAACGCATATATCTTAAACTTGTTCTTCATTCGTTCTTCCAGAATCCTATTCTTCAAAGGAAACTGGAAAACAAGATTGTTTTTGGGTTTGCACTTCTGTTTCAAAAACCCTAATCTCCATTAAGACCTTTTTTCTGAATGAAATGGACAAAATTCGAACCATCTTATTGGAAAATCTTTCCACATTAATATTATTCTTATTTGTTATATCTTTGGTTGAACTAATTATACAGAAATGGAATCTACTGACTTTCCTACCGCTGAGATTACTGCTGCTGCTGCTGAGGAACTGGAAATCACCAAGGCTCCTCAGGTCAAGTTCACTCTTGAGGAACTTGAATGGACAAAGACCAACAATCTCTATGCGCTTTTCGAGTTTCTTCCTCGAAAGCAAGTCACACATCTGAATGATGCTGTGAATTTCCTCAAAATCTGTTGCCTCTCAACAGCCTTGACCATAACACCTTCTGCTCATCAGCTACTACTATCTCAGTTCTGGTATTCTGCCAGACACTCTCAGCTCTCATCGACCAAAGACCCCAAGAAGCAAATCGATTGCATCCTCTGTGATACTGATTTTGGCACCCTCAAAATCACCCCTGCCATTATCAGAAAATCACTGAGCCTTCCCATCGCCACTAAAGAAAAACCCTTTGTTTCTTTCCCTGACCACAAGAAACAGTCTGATAGGGAAGCCATTACTGCATTCTTTGATGCAATGGGTTATGTTTAGGAAATTGGAAGAGACAAGAAGCCTGAGAAGAAGCTGACACTCATCAAGAAATCAAAAATGCCCAGCGAGATGAACTTCATCTTCGCACATTTGATAAGCTGCATCACTGCAAAGACCGACTCATCTGATCAAGTCGCTTAACCTCAGCAAGCAATGGAATATGCTTTGCTGAAAGGAATTCATGTTGATTGGGCCTCGATAATCTATGATGATCTTGTGCTCAGAGTAGACTCTGCCGCTGACCGACCACCATGGGTTCCATATCCAAGATTCATCAGCGCTGTCTTCCAAACAGGCCTTAAGGACAACTACCCAAGAGTAGGAGACCTGAAACTCTCTCAGGTTGGTCCTAAGGTACTCGACTTCAAGCCAATGGCGAACGAGGTACGTCTTTCTACTCTCTTAACTCTTCTCAATCCTACTTCTTCTACTTCTGCAACTCCTTCAACGGAAATCCCCACCGCTGATACCCCAGCTGCAACCTCCACTCCTAAGAAAAGGAAACATTCTTCTACCCAACTTGGTTCCAAAAGAACTAAGATAACCAAGGAGCAACCCCACCAGCAATCACATGCTGAAGACTCCTCAGCTCATCTTGAAGAGTTGATGGAAAGTTCCATGGTACGCTCTGCCACAGCTGAACAAGCCACCTCTTCCATCCCAGCTTCAGCGTCTCTAAACGTTGAAGTTCTAAACTTGGAATCGACCCAACCTTCTTCAGCCTCTCTACAGACTGAAGAAGTGATTCTCAGCGGATCCAACGGTGAACCCCGCACCCAACCATCATTCTCAACCTTCGCTTCTCTCTCTACTCCATTGGACTCTAATCCAGTTTTCACCACGATCACTGGAGCACCCGTCATTCTTCTAGAAGCTAAAGCTGATACTTCTCAAGGAATGATAGATACAGGACTTGCAGGTATGTCCATGCGTACACGCACTCTCGCTGAAGACATGGAACTCTTTTCAGGACACAAAAGTTTTGATGACTTCACCAACCCTCCTTGTAACACCCGGAAAATTCACGTAAGTAAATTTAGTTCCTCTTATACCGTTTGATGTACCATCTCGGCTTGTAGATTTTATAAAGTGTAGAACTTCGTGTGTGTGCATGCAATCTCTTAGAGGCTCATGTTTGGGTCTCGTCTTGTCGCCTAAATTAACAATTTCGGACTCTAATACCCTCGTAAGGACCAGTTTTGACGCAAGAAGAAAACGGACAGCAGCTGGGGTGGGGATGGCGACATTGGCCCGCGACAATGCCCTGGGCAAAGTCGCTGGGGCATAGTCGCGATCAGCTGCCCATAAGTCGAAATCGAGCAGAAAGTGGTACCTGGAGGGCGACATTGCCCCGCGACAATGTCCTGGGCAAAGTCGCTGGGGCATAGTCGCGATTAGGGGTGGAGGTGCTGTTTCTTATATCGTTTTTGGTAGGATTTTAAGAGCATTTGTATCACTTTCAGCTCCAGAACTCTCTCCATCTTTTAGGGCGATTTTTGGCTTCCAAGTAGGTAAGTTCTCTTCTTCTATCATTCCTCATCCATTATGGATTCTACCCATCACATTCATGAGAACTCAAGTGTCCAAGAGACTTTCTCTCCATCTAGGGTTTTGGGATTTTACCACAAATCTTCTAAGGTGAGTAACTTGAACTCAAAAGTATACTTGATACATAATTTACTCTATCATTTCAATTGTTTCTAACAAATTTACCTTGAAGTATATTTTGGGTCAATTAGCTCTTGTCTCCCTAAAGAGGAGGTTTAAATGGGCTTGATGGTAAGAATAGGGTTATGTAACAGCTCACTCTACTTGGATTTGTATATTTCATGATAGTATTTATTTGGAATTGGTTAAACCCAAATATTAGGGTTTGGAGCTTAATGGATTAAGCTATGTCTTAATAAAGGGATTATGACTTCATGATGAAAGTGACTTAATATATAATTTGGTATACGTTTAATTGCTAGATGACAAACTCCTATTATCACTTGTACATATGTAGATAACTTGAGGGCTACTTAAATGTAGAAATTACTTTCTTAATGGGATGGTTGGACCGTCTTAGTGGAAGTAATGTATGGTGTTGGGAATTACTTGGAGTAGTTAATTGTTGGTGTTCATAAATTGGAGGAGTCCCTAGGTAGGCACTAGGAAGATATAGTCTTGGGCACCTACCTTGGAGGTTTGTGTAACGATCCACGCCTTCGGGATTTATACCTTGTAAGTAGTCCCGATGTGCCGGGCCTTGAGGCGTTACCTTGGAGGTAGACGCTAAGGTATATCTTCAATTATGGTGTAACTCGGGTTGGTGTTTAGGTCTTCCCATAGAGTCCAAATTGTAAATGATCAAGTTGATATTCTTTACATGAAATAATTACATGTTTTACTGTATGTTTGACTCACTAGGCAATTAAAGCCTAACACTTGTTGTTTGTCTAATGTGTATCACAGGTTCTAGTGGTGCCGTCATTAAGAAGGCATAGTTGGGGATTATGACGGTGCCGCCAAAGATAGAAGATAAAACATTGGACTAATTATGACACCTTTTGTAATCTTATTTCTATAGTAGAGATTAGATTAGTCGGTTGTCATTTAGTTGTCAATATTACATCTTGTTTGTAAACAGGAATATGTATATTCCTTTTTATAGCTCGTGCAATGGCATTATATATCACTCTTCCGTTTTATGGAAGTTTTTGTTGACCCTGTTTTTGGGGTGTCACAAGTTGGTATCAGAGCTCTAGTTTAAGTGAACTAGGTATTGACTGTAGTATGCCTAGACTTAAGCTGAGAAAGAGTCATCGACAGTCACTACATTGGGTAGATATCCTAGGATGGGAGAGTGTTAGGAATTGTGGAATTACATTTGTTGAGAATTATGATGACGGTAACGAGAATGCTTGTGTGTAACATGTTCATAATTTCACCTAGCTAATGCTATTATGAATGCGTTGTTACGTAAGTATGCTTGACTACTATTATTGTGATGATTAATGAATGTATGAGTACGTAACTTTAGTCTATTCCTTACCACTATTCTCGCATGTTTGACAGACTAAGATGGTGAACACGCGAGGTCAACTTCAATCAGCACTGGACGGTCACGCCGCGACCGAATCTATGGCCGACCAACTGGCTAATCAAGCAGCGGCCGGACGTCCTCCGAGGCCATCCATCCTAGGTGGAGAACCGGAACATATACCAAGAACCCACATCGGCACCTCCAATCCTGTAATAGAGGAAAATACCCTCGAAAACCGACTGAAGGATAGTATGCTTCAAGCTATGACCTCTGCCATAGGCTCAACAGCAAGAAATGTTCATGAAATTGTTGGAGGACCGGGACCACAGTCATCGACGCATTGAGACAGTGGCGGATAATGCAGGAAATGGGTCAGGCGGTCTTGGGAATGTAGCAGTTGCACAAGAGCAAGGGGGTGTTCGTATAAGACTTTCCTTGGTTGCAAACCACCGGAATTTGCCGGAACTACCGACCCTGTTCGGTGTATGTATTGGATCCGGGAGATGGAAATGGCGTTCGAGGCTAGTGAATGCGAAGACTCCCAACGAGTTAAGTTTTATTCTCATCTTCTCAAGGGCGAGGCCCTTACTTGGTGGAATCTCACCCGTTCGTCTCTCACGCCCGAAGTGTTGGCCAAACTCACGTGGCCAACGTTCAAGAAGAAGATTCTCGACAAGTATTGTAGTGAGAGGGCCCTAGACAAGATTGAGGAGGAGTTATAGGGATTGAAGAAAGGGAATATGACCATGATCGACTACTCAAAGGCGTTTCTTGAAAAGTTAAGTTTGGTGGAGCATCTGGCTCCCGATGAGAAAATGAAAATAAAGGCGTACCAACGGGGATTGCCAGCCGAGATGAAGACGGCCGTGAGGAACGCCAAGGTGACAACTGTACAGGAAGCAATTGAAGAATCGTTGTTGGTGGAAGACAATTTGACTCAAGGAAAGTTGGAAAGTGGGCATGCGAGTGAGAAGAGAAAGTGGGAGGGACCGTCCGGATCCGTCCGACAACAAAGACAGTTTACCGGGAATAGAAGTGGGGATAACCGTCGTGACGCGAGGTGGTGTAATCGATGCAGGAGACATCATGCTGGCTCTTGTAGTAACCAACCGCACTCGAACTCACAAGGGTGTTACAAGTGTGGGAAGAGTGGGCATTATGGTCGGGATTGTCCCATGAAAGGGCTGATTTGTTTAGAATGTCGTGAAACGGGACACGTAAAGAGGGACTGCCCGAAGTTGAAGTCGAGTGGAAGTGGGGGACCCAAGGCGGAACCACCGAAGGCAAAGGGGAGAGCTTTTAAGATGACAACCGAGGAGGCAAAGACTTCGACGGACGTAGTGTCGGGTACGTTTCTTCTAAACTCCGTACCTACGCGTGTATTATTCGATTCGGGTGCAAGTTTTTCTTTTGTGTCGATGTCCTTTTGTCAAAAGTTGTCTATGCCCACTAAATGTTTAGACGAAGCCCTAGTGGTAGAAATAGTCGACGGTGGTCAAGTTTTAGTTCAGGATATTTTGCGGGGTTGCACTTTAGAAATCGAAGGAAGGAAATTCTCAATCGATTTAATGCCAATAGTGATCGGAGGGTCTGACGTGGTGGTCAGAATGGATTGGTTAGCCAAAAACCAAGCTGAAATCTTGTGCGCAAAGAAACTGATTCGCATAACTTCTCCGGACGGGAGTCACATAATTATTTATGGGGAACGAAGGAAGGGGGATATAGCAATTATTTCAATGTTGAAGGCCCAGAAATGCTTGGTCAAACGGTGTGCATCCTTCATTGCATACGTTATCGATGCCAAGTTGGAGAAAAGGAAGATATAAGATGTAAAAGTGGTACGTGAGTTTCCTGACGTGTTTCCGGAAGACTTACCGGGTTTACCACCGGACCGCCAAGTGGAATTTAAGATAGACTTGGTACCGGGGGCGGCTCCAATAGCTAGAGCTCCCTATCGTTTGGCTCCATCCGAGATGCAAGAAATAATGACGCAGCTTCAGGAACTCTTAGAGAAGGGGTTCGTAAGGCCAAGTTCATCTCCTTGGGGAGCGCCGGTTCTATTTGTAAAGAAGAAAGATGGCACAATGCGCATGTGTATAGACTACCGGGAGTTGAATAAGGTAACCGTGAAGAACAAATATCCACTTCCTAGAATCGATGACTTGTTTGACCAACTTCATGGGGCGGGATGTTTCTCGAAGATCGACTTACGTTAGGGCTATCATCAAGTGAAAGTTAAGGAAGACGACGTCCCAAAGACAGCGTTCCGAACACGCTATGGCCATTATGAATTCTTAGTAATGCCGTTTGGACTGACGAAGGCACCAGCGGTATTCATGGATTTGATTAATCGGGTGTGCCGACCTTTTCTTGACAAGACAGTAATTGTCTTCATAGATGATATTTTGGTGTACTCCAAGAATGAAGTAGAACACGAGCTGCACCTACGAGAAGTGTTAGAAGTATTGAGGAGAGAAAAGCTTTACGCAAAATTCTCTAAGTGCGACTTTTGTTTGAAGGAGGTCCAATTCCTGGGTCATGTAATTACTCGGGATGGAGTGAAAGTAGATCCGTCCAAAATCGAGGCAATGATGAATTAGGAACCGCCCAAGAGTCCGGGAGAAATCCGAAGTTTCTTGGGATTGGCGGGTTACTATCGGAGGTTCATTCAAGATTTTTCCAAGATTGCTTCTTCATTGACGGCGTTGACGCGGAAGAATGTGAACATTGTTTGGACCGATGTACAAGAGAAGGCATTCCGTACTCTCCAAAAGAAATTGTGTGAAGCACCAATCCTATCCTTACCCGAAGGATCGGAAGATTTTGTAGTCTATAGCGACGCATCCAAGATGGGCTTGGGATGTGTGTTAATGCAACGGGGAAAGGTGATCGCATATGCCTCGAGACAACTTAAGGTGCACGAAAAGAACTACCCTACACACGATTTGGAATTGGCCGCGGTGGTATTTGCATTGAAGTTGTGGCGTCATTATTTATACGGCACGAAATGCACGTTGTACACGGATCACAAGAGTTTGAAACATGTATTCGACCAAAAGGAGCTGAACATGAGACAACAAAGATGGTTGGAGTTACTCAAAGATTACGACTGTGAACTGCTTTACCATCCGGGTAAAGCTAATGTGGTCGCCGACGCCTTAAGCCGAAAAGAGTATAGCGGAAGTTTACGCGTCAACCTCTCGAGAATAGACATAGTGTCAAGCTTAGTGGAACGGATTAGAGTAGCACAATCCGAGGCCCTAAAAGAAGAAAACCTCAAGGATGAAGTAATGGTGAAACAAAAGCAACTATTAACCGAAGATAGTCGTGGAGTTAAGTTGTTCAATGGGCGTGTGTGGGTGCCCAAGATCGATGGGAATCGGGAGCTACTCATGGATGAGGTTCATAAATCCAAGTACTCCATCCATCCCGGAAGTATCAAAATGTATCGGGATTTGAAGCTACATTATTGGTGGCCGGTCATGAAGCTGGATGTGGCGCAGTATGTGGGACAGTGCACGACTTGTTCTCAAGTAAATGCCCAATATCAATTACCCTATGGTGAGTTGAAACCTTTGGAAATTCCCGAGTGGAAATGGGAGAAAATCACGATGGATTTTGTGACTAAATTGCCAAAGACTATGAAGGGTCACGACACTATTTGGGTGATAGTGGACCGGTTGACTAAGAGTGCACACTTCTTGCCTATGCGAGAGACCTTACCAATGGATAAGTTGGCAAAGCTTTACATTGATAAAGTGGTTTCGCGACATGGAGTGCCTGTGTCTATAGTTTCCGATCGGGATAGTCGGTTCACCTCAAGATTTTGGCAAGCGTTACAAGAAGAACTTGGCACAAGGGTGAATTTGAGCACGGCATACCACCCACAGACGGATGGTCAAAGTGAAAGGACCATTCAGACTTTGGAGGATATGTTGCGGGCATGTGTAATCGACATTGGAGGCAATTGGGATACTCACCTACCGTTAGTGGAATTCGCTTACAACAATAGTTATCACTCAAGCTTGAAGGCGGCACCGTTTGAAGCCTCGTATGGAAGAAAGTGTAGAACTCCCGCGTGTTGGCTAGAGGCGGGAGAAAAGCAATTTGCCGGGCCAGAGATTGTACAAGAGACGGCCGATAAGGTCAAAATCATTAGAGAGCGGTTGAAAGCGGCTCAAGATCGACAAAAGAGCTATGCAGACAAGAGGCGGAAACCAATAGAGTTCTAAGTAGGAGGAAGGGTGATGTTCAAAGTATCCCCTTGGAAGGGATTGATTCCTTTCGGAAAGCGTAGGAAGTTAAGTCCCCGTTTCCTTGGACCATTCACTATTCTAGAACTTGTGGGTTCGCAAGCCTATAAATTAGATTTACCCCCAAAAATGAATGGAATCCATCCAACCTTCCATGTGTGTTACTTACGTAAATGCTTAGCGGAAGGGGAGAGCGTTATACCATTGTCGGAGATTCAGGTGGATGACCACCGTTTCATCGAAGAGCCCGAGGCTATTTTGGATAGAGTGATTACGAAGCTTCGACACAAAGAAATAGCCAAGGTCAAGGTACAATGGAAGCATCACCGGGGCGCCAATGTGACTTGGGAACCGGAGGAGGAAATGAAACGTCGATACCCTCACTTGTTCGTATAATTCAGATTTCGGGGAGGATTGTAACACCCAGAAAATTCACGTAAGTAAATTTAGTTCCTCTTATACCGTTTGATGTACCATCTCGGCTTGTAGAATTTGTAAAGTGTAGAACTTCGTGTGCGTGCATGCAATCTCTTAGAGGCTCATGTTTGGGTCTCGTCTTGTCGCCTAAATTAACAATTTCGGACTCTAATACCCTCGTAAGGACCAGTTTTGACGCAAGAAGAAAACGGACAGCAGCTGGGGTGGGGATGGCAACATTGCCCCGCGATAATCCCCTGGGCAAAGTCATTGGGGCATATTCGCGATCAGCTGCCCATAAGTCGAATTCGAGCAGAAAGTTGTACCTAGAGGGCGACATTGCCCTGGGCAAAGTCGCTGGGGCATAGTCGCGATTAGGGGTCGAGGTGCTGTTTCTTATATCGTTTTTGGTAGGATTTTAAGAGCATTTGTATCACTTTCAGCTCCAGAACTCTCTCCATCTTTTAGGGCGATTTTTGGCTTCCAAGTAGGTAAGTTCTCTTCTTCTATCATTCCTCATCCATTATGGATTCTACCCATCACATTCATGAGAAATCTTCTGCATCTTAGGTTAAGGGATTCTCATCTTCAAGAGAACTCAAGTGTCCAAGAGACTTTCTCTCCATCTAGGGTTTTGGGATTTTACCACAAATCTTCTAAGGTGAGTAACTTGAACTCAAAAGTATACTTGATACATAATTTACTCTATCATTTCAATTGTTTCTAAAAAGTTTACCTTGAAGTATATTTTGGGTCAATAAGCTTTTGTCTCCCTAAAGAGGAGGTTTAAATGGGCTTGATGGTAAGAATAGGGTTATGTAACAGCTCACTCTACTTGGATTTGTATATTTCATGATAGTATTTATTTGGAATTGGTTAAACCCAAATATTAGGCTTTGGAGCTTAATGGATTAAGCTATGTCTTAATAAAGGGATTATGACTTCATGATGAAAGTGACTTAATATATAATTTGGTATACGTTTAATTGCTAGATGACAAAACTCCTATTATCACTTGTACATATGTAGATAACTTGAGGGCTACTTAAATGTAGAAATTACTTGCTTAATGGGATGGTTGGACCGTCTTAGTGGAAGTAATGTATGGTGTTGGGAATTACTTGGAGTAGTTAATTGTTGGTGTTCATAAATTGGAGGAGTCCCTAAGTAGGCACTAGGAAGATATAGTCTTGGGCACCTACCTTGGAGGTTTGTGTAACGATCCACGCCTTCGGGATTTATACCTTGTAGGTAGTCCTGATGTGCCGGGCCTTGAGGCGTTACCTTGGAGGTAGACGGTAAGGTATATCTTCAATTATGGTGTAACTCGGGTTGGTGTTTGGGTCTTCCCATAGAGTCCAAATTGTAAATGATCAAGTTGATATTCTTTACATGAAATAATTACATGTTTTACTATATGTTTGACTCACTAGGCAATTAAAGCCTAACACTTGTTGTTTGTCTAATGTGTATCACAGGTTCTAGTGGTGCCGTCATTAAGAAGGCATAGTTGGGGACTTGTGAGCGTGGGATACTTTTTGAGATGCCAAAGATAGAAGATCAAACATTGGACTAATTATGACACCTTTTGTAATCTTATTTCTATAGTAGAGATTAGATTAGTCGGTTGTCATTTAGTTGTCAATATTACATCTTGTTTGTAAACAGGCATATGTATATTCACTTTTTATAGCTCGTGCAATGGCATTATATATCACTCTTCCGTTTTATGGAAGTTTTTGTTGACCCTGTTTTTGGGGTGTCACACTCCTACAGGTATACACCAACCCCTATACACTGTTACTCAACCCCAAACTTCTGAGCTTTCCTATGTTCATAAGTTTATAACCTTTTCAGGTCCTAACTTGGGGGATATCAACACCTCCCTGACGGCCCTGGAAACAAAGCTGGAGTCGCTCAACACTACTCTCTCCGACAACTCTTCAGCTATAACAAACGATGGAGAGAATCTTACGAAGCTGACAACAGTGGTTGAACAGAATGCCTCCAAAGCTGATTTGGAGAAGGTTGATAGAACTCTTGGTGATTTTGGCAAAGTTCTCGCTGACATCTACACAGACTACTCCTCTCTCAAAGCAAACGTTCAAACCATGTCCAGCAAAGTCAAAACGCTGAATACATCGGTTGGAAATCTTCAGGGAGATATGTCTACTGTAAAGACTGACGTAAGTTCAGTGAAGACAATGGTGCAGCAGATCCTGAATCACTTAACCACCCCTGCCCCTGAAACATCACACTTTACGCCGGCAGATCGTGCTGAAATTGAAAAGCTTCATCCTGCTATTACTGGCCTAGAAGACAGAGTAGCAGCGATTGAAACCTGCATGGGAATTACTGGCCAAGAAGACAGTAATCCTATGACTGCTGCTGCCGCCGAGAAGTCCGTTACCTCCCCCCACCATGATGTGAAAGGGGGGGAGAAGACTAAAGAAGACCTTCCCCATAATGTTGAGGGGGAGAAGAAAGATGAAGACAACCTTCAGGGAGTTGAAAACCCTGAGGGAACCGGGAAACTCGCCTCTGTATCTGAGGGGGAGCAACTCGAAGAGCTGAATTTTGAAGCTACTGCTGATGTAACCTCACCCTATGCTGAAGAGGTTGAATCTGATGAAGAGGAAGTTGAAGACGATGAAGATGTCAACATCTCTGATGATGAACCATCTTCTTCTCCAAAGAATGATGATGATGATGACTTTATCGTCAAGCCTGTTCTGGAGACTACAGCTCTCAAAGGGGTAGTCATCAAAGAACCTTCATGGGAGCGGACAAAATCAAAGCCTGCAGCGTCTGAAGCTGACAAAGGCAAAAACAAAGGCCTCGCTGAAGAAGACAATATGACGATCTTGCTTAAAAAGCCGGTTTGTCAGGTACACTAACCTTCTATTCCCTTACACTGCATCCCTCCTCTATCCTTTCTCAATCCCAACTCTCCTCTCCACAAAATCTCCATACACTTAACCACATTTTGTCTATCTCTTTCATACCCAACTCTGCTTACTTGAACGATCGCTATGTTTCAGCTAGCCCTCTCCCCTGTTTGAGGATCCTGCTGAAGATCGTTCGACTACACTAGGAATTCCAGCTCTCAACACTGAAGATATAATCCCGGTCTTGGATTTAATCACCGAGACCGATGAATCTGAAGAACAAAAACTCTCTCACCAAAACAGACCTTCCTTAGCTCCTCAAAAGCTGAGTGAAGAGGAACAAGAAAAGAGAGCTGAAATGATCAAGAAAATTGAGGCTCAACGAATTACACTCCTTCACTCCAAAGTCACTCCTGCTCCTACAAAGTTCAGGATATCAAAGAAGGAATTCGCTGATCACCTCAAAGCTGAAAGGTTACTCGCCGAAAGAAAGGAAGCTGAAGAAAAAGATAAGGCATTCACCATCCAGCTTGTCCAACAATCGGTGAAAGACCCCTCGCTAAAAAGAACTCCCATAGAAGTTCAACGTCAACTATGGGAAGACGCCCAGAAGATCATTGAAGAAAAGAGAACGGTATCTCAATCTACCTGGAAATGGTGCAAAGAAAAAGCTCACTTCAGATATCGACCTGCCAGAATCAACAAGGTATACATCACTGGGAGAACAAGCCTCAATGTTCCAATTGCTGAAGTGGAGTTAATCATAGAAAACGGTACAACTGAAAAATTCTATGCTGATACTATCAAGAAGTACGGTCTCTCTGAATGGTTGGAAATCAGAATAGCCGTCCAGAAGTCACAATCTAAGTACAAGGATCATGTCGAAAAGCTTATAAATCAACAGACCGACTTAGTATCTTCTGTCGTGGATATTCCTCCTCCTCCTCCACTTACAAATCAGAAAAGAAGGGCCTCTGCAAAGAAAAAGTCTAAACCTTCAGACTCAGGTCCTCCTATCCGGAATGAAACAGGTATTGGTTTCTCACGCGATGAAGTACTTGGTCGTGAACTTGATCTTTCTGCACTTGGCACCTCTCTGCCTCCTGGTGAAAGATTCATCCCTGGAAAAGTCATAAGTCAACCTTATGGAATATTCTTTAATGACTATGATGGTGGACAACGCTTTCAACGCATCTCTGAGCTACCCATCACTCCCCTCGAACAGCTTAGGGATCTTATCTATTGGTGTGAATTCAGACGCGATCTTCAGGCAAGGTATCTCAAACCCTTAATCATCGTTGAAGCTCAAGAAAGAAGAAATAAGGGAGAAACTGTCCCTGACTGGATGACTCCTACAACCCAGGCCCTTGATGAACTTCTCATTAAGGAAGAACCCTTTGACGGATAAGATCGCCTTGTAATCTTTCTATCTTTATCTGTCTTTCTTCTGTACTTGTAATTTATTTTGCTGTACTTGTAATTTTTCCACTTCCCTTTTTATCCTTATGTTTTCAGCGAAAAATTTCAGCGAAGGTACTTTACTCCATCAGTACTGAAAAGATCTCATAAAATAGTAAAAGGGACAAATATTTTATGAGTTCTTTTTATCCTTATGTTTTCATTAAATAGCAATTTTCTCTGTTGCTATGTCAATATCAAATAGGTGGAGATTGTTGATCCAAACCCTCAATGATTTGATAATGACCCTCTCTTCTATACTTAGTAAAAATTGTAAGTAAACAATATGTATTAGAGTTTCACTATCGCTAATGTACTAAGACTAATTCAGTACCGCTGATAGGAACTCTCGCTCATAAGAATAGACATTCAGCGAACCCTGTTCGTCAGCAAGCGCTGAACCTGTTCAGTCTTGATGATGATCGCTGATGTTCTCATATTGTTCAGCATAACTGTTCACCATAATGCTCTGAGCATGTTCAGTCCTTGTGGTGATTGCTGATAAGTTAAGTTGTTTACTTATGATCCCTGAAGACAAGTTTCGTGTCAACATAGGTTCTACGCTGAAGTCGAAGATCAAGCTCAAGAATCAGCGACAAGTCTACTCATGAACTGATGCGGATATCAGCGAAGCAAGACCTGTCCACTCAACGTGAAGTATCAAGTAGAAGACTTCAGCTATCGCTGAACTTTATCATCCATTGATAAAGGCTCTGAATCAACGAAAGCTGATCATGAA
The DNA here is from genome assembly GCA_033807775.1 of Saussurea involucrata. Lineage (NCBI taxonomy): Eukaryota > Viridiplantae > Streptophyta > Magnoliopsida > Asterales > Asteraceae > Saussurea > Saussurea involucrata. The sequence goes on along the minus strand of CM066313.1, from coordinate 54,392,810 downwards.
GTTCTCTCTGCATGTTACTATTGTCTTACCTCCCTTGCACGTCTCCGTACGAATTTTCAGAACCAACATAGCTTTTGTCTGAAATTGTACATCAACTCTGATTCTACATTGTGCACCATGCCGCTACTAGGTTGTCTACAAAAGTCAGAATCAAAACAACCAATCAGCTGCTGCCACGTGTAAAGTGTAAACTTCCATGCATTAAATGCATGCATTATATAAAAAGAAGACCTCACTTCATTTTGAAGTGTGCCACTCGTAAACTCTGGTCGAGTCATCCTTCTTATATCCTTGAGATAGGTTATTATTAGTAATTTCCTTCTCTTTCTTAGTGCAAGAATCCAAGTGCGAGAAACTCTGTGTTTCTCAAGAACTTGTTTAGATTTAGGTTATCCTTTATCTTGTTCCGCAACAAGCTGTAAATTGTGAATGATTTATCAATAAACAATTTAGAAAGTAAAATCGAGTGTTTGTATTCACCCCCCTTCTATAAACTTATATAGCCCTTCGGGACCAACAGTGGCTACCCGGATAGATTAGGTTTGGATAGGATCAGTATTTAAAACTTTAGTTGATCCTGTCACACACTCACCATCGTTTTTTCTTTCCATCTCACTTGACCTCACTTGTATTTCTGTTTCAACTAAAGCTCCCTCAGATCTCCTTATTTCCCCTCGAGCACCAGAGTTAGGCTCGGAAGTAACAACAATTTCAAAGTTATCATGATCATTGGGTTGATCATCATCATCATCATCTGAACTCTTCTCCTCTGCTTCTGCCTCATCATCAGCTTCATCTGAACTAGAACTTGCAAAATATATTTTGGCTGGATCATCAATATCAGTAGAAAGATCCTCGGAATCAGAAGAACCAAGGCTTTCTTCATCATCCTCAACGTTCGCACGAGACGACTGACCAGGAGCACCCCCAACACCAGTTCCCCTCACAATGTTTTTACCGCTCGTCTTACCCTGTTCAAGTACCCCATTAGCTTGAACTCTCTCTCTACGTACTATACCCTCACTCCTCTCTCTAAGTGGGATGACACTTTAGGTAGGCCCCTCCGGTTCTGGCTGGGCCATAAGTGCATTCTCTTCTCTATACTCACTCATGAATGATGATTCCTAGTCAGCGTAAGCAAGTACAGATTCAGGTAAGACCATATAAGGAGCAAACTGCAAATCTGTGGGAATTCTGATGTAATGCATCCATTGATCTGGAGTAAGTAAAGCTCCTTTGCGTCTCAGTATTTGTTGATTGGCCTCCATGATGTATCGGATCACTATTTGAAGAAACCTTTGAAATGGCACAAATGTTCTATCCTTGGAAGGTTTAGACTTGTCGGTAACAACCTCTATTAGCTCATTCTAGATCAGAATAGCTAAGTCTATCTTGCGATAAAAAACCAAGGCATGAAACATCCGTAGCACAGAAATACTACCTGTATCGAGCCCCGTATGCTTTGAAGTCATACACCTGTTAATGATGTTGAACAGTGAATAATACAGTGGTGGTAGATACTTCCTTTTGAATTTGGAAGCACATGTAAGAACTCCATCTTTGATGTCATTATATCCCAGTAGCATGATGTCACGACACAAATCTTCTTCAGATATCATATCATCAAAGTTGTTGGAAAATGGAAGATCCAAAATGGTTCTGAGTCTTTTAAGAGTCAACTTCGCATCAAAATGGTCAACTTTCAATGTGAAATACTAATTTGATTCTGATCTAGGCACAAACTGAATAGTGTACCATGCCTGTTGCAGATAAATTTCAGGTACAAGTTGTGTTTTCTCTAGACCAATGCGAAGCGGATTACCTTTGAGGATTTCAACCACAATGTGATAGTCCAATCTCATATTTGTGTTTAAAGTGTAATTATTGTACTTTATTGGTAACTTATTCTTTGGAAGAATAAGCTCGTCATCCGGATTTCGCGCGTTCACCGATGGATGTAATGAACGATGTGATGGAATAATTGTGTTTTCATCGGAGGAATTTCCGTCACCATGCTCTCGAATATGTGCCATTTGATCTGTTTTAGAACAAGTCAAAACACTGGGATAATGATTGCAAGTAACCACTTTTTTGAGAAAAAACTCTAAAAAATTTCCTATGTCTGGGAGGTTGTCGGACAAAGATTCAAGCCTAATCGCACGACATGTCTTATCGGACGACACTTGGGCGATGAAAAAGTTATCACCTAAGGCGTGTCCGATCTAAATGAGTGCTTGTTTTGTGCGACAACTATGAATGTTTGAATACATTCTTTGTCCGACAACTATGAATAGTACGAATTGTTTTTGAAGTTTCATCCCAGATTCTAAGAGAATCAATGAAAGCACATAAAGACCAATACCCTATACTCATTTCACTAATATAACCCTATCTTATCATGTTTTAGCACAAGTCTAACACAAAAGAGTAGATTTTTATTTCAGAATATGAACACTCTGTGACAACCGTCAAATTTACACCTCAGGTTAGAACTACACTGGATATCTCATTTTCTCATGACATAGTTCACACAGTGAAATTTTAGCAGTAAACGCGGTACGATAGGAAAATTCGAGAAATTTTGCCTAAGAAACCCTGAATTAGGAAATTATCCATAAATCTCATAAAATGCCAACTTAACCTACATTTATACTACAAGTATTTATATATTTGACAATTTATGTATTTCAAACAAATTATATATAAATACTTTATTTTTATATAATTACTTTGTATTTTTATTTATTAAGAAAAATACTTGTATTTTAGAAATTAATCAAAAAGATTAGACTTTTGTATTTTATATATTTTTTTATCACACTACCCCCCCCCTCTCAACTCTCCTTATGTATTTCTTTTTAGTCATTTCATTTCACTAGCAACATTTCATTCTCTCATCCTATTCTCTCTAAATCTTCAAATCTTCAAATCTTCAAACCTTCATCCATCTTCAACCAACAATTTAGCCCCTAAATCATCTTCTTTCAAAAGATCAAAAGAGTTCAAGGTAAATACAAGTGTGTTGGGTGAAATTCACACACACTCTTTTCTTTAAATTTCATTTTCTTACACTTTTATGGATGTTCTTCATCTTCTTCTACACATTCTTTAACTTCTTAAAAATCATCTTTATATATCTTAATGTTTGTAGATTTACCACCATAACACCTAATTGTTATTAAAAAGGTGGTGAATCCAAAATCAAACCTATGTTAAGATCAAAGATGAACTTTTAAAACACATGCATGTGGTTTTCTTGAGAAATCAATATCTTTTTATTCAAGAGTTTTATGAGTAAGTCTTTGAAATCCACTAAAAACATACTTAAACAAACATGCATGAGCTCAAAATGCACAATTTTAAGTTGCATGTTGATGTTCTTGACATGAACATCAACATTCTTCAAAATGAGTCTTTTTCAAGAATTTATAGAAGTTGAGATGATGGGTAACTTGCATGTATTTTAAATGGATCAAAAATGTGTTTTGGAACTGAAAATAAATGTATGGAAGAGGGTCAAATCGGATTTTGCATGCAAAGGAATAAGAATATTGGTTAAAAAGATCATATGGGAGAACATGCACAAGGTGTGGTTTTGACAGTTTGCTGTCAGATTCTACACCCCACTTCAAAGGGTCATATCTCACTCAATATAACTCCAAATTGAGTAATTATTTTTCTGGAAATCATTTTTATGTGTTAAGATTAAAACCCAAGTGGTTTCACTCAAAAACTCACAGATTTCATCTACCAAACAGTCCTCACAAAATCAGTACGCAAACAGCAACATTTTCTGTCGGGTTTTACGTCGTGTATTCTTTCATGTACTTAAACACTTCCAAAAATTATGAAACTTATGCCAAACGTTTCCTAACTCACTGAACTTCCTGGACATAAAATATCATGACCAAACTATACCTGGAAGTTATCCAATGATGGACACAAAGTGACACTAAAAATCTGGACAGCAAAGGACTAACTTTTAATCCCATTTCATCATTTTATGATGAAATTGTGGAATATATAGGTATATCTTATATTATATATATCTATGCAATTTATTTATTTATACATTTTATTATTCGTATCCCGTTTCATCCTTTTATGGTGAAATGATGGAATATACATATATATATATATTTACGCAATTTATTTATTCTTTATCCCATTTCATCATTTTATGATGAAACTGTGGAATATACATATATACTATACATTCATATTTATGCATTTTAAATACTTGTCTTTACATTTAAGACCTTTAATCTTATCGTTCTTACGATAAAATTTCGGTTTATATATATATATATGTATTATATATATACACGTTCTTTAAAACCCTTTTCGTTACTTATTGTGACGAAATTTCGGAAACTTTAATCTAAACAAGAACAATGTATACACTTGTTACGTTATAATATTAAAACACAACAAGGCATTTTATGACGATTTGGATAATTAGTACCGAACTCTCTAGACAAAAACTTACTAGTGACCTTACGTTGATAGGATCGAAGTAGGATCATCTCGAGGTACTTGTGGGAGATTCCCGGACTCTATCGCTTATCAAATGAGTTTTCGTAGCCCCTTTTTACTATATTATATATTTTGGGGTGAAAAGCATGTCACGATTTTATTACGCATCGATTTCACTGTTTATTCAAAATACTGAATATTTTCTCCGTATACTTATGCACTATGGTATGTATGCTTATGTTAGTTGATTCTGAGTTTTGCTATTAAGTCCCCGGTGATTCCACATTACCCATTAGCTCATTGTGCGAGCCGCTTTGTATATTATGGATAACGTTATTTGGTTGACTCCCCACTCACCTCGCGAGTGCATAGTTACCGTATTCTTTATCATGTTTGTGAGGAACATGTGTCTAAATGGTCTTACCCATGTGAAATGATTTCACCGCTGAGGTAGGACGTAAGGGGCGTGGAACAGTCAGTAAGTTTGGGTAGTGGCTCATTACTTTAACATATATTGCATACAATACTATACCTTGTGCATGTTGACAACTGAAATCTTTATCCATTGTGCGGATTTACAAAGATGCTTTGAAACTACAACCGATTACTCAATCCATTGTGCGGATTAAAACTGTTTTCTATGACAAACTTATATCCACTTGTGCGGATTAAAACTGTTTTCTATGACCAACTTATATCCACTTGTGCGGATTAAAACTGTTTCTATGACAAACTTTGATGTACTCATAAAACCTGTGAACTCACCAACTATTCAATAGTTGACCCTCTCATTTACATGATTTTCAGGAAATAGCAAGTAAGATTGGAACTTTAGAAAGCACCTCAAGTAGCTGCATTCCACACGTTTTTCCTTATCATGTCAAATTGTGTTTCGGACAAACTTTATATTTTTGGAACAATATGTATCTTTTGTAAACTTTTTATGCTATGACGATTGTGTGTTGTCTTCTACCTTACACAATGAAATCTTTAGCTGTGACATCCCGTATTTCCGCTTTAACGGGGTGTGACACACTCACTTTAAACTTACTTTTTCATCAAGAAGTTGATTCTAATAAGAAATATAATGAACGAAATGATTGAAAAGTGATAGAATCACTAACCTATGATGATTGCGAAGTAAATGCAATAAGTATCGATATCAAACACAAAGTTTCCAAACTCATAGTTTTGAGAGAGAAAGATGATGTGAGAGAAGTTAGAAAGATTCAAATGTTCGAAAACCCACTCTATATATATACCCTAGGGATGAACGACACGTGGCACAATCTGATTGGTCCAACGTTTGACCTGCCACGAGTCAACTTATCGTACGAAGGATGTACGAGAAGTTCATCTTCATCGCATGAAACGTATGTGATGCAGGCATTCAAAGTTCTCGGATAAAGGTTGTACGATAAGCCCTGATGAACAGTACTTATCGGACAAGTCATGTGCGATGAAATATCTTATCGGACAAAGCGTGTACGATGAACAGTTGTTATCGGATGATCTTTGTACGATAACTTCCTATACTTGGACATTTTCCAAAAAATATGACTTTTTCACTTTTTAAAAAATCAACTTTTCCAAATTAAAAGATGTCCAACTTTTAACTTGTTCTCTCCAATTGTTTTTCAAAAACATTTTGTCCCCCCTACAATGATGCATAAGATTTTGAAAAATAGTTTTCCATCAAGTAAGGTTTGCACAAAAATTTGACTTTAGAAGACTTACCTTATCTTCAATGAATTACACACAACTTGATCAAACACATGTATAGATATGATCACATGCTCCCCCTCGACAAATGATCAATTCTTTTTCTTGTCTCCCCCTAAACACATGAAAACACACATCAAACTACACAAAGAATATGAAATGATAGAAATGAAGTTTTATACGGTACAGAAAAAATAAAGTTGAAATAAACTTTGTAAAATACTGAAAAACATAAGATTTTGAAAGAATCATAATAAAGGTTCAATAAGATAAAAATTATTATTTTCAGTCAAGTTGTAAAACTTGAACGACTAATAAAAAATTTCAAACTATTGAATGAACATTATGAATAGTCAAACTTTCATGTTCAACATGTCTAGCTTTGAAATCAGAAACTTGAATCGTTTCTCATCTAAAGCTTTTGTGAAAAGATCGGTAAGTTGAAATTCAGTAGATACAAAATAAAGTTCAACTGTACCTTTTTCTACATGGTCCTTGATAAAGTGATACCGTATGTCGATGTGCTTTGTGTTAGTTCCAGATTAGTGCATACAAACAGTAGAAATCAACAAGTAGAAACAATCATAATGATTTCAACTGGTCATCCAATTTACTTTGAATAATAGAGAGAATTACAATACGAGTAATATGAATGATAATGACGACTAGCCTATTTTATAACGCTATTAACACATTATATACTCAGGGCCTAAACAACAAAGCCCCATCCGGTTGGAAAACGTACACCTTTTCCTTGATCTCTCCGTTGAGGAAAGAGGTCTTCATATCCATTTAGAAAACTGTGAAATTTTTATGCGCGGCGTATGCAAGGAACATACGTATTGGTTCGATTCTCGCCACCGGAGCGTATGTCTCATCATAGTCTATCCCTTGGCCACGAGACGCGCCTTGTTCTGTACGATGATGCCATCCTCGTCCTTCTGGTTCCTGAAGATCTATTTTGTGCCGATCACCGTCTTGTGAGATGGACGTAGGACAAGTCGCCATACTTTGAGGGCCTCAAATTGATTGAGTTCCTCTTGCATGGCCATGACCCAGTCCATATCTTCTAATGTTTCGGAGACGGTTGTAGGCTCGATCTTGCTCAGGAATCCAAAGAAGAGGCAGATTGGCCGATGCTCCTCACGTGCGTACTGGTGTAGAGGGATCACCGATAATCTAGTGCATGGGATGAGCTTTGGTCCATTTGGTGGTGCGTGGAAGCGGTTGTTGAGTCGAGTGTGAGGTGTCCGGATCTACGTATCCACCAGTTGCAAGGTCTTGAACAACTTCAAGTGTAGCAGGGTGGTTTCTCGGAGGAGACTTGGGAGGATTCGTCGAAGGTTGAGCAACTTCTGGTTCCGGGGAAGGCAGAGGTTGATCAATGAGAGTAGTTGAGGAGGAATCTTCAGGAGCGATCTCCGGGTTTTGTACTGGTTCCTCCGGGGGGATGGTTGTATCAGTTGATGAGGACGTTGAGGGCTAAGATGTCTCCAGAATGATCGTTGGAGTGCTGGTCGAAGGCGGCGGACCAGAAAGATTCGCCAAGACTTCGATTTGAGCAGCTTTAATCCTTGGTTGCGCTGAGACACGAGGGGTAGAAGGGTTAAATAAATCATGTTGATCCCGATATTACTCAACAATGATATTATCTCTATTTGTTCCAACAAATAAGTTATGCGGAAGCATTTTTAATGAACTAACGAGATATTCTAGGTAGAAAAACACACAATATCAAATACGTGAAATAGTAATAACACAAAAGTTTAACTCAATGATTCACTGTATTTGATTAATCAAGAACACCTAAGAACACCGGAGGTATGAGAAATATTCTGCTCTAACAGGTGTGTGTGTTGTGCAAAGTTAATAGAAGAGCTCAACATAGGCCTTCTATTTATACTATTCTACAGGGGACAAACTTTAGACAAGAAGTACTAAGGGTACAAAGACATGATCGTGGGACTGCATCAGGTACAACGTTAATGTAGTGCGCCATTTTCTGCTACGGCTGAAACCCATTAGAGGTTGACAGGTGGAGTTGGCAGGGCACGCCTTGTACGAATGATCTTCAAGATCTTCGTACCGCAGAGGCACATGAAAGGCACAATCTTCTTTGTCTTGATCTTCATTCTTTTAAGTCTTCTAAGTCTTCATACCACATAGGCTCTGTCAAGGGTGACATAGGCTCTGTGGCCTTGTCCTCTGAGAACGACTTCTGTAGAGTCATCACTCGGTGTCTTGGCAGAGGCACTGTCGATGTCTTTACACTTAGCCTATTTTTCAAAACTTCTTTTAATCATAGAAGTTGGAGCTAACAATCTCCCCCTGAGTATTGAAAAATAAAAATTGAAAAATGCTTGGTTTTCTAAGCTAAGAACACGACAAGAGGTGTTTGACCTATGTGGAAGTTTTTCTTTCATATAAAGTTATGCCAGAGGCACTTACACTTGATTACACTTGATTCCAGAGGCACTTACACTTGATTGCAGAGGATGGTTAAGGATGTCAGATTCTGGCATGTGGGAAGTCGTTGATTTTGTGTCCTCCGATTCCTCCACCTTTGAGTTCACGGTATATTTTGATACAGAGGTTTCTGAAATTTATGACAGTGTCGATGGCCTCTATCAATCTGTTGGCGAAGGTTATGTTCCATGATGTTGGCTCTGAACTCGAGTAGATTCTTCGTGGCATACTTCTGGCAATCGACCGCTAGGAACAACTTTAGTTTTCCTTGGGGATCTCTGTAGACATACCCCACCTTTGGAAATGTGAGGATTGAGTTTGGTCTTGCAGAAGGGGGAAGTCATCTTCTGGTGGTGGAATATTTAGTCTTTGTACTCCAAGATCGAGTCCCAATTGGAAGTCTGTCAGGTTGTATAGCAGAAGTCTTTCGTGCATAGCCTTACTGATTTCACGGTAAGCTCCTTGGACTTCTAGTCTGTGGTTGTAGTTCTGCCTTGCCCAACTCAGAAGATCAGGTAGATCATAGAGATTTAGATTTCTCAGATCTGCAACTGAGAACTTGGTCTCGGATCTGTCTACCCTCTTGACGTGGTAGAGGTTGTAGTAAATCTCTTTTCCTTTGGTATGGGACAACTTGCAGTAGATGACCTTGTCGATCTTAGAGTTCGAGAAGACTTGGTTGGCGGGTTTGGCTTTGTTTCTATATAAGTCATCTCGCAGCTGCTTGAGAAAGTCAGGTTGCAGAATAGACGGTGGCAGAGGATCGTTGACTGCTCTGTTGTATAAGTATTTATGCACCACCTCTTCCATTTTTCTTTGTTGAACAGGAGGTGGTGGAATGGGTTTCCGCAGAGCATCCAAGTCACTGATTAGTTTGTCCACTCGATCTTCTGGAGGTTTTACCTTTGGATCTACTGTGAGATTGGTTGACAGAGGGGTAAGTCTGTAAGCCCAATCTTCTTCTTCAGGTTTGGGAGTGACAAAAGCATCAAAAGAGCTTTTTAATAGCTTTTCAATGGGTTGATGCTTCTGTTTTTTTTTTTCGGTTCCTCTTTCATGATGGACTTTCTTTTGTCCTTGGCATTAGGCTTTTGTGCTTTTGTTCTTTGGGTTTGGGTTGCCTCTGTTTGTTTTGGAAGGTGTGCTTTTGAGGTCTTTGGTGGGGTTGCCTCTGTTTGTTTGACAGAGGGCTTAGATGGGGGTGATTCTGCAGTTTTTGTAGGGGTAGCCTCTGTTGGTTTTACAGGGGACTTGGTTGGTGATGTGGGTTTGGTTAGAGGTTTGGTTGGTGAGGCTTCTGCGGATTTGCTCAGATATTTTCGTTTATGAGCGAAGGTCTTAGTTCTGGGTGTGGTTTTGGGTTCTTCTGTTGCTTTGGGTTTGGGGGATGGTAGTTGGGTTTCTTCAGTTGATTTTGTTGTTGGGGTCGGTTGGTCTTCTTCAGAAGAGGTAAGTATTTGGACATGCTCAGCTGCAGTCTTTGGAAGGTTCTCCTGTTGAGTAGTTTCCACAGAGGTGGGTATGTCCTCTGTGGTCTTTGTCTGTTGATGATCTTCAGTGGTTGATTGTGGGTTCTCTTGTTGTTGCGTTGTTTCCACAGAGATGGGTGTTTCCTTAGCGGTCTTCTTCTGTTGTTGAGTTTCAGATGTTTGAGGGACTTGGCTTATTGGTTATGCGTTGAGTGGTGGAGCTGTTAAACCTCTGGTGGCAGCTCTGTCTTTTCTCTTCTCCCCCTCAGGATGACCTGATGATCCATCATTATCATCATCAGAGTCATCCTGACCCTTTTCATTTGTACCCTCTACCCTGCATGTCGTTTTTGGCTTCTTGGATTAAGAGGCACCCGCGGCTAGCATTTTGGCGCATAAGTCATCGCAGATGCTAAGAAGGTAAGCGACCTGTGCTTCTGTGATGAAGCGCAGCTTGCCCACGTCGGCTCAAAAATCCTTGACATAATTTGCGTTGGCTGCTGTGAATGCCCTGATGAATTCGGTCATTTCATTCAACACACCTTGACCTAGTTCAGTGAGTTGGGATCTGGTGATATAGTCCAGAGGTTTCAGGGCTTTGGTTTGATCGAGAGTGTGCTCTTGGACTTTATCCAGGGCCTTCTGAAGATCTTCGGTGGTAATGACGAGGGCTGAGGTTTGTGGAATGTTCTTCGGTGCTTTTCGGGCCTTCTTCAGCTGTTTTGAAAGGTTGGCGATAGAGGTTTCCAGAGCAGAGGTGGAGGCCGGTTCAGTGTTTGCAGAGGTTATTGCATCAGGTGTCACTTTGGCTATGGCAATTTTCACCTTTGTGGACAGGTTGTCCACTTTGGTGGTCAGATCTGTAATTGCCCTTGTAGAGGAATCAGCAAAAGTATCAAAGGAGCTTTTCAACCCCTTTAATGAATTGGTCATAGAGGTGACAAGGGTTTGGAACTCACCCCTTGAGACGTATGAACCAGGTGTAACCTCTGGGTGAACGGATATATCACCAGAGTGAGTCTCTGTTCCTGAGACGCCTTCTTTCGCTCCTGTTTGTAAGTTGAGAGCGGAAGGACTTCCCTTCGATCCGATAGCAGAGGCTTCTTGAGCTTCAGACACTACGAAGGTTCTGTCAAGGACCTTGTTCTGAGCCACTCCAGAGGTGGGGACAGAAGAATCCTTGAGTTGACTTGGGGACTTGTCTAGAGTCCATTCGTCGTTGTGCTTTCTAAGCTCCTCTGAAGAGCTGTTGGGACCTATATGTGTGTGCATGTTAGAGGAAACGAATTCCTCTGTTGGGATGGCGGAGGTGATTTAGGGCAACTGATCACGATTTGAAGGTGAGTCCTTCGGAGAGGACTCCCTTGGAATGGCTTCCCCGGTTATTAGTGGCACAGAGGATGAAAGAGGTTCATCTGTCCGGTTGTCTTGGGTTGGGTTCGAGCCATGCTGCTCTTTTTCAATGACACCTTCTGCCACTAGACTAGTGATGTCAGAAATTTGGGTTGCACTAGGAAGGGGTTGTTGTTGTGTGCCTCTTCCAACTTCGGCATCTTTTAGGCTTCAGCCTCTGTCACACACCTAATCACTGGAGATTCTATCCTAGTTTCTAAGGAGTCGTAGCATGGATGAGAGCCAAGTAGGCTCGGTACATGTGGATGCAGAAGTTTTGGTGTTTGTCCCTGGATACCCTCAGAAGTCCTTTCAGCCTCCATATCAGAATCCACCTCTGAGATGATGACGGATGGTTTTGTGGTGGTATCTTTTGAAGCTTCCTCCTCTGTCATGCAGCCTAGAATGGGGGATTCTAACCTAGATTGGACTTCTACCCAAGTATCTTCTGTTTCCAACATCTCCTCTGTATTCTGTAGCTCTGGATCATAGCTTGGAGGAGAAGGAAACTGGTCACCGTGTTCCTCTATGGCAGGGTCAACTTCTGGCACAATAGATTCTATTAGGGCTTGTTCAGAGTTGAACTCTGGGGTAGGGTCAACTCCTGGCACAGTAGAGTCTATTAGGGCTTATTTAGAGTTGAACTCTGGGGTAGGGTCAACCTCTGGTACAGTAGAGTCCATTTGGGCTTGTTCATAGTTGAACTCTGGGAGGGCGTCTGCATTCCACATGGAGGTGTCCAGAGATTCGGCAATGTCGGGTCGTTGGATGAAAGTAGAGAAGTCGGCTTCCTCTGCATAATGAATGGGAGTGGGGGATTGTAGAGGTTGTTTATGGGCTTCTTCATTTTCTGCTTCCTCTGCAATGGTCTGCAGAGGTGTTGTGGGTTTCTTTGTTTTCTTTCTATTTGTCTTTGGAGCACCTTCCTCTGATGACTTCGTCTTTCGTTTCTTTTTGTCTTTTGGAGGAGGGGGTGCAGAGGATGCAACAACCGTTTCTGGTGGAGGTTGGGGGATATGTGTAGCACTAGCAGAGGTTCCCTCTGAAGGATTCTTTGCTCTGGGAGCCTTTTGTGGTTTGGAGGGGGTTGTTGCCTTGGTTTTAGAGACAGAGGATATAATTTTCTTCATCTGAAGTCTTATCGTGGCCAACTTCTGTTCATGTTTTGCCACTGCTTCTGCGTGTTCTTCAGGGCTCATCCTTTCAGCTATTATGAATCCTATGGGGTAAATGCGGGGGTGTCCAGGACTCGATTCTGGAGTCTTGTGATTGCGTATATATGCTAACCTAAGTTGTTCGTCTGTGGCGTAGGTCAAGAGTTTGGCTGTCAGAGGTCTGCAGAGCGCATACCCCTTTGCGTGGTTTGTGGCGACCATTCTTGCCATTGGGTAAGTCTTGACTATAGGCCCTTCCATTGGCCATTTGTTGAGGAGTAGCAGAGCTTCCAGAATGACTCCGATAGTCCTCTAGAACTGTAAGGCAGGAAGGTCTTTGACGTTTGGGCCCTTGGCCTTCTATGTGGATATGCGACTGTCGATGGTGTTTACGAGCTATTGTGTCATCAGAGCTGCAAAGTCGAGGGGCAGGTCATAATATACCCCATACATGATGGCAAGGATTTGGTGCGAGGTTTGATCTGGGCTCCCCACTTTGCCTGTGAGGCATCTGTTGAGGATTGAGAATAAGGTATTCCATAGAGGTGGTAGGCGGTTTCTTCTGAAGGCTTTACTCTTTTCTAGGCGTGAGTTGTAGCCTAGCATCTCTGCGAAGTCGCAGAGCTCTCTGTCAGAAGGGATCTCTGCGTATTCCATGATCCCTATGAGCCCTCTTGTGGGAAGATTGAACTCCAGAGATAACATGGTTAGTTAAATTTAAGCTCTATTTTTTCAGACTTGTCAGGTTTTGAGATATAGCCTCCGAACTCCCTATCTTCTGTGTCGTAGTAGCAGCTCTACCAGAACTGGTTCACGTATCTGGCAGGGATATAAGTAATGTTCTTTGTGAGCAACGTGATTGTTAGGTTTTAGCGGTAGGGAGTTCTCGAAATGGTCATTTTCGTAAAAGAAATGTAGGTGTGTAGTTGGAGTGAAATCAATGGATTCGCCTTCATGTTCTTGTTCTTGATTGTGAGGCCTGGATTGGTGCTGTGAGTGCTCAGAATGAGCAGGGAATGACGCCGGTGAGTTTCTGGTGGAAGCCATTACTAAAATCTTGAAGAGATGGAGTAGAAAGAAGAAAGTTTCAGGTATTGCACTGTTCGCCGGAGTTAATCTTGAGAGGAAATCGTAAAAGATGAAGAAGAAGATGAAACGTGGTTATATAGTTGATGTTTGGAATGGATAGAATTCTACAGTAATGGTGAATTTAATGAAATTTGGGGCCCGCACTCGAGTTTTCTACAACTGTTACCACACTCTGAACCGTCGTCTGACTGACACAACCAATAGAGCTGTGCCACGTCAGAGGTGGCAGAGCACGATTAGACGTCGTGCGCGGCCCATTAATGCTGAGCGTGTGGGCGTCTCTATTCACAAATGACTGTCACTGTAGAGAAATAACCCGCGCCTACAGAATCCCATTTTTGTGCACAAGTGTCAAATCGACAGAGGCGCTGTGGTGGAATGAGCTCTATGATTTGAAAGCTTCTTTCATGACCTCTGATCTTGCACCTTTACCAAAAACATTTGAAAACACATTGGGAGCGATCGATTGAATTTTCGTACAAAAATTGACATTTACAGAGGCTTTGGCTCAGCAGAGGCTCTGTTGAGCTCAGAAGAGGCTCTATGAGTGGAAATTTCTAATAACTGAAAATTCATAAAACTTTTTGATCATCCAAAGTTTTAACTGTTTCAAAACTGTTTTAGGACATATTTGGAAATTGGTGTCCTATAAAACTGTTTTGGAAAGTGGTTTTGTGCGAGATACTTACTCTTGATTCTCCTTTGGTCGGCAAAGTACCTGACTTCTGTTGATTTGGTTGATCACTACTCTTCTTTGGCACCCCTTTGAATTAACAACTTCTGTAGATTAATTCAAGGTCTCCTTCTGCTCCCCCTTGACCTATGCTTGGATCAGATGAGATAAGTAATGCATAGAGCATAGATTAAACTCACCAGAGGTTATGTGGAAAACTTCAGAGGCTCTGAGCAGTTCCACAGAAGCTCTGTTGGGTACAGAACTTTTGATGATAAGGAATTTACATACTAAAAGTTTGAGATATGTGCATATATACAGGAATATCAAGTCTCTCTTACAGTGATATCAACTCATGTTTATCATACCTAACTTACTCACCAAGTAAATGAATCTTTTCTCATCAAGTTCCTTGGTGAATAAGTCCGCAAGCTAGTATTCAGTGGACACAAAGTACATCTCGATTGTGCATTGTTCAACATGATGCTTTAGAAAGTGGTAACGGATATCGATATGCTTTGTTTTGGAGTGTTGTACAGGATTTGCAGAGATTGCAATGGCACTTTTTGAATTACAGAGGATGGGTATCTTGTATATGTTGTAACCGTAGTCCTTTAGATGAGTTCGCATCCACAGAACCTGGGAGCAACAGCTAGCAGCAGCAACATATTCAGCTTCTGCTGTAGATGTCGACACACAGTTCTGCTTCTTTGAAGTCCAACTGACTAGTTTACCACCCAGGAATTGACAACTCCCAGAGGTACTTTTTCGGTCAAGCTTGCATCCTCCATAATCTGAATCTGTGTAGGCCATAAGTTCAAAGCCAGAGTTCTTCGGATACCAGAGGCCAATATTTTTGGTCCCCTTTAGGTATCTGAAGATCCTCTTTACAGCAAGAAGGTGGGATTCCTTTGGGTTAGCTTGGTATCTTGCACAGAGGCATGTGGCGTACATTATATCAAGTCTATTCGCAGTTAAGTATAAAAAAGACGCAATCATGTCTCTGTAGAGCTTGCACTCTATAGATTTACCACCTGGATCTGAGTGTAACTTATTTCCAATTGACATGGGGGTCTTCATGACAAAGGCATCAGAGAGCCTGGATTTTGAAAGAATGTCAGAGACATATTTAGCTTGATTTATAAAAATTCCCTCTGATGATTGTTTGTGTTGAATCCAGATCCGTGCAACAGTTTATGAAATCGAAATAATAAGCAAATAAAAACAATGATTTCAACTGGTCATCCCTGTATTAAGCTTTCAATCAGAGAGTTTACAATAAGAGTAGGAAAGCTAATGAGATGATTAACCTTTTTCTTAGGCTAATACAACATCATATAGTACGGGCCCGTGGCTAACAAGCCCACGGCCCGTTCACTATGGACTAAGATTAAACAAATACAATTTAACCCTTGAACTTTAAATCAACAATAAAACCTGCCCTAACAATCTCCCCCTTTGATTTGAAGTTCAAATTCGCGCTCTATCTCTTGCCAGTTGTAGACATAACGTTTGCGAAGAGCGAAATGAACCTCGAAGAATCTGATGGCGCGGCGGTAGTCGAGACGTTCTTCAACCATATCCAAAGCAGTCTGAGCAGTTCTTTCATTCAGATTGGGCACATAGGATACCTTTGGATTTTCGGATTCGTGCTTGATGATCTTCCGAAGAGCGTCTTGAACCTTGAGCAGTGTGCCGTCGCAAAATCGATATACCTGACTGAACCTCATAAACTTCTTTTCTTTCTGAGCGTTGAGGAAGACGATCCCAAATTCCGGTTGAAGCAGCATTGCATTCTCGGGATACATCGACAGTTCAGGAGCTTTCAGATTCGGTTTGAGCAGATTTACCTTCTTCACTCGGTTCTCGATTGCCATTTGAAAGTCCGTAAGATAAGACATCATAATAGAACGGACGAGGAATCGACGAACCGCTTCGAGCGCCTTTGTTACAGCAAGCGGTCGGATGGTTCTGGTGCGAAGGTCTCTCAGAATAACCAGGAGGTCGAACGGATGGAGATGCTTAAAGTCAGCTTCAGAAAAAATCCATTCTTTTCCGTCTTCACGTCGAACAGTGAACTCGGGAAAAACGATCTTCATAATTCGATTTGACTGAATCTTTAGCACCTCTGAAATTTTATGTTTGGTTCGAACCTGGTCTCTCGGGAGACACCGCTTCATGGCTTCTACGTATCGGAGTTGGCGTGCTGGATCAGGACTGTAGATGCCAAGACAGAAGGTCGGCTCGATCGGGCGAATTCGGTGAACAAACAGCTTCTTCAGAGATTCCTCCAGATGAGGAATGAGTACCTTGATCTTCTCCCAATGGTTTTGTTGCTGAGGAGGGGGAGGAAGATCAGGAGCTGTCGTTTGCTGAGGAGATGTCGGGATTTCTGCATTTGAGCTTTCGGGTTGATCTGAAGTCGTAGCGGGTTGAGTCGAGTGAACGGGAGGCGTACCATAGAAATTCTGAAGAAGAAACTGGTCGTAATCAACGTTGTCGTCTTCATTAGTGGGAAACACCAAGTTTACCTCGAAGTTTACGGCTCCGGCAGCTTTTTCGTACCATGTGTCTTCGGTTTCCGGGTTTGTTTCACATGCAGGATCAATCATGGTGAGCGTCGGCATGTCTGATGGTTCTTGTGCGACCAATTCCTGTGTTGTCCCCTCGGGCTTTTCAACCGTTGGGGCTTCGTCATCTGAAATATCCATGTCGATGACCATCTGTGCTAATGGCAACTCGGCTTCGGGTGTTGCTGTTGAAGTTGCCGCAGTTGGGGGTTCCTATTGAACCACTGTTGTAGTTTCGGCAGTCACGATCTGGACGGTCTCGGTTTGGTGTAGACGCTTCTCCCCCTCACGGTGATCAGGATCATCCTGGTCATCGTGCTTGCGTTTGAGACCGCCGGCTTGACTCTTACAAGTGTCTTCTAGTGAGCGGACCCTCTCAGACAGCGTGGCAAGCGCTTTGTTGTAGTCGTTGAGGGTCGAGTCAATGGCGTCAAGGCGTGAGGTGATGCACGAAGATGGAGCAGTGACCTGGGATCGAAGAACTGAGATCAGGTCTGCTTCGGCAGATGCGGTTGTGTCGGATTCCTGGAGCAGTTGGGCTAAGAGCATCGTCTTTAAGGTATCCACCGAATAAATAGGTTGAGCAAATGTCGGTGGATGTGGTGGTGCGGTTTCGGCTTCAACGAATTTTGCTTTACCTTTGATGGCTTTGGCGATCTCGTCGGTGACATGATGTTCCAGTGCCTCGCGGACAGCCTTGAGGGTGCTGTCCAGGGACCCTTGCGACACAAAGTCGTGGTGAATAACTCCGGGACCACTTAGGTTACCCGTTGAGGCGTCTACCACGGGGGTAGAGCCACTTACGTTCACAGTTGGCACGATGTTAGCTGTGGTAGGATTTCCCGTCGATCCTTGAGTTTCACCAAGAGGTGAAGACACTACGGTGGTTCCGGTCGAGTCACGAAGAGTCTCGACTTGGTGTTGCTCAGCTTCGAGTGTCCTAGCCGAAGAATGTTCAATATCAAAAGGCACTAGACTCGATGGTGCACGAAATGAAGGCGAGACCGGGGGCTGCTGGTCTCTTATTTCAACACCAGCACTCTCCGAATGAGAGGCCGGTGGAAGTTGTGCTTTTTCCCCGTGTAATATTGAAACATCCGTCTGTTGTGAGACGGATGAGTGGATGAGGGGGTCGTGCAATTGCTCAGCTGGGTCTACGGGGGCTTCTTCAATACCCCATCCCAACAAATGAGACTAGATAGCAGATGTGGCTACCCGGATATGACGTGGCTGGTTTCGCTCACGAGCCTCGTTATCTTTACGGCTCCATCTTTCTTGGTTCGAGTTCGACCTTAACACCCTCCTTTTCACATGTGCTATGTCCCGGGGAAGGTCCCTCCGGCTCTGGCTGGACCATGGGATTCCCTAACTCTCGTCCATATGCTATCATAGGTAGGGTTTCAGGCATATGCATAGTACGGATATTATCCTGGTCCCCCTCAAAACATACATGGGGATTGACTTGCTCCCCCTCGGAGAGAGTGTTACTTACTTGGGAGTGGTCAACAAACAAAGAAAAATTAGACTTTTAAGAAAAACAGGGTGAAACTTCCTCGAATTTTGTTGAGGTTGTTGATCCGCCATGGAATAGCTGTAAAAGACCCAAAGTTAGTAAAGCGGACGGATAAACAAGTTTCAGCGCGTACCTTTGCATTAAATGGCTCAATCTGAGACAGATTGAGGACTGGCATTGATGAAACAGGTACTGAATTGACACAGCAGGGGTATCCGGATAAAGGATGGAAAAAAAACTTTCCGGACAAACCAAAGTATCCGGACAACAGGGTTTCAGACAACAGGAGTTCCCGGACAACAGGAGTTCCCGGATAACCAAAGTATCCGGACAACCGGGATACCGGACAAACATGGTTATCCGGATGAAAGAGGAGTCCGGACAACATCTATTCGGTCCGGAAACCTGTCCGGATACACTGGAAGTAAAAAAAAATTCCTTGTTCCTTTAGATTTTGCATAAAATGGAACTATTTGGATGTAAAATGAACCTTCTCTTGCTCCCCCTCAAATTGAGCGTGGGGAAGACCTTGCTCCCCCTAGAATATTGCAAACTTGTGCAATGGAGAGTCCGGCACACAATTTTTTTTTTGACGTTTAAAAAGAAAAATTTGTGTCGCTCCCCCTCAAATGATGAACATAAGGGTATATGCGCACCTTCAGAATGTGTGCATAGTGTGAAGTGCACACGGGACTATCCACACACAAAAAAACTTTTCATCAGTTAAAAAAATTGTGTGTGACACTCCCCCTCAATAGTATAGTATACTTACCTGATAGCTGATCATGCTCCCCCTAAACACATGAGTAGTTGTGAAGGAACAGGTATAGACAAACCTCACGTCTTTGTAATATTGTTCCTTGTAGATCGTGAGCAGCTCCCTCCTTTCGGTCATGTGTGTGGAGCATCCAGATTCTGAGAATCACACATGACCATCCTGCAAAACAAATTTACCGGACTTTGGGTACCCAGATCTGCCTGGGTCCCGGAGGGTTAGGTTTTACACCTTTCGGAGGAACCTGTTTGGAATTAGGTTTCCTCACTTCCTTTGGTTTCACCTCTGATTGGGGACCCAATTTGGATATGGACTTCTTTTTGTTCTTAAGGGGTCTGTGTTTGGGTGTATGATTATACATGTGATATGACCCAAACCAATCATTATTAGCAATGTCATCAAAATCATTCCAACCACAACTAGAACAACACAAACGATCGTGTGATAATTGAATCAATTGCTGAATGGAATAGATTTTCATCGGAAAATTAACATCTTTATTAACAAAATTATTCCTATGATTCCAGGCACAATCGTTTTTGTTCATCCTAGGATGAAAGAGAGTATTGAACGACTTTGATGCATCATCCTTGACAGATTCCTTGGCTGGCCACTTTGGTTTTATTTGTTTAGCGCGACCGGTTTTATCCGAAACAACAGGGACAGTACGGTCAGTGACTTTTGAGGAAACAAGGATCTTAGCAGGTGGTTGACCGGTCTTTTGCTTCGGCTGTGATTGTTTTTGAGAATTTGAAGCATTTTTAAGAATCTTGATCACAGTCGGAGTCTTGGATTGAGAACAGTCGCCCTTTTGAAAACTGACCGGACGATTAACCACTGGAGACAAAAAGTCAGAATGACTTGGAAGAGGTTTGTCGAAAGGGAACGACTCAAACTCTCTATCAGAATTACCTTCGGAGTTCATGTATTCTGAAAAATCTATCTCCGGAATTTCAGGACTTGGATCGGTCGAGGAAGGCGAGGAACACTTTGTGCTTTCTGTAGTGTGCTTTGAGGAATTTGGTGCGGAAGCGTTTGAAAAATCAGAGTTTAAATTCCTTGTAACACATTCATCTTGAGAAACTTGACTTTCTTGAGACGAGATATTTCCTATGAAAGCTTTACATGAGGATGTGTCAGATGAGTTGGAGGAAAGATCAGGTGAAATCTGCTTTTGAGCCTGGAGAAGGTCAATCTGTTCTTGGAGTTGACCATTTCTCTGGTGCTCTTTCATCGTTTCTCTTGTCATTTCAGACAGTTTTGATGAGGGCGAATTGATTTCCCACTGAAACTTTTCCTTTCCCTCACTTGACACACCGTCGGTTTTCTCAGATTTGAGTTTCTCAATCTCAGAGATGAGCACTTTCTGTTCGTTTTGAAAAATAGACCTTTCTTTCTCAAACGACTCCTCCAACTCGACAATCTTTGCTTCCAAG
This sequence comes from Saussurea involucrata, assembly GCA_033807775.1. Taxonomy (NCBI): domain Eukaryota; kingdom Viridiplantae; phylum Streptophyta; class Magnoliopsida; order Asterales; family Asteraceae; genus Saussurea; species Saussurea involucrata. The sequence continues at coordinate 54,372,075 of CM066313.1, read as the reverse complement.
ATGAGAGGGGGAACATAGAGTTTGAACTCGTTCGTCTCATTCTTGGTTGCTGGTGCTTGGTCCTCATCCTTTTGGGAGGAATCCTTGGGCTTAGCAACCTTGTAGGGGTCGAAGTAGTCATTCGAGAGGTACTTCTTTGGATTTTTCTGATAAGAATAATTTAAAGGCTCATAACAAAATGGAAGTTGTATTCCTCGTTTGTGTGTGCGCTTATATTCCTCGGTTTCCTCTTCCTTTTCAGGTTCAAGAGGACCAGTCCATTGGATTGCATATTCCGGATACTTTTTATCTAAACCAAAGCAATCAAAATCATACAAAGTTGGTGTAAACCATCTTCCCTTTTTCAAATAATGTGGGTTATCATATCCGATTCCCCATTCTTTGTTGAAATAGGTGAACTCTTTGGGTTTATTCAGAAAGATGGTTTGATCAGTTTGACCCCTTTTGTGGAGTTTGGTTTCAAGATCAAGAATTTTCGCAACAAACTCCTTGTGCTGAATTTGAAGAGCAGAGCATTGATAAACAATTTCTGCTTTTTCATTCAAGCACTGATCAAACTGTGACTGAAGTTCAGATAATTTGGCCCGTAGGTCTTTAGGTGCTATAGAAAGATTTTTGCATTTCTCCTTTAAAATAGCATTTTCAGACTTATATTTTTCAGTTATTTCTTTTGAACATCTAGCTTTTCGGTTAGAGACCTAATCTCAAGCAGTTGTTCTTTAGAAGTGGCCTTAAAGGTACCTACCCGTTCAGCAAGAGGTTTCACTCGGTCATAAAGTTCTGAAAAGATAGGTTCACATACCTGACACGGCCTTTTCATGTCTTCTTCAGCAGGAGACATCTTCAGTTGCACTGGAGTGATCGTCAGACGTGTAGATTGATTCAAAGTGTAAACCTAACGCAAGGCACTAAGAGTGGAATCCTAACGCAGGTTCTCTGACTGGTTAGACGCTAACTTAGCTTACTGGAAAGAAATCCAACTAAGTGATCTGATCTGGAAGTGTCCGGACCAGAATTATGAGAAACAGTTCAAAATTGCAGAGTTGTCCGGATAAGTAAGAGAGTCCGGATAACTTGAGTTGTCCGGATAACCAAGGTTACCGGATATAATAGAGTCCGGAAAGATGAGATTTCCGGGTACTTTGAAGTTTCCGGAAACTATGATGTGTCCGGATACTACGAAGATTCCGGGTAAAACGAGGATTTCCGGATAAAATGAATTCCGGATACTTTGAGTAATCCGGACCAAAATTACCCGGAAGAATCGAACTTGTCCGGAAGAATCGAACTAGTCCGGATCGAACCACAAATGTCCGGACACCTTGATCTGTCCGGAAACCGCGGCTGTTTTATCCGGACACCGCGGTTGTTTTGCTAAAATCGATCGAAAACTCAACTAGGGTTACTCTAATGTGTTCCTGAAAGGTTAGAAACAATACCAAGCACAAAACAACACTAATCCAATCGATTTTGGAGCAACAAGAACATGTTTTGATGAAAAAAATTCGATTTTTGATTAAGGACACTATCAAAAACTTTTGAACTTGTTTTGCTAAATTGACCAACCAAACGAACGAATTAGGGTATGAAAATTTGCAGAAACACTTATAATGATAATGCTAACACAACCCAATAAGCAAAAACAACCAATTTCGACTGAATCAAAAAGTCAGGAATTCAAGAATAGTCAGACGAGTAAAAGTCAAACTAACCAGAAATCAAAGAATGATACTTTGAATCGAATCCGTCTGTCTGCTCTGATACCAATTGTTGAATCCAGATCCGTGCAACAGTTTATGAAATCGAAATAATAAGCAAATAAGAACAATGATATCAACTGGTCATCCCTGTATTAAGCTTTCAATCAGAGAGTTTACAATAAGAGTAGGAAAGCTAATGAGATGATTAACCTTTTTCTTAGGCTAATACAACATTATAAAGTACGGGCCCGTGGCTAACAAGCACACGGTCCGTTCACTATGGACTAAGATTAGACAAATACAATTTGACCCTTGAACTTTAAATCAACAATAAAACCTGCCCTAACAGTTTGACTTGGAGTCCTAGGAAGAAGTTCAATTCTCCCATCATACTCATTTCAAACTCACTCTGCATGAGTTTTTCAAATTATGTGCATTGTTGTGCATTTGTAGAACCAAAAATGATGCCGTCCACATAGATCTGTACAAGCAGAATCTCATCACCTTTTCTTTTATAAAACAAAGTAGTATCGGTTGTACCTCTGTCGAAATCATTATCCAGAAGAAAGGTTGAAAGTCGTTCGTACCATGCTCTTGGAGCCTGTTTCAGTCCATACAGAGCTTTGTGTAAAGCCCGTATCCCGGTATGTATTCTCGTTATTCCTTTTTTTTTAAAAAGAAGCATTTAATTAATTAACGTGGTTTCCGTTAGCGGGGTTAGCCGAGTCGGGCCAAAAAGTTAAGTGAAGTAACCTTTGTGGGATTTTGCTAAGAAGTGTAAGTTGAGGGGCTGTTTGGGACTTTCTCCATAGTTGGGCAAGAGGATCGGCCAAGAGGCACGACCCCTCCCCTCCCCTTCGGTTTCATCTTAACAATCCTCCCCCAAAACCCTTAGCCATTTTCTTTCCCTTCCCCTTGTTGTTTTCGGCCAAGAAGAAAGGGAAGTGAAACCGAGAAGAAAAGAGAGAGAGACCGAAAGAGAAAGAGAGCGAGAGTCGAGAGGAGGAAGGAGGCGATCACCGGCGTGAGGGAACCAGCGTCGGGACTGGTCGGAAAGGAGGAAGAAGAAGGATTCCGTTAAGGTAAGTGTCCCGTTCGTTTTATTGAAGTTTTCTTCGTCGGAAATTGTAAACCGCAACCACCGTGTCACCGCCAATCACCACCACCTCCGGAGGCGGCAGTGGGTGGTGCTTGGTGTGTTTCAGACCATGGTAACCCTAAAACAGTAAGTCAAGTTGTTTTGCGGGTCTGTTTGGATTAAGACGTCTTATTGGGATCAAGTTCAAAAGGTTATCATTTTAGGTAATTTTTTTAGTGTTCTGTCCAGTTCTTCAATCGTGCGTAACTTTCTCGTCGTAACTCGGATTGAGGCGAATCCGGTGCCCACGGTTCACATTCTGTGTCGGGCACGTTTTTCGTGTTTTAGAGAAAGTTTGGTTCGGCCTCTAGCTAGGCGAAAAAGTGTGTTTTTTACAGCAGGTCGGGATTTTAGACAGCTTTCTGTCCCTGTTTTGTATGGAGCATAACTCCTGATAGGAATGTCGGATTGGGATGAAACTGGTGTCAAAAGTTCCCATTCTGAGCCTAGTAACTTTTCTATGTTTTGGGGAAAAACCAGTTCGGACCGTAGCCAATGTCAAATCGTCGTTTTGTACTGAAAAGTTCTGTTTCTCGCTGTTCTGCGAATCGTTCTTGTAAAATCCATATTAAATTATAGAAAAATCGTTAGGACCCGTGCGATACGTCCCTGTAACCGTGAAACTTAGAAATTCGTGATTATGGAATTTGATTTCTGTATTTATCAGTTTTAAGGGGGTAAAATAGGTCCCGAACAGACCCGTGTTTTAGATAAAAAGCTGAAATGTTTAGTCTTATAAAATCTAGTAAAGGTGTCGTGAGTTGGGACCTTCCGTTGACGTTTTTAGTGCGTAATTAGGTGGGAAAATGTGAGGAAGGTTGACTTGCTGGTGTTGCGGCTCGGGAGCGCGTCGCTTTGCTTTGAGGTGAGTTCTCTCACCGCATAGTTAGGAATTTCATGTATGTCGTTCTTTTGTGTTACATGTTATTACGTGTATTTATGTGCTTACATAAACTAGTTGGGATGTGATAACTGGTTGTGATTTGTTGAATTCGTATGTGGAATATTTATGCATGTGTACACCTCGGTGGGACTGAGGGGCTCGGTGGGACCAAGGGCTTGGTGGGACTAAGCTAGTACAGTAATCTTTACTCGGTGGGACCGAGGGCTTGGTGGGACTAAGCTAGTACAGTAATCTTTACTCGGTGGGACCGAGGGCTCGGTGGGACTGAGCTTGTATTAATGTGTTGTGTGTACTCGGTGGGACCGAGGTTCGTACTTATATAATAATCATTATGTGGTTTGATATTCGTAGTGATGGTGATGTTGCCTACTTGCGAGTAGGGGTGATATGCGTGGGGTTGCTACCTACGTGTGTGGTTGGATTCACTAAGCGTTTAGCTTACCCTTCCACAATATGTTGTGACTGCAGGTGCGAGCGGCAGTCGGGCTTGACGGTACACACAAAGCGCAGGCGTCGGGAATTGTTGGAATTTACACTTTTGAACTTTTAGATTTTATTTATAATATTTCCGCTGCATAAATTCTTTTGACTGTTTGAGTTGACGATATTAACTTTAATTGAGTTACGGTTTATTAAAAATGTGGTTGTGTTATAATGGAATATATGTTTTAGAAAATTTAAATTTCCTTGTAATTTTTGGGACGTTACAACTTGGTATCAGAGCACAGCTTGAGTGAATCAAACACATCTCGGTGTGTTTGGTCTCAAGTTGCGGCTATGAAGTTTTGAAAACTCTCTTATTAAAATCTTTGAAAATAAATGAACGGAGGAAGCCCGTTTGGGAAACGGTGATCGTGGGCGCAGTGTGTACAGTCAGCCGACGCCAATTGGGAAGGTACAGCACTTAGTGTATTTATTGCTTTCTAGGCATAGGGTATGCATGCTAGATTGCCGAGGTTGTTTACACTGTACTGTACGATGACTGCTTGCTAGTAGGAATCAATGCTAGTTATAGTAGGTTGTCAAGTGAAGGCCCTATAGGTTGCATGCAGTAAGAATCATATAGCCTTAGAATATTTGATTTAGTTCTATTGCGCAGCTCTTGTTTGAGTCCAACCGTTCTAGGATAGAATCTTGTATTCGAATGTCTATTTGATTCACGCTGCGTGCGACTGGGTATTCGTGAGGCAACTCGTTATGGCTAACAGGGATTCCGTTGTAGCAAGAGTAGTGGGATGAGATGAAATTCCTAGTGAGCTGGGAATAGCGTTTACATATGAGTACGTATGCTAGATTGCTTTCTAGAACATAGGAGTATGTATGCTAGATTGCTTACGTGGATTTTGTGGTACTGTATACTTGTTACTTGCTATTAGGAACTCATGCTAGCCTTGATAGGTTGTTATGTGAATGCACCTTAGGTTGTATACAGTAGGAACTAAATAGCCTTAGAATGTTGGATTTAGTTCTATTGCGCAGCTCTTGTTTGAGTCCAACCGTCGTAGGATAGAATTTTATATTCGAATGTCTATCTGGTTTCACTGTATACGACTGTGCGTTTACGAGGCGACTCATCAGGGCTAGTGGGGGTTGCGTTCTAGCAAGGGTGGTGGGGTATTACGACTTTTCTAGGGAGCTAGGAAAAGTGTTTGCATATGCCGGAATGGGCATATGTGTTAGTTTGTGGTAAGCAACTACTTGGACGTCCCGGGACAGGACTCGAAACGAGTAAGGATAGGTGTGAAGGGTAGTAGCAGAGCTCCTACTATCTGAAGCACAGGATCCGTGCTCGAGTCGGGGAAAGTCACGGAGAATCCGAAGAGTTAAGTATGAGCGTAGTTAGCAGGTTTTAATGTGTGCTAGTAGCTCGTTAAGGAGGAACAACAATGTTGATCCAGATGCTGATGCTGGAATTATTGCTGATCAGATTCGTGAGATGTTTGCGGTCGAGGTGACGCATATTTTGAGGAGGTGATCCCCGAAATTATTACCGCCATTCGTGATGAGGTAATGGTGTCGATAGAGGAGCGCATTGCGGCGATTCCACCCCCTGCGGGTGGGCAGCCCCGAACAAGAGGGTCGGGATCGGTTATAAAGTGCACATTCCTTATCGGTGGTTGTCCTGCGAACTAGAAGGTTCGCTTCGCGGTGAATCTGTTACGAGACGGAGCGAAAGACTGGTGTGCTATTGCTTTGACGCTTAACGGGCGCACTACTTGACCTGGGAGGAGTTCGTCGTATGTTTCGTGTAGAGCATGTGCCTCTAGTGGAGATGGAGAGGAGTGCCAAAGAGTTCTTGGAGCTCTATCAGACTGCGGAGGCCATAAAGGAGGTGAACCGAAAGTTTACGGAAATGACATTATTCTATCCTTAGCATGCTGCTTTTGAGGACATGAAGAGGACACGGTGCAAGGATATGTTACGTACCAAGATCAGGGAGTTCGTGAGTACCGCGCAGTATGCTTCACTTGCTGTAGTGATGGTTCTGTGTCTCACATAGTCAGTGAGTGTTTGGGGCCGAGTTGTAGGACGGTTAGGCTGTCCACTTGTGGTTGCAGTTGCTGAAGACAGGACCTCGACGGTTACTGACGTGTACCGGGGGTGCACTATGGACATCTCTGGTGTGAGGTTCCTGATTGATTTGATTCTGATCGCTATGCGGGAGTTGTGCGTGACTGTGGGCATGGATTGGATGGATGCGTATGATGCGGAGATTGTTTGTCGTCGCAAACAAGTACGAGTTCGAACCCCAAGTGGGGGAGAAATGCTAGTTCAGGGCGGCTTGCCCAGGCGGACCTCAGCGATATGTTCGGCTGCGAGGGCTCAGAGGTACTTGCAGCACAGTGGTCAGGGAATTTTGGCGTATGTGATCGACACGCGCGTCGACGGAGAGAAGAAGCCTGTGGAGGATGTGCCAGTTGTACGGGAGTTTGCTGACGTATTTTCCCGAGGAGTTACCGGGGATACCTCCCGAGCGACAGGTAGAGTTCCATGTTTATTTGATTCCGGATGCTGCTCCGGTGGCCAAGGCACCTTATCGCTTGGCTCCACCGGAAATGAAGGAGTTGTACACTCGTTGCAGGAACTTATCGAAAAGGAGTTCATCAAGCCGAGTTGTCCACCGTGGGGAGCCCCGATTCTGTTTGTGAAAAAGAAAGACGGGTCCCAACGGATGTGTATAGACTATCGTGAGTTGAATAAGCTTACGGTGAAGAATCGTTATCCTCCGCCAAGGATCGATGACTTGTTCGATCAGCTTCAGGGAGCCTCGTGGTTCTCTAAGGTTGATTTGAGATCGGGGTATCATCGAATGCGGGTGAGGAGAGAGGATACGGAGTAGACGGCCTTTCGTTCAGGTCATGGCCATTTACAAGTTTGTGGTGATGCCTCTCGGGCTCACCAATGCACCCGCAGCGTTCATGGACCTCATGAACCGGGTATGTAGCCCTATGTGGGATCGATCGGTGATCGTGTTCATCGACGATATTCTTGTGTAATCGAAGTCGAAGGAAGAGCATGAGATGCATTTGCGAGAAGTTTTGGAAGTTTTGAGGCGGGAGAAGCTGTATGCTAAGCTCTCCAAGTGTGAGTTCTGGTTACGAGAGGTCCACTTTCGAGAACATGTCGTGAACCAGAATGGTATTATGGTGGATCCGGCCAAGATTACGGCTGTGATGCGGTGGGAAGTGCCAAAGACTCTCACTGAAGTACAGAGTTTTCTTGGGTTAGCAGGGTACTTTCGGAGATCCATTCAGGATTTCTCCAAGATTGCTTTACCGATGACCCGATCGACGAAGAAATCTGCGGCTTTTAGTTGGGGTGAAGAGCAGCAGAGGGCTTTGGGGAGCTACGCAGGCGTTATGCGAGGCTCCGATGCTGACTTTGCCGGAGGGTATGTAAGAATTGGTGGTGTTTGCTCTCAAGATTTGGAGGCACTATTTGTATGGCGTCAAGTGTATACACTAACCATAAAAGCCTCCAGTACTTGATGACCGGCAAAACCTCAACATGCGTCAGAGGAGGTGACTTGACGTGGTCAAGGATTATGATGGTGAGATACTTTACCACCCCGGTAAAGCGGATGTTGTTACGGACGCACTTAGTCGACATCTGGATGGTGAGCCACTGTGGGGCTTGTGTCAACGGTTAACAGTGGTTGCACCTCTTCTCGAGTCGATAGGTAGTGCTCAGGAGGTGGCAGTTTTGGAGGGAAATTCCGAATTTTGTCCGTGATAGTCATGGGTCAATTGCTCGGTCTTAATGGAAGGTCGGGTATCCCACGCGTGTGGGTACTGTAGGCCGAATAGTATTGGTTAGGGAATGCTGCCCTTTGTAATAAAGAGGATAAATGCGTAGAATTTTTGAGGTAAATAGTATACTTAGGTGTCGACTTTCGGGCTTAAGGCCAAATGCCTTAGTGTAATTGGGGAATTGTAGTCGATTTTAAGGAAATTATGTTGATGGTAGTAGTAATCCTGAGATGTTTGCTTGTGGTGAATGGTTGTGGTGGAGTGACCTTCGTGGATGATTATAAATTTACTAGTTTGATAATTCATGTGGAATAAATTGTGGGAGTCTATTAGAACTCGTGAAAGTTAATCGACAGTTAATGATAGGAATGATCGAATTCGAGTATCCTGTAGGGTATATTGGTGAGCAACTTTAGAATGGTTAGAGCTTGAAATTTGAATCGGGATGTTTTGATTATCTATGGTTGGGGGACAACCGAAGTCGTTTGACTAGGAATGAATCCAGTTGTTGGAATGTTCCTCTGATCATACTTGCGGTGTGCTTGAAGGAGTTTTGTGGTAAGAAAAGTATTCGAGAGATTTTTAGGCGGTGTGGGAAATCTTAAATTCCAGTTAGTGAAGGTCTAGTGGAAGCACCGAAAGTGTTCCGAGTGAACTTGGGAACCTGAGGTTGAGATGTGGGAGACCTATCTATAGCTATTCACGGGCATAGACTTCGAGGACGAAGTCTAATCCAAGTGGGGGAAAGTTGTAAAGCCCGTATCCCGGTATGTATTCTCGTTATTCCTTTTTTTATAAAAAAAGAAGCATTTAATTAATTAACGTGGTTTCCGTTAGCGGGGTTAGCCGAGTCGGGCCAAAAAGTTAAGTGAAGTAACCTTTGTGGGATTTTGCTTAGAAGTGTAAGTTGAGGGGCTGTTTGGGACTTTCTCCATAGTTGGGCAAGAGGATCGGCCAAGAGGCACGACCCCTCCCCTCCCCTTCGGTTTCATATTAACAATCCTCCCCCAAAACCCTTAGCCATTTTCTTTCCCTTCCCCTTGTTGTTTTCGGCCAAGAAGAAAGGGAAGTGAAACCGAGAAGAAAAGAGAGAGAGACCGAAAGAGAAAGAGAGCGAGAGTCGAGAGGAGGAAGGAGGCGATCACCGGTGTGAGGGAACCAGCGTCGGGACTGGTCGGAAAGGAGGAAGAAGAAGGATTCCGTTAAGGTAAGTGTCCCGTTCGTTTTATTGATGTTTTCTTCGTCGGAAATTGTAAACCGCAACCACCGTGTCACCGCCAATCACCACCACCTCCGGAGGCGGCAGTGGGTGGTGCTTGGTGTGTTTCAGACCATGGTAACCCTAAAACAGTAAGTCAAGTTGTTTTGCGGGTCTGTTTGGATTAAGACGTCTTATTGGGATCAAGTTCAAAAGGTTATCATTTTAGGTAATTTTTTTAGTGTTCTGTCCAGTTCTTCAATCGTGCGTAACTTTCTCGTCGTAACTCGGATTGAGGCGAATCCGGTGCCCACGGTTCACATTCTGTGTCGGGCACGTTTTTCGTGTTTTAGAGAAAGTTTGGTTCGGCTTCTAGCTAGGCGAAAAAGTGTGGTTTTTACAGCAGGTCGGGATTTTAGACAGCTTTCTGTCCCTGTTTTGTATGGAGTATAACTCCTGATAGGAATGTCGGATTGGGATGAAACTGGTGTCAAAAGTTCCCATTCTGAGCCTAGTCACTTTTCTATGTTTTGGGGAAAAACCAGTACGGACCGTAGCCTATGTCAAATCGTCGTTTTGTACTGAAAGGTTCTGTTTCTCGCTGTTCTGCGAATCGTTCTTGTAAAATCCATATTAAATTATAGAAAAATCGTTAGGACGCGTGCGATACGTCCCTGGAACCGTGAAACTTAGAACTTCGTGATTATGGAATTTGATTTCTGTATTTATCAGTTTTAAGGGGGTAAAACAGGTCCCGAACAGACCCGTGTTTTAGATAAAAAGCTGGAATGTTTAGTCTTATAAAATCTAGTAAAGGTGTCGTGAGTTGGGACCTTCCGTTGACGTTTTTAGTGCGTAATTAGGTGGGAAAATGTGAGGAAGGTTGACTTGCTGGTGTTGCGGCTCGGGAGCGCGTCGCTTTGCTTTGAGGTGAGTTCTCTCACCGCGTAGTTAGGAATTTCATGTATGTCGTTCTTTTGTGTTACATGTTATTACGTGTATTTATGTGCTTACATAAACTAGTTGGGATGTGATATCTGGTTGTGATTTGTTGAATTCGTATGTGGAATATTTATGCATGTGTACACCTCGGTGGGACTGAGGGGCTCGGTGGGACCGAGGGCTTGGTGGGACTAAGCTAGTACAGTAATCTTTACACGGTGGGACCGAGGGCTTGGTGGGACTAAGCTAGTACAGTAATCTTTACTCGGTGGGACCGAGGGCTCGGTGGGACTGAGCTTGTATTAATGTGTTTTGTGTACTCGGTGGGACCGAGGTTCGTACTTATAACATAATCATTATGTGGTTTGATATTCGTAGTGATGGTGATGTTGCCCACTTGCGAGTAGGAGTGATATGCGTGGGGTTGCTACCTACGTGTGTGGTTGGATTCACTAAGCGTTTAGCTTACCCTTCCCCAATATGTTGTGACTGCAGGTGCGAGCGGCAGTCGGGCTTGACGGTACACACAAAGCGCAGGCGTCGGGAATTGTTGGAATTTACACTTTTGAACTTTTAGATTTTATTTATAATATTTCCGCTGCATAAATTCTTTTGACTGTTTGAGTTGACGATATTAACTTTAATTGAGTTACGGTTTATTAAAAATGTGGTTGTGTTATAATGGAATATATGTTTTAGAAAATTTAAATTTCCTTGTAATTTTTGGGACGTTACACTTTGTCAAGATAATAAACGTAGTTTGGGTACTTGGCACTTTCAAACCCTGGTGGCTGCTGGACGTATACTTCTTATTGGATTTGACCATTCAGAAAGGCATATTTTACATCTATTTGACAAACTTTGAAACCTCTGTGGGCTGCGAAGGCTAAGAAGATTCTTATTGATTCGAGCCATGCGACAGGGGAAAAAGTCTCATCGTAATCAACGCCTTCTGCTTGGCAATATCCAATGGCCACTAATCTTTCCTTGTTCCTAATGACCACCCCATCCTCATCCTTCTTGGTCCCTGCGGCTTGTTTCCCTCTTGGAAGAGGAACTAGGGTCCATACCTTTTTCTCTCAAACTGTAGAAGCTCTTCTTGCATCGCATCTACTCTATTTGGGTCATCTAGGGCTTTTAAAACACGTTTGGGTTCGATCACACCGATAAAGTTTGTAAAGAAACAAAAATTAGCAGAGGCTGATCTTGTCTTGACTTTTTCAGAAGGATCGCCGATTATTAGGCTCCGAGGATGGCTCTTCGTCCACTTTGTCGTCCTTGGAAGATGGTCATTGGCATCATCTAGTTGAACCTCTGTGGTTCTGGTGCAACCTCTGTAGTGGAAGGTACTTCTGTGCTTGAACCTGGTTTTCAGCTTGTCGAGGTATTTCAACAAGAGTTGGAATTGATTCCTCTGAGGATATAGAGACTGAATCCTCGTTTTCCTCTGGTATTGCTTCCTCTGTAGTTGTTGGAGTAGGTAATTCCAGTGCCTCTGGTATTCTTGCTTGTATCATCTTCTGTTCGCTCCCCCTCAGCACTTGCATCTGCACGATTCACAGAAGAGGATGAAGTATTTAATGGACCAGTTAGAGATATACCTGACTCAGTCTGGTCGGCAGAAGATGTTTCTCCAGAGGCTCTAACGGCTCCGGTAGAGGGATCAATATCATCGTGGAACATCTCTTCAAATAGCAGATTTAATTCTGCTTCTCTTGTAGGTGAAATGCCAGAGGATTCCTTTTTGAGACCGAGTTCTGAACTGATTTGTTCAGAAGTCTTTTGAAAGGAATCGTCAAAAGAGACATTGATGCTCTGAAGGTAAACTCTGTAGGCCCTTTGAGGTGGCAGAGTACCCTATGAACTTTCCTTCGTCTGCTTTCACATCAAACTTCCCTCTAGCTTCTCTATCATTCAGGACAAAACACTTGAATCCAAATACAGGGAAGAACTTGATGTTTGGTCGCCTTTTGTTGATCAAGTGGTACGGTGTTTTGATGTGCCTCTTTACAATAGTTGATCGATTTTTGGTGTAGGAAGCGGTTGATACAGCTTCTGCCCAGAAAGATGTTGGTTATCCAGATGCTGTCAGCATTGTTCTTGTAGCCTCCACAAGCGTGCGGTTATTTCATTCAACCACGCCATTCTGTCGTGGGGTGCGTGCAACTGAGAAGTTCTGAGATATGCCTTCTTCTGTATGGTAAGCGTCAATGACAGAGTTTTTAAATTCTGTGCCATTGTCGCTTCTTAACTTTTGAATCCTTCACTCATATTGCACCTGGATTCTTTTCATTAGGTTTATCAGAATGTTTGGAACATCTGATTTCTTTCTGACAAATTCTACCCATATATATCTCGAGTATTCATCAATCAACACAAGTATAGATTTCTTGCCGCCTAGGCTCTGTGTAGCGATTGGACCGCAGAGGTCAACATGAAGCATGTACATAGGCCTAGGGCAAGACACAACAGTCTTGCCTTTATGGGAGGCTCTTTTGAGCTTACCCATTTTGCAAGCAGAGCACAAGTGATCTTTACTGAATTTAACATTTGGCAGACCTTTGACTAAATCATGTTTGACAAGCTTATCTAGAGTATGAAAGTTCAGATGGCAGAACTTGTTATGCCATTACCAAGCTTCTTCGTTCTTCGAAGCAACAAGGTAGAGCTTGTCCTTCTTATTCTTGGCACTAAAGTTCTGCAGGTACAGATCGCCTTTTCGTTCGGCCCGTAGAAGTTTGACTCCTGTATCTTCTCCTTGCAGAGAGCAGAATGTTCTTTTGAATATAACATCGAAACCCGTATCGCAAAGTTGCCTAACACTGAGAAGATTGTGCTTAAGGCCATCCACATATGCAACTTTGCATACGGTTATATTTTTATTCTTGATGACTCCATAGCTTTTTATGTACCCCTTTTTGTTGTCACCAAAGGTCACATATCCTCCATCGAGTTTATCTTTGTAAGAGGATAGTAGACCTCTGTCGCCAGTCATGTGCAGCGAGCATCCGGAGTCTAGATACCAGATCGGCACATACTTCCTCTGTAACACAATCAGAGATTTTTAGGTACCCATATACAAATGGGTCCCGGTTTGTTAGGGGTCTTCAAGGTTGCCTTAGCATCCTTGGGTTTGGTTTTAGCTTCTGATGAAAAACCAGGTTGTTTCTTCTTACCCTTGAATTTTGCATTCTTTTTTGGTCTAGAGATGAAACAATGTGGACTAGAGAAGTGTAGATTCAATTGATGCATAAGATCGAAACAATGACAATAATTGATATGCGAAGAAATTTGCTTGAACTTTTCATTGAACACGTTGAATAGGGGTACAGAGGCTTTATTATTACATTCTACCCTAGCATCTGACTTCCTATTACAAGAAGACCTATGTAGGCTAGATTGTTGTTTTGAAAATTCTCTATGGACAGTAGCCTTCTGTGGACCCCTTCCTCTGTGGTGAACTTCTGCTGGTTTCACTGTCACAGAAGAAAAAGATTTGTTATTTTCAACCCACTTACCCTTCTGTTGTCAGGTTAATTTTTCTTGAAATGGCCTTAAGGGTTTTGAAATTTTTGAACTTGTTGGATTCTGAGAAGACATTTTCTTTTGTTGTTTAATTTTCTCAAGCTTAAAAGAGGTTTTGGCTTGTATACACATGTCTAAAAAGTCTGGACAGATAGGAATCCTTGTGATTTTCTCCTTAGGAGGAATGGTTCTGTTATAAATTCTAGAGGGTAGCTTAAATCCCTCCGAATCACAAGGAACTATCTCTGACTCTATTGAGTAAGTCTCATATTCGTCAGAGGATGAATCGTCCTCATATACAGAGGTTGAGTCACTAAGGTCTCTGTCGACAGAGGCTGGACTTTCAGAGCATGTGCCATACTCGCTTTCTTCCTTTTCTTTGGGACTATCTATCAAATAAGCAGAAGTATTTATCAAGATTTCCTCAGAGAGAGTTTGTTCTTCAGAAGATGTATAGAAGTTCTCATAAAAGTTGTTTTTACCGATTTCCACTAACTCATTTTCAGAAATATGATTAAAATTTTCTTCTGAAGAAGCAGGCATGAACTCAGGTGCCTCTACAGATAGTTTTATTTCAGAATCTATAGTGCAGACAAAAGGAACCTGTGTTTGAGTCTCAGGGTCACCAAACTTGAAGATTCCTATCTGATCTTGTGTTTTCGGATATTTCTTAGGTTTGGATTCTCTTTTGACAGAGGTTGAAGGTGATAAATCAGTGTTTTAATATCACACATTTATCATCTTCAGAGGTTTCCCTTTGTGAGGTTCCCCAGAGAATTTTTGCCTTTTCCTAACAGAGAGTAAGACTGGAAATCCAGGTTTTCTTGTATCTCCTATACAAAACAGAGAGGACATAGACTTGTCTCTTTTGGTTCAAGTGTATGGATCTATATCATAGAAGCCAATTCCCCATCTCCCTATTTGTGTATTCACCTTTTCATATACCATCTGTGCATCTTGATATTTTTCATTAAAAGGTCTCTTCTTAGTAGGTCTTGATGAAGGACTTCTCTTTCCTTTTGAAAATAATGTTTAAGTGCAAGAATATTCATTCTGTCGCTCTCAACATCCATAAGTTCTTTAGATTTAGCTTTTAAGGCAGAGTTGAGTTCTGTAATCTTTTCTTTTAAAGGGTTTAGATGTTTGGGCCAATTAGTTTCAATCTCTTCCTTTTCTTGAAACATTTTAGCCTTTTCTTGAGTGAGAAGTCTATCTTCTCTCTCAAAGAATGCAAGATTCTTCTGGACATTGTCACAAGTCTTTTTAAGTTCAGTGTATTCAATAGTTAGTTTAAGCAAATCATCTTCTGTTTCATTAGAGGAGGAGTCAGAAGTGGATACCTCACTGTCAGTGTCGGAGGAGCTGATCTCTGCCATCCCGCAGAACAGGGCGTTTTTCTTATCACCTTCGTCAGAGGACCAGTCTGACTGCTAGTTTTCCTGCTCCACCATGAGCGACTTCTGAGCGTAATACTCTGCCTTCTTTTTATAGAAAGTAGAGTCCCTCTGAGGGCGATTGGGGTTGCTCTTGCAGTCAGCGGCATAGTGGCCTGGCTTGTTACAGTTGTAGCATCCCTGATTCTGGGGTGCATTCCCAGCTCTGTCGCCTGACCTCTGTTGGTCACCCCTCTGTCACTCTTGTCATTTGACCTCTGTTGGTCATTCGATCCTTCTCTTCCCTGATTCCTTGAATCACCACGATCATCTCTCCCATTGCGTTCATAACATGACTTCTTCTGGTATCCTCTGTTGAACTCTCGGGTCAAAGGAGCTAAAGATTTAGCTATTGAGGCCATTGTTGCCTCCTCTTCTTCCACCAATTCCTCTTCCTCACTATCAACAACCAGCACTTTCGTCTTCTTCTCTTTCTTTTCCTCCACAGACTTCTCCCTCTTTGGTTTCTCCTTTGCTTCTGTGGCCTTACCAACAAGTGCAAGAGGCACATTGGTTTGAGCTTTTGCTTGTGCAATCTGAGGTTCTTGGGCTGCCAATGTTCCATAAAGAGATGACAGCGTCCAGGTGTCTAAGTCATGATTAGTTTGTAGAGACATAGACAACTGGAGCCATTCTTCATTTAGGCTCTTTAGGAACATGACGTTGTTCTCCTCAGAATTTCTGTGTATCCCAAACTTATTACACTTGTTAATCAGAGAGTTGAAGTTGTCGTATGTTGACTGCAGAGATTCTGTCGGCAGAGCTTTGAATGCGTAGTATTCGTTGATGCATTGGGCTTTGCGGTTCTTCTGAGTCTTGGCCCCTCCCTCCAATTGTTTCTCCAGTTCCTTCCATAGATCGTATGCAGATTCACACGCATCTAGGGATTGGAAGAGGTCATTGGGTATCGGAATGAAAGGAGGATTATGGATATAGTGGTCCAGTTCTTTGTCAGTACCCTCGAAGAAATGAATCATTTGTATCTTCCATTGAGGGTACTCGTCTCTTAGCAGAGTGGGTGGCTTGGTTAAAGAACCAGCAGTGAAGAAGTTGTTTGTGTTTGCCATTTTGAGCAGATCTGTGAATACCAGAAAAACACAATATGAACTGAAAGTTTTCAAATGATGTGACAGATACTTCAAAAAGATTTTATAAGCTTAAAACCTTGAACAATGCACTAAAATGGAAAGATTTAACAAACAAAACAGGTTCTGTTAGTTTACTCAACAATGATATTATCTCTATTTGTTCCAACAAATAAGTTATGCACAAGCATTTTTTAAGAACTAACGAGATATTCTAGGTAGAAAAACACACAATATCAAATACGTAAAATAGTAATAACACAAAAGTTTAACTCAATGATTCACTGTATTTGATTAATCAAGAACACCTAAGAACACCGAAGGTATGAGAAATATTCTGCTCTAACAGGTGTGTGTGTGTTGTGCAAAGTCAATAGAAGAGCTCAACATGAGCCTTCTATTTATACTATTCTAGAGGGGACAAGCTTTAGACAAGAAGTACTAAGGGTACAAAGACACGATCGTGGGACTGCATTAGGTACAACGTTAATGTAGTGCGCCGTTTTCTGCTGAGGCTGAAACCCATCAGAGGTTGACACGTGGAGTTGGTAGGGCACGCCTTGTACGAATGATCTCCAGGATCTTCGTACCGCATAGGCACGTGAAAGGCACGATCTTATTTGTCTTGATCTTCATTCTTCTAAGTCTTCTAAGTCTTCATACCACAGAGGCTCTGTCAAGGGTGACAGAGGCTCTGTGGCCTTGTCCTCTGAGAACGACTTCTGTAGAGTCATTACTCAGTGTCTTGACAGAGGCTCTGTCGATGTCTTTAAACTTAGCCTATTTTTCAATACTTCTTTTAATCATAGAAGTTGGAGCTAACAAATCATCATATAAGTATTGAAACAGTAAATCTAAATTAGAAAGTTGAGCATTCGACGTAGATGCATGATTTGGATGTACTGTTGTTTGTGCAGATCCCGAACGTGAAAGTTCGGAAGCTAGCACGCCAGTTAAACCAGGTTTTGGTCCGTTTGTTGTAAACGCGATACGCCTTAGCCTGCATGGAGTATCCTATGAAAACTCCTTCGTCTTCCTTCGACTGAATTTCCCGAGATCATCCTTGTCATTGAGGACGTAGCACGTGCATCCGAACGCGTGGAAGTACTTGATGTTCGGGATGCGGTTGTTGATGATCTCGTACGGTGTCTTGTTGAACCACTTGTTGATGATAGAGCGGTTTTGCATGTAGCATGCAGTTGACACCGCTTCAGCCCATAGGAATAGAGGCAGCTTTGACTGTGACAGCATCGTGCGAGAGGCTTCGACTAGGGTACGGTTGCGTCTTTCCACCACTCCGTTTTGTTGAGGAGTGCATGCGGCCGAGAAGGTTTGCGAGATACCGACTGAAGTCAGGTATTCGTTAACCGTTTAATTTTTTAAACTCCGTCCCGTTGTCAGTCCTGATGGTCTGAACTTGCTGTCGAAGGTTCAGTTGGATAGTCTTCAGGTGGTTGATAAGCAGCTCCAGGGTTTCGTCCTTCGAGCGTAGGAACTTTACCCATGTGTAGCGTGAGAAGTCATCCACCATAACCAGGACGTACTTACGTTTGTTGATGCTTTGAACACGCATCGGTCTACACAAATTCATATGGATAAGTTCGAGGGACCGGGACGTGCTCCGAGCAGCCTTCATCTTTCCCATTTCGCATGACCCGTAGAGTCGGTCTTTCAGGAATTGAAGTTTTGGCAAGCCCTTCACGTGTCCGCCGAGCACCAGCTTGTTGATACTCTTGAAGTTCAGGTGCGAGAGACGTCGGTGCCAAATCCATGCTTGCTAGGATTTGGCCTTTGACATCAGGCAGACAGAGTCATCGGACTTCAGGGCAGAGAGGTCGATGGTGTAGAGGTTAGTATTTCGCTTTCCAACCAACAGTTCCGTTTCGTCGTCAGTGCGGACGATACACCTGTTGGCTTTTAATCTAACCTCGAGGTCTTTATCGCAGAATTGGCCGTTCCCGAATCTCACGTCTCCGCAATAATTTTGTTTGTAGCTCGTGAGTAGCTCCCTCCTTCTGGTCATGTGCTTGGAGCATCCAGAATCTAAGTGTTGGTCCCAAAAGGGATATACTAATTTGTAGAAGGGGGGTTGAATACAAATACACAAGTTTTACTTTCTAAATTGTTTATTGATAAATCATTAACAATTTACAGCTTGTTACGGAACAAGATTAAGGATAAATCCTAAATCTAAACAAGTTGGAACACTGAGGTTCTTGCACTAAGAAAGAGAAGGAAATTACTAATAATAACCTATCTCAAGATAAGAAAGACAACTTGACCAGAGTTAGCAAGTGTGCTTCAAAGTGAAGCTCGTGAGTCTTCTTATATACTGCATGCATTTAATGCATGGCAGTTTACACTTTACACGCGGCAGCAACTGATTGGTTGTAGGATCTGATTTGAGTAGACAACCTTAGTAGCTGCATGGATGAACAGTGTAGTATCAGAGTTGTTGTACGATTTCAGACAATAAGGAGGTTCTTTTCTGACATATCGTACGGAGTCATGCAAGGGAGGTTAAGACAATAGTACTTTGTACGGAGGACTTCATGATCAGCTTTCGTTGATTCAGAGTCTTTATCATTCTTTCAGCGAATGACAAAGTTCAGCGATAGCTGAAGTCTTGTACTTAATACTTCACGTTGAGTGGACAAATTTGAGTCTTCGCTGATCCGCATCAGTTCATTAGGAGATTTGTCGCTGGTTCTTGAGCTTGATCTTCGACTTCAGCGTAGAACCTATGTTAATGTGTAATTTGTCTTCAGGGATCATAAGTAAACAACTATGATTGTCAGCGATCACCAAGTAGATCTGAACAGGCTCAAAGCTAAATTCCTAAGAATATATGGACGGTGAACAGTTATGCTGAACAATGTAAGATCATCAGCGATCACCAACAAGACTGGACAGGCTCAGAGCTTGGTGGATGAACAGGGGTCGCTGAATGTCTATTCTAAAGAACGAGAGTTCCTATCAGCGGTACTGAATAGAGTCTTAGTACATATCAGCGATAGTGAAACTCTTATACATTGTTTACCTACAATTTTCACTAAGTAGAATTGAGAGGGTCATTATCAAATCATTGAGGGTTTGGATCAACAATCTCCCCTTATTTGATATTGACATAGCAACAGAGATAATTGCTAAATTTGAAAAACATAAGGATAAAAAGAACACATAAAATATTTGTCCCTTTTACTATTTTTCTGGGATCTTTTCTGTACTGATGGAGTAAAGTACTTTCGCTGAAATCTTTCTTTAAACTTCGTAAAAGATTACAAAGGGAAGTATAAAAATCATAAGTACAAGCGAAATAAATTACCAGTACAAAAGAACAACTGATACAATAGAAGAATGGGCGATTCTATCAGTTTATAAGTTCTTCCTTAATGAGAAGTTCATCAAGGGTCTCTCCAGTGGGAATCATCCAGTCAGGAACTGTTACTCCTTGATTTCTTTTGTTCAGCGCTTCTTCAAAAATCAAAGGTTTAAGGTGCCGTGCCTGAATGTCTTATTTGAAGTCACACCACTAGATGAGATCTCTGAGCTGTTCGATTGGAGTGATTGGTCGCTCAGCGATCCGTTGAAAGCATTTTCGTCCATCATAGTCAAGAAAGAATATTCCATAAGGATCACTGATGACTTTACCAGGGACGAAAAGTTCACCTGCAGGTAGAGATATGTCAAGGGCAGAAAGATCAGGGTCAGGACCAAGCACATCAGTGCGAGAGAAACCGATACCAGTTTCATTTCGTTTAACAAGACGTGAATCTGATTCTTGACGCTTCTTCTTTGGAGAGGCCCTTTTTCTTTTCAGCTTGAGATCAGGAGGAGGAGGAATGTCCACACAAGAAGATACCAAATCGATCTGTCTGTTTATCAGCTTTTCGAAATGATCTTTGTACTTGGATTGAGACTTCTGGATGGCTAACATCATCTCCAACCATTCAGAGAGACCATATCTTGTTACAGCTTCAACACCGAATTTTTCAGTTTGGTCGTTCTCTCTAAACAATTTGATTTCAACCAAAGGTACTCCGATAGAAGTTCTTCCAGAGATGTATACCAGGTTGATCTTAGCTGGACGATATCTGAAGTGTACTTTCTCTTTACACCAATTCAGGGTGGTCTGAGAAACTTCAGTTTTCTTCTCGACAATCTTCTGGGCGCCTTCCTAAAGCTGACGTTGGACTTGAATGGGAACATTTTTCAGCTTGGGGTCCTCGACTGATTCTTTGGCGAGCTGGATGGCGAGAGCCTTGTCTGATTCTTCAGCTTCCTTTTTATCAGCGAGTAGACGTTCAGCTCTGAGGTGATCAGCGTATTCTTGCTTTGATATCCTGAACTTTGCAGCAGGAACTTTAGCTTTAGGCAAGACGATTCGCTGAGCCTCAAACTTCTTTAACATCTCTTCTCTTCTTCTTTGATCCTCTTCACTTGGTTTTTGAGGAACCAAGGAAGGTCTGCTTGTGTGAGAGAGAGTCTGTTCTTCAGGTTCATCAGTCTCGGTGATTAAATCCAAGACTGGGATTATTTCCTTAGCTTTATCAGCAGCTGGTTGTACTTCAGTATCCACAAGCAGGGGAGAGGACTGGCTGAAACACAGCGATCTTATGAATAAGAACTAGGGTGGAACAGAGAGAGAAGGAATGGGTTTAAGTGTATAGGCTTTGAGAAGAGTAGAGCTGATAATGTGTATAGATAGAGGAGGGATGCAGAGTAAGGAAATAAGATGTTATTTACCTGACGAGCTGGCTTTTGAAGCAAGATCATCAGATTTTCTTCTTCAGAGACACCTTTTCCTTTGCCTTTGGGTTCAGACGCTGAAGGCTTTGTCCGCTCCCCTGTTGATTCTTTTATTATTATTCCCTTAAGTGCTATAGAAGTCTTTGGAGTGACGAAGAATGCATCATCATCATCATCAAAGTAATCATCATCATCATTTGATGATGGTTCATCGTCAGCGATGTCGACGGCTTCTTCATCTTCAGATTCAGATTCTGATTCTTCAGCAGCTTCTTCGACTCGCTCCCCCTCAGATACAGATGTAAGCTTGTCGGTTCCCTCATGGTTTTCAACTCCCTGAGGTCCAGCATCAGTTGTTTCTTTAGCTGTCTTCTCACCCTCATCAGTGAGAGTGAGGTCTTCAGTCTTCTTCTCCACGATAGATTCATCATGGGGAAGGTCTTTAGAGCTCTTCTCCCCCTTCCTCATGATGAGAGGGGGAGGAATGGGTCGACTCAGTAGCAGGAACTTCAGTAGATGGTGTTGGTTCTATGTCTTCATGGCCAGAGACACCAACATAGGTTTCAATCTCCTTTACTCTGGCTTCCAGGCCAGTGATAGCAGGAGTGATGTTGAGAAGTGCAGTTCGATCTGCCTGAGTGAAAGATGGAGATGCAGGGACTTGGGCATTCAAGCAGTTAAGGATGTCCTGCATCATTGTCTTCATAGAACCAACGTCAGTCTTCAAAGTACCAACGTCAGTCTGTATAGTAGACATCTCTCCAGTAAAATTTCCAACCGTTGTACTCAGCGTATTGACCTCGCTGGACACGGCTGAAACTGTGGCTTTTAGGGAGTTGTAGTCTGTGTAGATATCACCAAGTACTTTGGCATAATCTCCAAGAGTCCCATCAAGCTTCTTGATGTCAGCTTTGGAGGCGTTCTCTTCCACCACTTTAGTCAGCGACTTAATTTTCTCCTCAGCGTTTGTTACAGGGGAAGAGTTTCCAGAAAGAGTAGTGGCGAGACGTGTGACCGTTGTTTCCAAGCTTTTCAGAGAGGCGTTGATGTCTCCTAAATTAAGACCTATAACAGATAAGGACTTGTGAACAAAGGAAAGCTCAGAACTTTGGGGTTTAGTTACAGTATTTATGGGTGTATGTGTATCTGCAGGAGGGCGGCTGAAATCATCAAAATCTCTGTGCCCTGAGAAGTGTTCCATGTCATCATCAAAGGTACCGTGATGCATGGAGAATCCTGTAGGTCTTGCTCCCATCATTCCCTGTGAAGCAGTTTTAGCTTCTGAAAGAATGACGGGTGATCCAGTAGGTTTGGTGACAACTGGATTAGAGTCCAAAGGAGGAGAGAGAGAAGCAAAGGTTGAGAAGGTTGGTGGTCTTACTGATTTAGTGTTGGATGCACTGAGAATCACTTCTACAGTCTTTGGAGAGACTGGAGGAGGTTGGGTCGATTCCAAGTCTATAACCCCAACGTGTAGAGACGCTGAAGTTGGAATAAGAGGGGTGGCTTGAGCAGCTGTGGCAGAGCTTACCACGAAAGTTTTCAGCGACTCTTTTGTAACCTGAGTCGCAGTTTCTTCAGTATGAGAGTGCTGGGAGGGTTGCTCTTTGGTTTTCTTGATCCTTTTGGAATCAAGAGAGGTAGTAGAATTTTCCTTTTACGAGGAGTAGGAGTTGTGGCCTGGGTATCAGCGAGGGGTGTTTTCGCTGAAGGAGCCACATAAGAAGAAGAAGAAGGATTAAGAAAAGTTAAAAGAGTAGAGAGACGTACCTCGTTTTGTAGTGGCTTGAAGTCGATAATTTTCAGGCCAACTTGGGATAGTTTCAGGTCTCCTACCCGTGGATATTTATCCTTCATTCCTTGTGCTAACCAAGCACTGAGAAACCTTGGGTATGGAACCCATGTTGGTCGAGGATTAGCAGTAACCCTTGTCAGCATATCATCGAAGATGATCTGAGCCCAGTCTATATGGAGACACTTCAGTAAGGAGTACCCCATCGATTGTTGAGACTGTGAGGCTTGATCAGATGACCCGGATTTGGCAGTAAGGCAGCTGATCAGATGCGCGAAGATAAAGTTCATCTCGCTGGGCATCTTTAATTTCTTGATGATGGTCAATTTCTTTTCAGGGAGACCATCTCTTCCAAAATCCCATGCATAGTTCATAGCATCAAAGAATGCTATCAGGGCTTCTTTGTCCGCTGAGTTCTTTTTGGAGTCAGGGAAAGGGACAAAGGGTTTGTCTTTGGATCTTGCAAGGAGGTCCAGGGCATGTCTGAGATTACCAGATGTAATCTTTGAGGTTCCATGATCAGTGTCAAACAGAATGACACTGATGGTCTTTTTAGGGTTTCGGGTTTTGGGAATCTGAGCACTTCTGGCAGTATACCAGAACTGACTCAGTAGGTGTTTATCAGCTAGAGGATTGATGGTCAGGGCTGTGGAGATAGGGCAGTTCTGAAGGAATTTGACGGCATCATCTAGATTGTTAGGATGTAAGCGCTTGCCACTACGCCAAAAGCAATTGCTGGTGGAGAAGGCGAAACTTATTTCCTTATAGCGTAGCAGCCAGCGCCACGTTTCGATTTAGAAAGATGCTGGTCAAAGGACCAACAATCCCCCCCCAGCATCTGCCAGCACTAACAAGAGCTTCGCTAGAAGTCAATGGCTGCGCAACATGCCTTTGGCATTTAAATGCACTCCATGGGATTCGAACCCGTGACCTGCTCTGATACCACATGTTAGGATATAAGCGCTTACCACTACGCCAAAAGCAATTGCTGGTGGAGAAGGCGCAACTTATTTCCTTATAGCGTAGCAGCCAGCGCCACGTTTCGATTTAGGAAGATGCTGGTCAATGACCAACACAGATGATTGACCCGTTTCTTTTCAGGGAATTCCAGTAGGGCGTAGGGGTTGTTATTCTGAAAAGTGATGTTCTTCAGGTCGAATTTGACATGAGGAGCCTTTTGAAGTTCAGCAGCAGCTATCTGAGTATCGGCCTGGGCCATTTCTGCTATAAACACATATATGAATAATATGAACAACAAAATGTAAGTTTGAATATTTTGTCCATTTCATTGAGCATTTTATTCATTTCATTCAGCCAAAAACGACTTAATGAAGCATATATGATTTCCAGTTTAATATGTAAAAATATTTAGGATTCTGGAAAAACATATGAAGAACCAAGTTTAAATATGAATTAAAAACTTGAAGAACAACCATGAAGGTCGTGTTCATAAAATCATGAAAGAAGATGATTTCATTTTAAAATGGTTTCTTTTGTTTGATCTTTTAATAACAAAGATAAGATCTAAAACAAGTTAAAGCAGTAAATATTCTGATTATTTACCTGTTTGTTCTTTGAGGAAGATGAACGGTTTGAGAAAACTTGAATGTTTCAATGCAACGGTAAATCTTGAGAAAACTTGAGAAGGAAGTTTTTCGCGAGAGGGAAAAAATAAACACTCGAGGAGTATTTATAGTGAGAGAGGAGAGAGAAAAACTATGAGCGGGAAAGTTTTTCATCTTGACACGGACACGTGTTGGCATTTGATTGGACGAAAGAACGAATGTGCCTAACGTGTGTCAGGAAACGTGCCAGGGGTTTATCCTGTAAGGATGACGTCAAAAACGTCCTTTCACATTTTTAAAATGTCTCTGAGGTTTGAAAAAACTCAGGAAGCTTTTGAAAAATATGAAGCACTGAATATAGAAATATCAGTAAGGTTTTAAGAAGTTTCAAAAGTATCGCTGATAGATAAAAGAGTTTCAGCGACATCAGTGGTTTTGAAATCTTGCATTTACATGCGATTTGTCAGATAGAGAATAACATACCTGGTTATCAGCGAATCAGTTTGTTCAGAGAGTTAATGATAAGAATGAGTTATACAAGTTCATGTTTATCGCTGACTCACTTGTCATTATACAAATTTAACACTGAGGTTTATCAACAAGTAATTAACTGATCAAATGTGAACCGCTGAAGATATTAATCTTCAAAGTTCAGCATTCCAAGCTCGCTGATGAGATAGTTGAATCTTGTCTCATCAAGAGGTTTGGTGAAGAGATCAGCTAACTGAAAATCAGTGGGGATAAAATAAAGTTCTATATCACCATTCATCATGTAGTTTCTGATAAAATGATACCTGATTTCGATATGTTTGGTCTTTGAGTGTAGCACTGGATTATTGGCTATAACGATGGCACTTGTGCTGTCGCAATAGATCGGAATTTTGGAGAGCTGAAGATCATAGTCCAATAGTTGATTTCTCATCCACAAGACCTGAGAACAATTGCTTCCAGCGGCTACATACTCAGCTTCAGCAGTTGAGGTGGACACTGAATTTTTCTTTTTACTTGTCCAACTCACCAGCTTTCCACCTGGGAGCTGACAACCTCCTGTGGTGCTTTTCCTATCCATTTTGCAACCTGCAAAATCACTATCTGAATAGGCGGTTAAGTCAAACCCTGAGTCTTTGGGATACCAAAGACCGAGGTTCGCAGTACCCTTAAGGTAACGAAAGATTCGCTTTACAGCGATCATATGAGATTCCTTAGGTTCAGCTTGATATCGTGCACACAAACACGTTGCGAACATAATATCGGGTCGGCTAGCTGTAAGATATAAGAGAGAGCCGATCATCCCACAGTACAGCGTGACATTAGCAGGTATTCCTTTTGAATCCTTGTCAAGTATCAGCGGAGGTGCCATAGGGGTTTTCATAGCTGAACTTTGAGTTAAATCATATTTCTTCAACATATCTTGAACATACTTTCCCTGATTAATAAAAGTTCCTTTTTCATTTTGTTTTATTTGAAGACCAAGGAAATATGTTAGCTCACCCATCATGCTCATTCTGTACTCAGCTTGCATCCTTTCTGAGAAACGAGTACAAAGATCAGGGTTAGTGGAACCAAATATAATATCATCGACGTGTATTTGAACCAAAATGATATGACCTTTTACAATCCTGAAAAACAGCGTTTTATCAATTTTACCTCGCTCAAATTCTTCTTCAAGGAGATAAGAGGACAAAGCGTCATACCATGCACGAGGAGCTTGCTTCAGCCCATAAAGTGCCTTATCCAACTTATAGACATAACCTGGATGCTTAGGATCTGAGAATCCCGGTGGTTGTTCCACGTAGACTTCTTCATTCAGCTTTCCATTAAGAAATGCTGATTTGACATCCATTTGATATACTTTGAAGTCTCTGTGTACAGCATATGCTAAGAAAAGACGAATGGCTTCTAGACGAGCCACTGGAGCAAAGGTTTCGTCGTAATATATGCCTTCCTCTTGCCTATATCCCTGAGCAACGAGTCTAGCTTTATTGCGGGTTACAGTTCCATGTTCATCTAACTTGTTGCGATAGACCCATCTAGTGCCTATCACTGACTTGTCAGTTGGTCTTCGAACAAGTTTCCAAACTTTCTTTCTTTCTAATTCAGTCAGCTCTTCTTGCATAGCGCTGACCCAGTTTGGATCTCTGAGGGCATCGTCTACTTTCTTTGGTTCAATCAGAGAAATAAAGTTAAAAAATATACAAATGTTACCTGAACCTCGTCGAGTCTGAACACCAGCGTTTGGATCACCAAGAATCTGATCGATTGGGTGATTAACCGTCCACCGCTGAGCCGGAGCATAATTCGCTGACTTAGTCTGATCTGGAGCAGCTGAAGAAGAGGCTTCAGCAATAGCTGGTATAGCCAAGACAGGAGAAGGTGCATGAGGCATTTCATTCACTGATTGCTGAGAAGTAGATGGGAAGTCTGAGGTACATGGTTCAGCAGCTATTGCGTTAAGAGGAATAGCTGAAACCCATGACGTTTCAGCTTCACTCGTTTGCATGCTGGGGATGGTGGTAGGATCATCATCTTCAGATGTATGAAAATGAGAAGGATGAGTGGGAACATTTTCTGAATCACCAAGATGAGAAAACATCCATTGATTCAGTTCTTCCGTATCATTAGATGGTCTTGAGTTCGCTGAACGGGATTCGTCAAACATGACGTGAATAGTTTCTTCTACAGTTTGTCTTCTACGATTGAAGACTCTGAAGTCTTTGGAAACTGAGGAGTACCCAAGAAAGATTCCATCATCAGCCTTAGGATCGAACTTTCCAAGGGCATCTCTGTTGTTCAGTATAAAATACTGACAACCAAAGATGTGAGAAAAGCTAATTGAAGGCTTTCTCCCATGGAATAGTTTATAGGCTGTTTTATTGAATCTTTTGACTATCAGCGACCTGTTTTGCGTAAAACAAGCAGTCTTTACAGCTTCTGCCCAAAACTGAGTAGGCAGGTGAGAATCGCTGAGCATTGAACGTGCAGCTTCAATGATCGTTCGGTTTCTTCTTTCAGCGACTCCGTTTTGTTGTGGTGTTCTCACTGAAGAAAAGTTGTGAGAAATACCCTTACTCTCAAAGAAGGAATCAAGAGAACTGTTTTTGAATTCAGTCCCGTGATCACTCCTTATTAAGCGAACTGTCAAGTTGTTCAGGGTTTCCATCTTCCTGACAAATGTGATGAGTTCTTCAGCGGTGTTACTCTTGTTACGGAGAAACATCACCCATGTGAAGCGAGAGAATTCATCAACTATAACCAAAGTATATTTCTTTCCAACGATGGATTGTTTGTTAACAGGGCCAAACAAATCCATATGGAGTAGTTGTAGAGGCGATGACACTGAAGATACTTGCTTAGATTTGAAGCTTTCCTTGGTCTACTTTCCTTTCTCACACGCTGAACATAAAGACTCTTTGGCGTATGAGTGCTGAGGTAGACCGGAGACTAACTCTTTGGAAGAAAGAGTATTCAGTGTCTTGAAGTTTCAATGAGAGAGCCTCTTATGCCATAGCCAATTTACATTAGCCGAGGCCTTTGAGAAGAAACAGTAGTTCTCAGTGGTTGTAGAGTCCATGTTTATTACATAAACATTTTCCACACGATAACCGCTGAGAGCTATCTTCTCCTTTTTGTCAGTGACAAAGCATGACGTCTTAGTAAAAATTACTTTGTTGTCCATATCGCAAAGCTGACTGATGCTTAGAAGATTATGCTTCAGCCCTTCAACATATGCGACTCTTCTGAAGGTTGTTCTACCATTTGAGAGTACACCAAACCCTCGGGTATAGCCTTTTCCATTTCTACCGAAGGTCACTGAGGGACCCTTCTCTTCCTTATAATCAGAGAGCAGGTTCTTCTTTCCAGTCATATGTCTGGAGCATCCGCTATCAAGATACCAGATACCTTTAACCTGCAAAACAAGGAAGATCAGGTTGACTTAGGTACCCACATCAGCTTGGGTTTAGATTTGTCAGTGGAGGTAGAGGAAGTGGAAGGTTCAGTAATCTTCGCAGCATTTGAAGATTAACTTTGTTAATCTTCACTTTGGTTAATTTCTTAACCTCAATGGTAGTATTCACCTTGACCTGCTTTGCACCAGGGTTGGTCTTCTTTGCCTTGGGGGCAATAATCTTCACCTTAGCTATCTTTTTAGCATTGGTGGCTGTTGGGGCACTTACTAGCAATATGATCAGTAAGTCCACAGTGATAACATTTCCTATAACTGAAAATAGTTTTAGGACCTTTTGCATGCTGATTTGATTTTTTAAAACTTGAAGGACCAGCATCAAGTATACCTTTGGCAATGGAAATAGGAGGAACTTTCAGTTCTTCAGATTTCTTACCAGTGACATCCACTTTAATTCTTGGAGTAGATCGCTGAATATATCCTGGCTGAATATATCCAGTGTTCTTGTTCTTTGAATTAAGAGGGCGATTCGCTGAAGCTTTAGAGGCATTCATCTTAGTTATAAAGATACCTTTCTGAGGATTTTGATCAAAAGCGATTCCTTTACCTTTTTCTTTAGAGATTAAGGTAGGTTTTTCAAAAGCAATACCTTTACCTTTGTCCAAGACTAAGGTAGGTATTTCCTCAGGAGTTGGTGTATGGGAAGAGCAGCACTGAGAAGATGAAGTGTCAGCGACCGAAGATACGAACGTTCCAAATTTAAGTATGGAATGCTCAGTGGTAGGTGTTGGAGTTTTATATTTATAACTTAGACCACGTTTATCATTCAGAGGTATCTGAGCCTTTATTATCTCAGTGATCTTTGTTGAAGAATTACACCATCCTTCTACAGTAGCTTTTTCAGCTTTCAAAGCAGCGATAGCTTCTTCGCGTTCGATTTTGACTAGATGATTTATATGAACTTGATCTCTGAAATTTTCTTCAATATTAGAAAGCTTTTCTATTTGAAGATGACAATTTCTAAGTTGTTCAGCGAGATCAAGATTTTGATTTTCAACAATCATTTTGCCATTCATGGCATCATATAAGCTCATAGTCAGCATATCGATCTTTCGAAAGCTATCAGCTTCATCAATATTAGAAATATTGGTAAAGAAGGAAGTTGATACCTTAGAGGCTGAAGTAGAGGGAATGTCAGACTTGTCTTCCTCTTCTTCGATCTTGGCCATGAGACAGAGATTGGCTTGGTCATCATCTTCAGAGTTAGATGATGATTCTTCTTCATCAGAATCAGCCCAATCGTAGTCAGCCATCAGGCCTTTGCCTTTCTTCTTAAAGCTTTTCAGCTTTGCATACCGCTCTTTCAGCTTGGCGTATTTGTCTTCTCTAGACCTGAGGTTAGAGGATTTCTTGGGAAACGCTGAGTTTCTCGAGATTTTCTTTGACCTGCACTCGTTAGCGAAGTGTCCTATTTTTTCGCAGTTAAAACAAGTTGCAGTAGCCTTATCAACAGGAGCTGATGATCTAGGCTTGTCAGTAATGGACAGAGATTTGTTCTTTATGAACATTTTCTTTTTGGCGAATCTCCTGAAGAGTTAGAATTTGAAGAACTTTCAGAGTTACTCTCTAACTCAGTGATAGTGACCGAGGGTCGCTGAGTAGAAGGTTCCTCTGAGAATAAAGCAACTGGGGTGCTTTTGGAATCTTTTACAAGATTATTCTTAAGATGACACGATTGCTCATAGTTCAGCATTGTGCCATATAAGGTTGAAAGATTCATTGATTTAAGATCTTTTGACAGCTTGAGACACATTGAATAGTTGTCCCAGCTTTCAGGTAGACATTCTAAGAACTTTGTCAGTATCTCAAAGTTTGAATATTCCTTACCAACGTTTTTAAGATCTATAATTAAGCAGTTAAAACGTTGATGAATTTCAGAGAGAGTTTCATTCTTACCAGCGATGAAGCTCTCGTACTGTCTTACCAGGTTGATTTTTCTTGAGTCCTGTACTTTAGACGTACCTTCATACTGAACACATATTGTGTCTCACATGGCTTTGGCAGTTTTAAGATTCATGACGGAATGGTAGACTTCGTCAGGAAGAGCCATGGAAAGTATGGATCTGGCTTTGGTGTCGATAGCCACTTTCTTCTTATCTTCATCGGTCCACATATGAATTGCTTTAGGAATCAGCCTTTCTGGAATAGCAGGTCTATTCTCAGCGGCTGGAACTGCAACATCAATTGTTATAGGGATATATGGGCCGTTTTCAATATAGTAAGGCATAGTAGGGTCTACACCTTCCAAGAAGAGAATCATCCTATTTTTCCATAAGTTGAAGTTATCTCTGGAAAATCTAGGGGGTTTTGCAAGAGAACCATTGTCTATATAGTTGGTGTTTGTATTGGTGGTCATTTCTACAAGAAGAGAGATTAGTATAGAAAAGATCTAGTTTATGACTTAAACAAATCTGCTCTGATACCACTTGTTGGTCCCGAAAGGGATATACTAATTTGTAGAAGGGGGGGTTGAATACAAATACACAAGTTTTTACTTTCTAAATTGTTTATTGATAAATCAATAACAATTTACAGCTTGTTACGGAACAAGATTAAGGATAAATCCTAAATCTAAACAAGTTGGAACACTAAGTTTCTTGCACTAAGAAAGAGAATGAAATTACTAATAATAACCTATCTCAAGATAAGAAAGACGACTTGACCAGAGTTAGCAAGTGTGCTTCAAAGTGAAGTTGGTGCGTCTTCTTATATACTGCATGCATTTAATGCATGGCAGTTTACACTTTACACGTGGCAGCGGCTGATTGGTTGCAGGATCTGATTTGAGTAGACAACCTTAGTAGCCGCATGGATGAACAGTGTAGTATCAGAGTTGTTGTACGATTTCAGACAATAAGGAGGTTCTTTTCTGACATATCGTACGGAGTCGTGTAAGGGAGGTTAAGACAATAGTACTTTGTACGGAGGACTTCATGATCAGCTTTCGTTGATTCAGAGTCTTTATCATTCTTTCAACGAATGACAAAGTTCAGCGATAGCTGAAGTCTTGTACTTAATACTTCACGTTGAGTGGACAAATCTGAGTCTTCGCTGATCAGCATCAGTTCATTAGGAGACTTGTCGCTGGTTCTTGAGCTTGATCTTCGACTTCAGCGTAGAACCTATGTTAACGTGTAACTTGGCTCCAGGGATCATAAGTAAACAACTATGATTGTCAGCGATCACCAAGTAGATCTGAACAGGCTCAGAGCTAAATTCCTAAGAATATATGGATGGTGAACAGTTACGCTGAACAATGTAAGATCATCAGCGATCATCAACAAGACTGAACAGGCTCAAAGCTTGGTGGATGAACAGGGTTCGCTGAATGTCTATTCTAAAGAACGAGAGTTCCTATCAGCGGTACTGAATAGAGTGTTAGTACATATCAGCGATAGTGAAACTTTTGTACATTGTTTACCTACAATTTTCACTAAGTAGAATTGAGAGGGTCATTATCAAATCACTGAGGGTTTGGATCAACACTAAGTACCACACATGACCGTCCTGCAAAAACGAGATTAGCGGACTTTAGGTACCCATTTGAAAATGGATCCTGGAGGGTTAGGTTTTACACCTGTCGGAGGAACTTGTTTTGAGGTAGGTTTCCTCTTGGGTGTAGGTTTAACCTCAGTAGGAGGAACCGGTTTTGAAATGGGTTTCCTTTCTTGTTTAGGTTTAACCTTTGATTGGGGAACCCCGTTTTATATTTGGTTTCTTTTTGTTTTTATGAGGTTTGCGTTTTGGTGCAGAATTATAGACATGATAAGAACCAAACCAATCAGTTGAATTATTAATGTCATCAAAGTCATTCCAACCACAACTAGAACAACACAAACAATCATGCGATAATTGAACCAATTGCTGAATAGAATAAAGTTTAATCGGAAATTTAATATCTTGTTCAACAAAATCATTTTTATGATTCAAAGCACAATCATTCTTGTTCATTCTAGGATAAAAGACAGTATTAAATGACTTTGACGCATCATTGTTCTCGACAGATTCCTTGCCTACCCACTTTGGTTGGTCTTGTTTAGACCGACCATTTTTATCTGAAACAGCATTAACAGTATGATCAGCAGAGGTTGAGTAGACACGACGTTTATCAGTCGATCGACCAGTCTTTTGCCTCGGCTATGATTGTTTTTGAGAACAAGAATCAGTTTTAGAAACCTTAATCACAGCCGGGGTCATTGGTTTTGTGGAACATTCGCCTTTTTGAAAATTGACCGGTCGATTTACCGATGGCGAAAGAAAGTCAGTATGACTTGGAAGAGGTTTGTCGAATGGGAATGATTCAAACTCTGCATCAGAACTACCCTCGAAATTCATGAATTTTGAAAAATCGATATCCGGAATCAATTGACTTGGATTGGTCGAGGGAGGTGAGGAACAGATTGTGTCGGTGTGCTTATGTGAATTTGTTGCGAAAGCTAAGAAAAAATCAGAGTTCAGATTCTTTAAAACACACTCATCTAGAGTCCCTTTTCTGTTTAGTGAAGATGTTTTACCAATGAAAGCTTTGCACGAGGATGTGTCAGACGAGTCTGAGGAAGATTCGGGCAAAATCGTCTTTTCTTCTTGGAGTAGGTCAATCTTTTCTTGAAGTTTACCATTTCTCACATGCTCCGTCATCACTTCCGTGGCCAAAGCAAACAGTTTTGATGTGAGCCGATCGATTTCATTCCGAAGGATTTCCTGTTCATCCAACACACACTCGGTTTTAATGGATTTAAGTGCCTCAAGATCGGTTATGAGCGCTTGATTTTCCTTTTGAAAAGATGATCTTTCCTTCTCGAGTGACTCCTCTAATTCAACTATTTTTGCTTCCAAAATGAGAGGCGGGACATATAGTTTAAACTCGTCCGTTTCAGTTTTGGGTTTAGGTGCTTGGGCCTCATCCTTTTTGGAGGAATCATTGGGTGTAGCAACCTTATAGCCATCAGAGTAGTCATTCGAGAGGTATTTCTTTGGATTTTTCTTGTACGACCAGTTCATAGGCTCGTAGGAAAAAGGAAGTTGCATTTTAGTGGTATGTTTGCGCTTGTATTCCTCAGTTTCCTCTTCTTTCTCTGGTTCAAGAGGACTACTCCATTGGATTTGGTATCCATGATACTTCTTAGCTATACCGAGACAATTAAAGTGATAAAGTGTCGGTGTTTTAGCTATATGTTGATCCAGACCCTCAGTGATTTGATAATGAATTAGAGTTTCACTATCGCTGCTAAGTGCTAAGACTGTTACAGTGCCGCTGATAGGAACTCTCGTTATTTGATTTATACATTCAGCAATACTGTTCATCAATGAGCCATGAGTTTGTTCAGTCTCATTGATGATCGCTGATATAATATGTTGTTTACTTATGATCCCTGAAGACAAGTTTCATGTCAACTATGTTCTACGCTGAAGTCGAAGATCAAGCCAAAGAACCCGCGACAAGTCTGCTAATGAACTGATGCGGATATCAGTGAAGCCAAGACCTGTCCACTCAACGTGAAGTTTCAAGTAGAAGACTTCAGCGATCGCTGAACCTTATCACTCGCTGATAAAGATTTATTCAGCGAACGCTGATCATGAAGTCTTCCTCTACAAGTTACTTTTGTATTATCCCCTTGCACGCCTCCGTACGAGAATGTCAGAATGGACATCCCTTTTGTCCACAATCGTACAACCAACTCTAATTCTACATTGTTCATCATGCGACTACTAGGTTGTCTACCAAGGTCAAACCATGCAACCAACCAGCGGCTGCCACGTGTAAAGTTGTACTGTTGCGCATTAAATGCATGCAGTATATAAAGGAAACCCTACTTCAGAAATGAAGTGCTCGGCCATCTCCTTATCTTCTATATTCTGTGTGTTAGAATATTATCCTTAGTATTCTTATCTTCTCTCTAACTTATTTCTAGTGCAAGAAATCTTATTGATTCTCTTAACTTGTTTAGATTAGGTTTATTCCTTAATCTTGTTCTGCAACAAGTTGTAAATTGTTTGATACATATCAATAAACAATTTAGAAAAGTAAAAATCGTGTGTTTGTATTCAACCCCCCCCCCCCTTTCTACAAACTTGTATAACCCTTTCGGGACCAACACTATACCCTTTTTCAAGTACTGAGGGTTGTCGTATCCGATTCCCCTTTCCTTGTTGAAGAATGTGAATTCCTTGGGTTTATTCATGTGAATAGTCTGGTCTATTTGACCTCTTTTGTGGAGATTGGTTTCAAGATCTGTTATTTTGGAAACCATTTCGTTATGCTGAATTTGAAGAGAAGAGCATTGATAAACAATCTCTGTGTTCTCATTCTTACACTAATCCAGCTGTGAATTTAGTTCAGATATTTTGGCCCTTAAGTCCTTAGGTGCTATTGAAAGATTTGTACATTTTTGTTTTAAGTTAGCATTTTCGGACTTATACTTTTCAGTTATTCGTTTTTGAACAACTAGTTTTTCAGTTAATGATTTGATTTCAAGCAGTTGTTCATTAATGATGGTTTATTGGAATCTGTTCGTGCAACAATGGGTTCAAACTGTTTGATTAAGCCTTGATAGATAGGATCACATACCTGACACAACTTTGCCTGTTCTTCTGGAGGAGAATGGTAGCCCATGAAAGCGTCGGCATCTTCAGACTCGCTTTCATCATTAGAACGACCAAGCTAGTGGTCATCTTCAACAAATAGAGCTTCTCCTGCATCCTTTTGTTCCGCCAATGCGAGCTTGGCCTTGTAGTAGTGTGCGTTCTTCACAATAGGTTTCCTACAATCCTTTGCAAAATGACCTAGCTTCCCGCAGTTGTAGCAGGTGACAGGTTCGTCTTTCTTCTTCGTTTCGGACTTGCGATCTTCTTTCTCACCCTTCTCTTTCTTATCAGGCTGCGTTTGCTCATCTGCCTTTTTCTTGCCTTCATATTTATCTTGATAATTATGGCGCTTGTTGGAGGAAGTGTAGTAGCGCTGATTATTGGATGTGGGCTTCTTGAAGAACTTCTGTTGCTGGAAGGATCTGGAGAGCAGAGCCATTGCTTTCTTCATAGCAGTCAATTCAGGATCATAGTTACTGTCCTCTTCTTCCTCAGATTCTGGCTCAGATTCACTTGGCTCTTGGGCACGTTTGGAACGACGGCTGGAGGATTTGCCTTGTTTTGAAGAAACAAGAGCTAGTGGGTCAGCAGGTGACTTGGGAGCCGACTTCTTGTTGCTTAGAATCTCCATCACTTCATCTTCGTCCTGGAGAAGCATCTCATAGAGTTTGTGAATTGGAACGTCCTCCATCAAGTGATTGTGTTTGACGTGAGAAGCAAACACTTTCCATTCAGGAAGGAGGTTGTTCAAGAATTTGAGTGCATTCTCCATATTTGAACGATTGATTTAATTCTTGTGGAGCTCGTTCAGTAGGAGACATAAATGTTAGGGATAAAATCAGGTTGAATAGAAGTTCAAGGGTTAATGTGTTATTATTCATTTTGAGTCATATAATGTAATGGGCCATGGGCTTGCTTGTTAAGGGCCCATGGTATATAAAGTTTACTTTGTTTATAGATTAGAGTTAATCGTCATTATTCATCTAATCACTAGCATTGTAATTCTCTCAATTATTCATAGTGAATTAGATGACCAGTGGAAATCATTCTGATTTGTTTACTACTTGTTGATTTCTACTGTTATATGCACTAATCTGGAACTCACAATTGGTATCAGAGCATACGGACGATTCGATTCAAGGTGATAAAAAGGTTTTTGGTAAGAATTCTATTCAGTTTTATCGACTGTAGTTTTGAGTTCATTATTTCATATCTTGACTCGGTTAAAATTGCTTCGTTTCGTTTATTGCATTAAATTAGCATCATCTTACTTAGCGATTCTGCAATTTTTCTTGTTCCAATTCGATCATCTGAGTGATTTTTAAGCAAAATCTAGTTTGTGGTTTCGTTCTGTTCATATCAAAAATCTAAATTTTTCTTCAAAATCGTGCTATTTTGCTTGATTATCGATTTGGGTATTGTTATTTTGCTGTTTTTGGAGGATTTCTAAAGTTTCAGGAAGTTTCCCATCAACCCTAATCGAATTCCCATCGAATTGGAAACCACAGCCGCAATGTCCGGACACCACAGCCGCAGTTTCCGGATACCTGCTTCACTTTCCGGAACATCGCTTCACTTTCCGGGTAAGTTCTCTATTCCGAATCTTTCCGGACACAATTGATCCGGTAACCTAAAATTTCTGGTAAACTCATTTACCCGAACAACTCAAAGTTTCCGGTTAATTGTTCCTTTCCGGACACTACTATCCGATAAGTTCTTCTTCCGGAAAGCATAGTCATTCGGAAACCCCTTTCATCCGGTAACTATCATTCATCCGGTAAGTTTTTGTTTTTTATAATTTTATCCGCTAACCTTAGATCTTCCAGTAACTTCCTGTTATCCGGAAACCTAAATTTATCCGGACACTTCTGAACTTATCCGGACACTTCTGCTAAACATTATCATACACATCTGATCCGGACACTTCCAGATCAGACACTCTTCATCCGGATTCCTATCCGATAAGTTCTGATTAGCTAGTTTCTTACCTGTTTAGCCTAGATTACTCTTAGAACCTACGTTAGGACATCACTCTTAGTGCCTTGCGTTAGAAAACCACTTTGAACCGAACAATCGTCTGACGATCACCATAGTCCAATCAACGACGATGTCTTCTCGAGATGCTCTCGCTGTCGGCACCGACTCCAAACCGCCAACCTTCTACCAGGGAGAATACAGCCAATGGCGGGATAGATTCATGATCTTCATCGAGTCGAAAGTTAATTTCGAGTACATCTGGCGAGCTCTATCCGATGGTCAACAACCTAAACCCATGAAGTCTATAGCAGCAACAGAAGCAGGTGCACAAGCTCAGTATGTACCGAAGCCATACTTGGAGATGAGCGAGTCCGAAAAGGGCATGCATGATGGTGAAAAGCATGTCAAGAGGTATCTAGTCCAGGCTCTACCGAATCCAATCTACACAGCCATAAATAGCTAAAAGGACACAACAAAGGGCATGTGGGATCAGGTAGAGAAAATGATGAGTGGAAGCAGAGTCGGCAACCAACTGAAAATCAACAGCTGCATAACCAAGTTTGATGGTTTCAAGCAGCGCGCCGACGAATCACTCTCCCAGGCCTATGAATGTTTCTGCCTCCTACTGAATGAGATCTGCAAGAACAAAATCACTCGTTCTAATACGGAGAATGCGCTCAAGTTCTTGAACAATCTCCTTCTTGAAGAACGTTCCAATACACGTCAAACACAATCACTTAATGAAGAACGTTCCAATACACGAACTCTATGAGATGCTTCTCCAGGACGAAGATGAAGTGATGGAGATTCTGAGTGAAAAGAAGTATGCGTCCAAGACACCTGCTAATCCACTAGCTCTTATGTCTTCAAAACGAGGAAAATTTTACGGCCGTCGTTCCAAATGTGCCCCAAGAGCCAAGCGAGTCAGAGCCAGAATCTGAGGAAGAAGAGAACAGTGATTCTGATCCTGAATTAACAGTTGTGATGTAACAGCCTGAATTTCAAGTTTGAGATATGAAAGTTTAGTGTCCTTTATGCAAGAATGAAAGTTAAGTTGAGGGACTTGTTTGCAATTAGTGAAAGATATTTATAAACTCAAACTTCTAGGGCAGCCCCCATTTGCACAAATCAGTGAAATTATCTTGTGTGGGTGTTGGTGGCGTGAAACAAGAAAGAGAGAAGGAAGAAGGAAAGAAGGGTTTGAGAAGAAATTCAAGAGGAAAAGAGAAATCAAGGAAGATATTGCAAGGTAATACATCCTAATTAATTCTCCTGATTAGTGTAATGCTCCTCCTTCTTATTGTACCGAATTCTTAATACTGATTTGGAAGATTGCTTGAGTTTTCACCATATTTCCTTCAAAATGTGTTTTATGCGTTTTGGTCTTAATAAATCGATTTAAGGGGTTATAGATGGATTAACTGAGCGATTGGGGATTGTGGATGAACCCTTATGGTTGTCTAATCAAACTAATGGCTTAAATCGGAGTTTAAAGCGGTTTTAGAATTTCTAAGTTCGAACAGCAGCGTTTTCCGGACACCAGTGTTTGGTGGTGTCCGGATATGTTGCATGTGTCCGGGTAAGTGTCTCGTGAAGGTGTGTCCGGATAAGCGTAGTGTCCGGATAAATGGTGTGTCCGGATAAGCGTAGTGTCCGGATAAGTGGTGCGTCCAGATAAGCGTAGTGTCCGGATAAGCGTAGTGTCCGGATAAGTGATGTGTCCGGATAAGTGATGTGTCCGGATAAGTGGTGTGTCCGGATAAGTGTGGTGTCCGGATAAGTGTAGTGTCCGGATAAGTGCTGTGTCCGGGAAGGGGTATCCGGATAGTAGGGCTGAGATATTTTATCTGATTCGAATTCAATGCCCTTAGGTGTTCGGTTGGATTAGCTTGGTGATTTCAAGAAGTGCGTTCAGCGTCATCAAGGTGAGTTCCCTAAACCTATTTACGACGCAATGTGTTAATTGTTCTTTTAACTGATAATGGTTCACTTTGAGCACGAAATGTTTACCAAATCGATATGCATGTTTTTACATGAAAGCTCATACTTTATTCAAAGAATATTTAGCATGATGAAATGATTATATGGTTTACGAGATTCCAAGTTTATGAAGTATGACATGTGATGTATGCTATGTGGAGTCGGTCTGCACCGTGGGATCGGTATGCTCTGGGATCCGATGATCCCTTGGACATGGGTGATGAGCCGATAGGTTGGAATCTGTTTCACTCCTATTCGGGTAGAGGGGAGTCTGCTTGGGCCCCGATACGAGGCGAGAGGGGAGTCTGATTGGGCCCCGATCGCGGCGAGAGGGGAGTCTGCTTGGGCCCCGATCGTGGTTAGTTTATGTGGTCCTCATCACGGTGCAGTACCATGTTTGACGTTATGTGAAGTTTGATGATGAATTTTATAAACGATTTTCCCAATGTTTATATATGTTGTTTTCGGAGGGAATTTACTAGACCTTTTGGTCTAACCCTCGCTTTTCAAAACTAAACCATTTTCAGGTAAGCAAGTAGTAAGAGGCTCAAGTAAGTGAGCAAGAGCATGATTGAGTACAGATGCAGCTAGAGACTGTGCCGATGCCACTTGTAGTAGTAGTTGTTCTCAGTTGTGTATAGGTTGTTTCCGCCAACCTTAGTTTGGGAATGATGTAACTGAATTTTGGGACCAGTTTTATTACAAGAGTATGATTTAATGCTTTGGTTGTCTTGTTATGTCTTGGGGTTGTTACAAATGATATCAGAGCCATAGTTTAAGGGATTTAGGTGACCGGACGGGCCTAAACTTAAACTTGGGAATAGAAGATCACAACTGAGAATCAGGAAACGCGTTAAGAGGGCACTAATGTAGACACAGGAAATGCGTTAGGAGGACACTATTATGGAGATATGACTAATAAGGTACTAAGGACTGTCATGTAAGGTAAGTTTGAGATTGCACCTGGCCAGTGTAATTGCGAACTTACAGGTACATGTATGTGCTTAACCTACCTTATTAACCTACCTAGTGCTCATGTCGTGTTCCAGTACATTAGATTGTCAACAAGATCCGTGAGGGGTAGACTGAGACCCCTTGTTGGGGAAGTTTCTTGAGAGGTCACTTATGATGTGATGTATGTATACATCGTAGAGAAAGAATGTTGTATAGAACGTTATGAGTCGGATAGAGGTAACTCTTCGTGGATTCGAAGAGGATGGATGTTGAGTTTGAGTGAGACTCCTATTTCGGGAGAGTCCCA
This sequence comes from Saussurea involucrata, assembly GCA_033807775.1. Taxonomy (NCBI): domain Eukaryota; kingdom Viridiplantae; phylum Streptophyta; class Magnoliopsida; order Asterales; family Asteraceae; genus Saussurea; species Saussurea involucrata. The sequence continues at coordinate 54,332,027 of CM066313.1, read as the reverse complement.
GTTCTAGAAATCATGGGATAGATCGGTCGGGATCGTAAGAAAGGGCGATGTCGAAACCTTGAAAGTGCCAATGGAGCTTTGAATTCTTATTCGAGCTTTTCAAGGACGGGGTAAATGAAATAAGATACCTATAGTGAAATGAAAGCGTATAGGAGTGGACAGTGAGATAGTTGTTCAAAGCGAAATAGTATGAAAGGGTTGAGTAAGTGAGAGGTGGAAAGTGTGTTCAGCAAGTTGTTGCGTGACCGAAAGGACGACCATTGGTCGTAGGTGGAGTGTCTAGGATAAGTTGCGTAATTAAAGCGGTTGACCTTGTTAGAATGAGTAGCCTTCAATTGCAAATAGAGTCTCATGCATGGCGTTCTTTTATGTAACATGAAATTTTCACGATTTAAAATAAGAATGTAAATGTCAACTTTGAACAAAATGAGCCAGCTTGTACGAGTGCACGTTTAAAGAAAAAGCGATTTCAGTGCGTCGCACATTGAAATTTTGAGGTAAACGATTTGCAAAGTATTCCACACTTTTAATGATAAGTTAAATTGTTACAAAAATGGCCAAGGAAATGGTTACCTGTAATTCACTTATAACCAAAATGCTTATTGACCTTTTTGATATCATACAATTGAGTGTGAGAACCGACTGGTTTACTTTGTGTCGGTAATTCTTTCAGAACTGTCTCATATGAAAAGATTTTCATGCAAATTATTACTCTCGTAATAACATTGTTCGGATTGAGCAAGATTGGGGTTCACGGGAAGATGCATGCCAACGATTCTCGAATCGTTGTGCAGAGTTTTGAATTATAAGAGCGATGGGGTCACGGGTACCCGAGTTGTTTCTAAATGTTGTTTATTTAAAATGATAAAATGTACGAAATGATTTGTCTTTTGCGTTGTCATGCATGAAGGCTATGAACTCACTAGGTCGTAGGATGTTACATGTTAGGCTAAGGAAGAACTTCAAGAGTGAAGAAGTGTCGGACAAATCAAGAAAGAATGTTGTAGCCTTAGTATTTGTGTTCAAGAGGAAAGGTGAACAAGGGTAGAGTTGGAAGTGGATTATAGTGTCGGTTGTATGAGGGTTTGCACCCTTGTTCGGTAACTGGAAGTACAGTTGTCAAGGGACGGTTGTGTCCAGAGGAAGGACTCGAAGCCTTCTAGGTGATGGTTTTTTTTGCAACTCGTTTTGAGTAGTGTGATGAGGAAGAATGAAATGTCTATAGCGTGGGAGTATGAGTTTTGAGGTGAGCTCGTAATGTTGATGTTACATAAGTAGGTTTCGAAAAGAGGGAGGCAGATCATGAAGTTGATTATGATATGTGGAAGGACTAGGTTCCGTAAGGAACCCCTGTTATAGAATAAGTTAAGAAAGTAGTTACAGGTTATCAGTTGATGTAGAAGTCGACTGTTGTGTAAGATGGTTGAGGCCGAAGACTTGAACCAGAAGGTTGAAAGTTGATAGAACACCTTGTAGAGGTGCTAAGATGATGAGAAGTTATTGTTGTGATTAAGCGTTCTATTTACGAAGTATGGAGGGTTCGTAGAATGATGAGGTATGTAACACGAGTGAAGCAAGTGTGTAGATTCTATCGTCCAGTGAGGGACTGTGTCCAGCTTATGTAAGGCCTCAGATCGTAAAGAGCGAACAAGAACACTTACATTTGAGCTAATTGGGAACTAGGAAGTTATAGTTCAACTAGAGTGAGAAAGGACAAAGTAGCGAGATAGACTCGATTGTGTATGCGAGAAAATGTGAAGGCAAGTTCAAATTGTGTACGAATGACCATGAGAGACTTGGTCGGTAGTGTGATGATAGGAGTGGTGGATGTACGAGCTAATAATAGCTTCAATTGCCAAGATTTCTGTATCAGCCGGTGATGTGGTAAGGTGATGTTAGAAAGATGAAGGATTAGAAGGAAGTCTGTTTAGGATTTTCGGGTGGAATGTACGTTTTGCAACCCCAGTTGTGAGGTACGTGGTTTGTAAGTTGGTGTTTATTTTGACTGTTATCGGAATGAAATGTCGGGGCAGAATTGGGTGATTGCCCAGCTGTGAGACCAAGCTTTGTGGTTATGTATGTTGTTAAGTATATTCTTGAAGGCAGAGTAAGTTTAAAGAGGATGATGAATAGATTAGTCGAGCTGTAGTATAGTAGACGAGAAATTGTTAAAGAATGTGAATTGTTGCTTATGTGTGAGAGAAATGTCTGAGAAGGTAAAAGTTGGAGATTAAAGAATGTGTAGTGATGTCGAACACTGGTCTTGTTTCAAGACGGCTTGGTTGAATGCCTTAAGATAAGATCTTGGTGCAACTGTTTGGTTAGGCAAGTATTGAGAAAGTGTTATCAGCATGTGGATAGGTCAGGAGGGAGGGGCAAGTAATGTTTGATGAGCAGTGCTCCACGCTAACGTGGGGAGGTGAAGATAGTATGTCGGATTAAGTGAGTAAATTGGAAGTAGTAAATGTGGCAGTATTACTAGAAGGGTGATGTGTTATGTAGATTGTCAATGATAAATGTGCGAACTGTTGGAACGAGTTTTGAGGAAGGGATTTGTGTATGATTTTGTGCAGGAAAGAAGTGGATTAGACAACTGAATGAGTTAAGTTAAGTGACCTTGTGAGAAATGTATAAATGAATTGGTCGTGCAGTGATTGAGCTAGTGAGAATAGTATGGTGTGACCATGGTTACTCCTCCCAGTTGAGTGAGGATAACCGAAGTTATGTGTTATATGTCTGAGCGAACGTGGCAATCAACGAGGAATTTATGTGTTTCAGGATAAGTTTAATTTGAGTAGGTGAACACTTCAACGATGGGTTTGGAGGTTCCTACTCTTAGTTGCGTATAAGTATGTAGTGGTGAAGTGATGAGGATAAGGGAGTTGGTTGACGAACTGTGGTCGAGGTGGTCTGAGTAAGGGAAATGTTGGCCGCTTAGACGATTGTTGGTTGAGGGAAGTAATCTAGGATTGCTTGTATTGCGACGAAGGAACTCTGGGTTGTGAGTTGTCGGGACGTACGTGTTTGGTCTGGTGCCAAGCTGTCAAGTGTGTGTTTGTCTCTTGGTAAGTGAATACTATGTTGTGACGGAGATTTAGCCAGGTTCCTCCTTAAAGGAAGTATAGATGCTTGAGAAGCCTTAGTTAATCTTCTGTTGTCAAGACCGATCGGGTAGGATCAATAGCCTACGAGTTAGGAGTACCGTAAGAACTGAAGGAAACGCACCCAAGGTTACACGTTTCGAGTTTAATGAGGTGGTTGACTGAGTCAGATATGGCTTTACTTTGGGAAGTGTCGGTTTTGATGTGGGCAAGATACACACATCTTTTCCCCAATAAGGAATTCCGGGGACGGAATTCTTTTAAGGGGGGAGTGTTGTAACAGCCTGAATTTCAAGTTTGAGATATGAAAGTTTAGTGTCCTTTATGCAAGAAATGAAAGTTAAGTTGAGGGACTTGTTTGAAATTAGTGAAAGATATTTATAGACTCAAACTTCTAGGGCAGCCCCCATTTGCACAAATCAGTGAAATTATCTTGTGTGGGTGTTGGTGGCGTGAAACAAGAAAGAGAGAAGGAAGAAGGAAAGAAGGGTTTGAGAAGAAATTCAAGAGGAAAAGAGAAATCAAGGAAGATATTGCAAGGTAATACATCCTAATTAATTCTCCTGATTAGTGTAATGCTCCTCCTTCTTATTGTACCGAATTCTTAATACTGATTTGGAAGATTGCTTGAGTTTTCACCATATTTCCTTCAAAATGTGTTTTATGGGGTTTGGTCTTAATAAATCGATTTAAGGGGTTATAGATGGATTAACTGAGCGATTGGGGATTGTGGATGAACCCTTATGGTTGTCTAATCAAACTAATGGCTTAAATCGGAGTTTAAAGCGGTTTTAGAATTTCTAAGTTCGAACAGCAGCGTTTTCCGGACACCAGTGTTTGGTGGTGTCCGGATATGTTGCATGTGTCCGGGTAAGTGTCTCGTGAAGGTGTCCGGGTAGTTTTGCCCGGATAAGTGGTGTGTCCGGATAAGCGTAGTGTCCGAATAAGTGGTGTGTCCGGATAAGTGATGTGTCCGGATAAGTGGTGTGTCCAGATAAGCGTAGTGTCCGGATAAGTGGTGTGTCCGGATAAGTGATGTGTCCGGATAAGTAGTGTGTCCGGATAAGTGTGGTGTCCGGATAAGTGTAGTGTCCGGATAAGTGTTGTGTCCGGGAAGGGGTATCCGGACAGTAGGGCTGAGATATTTTATCTGATTCGAATTCAATGCCCTTAGGTGTTCGGTTGGATTAGCTTGGTGATTTCAAGAAGTGCGTTCAGCGTCATCAAGGTGAGTTCCCTAAACCTATTTACGACGCAATGTGTTAATTGTTCTTTTAACTGATAATGGTTCACTATGAGCACGAAATGTTTACCAAATCGATATGCATGTTTTTACATGAAATCTCATACTTTATTCAAAGAATATTTAGCATGATGAAATGATTATATGGTTTACGAGATTCCAAGTTTATGAAGTATGACATGTGATGTATGCTATGTGGAGTCGGTCTGCACCGTGGGATCGGTATGCTCTGGGATCCGATGATCCCTTGGACATGGGTGATGAGCCGATAGGTTGGAATCTGTTTCCCTCCTATTCGGGTAGAGGGGAGTCTGCTTGGGCCCCGATACGAGGCGAGAGGGGAGTCTGCTTGGGCCCTGATCGCGGCGAGAGGGGAGTCTGCTTGGGCGCCGATCGTGGTTAGTTTATGCGGTCCTCGTCATGGTGCAGTACCATGTTTGACGTTATGTGAAGTTTGATGATGAATTTTATAAACGATTTTCCCAATGTTTATATATGTTGTTTTCGGAGGGAATTCACTAGACCTTTTGGTCTAACCCTCGCTTTTCAAAACTAAACCATTTTCAGGTAAGCAAGTAGTAAGAGGCTCAAGTAAGTGAGCAAGAGCATGATTGAGTACAGATGCAGCTAGAGACTGTGCCGATGCCACTTGTAGTAGTAGTTGTTCTCAGTTGTGTATAGGTTGTTTCCGCCAACCATAGTTTGGGAATGATGTAACTGAATTTTGGGACCCAGTTTTATTACAAGAGTATGATTTAATGCTTTGGTTGTCTTGTTATGTCTTGGGGTTGTTACATGTGAAGAAAGCAATGGCCCTGCTCTCCGGATCCTTCCAACTACAGAAGTTCTACAAGAATCCCACATCCAATAATCAGCGCTACTCCACCTCCTCCAACAAGCGCCATGATTATCAGGATAAATACGAAGGCAAGAAGAAGGTAGATGAGCACAAACAGCCTGATAAGAAGGAGAACACTAAAAAAGAAGACCGCAAGCCCGAATCAAAGAAGAAAGACGAACCCTTCACCTCTACAACCGCGGGAAGCTAGGTCATTTTGCGAAGGATTGTAGGAGGCCTGTAGTAAAGTACTCACACTACTACAAGGAAAAGCTCGCACTGTCAGAACAAAAGGAAGCAGGCAAAGCTCTACTTGTTGAAGATGATCACTGGCTGGGTCGTTCTGATGGCGAAAGCGATTCTGAAGATGCTGACGCTTTCATGGGCTACCACTCTCCTCCAAAAGAACATGAAAAGTTGTGTCAGGTATGTAATCCTATCCGTCAAGGCTTAGCCAAACAGATTGAATCTATTGTTGCACGAACAAATTCCTATAAGGCCACCATTAATGAACAACTACTTGAGATTAAATCACTAACTGAAAAGCTAGATGTTCAAAAGAAAATAACTGAAAAGTATAAGTCTGAAAATGCTACATTAAAAGAAAAATGTACAAATCTTGCAATAGCACCTAAGGACTTAAGGGCCAAAATATCTGATCTGAAATTACAGCTGGATCAGTGTAAGAATGAGAACACAGAGATTGTTTATCAATGCTCATCTCTTCAAATTCAGCATAAAGAAATGGTTTCCAAAATAACTGATCTTGAAACCAAACTTCACAAAAGAGGCCAAACAGATCAGACCAATTACATGAATAAACCCAAGGAATTCACCTACTTTAACAAGCAATGGGGAATCGGATACGTTAACCCACAATACTTGAAAAAGGGTATATTCAAAACACCGACCTTGTATGACTTTGGTTGTCTTGGTCTGGACAAATAGTATCCTATATATAAGATACGATGGACTGGTCCTCTTGAACCTGAGAAAGAAGAGGAAACTGAGGAATATAAGCGCAAACACACCTACAAAATGGAACTTCCTTTTTGCTATGAGGAATATAAGCGTAAACTCTATGTCCAGCCTCTCATTTTGGAAGCTAAAATAGTTAAGTTAGAGGAGTCACTCGAGAAGGAACGATTATGTTTTCAAAAGGAAAAGCAAGCGCTCATAACCGAACTTGAGACTCTTAAATCCATTAAAACCGAGTATGTGTCGGAGGAAGGACAGGAAATCCTTCGGTCTGAAATCGATCGGCTCACATCAAATCTGTCTGCTATGGCAACAGAGGTGATGAAGGAGCATGTGAGAAATGGTCAATTGCAAGAGCAGCTTGACCTACTCCAAAACGAAAAGACGATTTTGCCTGAATCTTCCTCGGACTCGTCTGACACATCCTCCTGGAAAGCTTTCATGGGAAAAACATCCTCTCCAAACGGTAAAGGATCTCAAGATGAGTGTGTGTTAAAGAATCTGAACTATGATTTTTTCTTAGCTTCTGCATCAGATTCACCTAAGCACACCAACACACAGTGTTCCTCACCTCCCTCGACCAATACAAGTCCAGTGGTTCCGGACATAGATTTTTCCGAGTTTATAAATTCCGAGGGTAATTCTGATGAAGAGTTTGAATCGTTCCCTTTCGACAAACCTCTTCCAAGTCATACTGACTTTCTTTCTCTAGTAGTTAATCGACCGGTAAATTTTCAAAAAGGCGAATGTTCCACAAAACCAAAGACCCCGGCAGTGATCAAGATTTCTAAAACTGAATCCTGTTCTTAAAAACAATCACAGCCGAGGCAGAAGACCGGTTGATCGACAGATAAACGTCCTATCCACTCTACTTCTGCTGACCATATTGTTAATCGTGTTTCAGATAAAAATGGTCGGGCCAAACAAGACAAACCAAAGTGGATAGCCAAGGAATCGGTCGAGAACAATGTTGCATCAAAGTCATTTGATACTGTTTTTTATCCTAGAATGAACAAGAATGATTGTGCTTTGAATCATAAGAATGATTTTGTTGAACAAGAAATTAAATTTCCTATTAAACTTTATTCTATTCTGCAATTTATTCAATTATCGCATGATTGTTTGTTTTTTTCTAGTTGTGGTTGGAATGACTTTGGTGACATTAATAATTCACCTGATTGGTTTGGTTCTTATCATGTCTACAATTCTGAACCTAAACAAAAACCCCGTAAAAACAAAAAGAAACATAATTCCAAATGGGGTTCACAATCAGAGGTTAAACCTAAAAAAAGGAAACCCATTTCAAAACGGGTTCCTTCTACTGAGGTTAAACCTACACCCAAGAAGAAACCTGCCTCAAAACAGGTTTCTCCGACAGGTGTAAAACCTAACCCTCAAGGACCCATTTTCAAATGGGTACCTAAATTCCGCAAATTTCGTTTTGCTGGACGGTCATGTGTGGTACTTAGATTCTGGATGCTCCAAGAACATGACCGGGAGGAGGGAGCTGCTCACGAACTACAAAGAAACGACGACAAGGCGCCGATTTTGGGCTACGGCGACATTGTCCAAGACAAGACCACGATAAAGAAAGTCTATTACGTCGCAGGATTGGGACACAACTTGTTCAACATCGGCCAATTCTGCGATAAAGATCTTGAGGTCAGATTTAAAGCCAAAAGGTGTAGCGTCCGCACTGACGACGGCACCGAACTGCTGGTTGGAACGCGAAAGACCAACCTCTACACCATCGACCTCTCAGCCCTGAAGACCGATGACTCTGTCTTCCTGCTGTCAAAGGCCAATACCCAGCAAGCGTGGATTTGGCATCGACGTCTCTTGCACCTGAACTTCAAGAGTATCAACAAACTGGTGCTTGGCGGACACGTGAAAGGCATGCCCGACCTTCAATTCGTGAAGGACCGACTCTGTGGGGCATGTGAAATGGGAAACATGAAGCGAGCGACACACAAGCCGAAGGCCGCTCCGAGCATGTCCAGGTCCCTCGAACTTATCCATATGGATTTGTGTGGACCGATGCATGTTCAGAGCATCAACAAATGAAAGTACGTCCTGGTGATGGTGGATGACTTCTCACGCTACACCTGGGTAAAGTTCCTACGCTCGAAGGATGAAACCCCGGAGATGATTATCAACCACCTAAAGACTATCCAACTGAACCTTCGACAACAAGTTCAGACCATCAGGACTGACAACGGGACGGAATTCAAAAATCAAACGGTGAACGAATACCTGACATTCGTCGGTATTTCACAAACCTTCTCGGCCTCACGCACTCCTCAACAAAACGGAGTGGTGGAAAGACGCAACCGTATCCTAGTCGAAGTCGCTCGCACGATGTTGTCAATGTCAAAGCTTCCTCTATTTTCATATGATACTCCATGCAGGCTAACGCGTTTCGCGTTTACAACAAACGGACCAGAACCGTTACTAAGGGTGTAAACGTGACATTCGACAAAGCCGCAGATTTGGCTTCTGAACATATTAGTTCAGAACCCGGTTTAATTGGTGTGCTAGCTTCTGAACTTTCACGTTCGGGATCTGCATAAACGGCAGTAAATCCAAATCATGCATCTACGTCGAATGCTCAACTTTCTGATTTAGATTTACTGTTTCAATACTTTTATGATGATGTGTTTAACGCATCTACCTCTCGTGTCTCAACGCAACCAAGAATTGAAGCTGCTCAAATTGAAGACTCGACGAATCTCTCTGGTCCGCCGCCTTCGACCAACACTCCAACGATTACTGTGGAGACACCTCAGCCCTCATCATCAACATCTTCTGATACAACCATCCCCCTAGAGGAACCAACACAAAACCCGGAGATCGCTCCTGAAGATTCTTCCTCTACTACACTCAATGGTCAACCTCTGCCTTCCTCGGAACTAGAAGTTGCTCAACCTTCGACGAATCCACCCAAGTCTCCTCCGAGAAACCAACCCGCTACACTTGAAGCCATTCAAGACCTTCCCACTGGTGGATACGTGGATCCAGACTCCTCACACTTCACTCAGCAACCGCTTCCACACACCACCAAGTGGACAAGAGCTCATCCCCTGCACCAAATTATCGGTGATCCCTCTACTCCAGTTCAAACATGAGGCGCATCGGCCAACTTCTGTCTCTTCTCTGGATTCCTGAGTAAGATTGAGCCTACAACCGTCTCCGATGCTTTAGAGGATCCGGGCTGGGTCATGGCTATGCAAGAGGAACTCAATCAATTTGAGGCCCTCAAAGAATGGCGACTTGTCCCACGTTGTAACATCCCTTATCTTTAAAACACTCATTTAACGGAAAGTAACCTTAAAATACAGCGGAAGATTTGTAATTAAAACATTTAGATAAAATCCCATAATCTTATAGAAAAGAGTACAAGTTTGCAACTTAAAACCAATAAGTTTGAGACAAACAATATTCAACTGAAAAGCTTAGAGAATCCAAAGCTATCATTCATCAAAAGAAAATATAAGCTGCTGAGCTGCCGCAAATCCAAAAGCTTCAAGCTGGAGCCTTTCCTTTATTCTTCGAAGATGTACCTGCCACTAAAAGATGAATAACAACGGGGTAAGCTTTCGCTTAGTGAGCACGCACCTATACCACATATCATCATGCATACATACTCGCATAAACATAGCAATCACATACATGTAACATCCTTCCATTCCTTAAGGCACAAAGCCAATAAGGAAGGTCATAACTAGACACTGGTACCAGGCCTCTTCATACATAACATATTCCCTAGGGGTATTACTACCACCATAGGTACTCTTTCCTTTGGCAAAGCCAACATACACATAATCACACATGCAATCCAACTACATACACATAACTTACATAATATAGGTAGAGTACTCACCTGTCAAGATGTCAATTACCAAGTACTTCACAGTGTATAATAATCACCTCGTACCACCTATAACATTCATACATACACATATCATAACAAGCCCAAAAATGGAACTCTAATTCTATCCCAACTCTCATCCCGAAATGACCGCGAACAACAATCCTCCTAGAACCTTTCACAACTTGAATCTTCCAAAATCACCAAATCTTTCGCCTGGAAAATACAGCAACTTCGGACACTTGGTTCTCTCTACTGGGAACTCCGATGCCAAATCCCTCCGGTCCGAATGTAGATTAGAAGGTCGTGAAGTCGCTGTCCAAATTTCACGACGATCCAACGGTTAACGAAGGAGAATCGGTCGATCTTTCACAGCAGCTCACAAGAACTCCGAAAATCCCTTTCACAGCAACTTCGGACACGTGGTTCTCTCTACTGGGAACTCCGATGCCAAATCCCTCCGGTCAAAATGTAGATTAGAGGGTCTTGAAGTCGCTGTCCAAATTTCACGACGATCCAACGGTTAACGAAGGAGAATCGGTCGGTCTTTCACAGCAGCTCACAAGAACTCCGAAAATCCCTTTCACAGCAACTTCGGACACGTGGTTCTCTCTACTGGGAACTCCGATGCCAAATCCCTCCGGTCAGAATGTAGATTAGAGGGTCGTGAAGTCGCTGTCCAAATTTCACAACGATCCAACGGTTAACGAAGGAGAATCGGTCGGTCTTTCACAGCAGCTCACAAGAACTCCGAAAATCCCTTTCTCTTTTCTCTCTTCTTTGCTAAAGAAACAAATGGCTGCAAATGAGGGTGTTTAGGGTTTCCATCCCCTTTACATACATGCCAAAACACACCCTCATCTTACAAAATTGATAAACTGGCCCCTAGATTCCTGAACACGTACATAACGACCCAAAAATTAACTCAACCCCAAAAGAGACAGTTAAATCACGTAAATTGGGAAACGGGGTGTTACAACTCTCCCCCACTTACCAGGATTTCGACCTCGAAATCGATCAGACTTGGAAGAGTTCCGGATAATTCGATCTCATCTCAGCTTCCGGTTCCCATGTCCATTCTGATCCTTTTCGGTGTTCCCACTGAACTTTCATTAAGCTGATCTCCTTGTTTCGCAAGGATTTGGTCTTCCATTCCAAGATTGCTATCGGTCTCTCAATATAATTCAACCGTTCGTCGACCTGTATGTCATCTATAGGGACATGCGCCGACTCGTCAGCTAAACACTTCCTCAACTGAGATACGTGGAAGGTGTTGTGTATCAGACTGAGTTCCGGCGGAAGCTCCAGCCGGTACGCAACCTTCCCAACCCGTGCTATCACCTTGAAAGGTCCGATAAACCTAGGGCCTAGCTTGCCCCTCTTCCGGAATCGGATCACCCCTTTCCAAGGTGATACCTTCAACAAAACATTATCTCCCACGTTGAACTCCAGATCCGACCTTCGCTTGTCGGCGTAACTCTTTTGACGACTCTGTGCGGTTCGTAGCCTATCCCGAATCATCTCAATACTTTCCGTCGTTTTCTGAACCACTTCTGTGCTGCTTAACTCCCGCTGGCCTACCTCTCCCCAACAGATAGGAGTCCTACATCTTCTCCCGTACAACATCTCATACGAAGGCATGCCAATACTGGCATGGAAACTGTTGTTGTATGAGAACTCAGCCAACGGTAAATACGTATCCCAGCTGCCCCCAAAATCCAAAACACAGGCTCTCAGCATATCCTCAAGAGTCTGAATTGTTCTCTCGCTTTGCCCGTCCGTCTGTGGGTGAAAGGCTGTACTGAACTGTAGTCTCGTACCCAAATCTTCATGGAACTTCCCCCAAAACCGCGACGTAAACCGAACATCCCTGTCTGATATCACTGTTACCGGTACCCCATGCCTTGCTACAATTTCACTGACATAGATGTCAGCTAACTTTTCTGTAGATGAACTTTCACGGATCGCGATAAAATGGGCACTCTTTGTCAGCCTATCTACAACCACCCAAATGGCATCATGATTCCTAGGTGTTCGAGGCAACATGGTAATCAGATCCATTGTTATATGCTCCCACTTCCACTCTGGTATCTCTAATGGCTGTAACTTCCTGTGCGGTCTCTGATGCTCTGCTTTGACCCTTAAACAAGTCAAACATTTCTCCACGTACTTAGCCACGTCCCTCTTCATCCCCGGCCACCAGTAGTCAGTCTTCAGATCTCTATACATCTTAGTAGCACCGGGATGGATAGAGAACCTTGACTTATGCGCCTCGTCCAGAAGTGTCTGCCTTGCCTCACACGATACTGGAACCTATACCCGACCGTACCGAGTCAATAGACCTCGACTGTCGGGCACTAACTGATCCACCTGTCCCTTTATCCGTTCCTTCTTCTGGTTCTCACCCTTGATCGATTCCTCTTGAGACCTTCTTACCAAGTCGTGAAGCGACGTTGATACTGTTAGTCTCATCAACGGTACCCGAAGTAGAACACTACTCGCTCTTCTACTCAAGGCATCCGCTACGACATTTGCCTTCCCCGGGTGATAAAGAATCTCGCAATCATAATCCTTCACCACATCCAACCACCTCCGCTGTCTCATGTTCAAATTCTGTTGATCCATGAAATAACGAAGACTCTTGTGGTCCGTATAGATAGTACACTTCACCCCATAAAGGTAGTGCCGCCATAACTTGAGAGCGAACACCACTGCCGCAAGCTCCAAATCGTGAGTCGGGTAATTCACCTCATGCGTCTTCAGTTGACGAGACGCATAGGCAATCACCCTTCCCCTCTGCATAAGAACGCAGCCTAGCCCGTGATAAGACGCATCACAGTAGACTGTCATGTCTTCAACTCCCTCCGGTAGTGTCAACACCGGAGCCTCGCATAACTTTCTCCTTAAGGTTTCGAACGCTGTTTTCTGTTCCTCTCCCCAAACGAAACGTTCGTTCTTCCTCGTCAGCTTCGTCAACGGAATTGCTATCTTGGAGAAATCCTGGATGAACCGGCGGTAGTACCCGGCTAATCCAAGGAAACTCCTAATCTCAGTGGGAGTCTTCGGGGTTTCCCACTTCATCACTGTCTCCACCTTCGCTGGGTCTACCTTGATACCCTCTCGGTTCACAAGATGTCCAAGAAATTGAACCTCTTGTAACCAGAAATCACACTTGGAGAACTTTGCATATAACTGCTCCTTACGCAAAATCTCCAAAACCTCTCGTAGATGCTCCATATGATCCTCCTTCGACTTGGAGTAGATCAGTATATCGTCTATAAACACGATGACTGACCTATCCAACATCGGTCTGCAAACTCTATTCATAAGATCCATGAATGCCGCCGGTGCGTTCGTCAGTCCAAATGGCATCACGATGAACTCGAAATGCCCGTACCTGGTTCTGAACGCTCTCTTGTGAACATCCTCTTCCCTGACCTTCAACTGGTGGTACCCTGAGCGAAGATCTATCTTAGAGAACCAAACGGCTCCCTGAAGTTGATCGAAGAGATCGTCGATCCTCGGCAACGGGTATCTGTTCTTCACCGTAAGCTTGTTAAGCTCTCTATAGTCGATGCACATCCGCATCGACCCGTCCTTCTTTTTCACGAAAAGGATAGGGGCTCCCCAAGGTGAACTACTGGGGCGGATGAAACCCTTATCCAACAGTTCCTCCAGCTGCTTAGACAGTTCATGCATCTCCGGAGGTGCCAAACGGTAAGGAGCCTTTGCTACCGGTGCCGCCCCCGGAATCAAGTCTATTCGGAACTCCACTTGCCTCCCGGGAGGAATGCCAGGCAAGTCATCTGGGAAAACATCCGGAAACTCGCTGACCACTGGTACATCTGCCACTGTTCTCTTCTTTTTCTCCTCCCGTTCATCAACAATATACGCCAAGTAACTGCTACCACCATGGTGCACATATCTTCTAGCTTTGGCCAAAGTGCACACCTTTGGTACCCCTTTTCTTCCTTCACTCGAGATAGTTAATTCTCCCCCACTTGGGGTTCGAATCACTACCTGCTGTTTTTCACAATCAATGCGCGCTCCATTCCGACTAAGCCAATCTATCCCAACTACTACATTTATTTCCCTCATCGCAATAGGAATAAGATCTATACTAAACTTCACTCCGGCTATCTCTATTACATTACCTTTATACACATCACTCACAAAACGAAACTCCTCGTCCGCTATTTCTACTTCTAGCGGACTCTCTAACTTGTCCTTTACAATAGCAAAGTCTTTACAAAACGATAAAGAAACAAAAGATTTAGTGGCTCCCGAGTCAAATAAGACAAGGGCAGGTGATGCATTAACAGGAAAAATACCTGTCACGACATCTGGCTCCTCCTTTGCTTCATCTACGGTCATCTGGAACACTCGCCCCCGAGTCCTGGGTGCGTCGTTCTTCTTTCCCAATCCACCCTCTAGCATCTTCACCGGTGCGGTTCCCGAGTTCTGGACCGACCCGGTATTCATTGGGCACTCGTCAGCAAAATGGCCCGGCTTGTAGCACTTAAAACATATCTTTGCGGTCGCCTTGCAGTCTCGACTAATATGACCCGGTTGCCCGCATTTGTAACAGGTTCCGGAGCCCATACGGCATTCTCCCGGATGCTGTCGTCCACACTTCCCATAGCGGGGATGCTCTCTCTTGAACTCTTTCTTTACCTCCGGTTTATGACTCCTAGTTTTGAACCTCTTAGTCTGCTGAGGTTGAGTCTGAACCGTTTCTGCCCTTCTTGTCTTTCTTTGGCTCTCTAATTCGAGCTCTCTAGCCCGAGCCGCCTCGTGCATCTGCTGAAAATCAGTGCACCTTGCCATAACAACAAATTCTCTAATCTCCTGTTTCAAAACTCTCCCATATCTGTACATTTTGGCCTTTTCATTCCTGACATACTCAGGACAGAAAAGGGACCACTCCAAAAACTTGTCAGTGATCTCGTTCACCGACTCCGTAGTTTGCTCCATAGATAGAAACTCATTTGTGAGTCTCTCTACCTCAATTTGGGGCACATACTGTTCCATGAACAGTTCCTTGAACTGTTCCCAAGTCATGCTATCCACTTGTTCTGGCGTCCGAACACGAACAATAAGGTTCCACCAGTCTTTCGCTGCCTTCCTCAGAAGGTTCGATGCGTAGCGAACCTTGACTTCCTCGGTACAAAAACTGGTGCGGAAAGCACCCTCCACCTCAGCTATCCAACGAGTGCTGGTTACGGGGTCCTTCTGCCCCTCAAACTGTGGCGGCTGATAGGCCGAGAAATCTCTGTAGCTTGTCCCCCGTGGTTGTACGCCTGACTAGCCCCCTGATCCACTGGCCCTGCTGGCCACAACTGCCTCTACCTGACTACGAATTTCATTAGCCAGTTCCTGCTTTACCTGCTCAAAGAGACTTGGGAGTAACTCGTGAAGAACCTCCCCGACCTCAGCAGCGATCACACCTCTCAGATCAGGAATTTCCTGATCCTCTTCAATAATCGGTCTCTTCCCTTGCCTTCTAGTGTTCACCATTCTGATACATAAACATGATACTTTAGAATAATTCATCTACATCCCCCCCCCCCCCCCCTGAGCAAACTCCTAGCATAGTCCAGAGGTCCTAGCTTAGTTGTCTTTCTTTCTAACATGCTCCTTAGAAACCTTCTGCTTATACTCTCTTAACAAAATCCCTTTCTAGCATGTTACTACCCAACCCTCAACCTTGTCTGGTTCATAGAATTCTTTTGCAACTATATCAAGTCCCGGCATGTACAATGTAATTGCAATGGTATGGGCCCTTATACCATTATAATTACACCCTCCATGTTTAGACTCAACACCGTCACTAAGGTTCCAATTCCCAGCTTAGTTAGTACCTTTAACATATATATAACAACATTTTCCATATCTACCACTTATCATATAAACATTATAATCATATTCTAATTCACATTATGCATCAACAAAACATACTTGAAATCATAACCTTGTCACATTGACCATATCTAGCATACATAAACATAATTACTCATCCAATACAGTTATAAAACTGGTCTTTCACAAAACTGAACATGCTTTATCATAAATCCTAATATGGAATAGTGTGCTCACCCCCGTCTTGATGCTCTGGACCGCAGCTCAGCCGTGAAAACCTTTTCTTTTAAAACACCCTTTCCTTATAAACCATTTTCTTACACGAAACAACTTTTTTTTAAAGGTTACTTATTTGAAAACTTGAGCACTTGGGTTTAAGTTCAAACACTCACCACTTGTGAATGCCCGAATCCCTTAAACCAAGGCTCTGATACCAACTGTAACATCCCTTATCTTTAAAACACTCATTTAACGGAAAGTAACCTTAAAATACAGCGGAAGATTTGTAATTAAAACATTTATATAAAATCCCATAATCTTATAGAAAAGAGTACAAGTTTGCAACTTAAAACCAATAAGTTTGAGACAAACAATATTCAACTGAAAAGCTTAGAGAATCCAAAGCTATCATTCATCAAAAGAAAATATAAGCTGCTGAGCTGCCGCAAATCCAAAAGCTTCAAGCTGGAGCCTTTCCTTTATTCTTCGAAGATGTACCTGCCACTAAAAGATGAATAACAACGGGGTAAGCTTTCGCTTAGTGAGCACGCACCTATACCACATATCATCATGCATACATACTCGCATAAACATAGCAATCACATACATGTAACATCCTTCCATTCCTTAAGGCACAAAGCCAATAAGGAAGGTCATAACTAGACACTGGTACCAGGCCTCTTCATACATAACATATTCCCTAGGGGTATTACTACCACCATAGGTACTCTTTCCTTTGGCAAAGCCAACATACACATAATCACACATGCAATCCAACTACATACACATAACTTACATAATATAGGTAGAGTACTCACCTGTCAAGATGTCAATTACTAAGTACTTCACAGTGTATAATAATCACCTCGTACCACCTATAACATTCATACATACACATATCATAACAAGCCCAAAAATGGAACTCTAATTCTATCCCAACTCTCATCCCGAAATGACATAGCTAGGATAGTCCAAATACCATAAAACTTTGCCAAACATCCCATTTCATACACCCCATTTCTATTGATTTCTAAACATAATACACATACCTTGCAATTCTAGACCGCGAACAACAATCCTCCTAGAACCTTTCACAACTTGAATCTTCCAAAATCACCAAATCTTTCGCCTGGAAAATACAGCAACTTCGGACACTTGGTTCTCTCTACTGGGAACTCCGATGCCAAATCCCTCCAATCCGAATGTAGATTAGAGGGGCGTGAAGTCGCTGTCCAAATTTCACGACGATCCAACGGTTAACGAAGGAGAATCGGTCGATCTTTCACAGCTGCTCACAAGAACTCCGAAAATCTCTTTCACAGCAACTTCGGACACGTGGTTCTCTCTACTGGGAACTCCGATGCCAAATCCCTCCGGTCAGAATGTAGATTAGAGGGTCGTGAAGTCGCTGTCCAAATTTCACGACGATCCAACGGTTAACGAAGGAGAATCGGTCGGTCTTTCACAACAGCTCACAAGAACTCCGAAAATCCCTTTCTCTTTTCTCTCTTCTTTGCTAAAGAAACAAATGGCTGCAAATGAGGGTGTTTAGGGTTTCCATCCCCTTTACATACATGCCAAAACACACCCTCATCTTACAAAATTGATAAACTAGCCCCTAGATTCCTGAACACGTACATAACGACCCAAAAATTAACTCAACCCCAAAAGAGACAGTTAAATCACGTAAATTGGGAAACGGGGTGTTACACACGTCCTTCTCACAAGATGGTGATCGGCACCAAATGGATCTTCAAGAACAAGAAGGACGAAGACGGCATCATCGTACGAAACAAGGCGCGTCTCATGGCCATGGGATACCATCAACAAGAATGGATAGACTATGACGAGACATATACTCCGGTGGCGAGAATCGAAGCAATACGTGTGTTCCTTGCATACGCCGCGCACAAAAACTTCAAGGTCTTCCAAATGGATGTGAAGAACGCTTTCCTCAATGGAGAGATTAAGAAAGAAGTGTACGTATCCCAATCGGATGGGTTTGTGGACGAGAAAAAGCCTAATCACGTCTACATTCTAGACAAGGCGCTTTACGGTTTGAAGCAAGCTCTGCGTGCCTGGTATAATACGTTATCTAAGTTTTTAATTAAATCGGGATTTTCAAGAGGTAAAATCGATACAACCCTATTTATTAAAATCGAAAAAGGTCATATAGTCGTAGTTCAAGTGTATGTTGATGACATAATTTTCGGGTCTACTAATCCCCTATTTTGTAAGAACTTTGCCAAACTCATGGGCCAATATTTTAAAATGAGCATGCTGTGTGAGATGAATTTTTTCCTCGGTCTTCAAGTTAAACAACTGTCGACCGGGATATTCATAAATCAGGCTAAGTACATCCGGGATATTCTTCGGAAATTCCAGATGGAACAGTCCTCACCAATGAAGACTCCCATGGCACCCGGTACAAAGTTACACTCCGATCCTAACGGAAAGGATGTGGACAAAAACGTACCCAGGAATGATTGGCTCTTTAATGTACCTAACTGCTAGTAGACCGGATATCATGTTTTCAACATTTTTTTGCGCCCGGTTTCAGTCAAAACCTAAGGAGTCTCACTTAATAGCCGTTAAACGAATATTTTGTTATTTGAGAGGTACTGTTGATCTTGGCTTGTGGTACCCGAAAGAGACATGTTTTGAGCTTTCGACATATTATGATGCGGACCACACGGGGAGCATGATGGATCAGAAGAGAACATCGGGACATGTGCAGTTCTTGGGCGACAGTCTGGTTAGTTGGGCATCCAAGAAGCAGCAGTGCGTCTCTACGTCGACTGCCGAGGCAGAATACGTGGCACCGCAAGCTACTGTTCTCAAGTTATATGGATGCGCACACAACTCAAGGACTATGGCTTCACATACACAAAGGTGCCCATCTACTGCGACTCGAAGAGCGCTATTGCAATATCCAGTAATCCGGTTCAGCATACAAACACGAAGCACATAGACGTTCGGTATCATTTTATCAAGGATCACGTCGAAAGAGGTACAGTCGAACTCTACTTTGTGAATACAGAACATCAGTTAGCAGACCTGTTTACAAAACCCCTGGATGAAAAACGCTTTAATTATCTAGTGTCCAGGTTGGGTATGCTAAATCTGAAGACTTGATCTGAGAGTGTGCTTGATACAAGCTCCATACATCTACGAGAACTGTCTAATCATCATCTGTTGGTTACACTCCATATGTTTGAGTATACACTTTCTCGCATCTGTATTCTACTTGTATCGGTTACCTCTTTAGGTTAAATCTCTGTATTAATTAGGTAGATTTCGTTTGTCTGCTTTCTTTTAGCGTGTGTTTCCTTTTCTGTTAATTACCGTCGTCTACTTTCTAGAATTATCTCTGTGCTGTCACAAGTTATTCATGTGTTTAGGGGGAGCACGAGCAAGGTATCAGGTAAGTATTTCTACTTTTGAGGGGGAGTGTCACACAACAGTGTTTAACTGACAAAAGTTTTTCTGTGTGGTCATTCCATGTGTGCTTCATTTCACTCAACGCGCATAAAGTATCAAAGTTTGAGGGGGAGCGACACACAATTTTTTTTCCTTAAAAGTATCAAAGTTTTTTTTCGTGTTCATCTCTCCATTGCACACACAAGCATATTCTGAGGGGGAACAACGAAATCCCCATGCTCAATCTGAGAGGGAGCGAGGAAAGATTCTTTCATAATCAAAATGATAACATTCTTTATTAAATTTGGAAGAACATGGTAATTTTGTCAGAAACACCAAAGTTTCCGGACATGTTTCCGGATATCCCTATCCGGATAGGTTTCCGGATAGGACCCCTTTCCGGACCGGATGGGTATCCGGGTAAACCATCCGGAAAGTGGTGTACTATATAAGCAATTTCGGACACTCGAACCATCACTTCTTCCGTATACTCGAAAACCCACAAAAACTCCTCAGTCTCCTCTTTCAAATCGCCCACTCTCGATCGATTTCAGTTCTACACACACGTATCATCCTTGTAAATCTTTCTCGACCTCAAGTATACTTGTTTCACACACTCGAACACACAAATCGACCACTGGTTTGGTCGATCCAGGGTTACCAAAAACCCCCTTTCACGTCGACACTCGTTCGACCATTTTCAGTGTGTGTTTGGTCGATCTAAATACTCTTGTAAACACATATGTTAGCATCGACTCTACGAGAATGCTTAGATATATGTTTAGAGTTATTATTGGCAAGATTGGAACCATCCGGATGTCGTCCGGATAGTTTCAAACTATCCGGACACATTCATCACATCCAGAAACTAGCATGCGCCCTAGATATTTCTTCCGGACTCTTATCACATCCGGTAACCCCAGTCATCCGATAACCATTGTATATACGGAAACCATGACATTCAGAAACTAATGCCTTACCTAGAAACCTCATTTGTCAGGATCAAGTACTTTATCCGGAAACTCTTGTAATTTGATTGCTTGTCCAGAGACTCTTGTTGTCCGGATAGTATGTTGTCCGGAAACCTAGTGTTTTTCATATGATTTTGTACGGGCACATTCAACAGTCCAGTACCCTGTTCTCTCACTACCAGCCCTCAATCTATTCCAGATTGAGACGATTATCACAAAGATACGCGCAATCAATTGTTCTTCCGCCTGCCTGCTAACATTGTTCCTTTTTCAGGTACTATACATGGTAGATCAAGAACAACAACAACCCCAAGAGAAAATTCCTCCTCAAGAGGAATTCATTGATGAAGCAGCTAATAATGATTTGGTCCAACCTGTCCATGGCATTGAAATTGAAGCCAACAACCACCAACTGGACTCCGCCGAGTTCCGACCATAACACCGTGTGGTCGTGAACATCCTTCTTGGCCACCCTCTCCGTGAGGCCCTCACTGCAATGGCTGACGTGCTAGTCCTGTACATCTATCAAGTATGGCTATCTGATCAAGTCATCACGGCTGCCAACTCTCAAACGATCACGGTGCGGATAGACAATCACCCATTCACGCTTACACCTGAGTCATTCTGCCATCTGCTCTCACTGTCCGAAGCCACCGCCGTCGGCCGCGCAGCCTACGACCCTACGGTCAATGACATAACTCTATGTGCACAGATCCGAGCACTCGGATACAACCATGCCCTCGAGTGCCCTTCGGCCTTCAACAACAAATATCTGGCGCCATCTGGTATACATTGTTCACAGTTCTGAACAAGTGTCTCTCGTCCAGATGGTGGGGCATAGATCAGTGTACCAGCGACTTCCTGTGCTTATTTCACGTCGTATGCTACAACCGCCACATCGACTACGCGATGGTGATATGGCGCGAGTTAGTACAAGCCATCCGACAAATTGGTGGCACAAAGCCTGCCGTTCCCACGTTTCCTCTCATTGGCAGTTAGACAACATATGGACGCGAATCCAGGAATACCACAACGCATCAACCATCCGGTATGCCCTCCTTTCCATTTACGCTATCTTGTCATTCGCAACCCGTCCGAAGCCATAGCCATGCCCTTACCTGAAGCCCTACTGGCACATGCGGACCATAATGCACCGAGTGTATTAGAGTATAGACAAGAGCTAGGTACTCCCATGGTCCAACCAGAGCCGGAGGGACCTCCCCAGGGACATAGACCCGAGAGACGTGAGGGTCCAAGGACGAGAGGAGGTAGAGTCCGGGTAGCTGGGGCTCCCGGACGGGATGTGTTAAGAGTGCATGGGTGGGGAACAGGAGCGGGCGGTGCATTGGATACACATGCCAGTACTACCCAAACCAGCCGACCCGGAACTAGCCAACAGCCACCCGTACGAACCACCCGATCGACTGACGAAATCGGACCGTCGACTAGCCTACACGAGGTCCCGGTTGTCACTGCCCCTCTACTCTAGGAGTATCCCGACACTGACACCACAGAACCGATGTCACCACTTGCCCAGGTCGAAATTGTCGAATCCGACACTTACATCGATACGGACCTCGCCATCCGTGCATCCCTGATTCCATCCCGTATCGGTCGTCGATCTCCGATGACTAAAGGATCTCCTTCGGACTCACCTACACCCCCCTCATCCCTATTACACAGCCTATTATGAGAGACACAAGGAGAGAGGAAGGAGAATTAGTTGAAAATCTTGAACAGGCGAGTCAGAGAGAATGGAGATCGAAACTATGCTTCTAGCTCAACTGCTCCAGCATACCGACACCGATGCCTCTACCGAAGCATACATGATCTTAGTTCTACCATCACAGGTATCTGCTCCTTGGTCATCCATGAATTGGACCAGCTTGACTCGACTCTCAAGGAATTTTAGAAAGCTTTAAACCTTCTGTCCGAGAGAGTCGCCTCACTCGAAGAAACCTGCAAAGGTCAAGCTGGGGGACTCAAGAGACGACACGATGACCAGGATGATCCTGATCACTGTGAGGGGGAGAACAGGAGTCAACGATTGTCTGAGTCCGCCCTAATCATCTCTGAAACAACCATGGTTTAACCGGAACCATCAACTGTGGCTACTGCAGCCGAAGACCAACCTAAAGCCCAGTTGAGTCTAGCTGAAATGGGGATAGACATGGATATCTCCGACGACGAAGGCTCGACGGTTGAAAAGCCCGAGGGAGAATCACAAGAATTGGTCACTTATTCTACATCAGAAAGTCCTGCACTTGATCTGATTGATCCAGATTCCGAGATCGAACCTGAGACTGAAAATGCAATGTACGAAAAAGCCGCCAGTGCAATAAATATCCAGGTAAATTTAATCTTTCCTACTGATGAAGACGAAAACGTTGATTATGACCAGTTTCCGCTACAAAACTTATATGGTACACCTGCCCATACTTCTAAGATACCCGAGACTTCAACTGCTACAAATCCGACATCCCCTCAACAACCAACAGCTTCTGATCATCCTCCTCCTCCACAGCAACAAATCCGATGGGAGAAGATCATGATCTGTTGATCCAAACCCTCAGTGATTTGATAATGACCCTCTCTTAAACACTTAGTGAAAATTGTAAGTATACAAAATGTATCAGAGTTTCACTATCGCTGATAAGTACTAAGACTTTACAGTACCGCTGATAGGAACTCTCACTCTTTAGATTAGATATTCAGCGAACACTGTTCATCATCTTATAGCTATGAGCCTGTTCAATCTATGAGATGATCGTTGATAAATTAGTCGAAGATCAAGCTCAAGAACCAGCGACAAGTCTACTCATGAACTGATGCGGATATCAGCGAAGCAAGACCTGTCCATTCAACGTGAAGTATCAAGTAGAAGACTTCAGCAATCGCTGAACTTTAGCATTCGCTGATAAAGAT
Organism: Saussurea involucrata; assembly: GCA_033807775.1. Classification (NCBI taxonomy): domain Eukaryota; kingdom Viridiplantae; phylum Streptophyta; class Magnoliopsida; order Asterales; family Asteraceae; genus Saussurea; species Saussurea involucrata. The sequence continues at coordinate 54,308,605 of CM066313.1, read as the reverse complement.
CTGACCCAACGAAAGCTGATCATGAAGTCTCCCTGTATGTTACTATTGTCTTACCTCCCTTGCACGTCTCCGTACGAACTGTCAGAACGGACATCCCTTTTGTCTGTAATCGTACAAAAACTCTGACTTAATTCTACACTGTGCACCATGCGGCTACTAAGGTTGTCTACAAAGGTCAATGACATGCAACCACTCAGCTGCTGCCACATGTAAAGCCATACTGCCATGCATTAAATGCATGCAGTATATAAGAAGATCCTTACTTCAGTTTTGAAGTGTGCTCGGACCATCTTATTATTTATCTCTTATTGTTAAGATATTATTCGTAATTTATTTAACTCTTTCTAGTGCAAGAAACTTAGTGTTTCTCAAGACTTGTTAAGATTAGGTTTATCCATAATCTTATTCCGTAACAAGTTGTAAATTGTCTTGATTTATCAATAAACAATTTAGAAAAGTAAAAACGTGTGTTTGTATTCAACCCCCCCCCCCCCCCCCCCCCCCTTTCTACAAACTTGTATATCCCTTCGGGACCAACAAGTGGTATCAGAGCAGATTTGTTTAATCTCATAAACAAGATCTGATCAATACTAAGATTTCTCTTCCTAGCTATTTCTTAAAATGGCTACCAATACAAACACAAACTACATTGACAACGGTTCTCTTGCAAAACCCCCTAGATTCTCCTGATATAATTTTAATCTATGGAAAAATAGGATGATTCTCTTCTTAGAAGGTGTAGACCCTACTCTGCCTTACTATCTTGAAAACGACCCATATATTCCTGTAAGAATTGATGTTGCAGTTCCAGCCACTGAGAATAGACCTGCTATTCTAGAAAGGTTGATTCCTAAGGAAATTCATATGTGGACTGATGAAGATAAGAAGAAAGTGGATATCGACACCAAAGCCAGATCCATACTCTCCATGGCTCTTCCTGACGAAGTCTACCATTCCGTCATGAACCTTAAAACCTCAAAAGCTATGTGGGACACAATGTGTGTTCAGTATGAAGGTACTTCTGAAGTCCAGGACTCTCGAAAGATCAACCTGGTAAGACAATATGAAAGCTTCATTTGTGGTAAGAATGAAACTCTCTCTGAAGTACACCAATGTTTTAATTTCTTAATAATAGATCTGTAAACTGTTGGTAAAGAAAATTTTAATTTTGATGTACTGACAAAGTTCTTAGAATGTTTACCTCAAAGCTGGGACAGTTATTCTATGTGTCTCAAGCTGTCAAAGGATCTAAAATCAATGACCCTTTCTACCTTATATGGCACGATGCTGAATCATGAGCAGTCGAGTCATCTTAAGAAGAATCTTGTAAAAGATTCCAAAAGCACCCTTGTTGCTTTAATGTCAGAGTTACCTTCCACTCAGCGATCGACTATCACTATCACTGTGTTGGAAACTAACTGTGAAAGATCATCAGACTCTGACGTTTCAGATAATGATGAAACTCTAGCATTCCTGGCTAATAAGTTCAGGAGATTTGCTAGAAAGAGTAATTTCAAGAAGAATAAACCTCTTGCTATTACTGACAATCCAAGATCATCAACCCCTGTTGATAAGGCCACGGCTACTTGCTATAACTGTGAAAATATAGGACATTTTGCTAGCGAGTGCAGGTCAAAGAAAGTCTCTAGACCCTCAGCTTTTCCCAAGAAAAACTTTACTCACAAGACTAGAGATGAAAAATACAAAAAGCTGAAAGAAAGGTATTCAAAGCTGAAAACCTTTAAGAAGAAAGGCAAAGGCCTCATGGCTGACTATGATTGGGCTGCCTCTGACGAAGAATAATCATCTGACTCTGAAGATGATGATGAAGCCAATCTATGTCTCATGGCCAAACTCGAAGATAAGGAAGACAACTCTGACATTCCCTCTACTTCAACCTCTGCTACTAAGGTATCACCTTCCTTCTTTACCAATATTGCAAATATTGATGAAGCTGATAGTCTTCGAAAGATCGATCTCTTGACTAGAAGTTTATATAAAGCCATGAATGGCAAAACTGTAGTTGAAAATCAAAACCTTGATATCGCTGAACAGCTTAAAAACTGTCACCTTCAAATAGAAAATCTTTCTAAAATTGAAGAAGATTTTAAAGATCAAGTTCACTTAAATCAGTTAGTCAAAATCGAGCGCGAAGAAGCTATCGCTGCATTAAAAGATGAAAAAGCTATTGTTGATGGATGGTATAATTCCTCAACAAAGATCACTTAGATAATCAAGTCTCAGATCCCTCTGAGTGACAAACGTGGTCCGGGTTACAAAGCTGATACTCTAGAACCAACCACTGATCGTTCCATGCTCTTATTAGGAACTTTCATGTCCTCGGTCGCTATTACTTCATCCTCTCAGTGTTCCTCTTCTAACCGCCTATCCCTGAGGAAATCTCTACCATAACCTCTAAAGGTAAAGAACAAGTTATTTATCCAAAACCTAACTCAATCATTAAAAACAAAGGTAAAGGAATATCTTTTAACCAAAATCCTCAAAAGGGTACCTCTGTACCAAAGCTGAATGCTTCTAAAGCTTCAGTGATTTATCCCTCTGTTGGTTCCTATTTTCTTAACAATGATCTTATCTTTCAGTTAGTTCAGATTTAGATATGGTGCGGAAGCGTATTTAAGAACTGAAAGAAGTTGTATGGTAGAAAAACACACAATATCAAATAAACAGTATATAAGAACAGATGAATATCTCCAAGGTTAATGTAATTGATATATATCAAGAACACCAAGAACTTCAAAGGATTAACAAGAAATATGCAGTTAATGGTGTGTGTGTTGTATTAAAAGCATAAATAGAAGAGTTCACATGAACCTTCTATTTATACTATTCTTACAGGGGACAATAAGGACTGAGGGTACAAAAACACTATTGAGCAATAGTGATTTAAGGGTACAAAACACTATTCTGGAATTGTTGTAGATACAACGTTCATTAATTGCTCCGTATTCAGCTTTAGGTGAAGACCTATCAGAGTTTGACACGTGGAGTAGTCAGGTCACACCTTTGTATGATTGATCTTTAGAACCTTCGAATGGCATATATTGTAAGAAGCATGTTGGTCCTTGTTCAGATCTTTTGCGTAGATCTTCTTCATACCACAGAGGCTCTGTCAAGTATGACAGAAGCTCTGTGGCCTTGTCCGCTTAAGAGAGTCTTCTGTTGTTCACTTCGATCTTCTTGACTAACCCAGCAGAGCCTCTGTCGAAGACTTCTGTCTTCTCGGTTACTCTGCTACTCGGCAGAGCCTCTGTGGGTTACTTCTGTACTTAGACTATTTTCACTACTTTCACAAACAGAAATATTTGAGCTAACAATCTCCCCCTAAGTAGTGAAAAATTAAAATTTGAAAGTGCAAGTATTTTCTAAGTACAAGAACATTTTCTTTTCATTATTAGATTATGCCAGAGGCATTTTCATTGTATTACATTATGAAAGGAAAGATTTGCAGAGGTTGGTAGAAGATTCAGACATTTGCGTCTTTGAAGTCGTTGAAGCTTCTATTGTCGAATCCTACGTCTTTGAGCTCATGATAGTACTTGATGCAGAGGTCTCTGAAGTTGATTACAGAGTCTATTTCCTCTATCAGTTTATGTACGAGAGCCTGATCCATATGCTCTGTTCCTCTGTGCTCCACTAGAATAGCTCTGATCTCTTTCAAGGTTTTTGTTGCATACTTCTGAGAATCCGTTTGTATGAACAACCTTATCTTCCCAGCATGTTCTTGAAAGACTAACCCAACTCTTGGAGATGTGATGATTGAGTTTGGTATGGCAGAGGTTGGGCAGTCGTCTTCTGGTGGTCGAAGATTCAAATTCCTTACTCCTAGATCTCTAGCCAGTTGAAAGTCGGATATGCTGAATTGCAGAAGTTTCTCGCGCATGGCTCTTTTGATCACTCTGTATGCCCTTCGATGTGCATCAGTTGTGAAATTATTTTTCGTCCATTCCAGAAGAGCAGGTAGGTCATAGGGACTTAGGTTTCTGAGATATGCATCCGAGAATTGATGCTCGGTTATGTCTGCCCTTTTGACCTTGTATATATTATAAGAGATCTTTATGCTTCTGGTGCGAGAGTACTTACAGTATATGACTTTGTCTATGTTGGAGATCGAGTAGACTTGATCAGCAGGCTTGGGAGTCGTTCTTTTGAAGGTGTTCTGCAGTTCTGCACAGAACATAGGATCTTGAAGGATTGCTGGCAGAGGATCTATGGCAGATGTGTTATACAGATATTTGTGTACAACTTCTTCCATTTTTCGTGGAGGTGCACCAGGTATTGGTATTGGTCTGCGCATAGCATCCATTTTCTTTGTGATTTCCTTCACTCGATCCTCTGAGATCTTTGCCGTTGGATCCAGAATTGGTATGTATGACAGAGGTTTCACACCAAAAGCTCTGTCTTCTTTTTCAAGCTTTGGGGTTAGATATGCATCGAAAGAGCTTTTCATCAATTTCTCTTTGGGTTGATGCTTTGTCTTTTTCTTTTCGGGTTCCTCTGTCAATATTGTTTTTCCCTTGTCTTTTGCCTTCGGCTCTTCTGCTCTTTGAGTTGGGGTTGCCTCTGTAGGTTTTGGCTTTTGAGGTTCTGAGGGCTTGGTCGTTTGTGCTTCTTTTGGTTTTGTGGGGATTGCCTCTGTAATTTTTGTCACTTGTTGTTCTGAGGACTTTGTTGGTGGAGAGGTTGGTGAGGCTTCTGTAGTCGTGTTCAAATGTTTTCTTTTGTGAGCAATCGACTTTATTCTGGTTTTGGGTGTAGAGGAAGGAGAATTTGGTTCTATTGGTGTTGGGGAAGAGATGTCTTCATCAGAGGTAGATAGGATTTGTATCTGTTCATTTGTTGGTTGACCTTCTCCGAAGACAGACGTAGTTTCCACAGAGGAGTGTTTTGCCTCCGTGGATTGTTGTTGTGGAGTTTCTTCTTGGGTTTCAGTTTGGGGAACTTGGGAGATGGGTTCTACTGATACTGGTGGTTCTGGTAGACCTCTGCTTGAAGCTTCTTCCCTTTGTTTTTCCCCTCGATTCTCCCCCTCAGTATGATATGATGAATCATCAGAGTCATCATCAGAGTCATCCTGACCCTTATTTGTCATACCTTCTTCTCTGCACGATGTTGTTGGCTTTTTAGGAGGAGTGGCTCCTGCGGCTATAAGTTTTGCGCATACGTCATCGTAGAGGCCAAAAAGAGTTGCGAGTTATGCTTCTGTGTTAAAGCGCATTTTGCCTACACTCTTTTGAAAGTCTTTCACATAGGTGTGGTTGGCAATTGTGAAGGCTTTGATCATTTCTGTCATTTGGTTGATCACGCTTTGGCCAAGTTCTGTGAGCTGAGCTCTGGTCATATAGTCGGATGGCTGCATGATCAGAGTCTCCCTTGCTGTTTGTTCGTGAACTTGTGCTAGGGCCTTCTTCAAATCTTCAGGTGTAAGGCCAACAGAGGTTGAGGTTTGCTCTTTCATCTTTTCAAGTAAGTCTTTTACAAAGCTTTGTAGTGCAGAAGTTGTGACTTTCTCGAACTCAGCAGCAACATATGCAGATGTGGTAGCAGAGGTTGTTGCAGCAGTTTTCATTTGGGCTAGAGCAGATTGCACCTCTGTGGACAAGTTGTCCATTTTGGTGTTCATGTTGTTAATGGCCCGAGTGGTAACTTCTGCAAAAGAATTGAAAGAGCTTTTCAACTCCTTCAATGTGGTGTTCACAAAGGTGACAAGGGTTTGGAACACATCCCTTGATACATGTGAACTAGTTGTAACATCTGGGGGAACACATTCGTCCCCAGAGTGTGTCTCTGTTCCTGAAACACCTTCTTTTGTCCCTGTTTTGATGTTGAGGACGGAAGGATTTCCTTTTGATCTTCGAGCAGAAGCATCTAGTGCTTCAGACTCTACATAAGTTCTGTGAATGACATTGTCAAGATCCACTCCAAAGGTGGGTACTAGATTATCCTTTTGTTGACTCGAAGACTTGACTAGAGTCTCTCCGTCTTTGTGCACTCTAATCTCCTCTGAAGAGATGTTTGGTCCTATTTGTGTGCATGTGGCAGAGGAAACAAATTCCTCTGCTAGGATTTCTGTTGTGATTCGGGGCAATAGATCACTTACTAAGGGCAAATCCATTAGAGTGGATTCCCCTAGAATGGTTTCCCCGCCTATTAATGGTATAGAGGATGAAAAAATTTCCTCTGTCCGGATGGTTTGGGTTGGGGTCGAGCCGTGCTGCTCTTTTTCAATATTGCCATCTGCCACTAGACTGGCGGCAATAGAAGTGTGGGTTGCACTGGGAGTTGCTTTTGGTTGTGTGCCTCTATTAATCCAGGCATCTTTTCTTGCTTCTTCCTCTGTCAAGCATCCAACCACTTGTTCTCTTTCTGTGGTCTCAACCTCTGTTTCTACCCTATGGGTTGAGACTTCTACCCTAGTCTCCCCTTCTTCTGCTACCTCTTCTTCCCTTGGACCTAGGGAGTCGTACACAGGATGAGTACCAAAAAGTTGTTGTACGTGGGGGTGCACACTGTTAGTCCCAAAGCATCTGATGTAAAAGTATTGAAAATAGTTCCAAGTCAGAAGACCAACAGAGATCAGACAGAAGACCTGGAAGATGTTCATCAAAGAAGACCAACAGAGCTCAACAGAGCTCTGACGGATCCAACAGAGCTCATCAGAGCTCTGTCGAAGAATTCCAACAAGAGAACAAGTATTCAACAGAAGACCAACAGAGCTCTTGCGACAGAGCTCTGTGAAGTAAAAGACCTCTGTCAGCCTAAGTCTCGTAGGAAACCTTAAGTGTTAGACACGTGTCCACAATTTCCACGTATGCCCTAAAGATTGGAGACACACTTTCCACGTGTCATTCAAGGGTACGATAGTACACTGTCTACACTTTATCAGGTCTATAAATAGCGAGGTAGTGGAACAACAATTGTAAGCTTTGGGAAGAGTAGTTTTTCCACAATTGTTTAAGCACACACTGCAGCAATCCCGAGCACTACATCCGTACGATATTGTTGTCCTATGAGATTTCCGAACACACTTTAACTTGTTCTTGGTGTGATTCATTATCAATATATGAGCAGCTTTTATATCTGATCTTGTTATCATTTTACTGTTCAATATTTGATTCTCATAGTTCACTTATCGTTTACACAATCACTCATTTTAATGGCTTTATTTAATATGCTTCCGATGTCTATTTTACTACCATTAATATGATACAACGTGAATCTGGGAACCTACAATTGGTATCAGAGCCGCTTTGGTTTTCTCAAGCCAAACGATCCAATCTACCAAGGTTGATTCACTGTTGTTGATTGTGTCTGTGCGACTTTAAAAGCTTCATAATATACTCTGTTTTACTGCTTTCTAGTCTAACCAAGCCTTCAGAGCTAATATAACTGTGTTTAAAACTTTCTAGTTTAGCTTAAAATCTTCTCAAAAAGCTACTGTTCCATTGGTTACTGTTTGAAACTCTGTTTCTAGCCAAAAATCGTTTTGCAACAAACCGTACTCTGTTTTTCTTTCAAAATGGCTAACAACGGTATAAATGCTATCTATACTGCTGGCTCTTTAACAAAACCTCCTACTCTTCTGAGAGATGAATATCCTCAATGGAAAATCAGGATGGTTAATTTTTTCGATGGTATGGATAAAGACCTCATGCGATCTGTCACGGATGGACCATTCCAACCCATGGTTTTTGTTCCCCGTGTACCCGCAACAGGAACTACTGCTGAGATTCCAGCTCATTATGAAGTTAAAACCACAGGTTTTACTGATGAGGAAAATCTAAAAATGGAAAATGATCTTAAAGCAGTTAGACTACTGATTATGTCCATTCCAAACGAAATATTTCAAGAACTAGATTCATGTGTTACTGCTAAGGAAATCTGGGATCAACTTCTTAATCAACTTGAGGGTGGTATCAAGACCCAAAAGAACAGAAGGACCCAATGTATAAATGAATACAACGATTTCAAGGCACTTCCTGAGGAAACCTTACAGCAAACCTACAACAGATTTAATGTGTTGATCAATAAATGCAAAAAATGTAGGGTTGTTAGGTCGAAGGAAGATAACAATGTTCTGTTTTTGAAAAGTTAGAATGATGAATGGTTAAATCTGTCCATGTCTTTACAAGCTAATCAGAACTTAGACGTATGGTCTTTAACGGATGTGTATGGCACTTTGGCCGCACAAGAAAAGGAGGTTGTCAAGCAAAAAGGCAAATCCATCAGTGCTGGTCCAATCGCCTTAGTTTCTGATTCTATGAAAACCACATCTGAAAGGTCCAACAGAGAGAGTTCAAGCAAAGAAAAAAAAGAAAGAAAAGTCTGATAAAAAGAAAGGAAAGAAAAGTTTGATTGCAGAAAGTGAAACAGATGAGAGCTCATCAGAGGATGATGACATTCAAGCCTTTGCCCAATCTCTTGCTTTAATAACTCAGCAATTTAACAAGAGATTTGGCAATAAGTTCGACAGAAGAGGCAGATATGAGAGAGAAGGAAGGGAAGACAGAAGAGGATATACAACACCAGAGCAAAGTTCCAACAGAGTTGCCACAGAATTAGGGAAACCTCCACAAAGAAGAGAAAATCCACCAGCACAACAGAAGGCCGATGCAGCCCAGCCCATCAATCAAAATGATGGACGCTGCTTCAGATGCGGCAAACCTGGACACTTCTCTGTTAATTGTAGAGGCAAACTGGTAAAAGACCAGGACTACTACAAAAACAAATACAAGTACAATTACAGAGAAAGAAGTTATGTTGCTGAAATGGAAAATTGGGTCTCTGACTCATCTTCTGATGATGAACCAGAACAAGCCAACTTCTGTGGAGTTGCTGTGGATAATGAAAGTTTAGAAGCAGCTGTTGACTGGATGACTGGAGAACCAGAAATAACGAAGGGAACAACAGAAGAAGAAGATCTAGCTCATGCATTTGCTCTTACCACGACAGAATCTGACGACAGTGCGCTGGAGACCACCAGACCCAGTGCCAAGGTATGCTCATCTGAATCTAAATCTGACTCAGAATTAGAAATGCATGTTTCCATGTTGAATGAGGAATTTCAGCTTCTAAAACAAAAACTTTCTGAAGAAAAGGAGCTAAGAAAACTAGCTCAGAAGGACCTATCTTTTTACAAAAGAGAAAAGACACTCTTGGAACAAGAAAAGGATGAAATCTTCAAAGAAAAATCTGAGTTAGAAATCTTACAAAAGAAAAAGGAAAGTCTGTTTTCTGAAAAGATCAAAGTTTATGAAAATGATTTGAAACAGAAGTCTGAAAAGTTGAAACAGTCTGAAACAGAGAGACTTAACTCTGTTGCTCTAACTGATTATTTTCAAAGAGAAAGGGAAATACTTCATCAATCCCTACAAAAGAAAGAAATTCAGATTAAAAAGTACCAAGATGCACAAGAGGTGCATATCAAGATAAATTCACAGATGGATACGCAAGGTCTTGGTTTCTCTGACCTTGCTCCCTACAACGAAAGGAAGAAGACATCTCTGTCCTCCGCCCTCTGTATTGGGAAAATCCAAGAGGACGTGATATCTGGTAATGCTGTTTTCAAAAGAACCAAAATCTCAGATGCTTTCTCAAAACCAAAACATCTTAACTATAGGAACGTCAGCTATGACTCCTCCGGTCAAAAGAAGGTTTTAAAACCATCCTCAGAGTTTATTCTTGATCAAGGAAGAGCTAGAATCATACTTCCTAATTCTGTTAAGAACTTGGGCACTAAAGAGATCTTCAACTTCAATTCTTTCAAAGGACAGAAGTATGTTACTTCTGCGACAGACCCCTCTGTTGAAATACCACAGAGCAAGCTGAATCCAGAAGCACCAGTTTTCTCTCCTACCTCTGAATCTATAAGAACATATTTTGAAGAAGATTTGTTGAAAGTTATTGAAGAAAATGCTATCTCTGATTCTTTAAAGCCAAAGATGAGAAAGTTCAGATCTGTTAAAACAAATATTCCTGTCATACCCGTTGAATCAAATTCCTCCAACAGAGCCACTAGAGACTTTCTAGCCTCTAATTGTGAATCTGACTCCGAGGTAGATGAACAGATCTTATGTGGTCAAAAGAACATCTTACACAAGTTAAAGCAACTACCGGTAGGATCTCAGGATCTAAAAGAGGATGTTTCTTTCTTTAAGAAACAGTCAAGATTTATACCAGTAACAAGCTTTAACAACAAAGATTTCAAGATTCTTGCTTCTAATGCAGTAGAAGTAGAGAAGAAAGAGAAAAACAAAAGTGTCTTTGTAAACTCAAATGTTCCTCTTGCTTTCAAACCTGTAAGATTCACACCAGAACAGAAGGGAAAGTGGATAGCTAAGTCTGTTCCGAATTCCGGTGTAAATCAAGGAAGAAATTCTTTTCGTTCAAATGAGTCCATTTTCAAGAATTTCATGTCAAAAGAGTCAAATTCAAAGAACCTCACATCAATCGAGTCTGTTTTTAAGAAACGAAGTCAGGACAGATTGTATGCAAACACATCTGGTCCTAAAATCTTTAAGAATCAAGCTTCATCCAAACAGTTTTTGAATAAAAACAATGTGCATCAGTCATGATCCATCAACTGCAATTGTATTCAACTGTTATTGAAATTACAGAATCATCTGAATGGTCCTCACTGTGTTCTGAGTCGTTCTGTTCAAAAGAAAAACTCCACGACCACTCCGAACACACAAAGGAAAACCTCTGACGCACCACCAAAACCTAACAAGAAAGGACCCATTATGAGATGGGTACCTAAAAAGAACTAATCTGTCTTGCAGAAACCTCACGTGCAGATCTGGTACTTGGATTCTGGATGCTCCAGGCACATGACGGGGAATAAAGAGCTGTTAACTTCTTTCAAAAACAAGATGGGAAGTGCGGTAACCTTCGGAGGAGACAATGGCGGACAAATTAAAGGTTATGGTACATTAGTAAATGGTGGTGTTTCAGTCTCTGAAGTTGCTTATGTTGAAGGATTAAATCATAATCTTCTCAGTATAAGTCAACTCTGTGATCACGGTTTCGATGTCAATTTTAGGAAGAAGTATTGTTCCTTGTTACTTTCCGAGACTGGTCAAGAACTCTTAAGAGCTGATAGAAAAGGCAATCTTTACAAAATGAATTTCAAACCAAACCAAAACACTACAACAGAGAGACTCTGTTTAGTGTCTTTGAATAATGAAGATGCCTGGCTCTGTCACAAAAGATTTGCTCATTTAAACTTTCGAAATCTTGACAAACTCGTGAAACTGAAGTTAGTAAAAGGACTTCCTTCTCTGAAATTTGACAAAGACCATCTCTGTTCTGCTTGTGAACTTGGAAAGATGAAAAGATCTTCACACAGAACAAAGAGTGATCATAGTTGTCCCAGAACTTTGCATATGCTTCATGTGGATCTCTGCGGTCCAATCTCTGTGCAAAGTCTGTCGGGCAAGAAGTATATCCTTGTTTGAATTGATGAATACTCTAGATATACTTGGATTGAGTTCATCAGAGTAAAATCTGATGTCCTAGAAATTCTGATAAGTTTGTTGAAAAGGATACAGGTTCTGTTAGATCTAAAGGTACAGAAGTTGAGAAGTGATAACGGGACAGAATTCAAGAATGACAGAATCAATTCATACCTAACAGAGGAAGGCATCTCCCAAAACTTCTCAGCTGCCAGAACTCCACAACAGAATGGAGTTGTGGAAAGAAAAAACAGAACTCTGGTAGAAGCCGCCAGAACCATGTTGGCTGGCTCTGTCCTTCCAATGAACTTCTGGGCAGAAGCAGTCTCAACAGCATGTTTTACCCAAAACAGAGCTGTAATTGTAAAAAGATTCAAGAAAACTCCTTATGAACTCATTAACAATAGAAGGCCAAATGTGAAATTCTTTCATGTCTTCGGTTGCAAGTGCTTCATACTGAATGACAGAGAACATCTGGGGAAGTTTGACAAGAAAGCAGACGAAGGAATCTTTATTGGTTATTCCTTAACCTCTAAAGCCTACAGAGTCTACAACACCAGATGTCGGGTCATTCAAGAGAGTGTAAATGTGTCCTTTGATGAAAGCATATCAAGCTCCTCTGATCGAAAATCAACAGAGGGGATACAGACAGAACAAGAGAAGATAACTTCCTCTAGATCAAGGGAAGAAGACATCAATCTCATGTTCAATGATATCTTCGATGATGATTCCTATGATAACATTAACAGAGGAGATCAAGCTCAAACTCAACCGATCAAAATCTGACAGGTACATCTCTCACTGGCCCCTCTAATACTTCACCATCTACTTCTCTGTCTACAGGAGTAATTCAGAGAAATGAGGAACCTCACCAGAATGAAAGAGAACCTGAACAAGAGCCTTCATCACCTCTGAGGACAAACGTCGGAAGAAATTCCTTGTTTGAAAGTTCACCATCACAGAGCCCTGTTAATGACTCTCAGAGCAATGAGGCCACTCTCCAAAGATGTGTGCCACAGAGCCCTGGTCCAAACCTACAGAACTCTGATGCTGAAGTTCGTCTTTTCCCATCAGAAGCACAGACGCCACCCGTTGTCCATGCTCCCATGACACGATGGACAAAGGATCATCCTCATCATCTTATAATTGGTGATGCTGAAGATGGTATAAAGACAAGATCGGCCACAATCAATGAAGCTTTCTTTGTAAATTTTCTAAGCATGATTGAGCTGAAGAAGATTTATGAAGCCCTAGAGGACCCAAATTGGATCGAAGCTATGCAAGAAGAGCTTCTGGAATTTGATAGAAATAAAGTCTGGTCCTTGGTTCCACTCCCAAAAGGAAAAACAGCCATTGGAACCAAGTGGGTGTTTAGAAACAAGAAGGATGAAGATGGGATTATCATCAGAAACAAAGCCCGTCTGGTTGCAAAGGGATATAGACAGGAAGAAGGGATTGACTATGACGAAACCTTTGCTCCTGTGGCTAGCTAGAAGCAATCAGAATCTTCCTAGCCTATGCTGCTCATAAGGGTTTCAAGGTCTATCAAATGGATGTCAAGTCTGCATTTCTGAATGGCAAACTACAAGAAGAAGTCTATGTCCAGCAACCACCTGGTTTTGAATGCTCAGAGTTTCCAGACCACGTTTACAAGCTAGACAAAGCTCTCTACGGTCTTAAGCAAGCTCCCAGAGCCTGGTATGAAACTCTGTCCAAATTTATGTTGGTCAATCACTTCGAAAAAGGTACCGTCGATAAAACTCTATTCTTCAGGAGATATAAAAATGATATATTTCTGGTACAAATATATGTTGATGATATTATCTTTGGGTCTACACGGCAAGAGTACTGTGATAAGTTTGAAACTTTAATGAAAAGTGAATTCAAAATGAGCATGATGGGAGAACTCTCTTTCTTCCTGGGTTTACAAGTCAAACAATCTGACAGAGGGACTTTCATAAGTCAGTCCAAATACATCTCTGACATGTTGAAAAAATATAAGCTCAATGACTCAAAACCAATGAAAACTCCTATTGCCACTGGAGTTAAAATTGACTCTGATCCTAATGGTGAACCAACAGATGTCAAGCACTACAGAGGCATGATAGGGTCACTTTTTTACTTAACCGCCAGCAGACCTGATATAATGTTTGCAACCTGTCTCTGTGCCAGATTTCAGGCAAATCCGACCAAAACTCATTTAACAGCTGTCAAACGTATCTTTAAATATCTGAAAGGGACTCAATTTTTGGGTCTCTGGTATCCTCTTAACTCTGGTTTCGAGCTTGTAGCTTACACAGACTCATACTATGGAGGATGCAAGAACGACAGAAAGAGTACCTCTGGTAGCTGCCAAATGCTTGGAGAAAAGTTGGTGAGTTGGACATCCAAGAAACAGAACTGTGTTTCAACCTCTACAGCAGAAGCGGAATATGTTGCTGCTGCTAGTTGTCGTTCCCAAGTAATATGGATGAAGACACAACTACGAGATTATGGCCTGGAGTATGGTAAGATTCCAATTCTATGTGACTCCAAGAGTGCCATTGCCATAACTGCGAATCCAGTTCAGCACTCAAAGACCAAGCACATCGACATAAGGTATCACTTCATAAAGGATCATGTTGAAAAAGGGACTATTGAAATGTACTTTGTTTCAGCAGACCTCCAGCTTGCTGATTTGTTTACAAATGCCCTAAATGAAAGGAGATTTAACTTCCTAATCAGCAAACTGGGTATGCTGAACTTGTCCTCCTAACTCTGTTTCAAATCAACAGAAGCTCTGTTGTTTCTACCAGAGCTCTGTCAAAAGGTTGGGTAGGATAGTTCAACAGAGTTCTGTTGTACACAAGAATTCTGTCACACATTTTTTCTCCATGGTCGTACAAAAGCGTTCTTTTGTTTATCAATATAAAAAAAAGGGAAGGGGGACTAATCTATCTAGGGGGAGCTTATAATGGAAAGTTGCATGGTTTTAGGGGAGCAAGTCAATAATCAAATTTCCAAACCAAATTGACTTTGCTTTTTGAGCTTAAAGCTAAATCTTTTGGAGAACCAGTCAGAACTCTGACATCTCATCAGAGCCTCTGTTGCTTCTCATCAGAACTCTGTTTAATCATGTAAAGTTCTGATCAGAACTCTGACATCTCATCAGAACTCTGTTGCTTCTCATCAGAACTCTGTTTAATCATGTAAAGTTCTGACCATCTCACATCAGAACAAGTTCTGGTAAAGGTAACGGTAAGAAATGAAGGCCACACAAGAAGCAACTTAACACAGCTCCATCAGAGCTCTGTTAGCTTGTTCTGCCACGTTATCAGAAACACGTCATCAGAGTGCGGGTCATTTCTAAACGTCAACCACTTGTAACCCACACATCTCTAACCTCGACGGTTTACTTGCACAAAAAGTGGTCAGAACAAATCCACGTGGCAATCTCTGATTGAAAGACAAACCGCTAGCTGTTCCCACGATCTCACTGTAGCAACCGTTCCACTAATCAACCCTCGAGTTCCTACAGTACATATGACCGTGATCCAGCCACACATTTCCCATATAAATACCCATTTCCTTTAAACCTTTCCATTTCTTACGCCTTCTAAGTTATCTAAAACCCTGTTCATCTTTTCTCTTCGTTCAAATCTTCAAAACCCAAACCTGCAACAATGGCAAACCCCCAACACTCAGCAGATTCAAGCCGTATTGGTCCCGTCGACCAAATTGTTATTCTTCCATACGAATTTGCTGAAAGCAACCATCGATTAGATCCAAACCCTACTCTCTATCTACCCACATACCACATATTTCTGGAGTTCTTCAGAAACTCAGAAATCTTCAAAGCCCTAACAGACTTCGACGACAACATTCCTGAGCTCTACATCAAGCAATGGTGGACTACATGCCAACACGTAGAAGAGCTCAATGGAATAATCGGCAATGTGGATTCTGGTCGAGATGGAGGTTCTGGAACGATCAGAATCAGAGCAACTACCCTGCGGAGAATCCTTGGAATGAAGAGCAAGCGACAGCTCAACATAGAAGCTTTCGAGAAGCCACCCAATACTGCTGTCCTTCTGGAGTTTGTACGATTTCTAGGCTACAACAAAGATATCACCCGAATCGGAGCATTCAAAAGACAGAATCTACCACCAGTGTGGAATTTCATGTTCTCTGCACTGAACCGAACCCTCACAGGAAAATATGGTAGTCAAGATCAAGCCATCATAGAAATCCTACAGATAATGTATGGATTGTTCTTTAAAAGAAATCTTGACTATGCCAACATTCTCTACACCGACCTTCTCACTGCTGTCAATCTCAAGACCTCTGCCATTGCTAAAGGAGGAGAAGTTGGACAACATAAATTCCTAAAGAACATCAAGTTTCCAAGGTTTATCGGGTTGGTGATCAGAAGAGCATTTCAGAGTCTGGAATTGACTCAACAAGGCAACACGTTCAGGAACTGGGTCATGACCAGATTCAATCCCACCACTTCAGGAGAATATCCCCGCATTCGACGCGTTCCAGGTACAATGCTCGCTCTGATAAGCCCAGACCACATTTCTATCCAAAACTATAGACATGCTGCTCAACCTCAAGAACCTGAGGTGAGAACCCCAGCATACTTAGGCTCTGAGCCATCTGAAGAGAGTACAAGTGAGGAAATAGGAGTGGAAGAAGAGGCAAGAGTACCCGAAGTGGGGTCTTCCTCTAGAGTGGAATTAGGGGACAGAGCATCTCCTAGAGTGGTTGTTCATAAAGTACAGGAGTCACCAGAGGTCGAAGTTCTTTCCTCTGATACTGGTGAGAAAGAGGATAACAGAGAGGAACCCGAGTGTTCTACACCCATAGGATCCGAGGAAAATGTGAGGATAGAAGAAGATGTCCAAGACGACAAATCTGAGAGAAATCCTAGCCCACATCCCAGTGCTTCCACACATGCTATCCCTGGTGATCAAGACCAGAGGGATATTGAAACAGAGGTGCACACCTCGAACCCCAACCAGCCTATACCATCAGAGGCAACTCTTCATGCCTCTGATATGCACGAAACTGCGGGATCCATATTCGGTAATGATGTCACTTTGCCCCACGACATCGATAGGTCACCTCCACACAATGATGCCTCTGTGGCTCATTTAGAGACTACACAAATTAGGCCAGAGATATTTGTAATCTCACGTAGCATCTGTCCGACTCAGGGACATTGGGAGACCATAGTAGAACAAGGGAAGACAATGCTTGATCCAAATGCTTCCCATCACACCAGATTTCCTTCTTCAGAACCTGAGCTGGAAGAGGAAACTCTGATCAGAACACCTGTAGTTGTTTCCCCTCAAAGGGAACATCAAGGATCGGGTGGAAGTCCTGCAAGAGCCAACCTAAAAACAACTCTTGAAGCAGGCACCTCTGAGCTCGAGGTTAACTTGGAACCATGTGTTGGTACCAAGGATATCCCCGTTGACACTGTCACACGAGCAGAGTTCACAAGCTTCTGTGACAGTATCAACAACTCCTTGAATGAGTATAAACTTATCAATGATCAAAAGGAGGAGCTGATCCGCAAGGAGAATGCTTCTCTCCAGGAAAAGGTTCAGACATTAACGACAGAAGTTGCCGCTCTGAAGACGCTCTTAGCAGAAAATCATACGGCTCAGATGAACAGAACCCTGCCAACCCCTTCTCTATCAGACTCCAACATCAGAACCTTGACAGAGCTGATCAACAACTCTGTTAAGACCGCCATCACAGAAGCCACGACTTCTTCTGCCGCACCTATCCAGCTCTCTGGCCCCAGACCCAATGACTTACCAATGACTGTCGGTCAGATGGGTGAGTTCAGCAGAAAAGTTCTAAGCAAAATGATGTCAATCTCCTCAAAATTCGTGATGAGGGCCAAATCAACAGAACAGCATGTGCAAGCCTCACTCGATACACACAAGGTCAACTTCGAATCTCAAGTGGAAGAAACCAGAGGTGCAGCAACAGAGGTAGAAGAGGTGATGCGAAAAGCAGCCTTAGACTTCACTAATATTATTTTACAGACCTCTACATCAAAACGACCTGCTGAAGAAGCACCTGCAGAATAACCTTCGAGCAAAAGGCATAAGGCTAACCCAAAGTTTGTTGTTCCGCCTCACCAAAAGCTCGAATTGAATCCTCTGACGATGATGATGACTTTGAGGATGCTACAGAAGATCCGTCAGACAATCAGATGGGTGAGTCCTCAGAACAACAAAAGGGGGAGAAGGAGGAGAAAGAGAAGGATAAAGAGAAGGAAAAGGAACCTGCAACAGAGGCTGAGGGATCTGCTAAGGGAAAAGAAAAGGTATCTGAGGCTGAGGCAACTAAAGTAGGAGACCAAGGGAATACTTCTGAAGACTTACCAGAGGTGACTATGGTGGTTTTTGATTACATGTTCAAAGACAGAATCATCAAGCCTACAGAATCCTCCCAACAACCACCTGAGGTCATTATCCTGGACACCCCTCCTACTTTACCAAGAACAGAACCAGAGAGAACCGACCCATTAAACCAAGCCCAACCTCAAGTCCAAACCCAAACAACACAAGAATCTGCCCACATTGACATACTCATGGCAGAAACTCATGAAGACCCTAATCCCATGCCAACAGAACAGAACCCCGAATCCTCAACTCAACATTCTGGCAAACCTCCACTAGAAGAAATCTTTGCCTATCTTTATGGTGACCATGACACCATCCCCACAAGTGCTGTGCCCATCAATCCATACTTAAGCCCCTGCAGGATAAATACGATCTCTGACGTTAGACGGAAATTCATCGAAACCAAGTCCAGATTGAACAGAAATATAAACTCAAACTTTGGAATCCGCAGAATCGTAGACATCAAGCAGAAGACCTTTCGGCACAACAGAATACAAATGAGCTATCACGAGTTCATAGTTGAATCAAACGACAACAGGGTTGAGCACTTCAATGAAAACGACCTGGTACTTCTGAACCCTTATGATCTGATTCAACTCCATGTCTACTGTTACAAGTTCAGTGACAGATACAAAGAGGCAAGAACAGCACTTCTTGAGGTACGCTTCGCTATGCAAGAGCACATAAATCTAAGAATTCAGATTGACTTTCAGCTAGGCATAGAGTTCGAAGTAGAAGAACTAGCGACTGCTCCACCAAATGAGAGCCTTCAAGGCTATGAGCACTACAGAACCGGAACCGTAGTTGGAGATCCTCCAGTGTTCATCTGCCGACAGAGAAAAATCAAGAAGGCCCTCAGAGCTTCTGAAACCCACAAGTATTCATCAGAGTCGCTGGAGTACCTCAGAGACATCATTCAGAATCTCCCAAGAGACAAGTGTCCGGAAGAACAACAGAGAAGCTTCACCACCGAAATCAACCTTCTGCTGAACTTCCGAGAACTCATCAGAAGATTTGACAGAATCTTAAGGGGGAGATAATTTTGCTTAAACTTGTACTCATTCCTTTTTTTGCATTATAATATCTTGAAGGAATAGTACAAAGGCTAACAGAGGGAAAAGTTCTCTGTTCTTTTGTTTATAACTCTGCTACTTTGTATTTTCTTATTTTCAATACTTAGGGGGAGATTGTTAGTCCCAAAGCATCTGATGTAAAAGTATTGAAAATAGTTCCAAGTCAGAAGACCAACAGAGATCAGACAGAAGACCTGGAAGATGTTCATCATAGAAGACCAACAGAGCTCAACAGAGCTCTGACGGATCCAACAGAGCTCATCAGAGCTCTGTCGAAGAATTCCAACAAGAGAACAAGTATTCAACAGAAGACCAACAGAGCTCTTGCGACAGAGCTCTGTGAAGTAAAAGACCTATGTCAGCCTAAGTCTCGTAGGAAACCTTAAGTGTTAGACACGTGTCCACAATTTCCACGTATGCCCTAAAGATTGGAGACACACTTTCCACGTGTCATTCAAGGGCACGATAGTACACTGTCTACACTTTATCAGGTCTACAAATAGCGAGGTAGTGGAACAACAATTGTAAGCTTTGGGAAGAGTAGTTTTTCCACAATTGTTTAAGCACACACTGCAGCAATCCCGAGCACTACCTCCGCACGATATTGTTGTCCTATGAGATTTCCGAACACACTTTAACTTGTTCTTGGTGTGATTCATTATCAATATATGAGCAGCTTTTATATCTGATCTTGTTATCATTTTAGTGTTCAATATTTGATTCTCATAGTTCACTTATCGTTTACACAATCACTCATTTTAATGGCTTTATTTAATATGCTTTCGCTGTCTATTTTACTACCATTAATATGATACAACGTGAATCTGGGAACCTACACACCCTGTGTACCGTCAGAGGCAGAGATTACTGGCTCTGGGCTTCTTCTGTGAACATCAAGGCCAGGTTGAAGGAAGGGGTTCTACAGTACCTCTGGGGTCTTAGCCGGATTATCCTTTGGAGTTTGATCATCATCATCGATATCAGAATCAACTCCAGAGATTATGAAATCTGGATCCTCTGTGGCTTCTCTGGGTTCATGGGACAGAGCTTCTGCAGCCCATCCTGAAGTGTCAAGGGTGTCTGCAAATTCAGGACGTTGCAGGAAGTCTGAGAAAACCCCATGATGTGCATAGCTGAGAGGAGCTGGGGAATGCACAGGTGATTTTTGGGTTTGTTCTTCTGTTGCTTCTTCTGTCACTTGTTCCTCTATGTCTTCTGCTACTTCTTCTGCAATTGTTTGCATAGGAGATAGAGGTTTCCCAGTTTTCTTCTTGCTCTTTCTCCTCTTGGGTTTAGGTGCCCCTTCCTCTGCGGCTTTGGATTTTCTCTTCTTCTTTTCCTTTGGAGGTGGGGGAGGAGCAGAGGATCCAACCTCTGTTGCATGAGGTGGAGATTGTTGAGCTTCGACCGCAGAAGTTGAAGTACCCTTTGTGGTTTTTCTCTTGTTTTTCTTCTTGGGAGTTGAGGCAGAGTAGATGGATTTCCTCTGAGCAAGGAACCTGGTTTGAACTTCTTCATGCTTCTGGAAGGCCTTGGCCCATTCTTCGTCTGTCAACCTTTCACCTACCCTAGTATCTAAAGGCACACCTAAACGCGGGGGTGTCACAGGACTCGGTTCTGGAGTCCTATGATCGCGTATGTAAGCTAACCTAAGGGTTTCATCTGTAGCATATCCCAGAAGTCTTGATGGCGGAGGTATGCAGAAAGGATATCCATCGATGTGCTCTGTTGGAACGTTTTTTGTCATGGCATAGATTTTGGCAGTTGGACCTTCTAAAGACAATTTTTCTAGAAGAAGTAGGGGCTCCAGAAGTACTCCTAGAATTCATTGATACTGCAGAGGAGGTAGAGATGATTTTTTGGCTTTTTGGTTGGAGATTTTTCTGTCAATGGTATTTATCATCTCTTGCATCATCAAGGTCGAGTAGTCTAGAGGCAGATCATAATATATCCCATACATTATGGATAGAATCTGATGGGAGGTTTGATCTGGACTACCGATTTTGCCAGTGAGGCATCTGTTCAGAATTGAGAAGAGGGTATTCCACAGAGGGGGTAATCGACCTCTTCTGAAGTCGTTCTTTTCCTTAGGGTTGTGTTATACCCTAACACTACAACAAATCTACAGAGTTCTTCATCTGTAGGTGCTTCAGCGTAGTTCTTTATTCCTAGCAGACCTCTGGTTGGAAGACCGAACTCAAGTGAGAACATTGTTCTATTGAACTTGAGTTCCATGTGTTGGGTTTTATCGGGTTTAGAAATGTAGCCCTTGATCTGTCGGTCTGCTTGGTCATATCTACTGCTCTGCCAAAATTGGTTTAGATATCTAGCTGGTATTTTGCTTACGGTTTTTGTTAACAGAGGGAAGAGGTAATGATTCTCCAAAATGTGAAGGAGAATGGCGTGTGGTTCCCCAAAAGTGGTTCTTGAAGGAACAAGATAATAGTTGTTGGGTTTGAGAGGTAGAACGCTTTCAAAGTGTTCATTTTCGATGAAGTTTTTCTCATGGGTGATTGGAGAGAAATTTACTTCATCGCCGGAGTTATCTTTTTCAAGGTCTGCGGCTATATTTGGATTTTGGGAATGCTCAGATTGAGCAGGGGAGTTCGCCGGTGAGTGTGCAGGGGAGATATCTTGAGAAGAGGAGGCCATTTTTGTATGAAGAAAAGAATTTTGCAGGTTTTTGCAAGATTTTCCGGAAAAGAAGATGAGAGTTCGTAAAGGTTTATGAGGAGTGGTAACTTTGGGTTTTATAGTGAGGGGTAACGATTAGAATTCTGAAGAGGTATTTACATGGAAGTGAATAAAATTTGGAATCCGTGCTCGAGTGTGAACGGCTGGTTCAACTTTCCAGAAGAACGTGTGCCATGTACGCCCAATAAAAGTGAGACACGTGAGCAGTCTCAGAGTATGACATGACGTCGTGCGCGGCCCATTAATGCTAGGCGCGTGGGATTCTTTTCCTCCACATATTTTTCACTCTCGATAAAATAGCCGTTACTGTTGCAGAATTTCCCAAGTTTGAAAATGACAAAAGCTCTGTAGAGATAGAGCTCTGTAGAGATAGAGCTCTGTTGTTTGAAACTCTCTTCTAATCCTCTGTTGCTTGCACCTTTACCAAAAATGTTTGAAAAGCATTGGAGAGGATCGATAGATTTTTAGAGAAGAAATTTCATTTACAGAGATTTTGGAGCTCTGTCAGAGCTAGCAGAAGCTCTATGAGAGGAAATTTCTCCTAACTAAAAATCTATTCAACTTTTTGATCATCCAAAGTTTTAATTGTTTTTAACAATGTTTTTAGGACCTATTTGAAAGTTGGTGTCCTAGAAAATTGTTTTGGAAAAAGTTATGTGCGTGTAACTCTTTGATTTTAGACCTTCTTCCAGTATTTTGGTTCGTGCATCTGTACGTGTGAATCCTTAAAGAAGATATTCAAGTTAATCGATAGAGTTCAAGTATGAGATTCACACTCATAGAGCTTCTGGCTTACAGAGCCTCTGCTGAGCTCGGCAGAGGCTCTATGACCTTAAATTTCTCATAACAAGAGACTCGAAAATCTTTTTGATTATTTCTTGATTGGAATGTTTTATACAATTGTTTTAGGAAGTATTTGGAAATTTTTGTTTTAGAAAATTGTTTTCAAGAAGGATTTGTACGAGATACTTACCTTTTGGCTCTTCTTTGTACGGAGAAATTCTTGACCTCTGTTGAGTGTGGTTGATCATAATTCTTCTTTGGCTCCCCCTTGAATGATCAACTTCTGTAGATCATTTCAAAGTCTCCTTCTGCTCCCCCTTGATCTATGCTTGGGTCAAAATTTGATAAGTAATGCTTACGACATAGATCAAGTTTCTCAGAGGTTCTGTAAAGATGGTCAGAGGTTCTGAGCAATCCGTCAGAAGCTCTGTTTTCGTGCAGAACACTTGGTGATTGAGAATTTACATACAGAGATAAAAACAAATAAAGTAAGTACATATTTACATAAGATTAAGTTATACTCACAGAGGTTTTAACTCATGTTTATCATTCCTAACTTATCTACCAAGAAAAGAAATATTTTCTCATCTAGTGCCTTGGTGAATAAGTCTGCAAGCTGATACTCTGTAGACACGAAGTGCATTTTGATTGTCCCATACTCAACATGGTGCTTTATAAAGTGGTAACGGATATCGATATGCTTTGTTTTTGAGTGCTGTACTGGATTGGCAGAGATAACTATGGCGCTCTTTGAGTCACAGAAGATTGGATTCTTGAAGATGATGTGGCCATAGTCCTTAAGCTGAGTTTTCATCCACGATACCTGGGAGCAACAGCTAGCAGCAGCAACGTATTCGGCTTCTGCTGTAGATGTGGATACGCAATTCTGCTTCTTAGAGGTCCAGCTGACTAGTTTACCACCTAGGAATTGACAACTCCCAGAGGTCCTCTTTCTGTCGAGCTTGCATCCTCCATAATCTGAATCTGTATAAGCTTTAAGACCAATACCAGAGTTCTTCGGATACCAGAGGCCAAGATTTTTGGTCCCTTTGAGGTATCTGAAGATCCTCTTTACAGCATTATAATGGGATTCCTTCGGGTTAGCTTGATATCTTGCACAGAGACATGTGGCATGCATAATGTCAGGTCTACTTGCAGTGAAGTATAACAGAGACCCAATCATTCCTCTGTAGAGCGTGCACTCTATAGGTATGCCATTGGGATCTGAGTCTAACTTATTTCTTGTGGCCATTGGAGTTCTCATTACAGAGGCATCAGAGAGACTATATTTTGAAAGTATGTCAGAGACATATTTAACTTGATTTATGAAAATTCCCTCTGATTATTGTTTTACTTGAAGTCCTAGGAAGAAAGTTAATTCTCCCATCATACTCATTTCAAACTCACTCTGCATGAGTTTTTTGAAATCTTTGCACTTTTGTGCATTTGTAGACCCATCTTCATCCTTCTTATTCCTGAAGACCTATTTTGTCCCTATGGCTTGTTTTCCTCGTGGCAGAGGAACTAAAGTCCAGACTTTGTTTCGTTCAAACTGTAGAAGCTCTTCTTGCATAGCATCTACCCAGTTTGGGTCATTGGGAGCTTCAGAGATCCTTTTCGGCTCGATCACACTAATAAAGTTTGTAAAGAAACAAAAGTTAGCAGTGGCAGATCTTGTTTTTACCCTTTCAGAAGGTTCGCCGATTATAAGACTTGGAGGATGGCTCTTTGTCCACTTTGTTGTTCTTGGGAGATTGAAAGTCCAGGATACACTCTTACAATCAAATATGAACAATTAAGATTGTATTCACAGCAACTGGTCATATGATTTATTAACAATCTGTGAATTACAAGATATTACAATGAATTTCTCTAAATGGATTCACCAAAGATTATATCAAAGATTCTTTAAAGATTAGCCAAAGATTCAGTTAGCTACAGTTGCTAACTCCTATATATACTGTAGATAATAGCTAAAGCTACAGTACATATGAGAAACAGACTAATAGAACAATTACACGTGTCCTAATTAGTAACTGAATATAACAGATAATATCCCAAGATATGAATTCTGAACATACTTCTGAATAAGCGCTTCAGAACATTTGTCTTCATAGTCAGAAGTTCTGAGTCTCCTACTCAGAACTCTGAACCTTCTAGTCAGAATCCAACACTTAGAATCTCTTTGAGATTTCTCACTCAGAACTTCTGAGTCTTCTACTCAGAACTTCTGAGTCTTCTGACCAACTTCCATACTTGTAATCTTTTCATTATTCTCTGATCAGAACTTCTGAGTCTTCTTACTCAGAATTCTGATTCTTCAGATTAGATCTTAACAGTTGTGTTTTTGACAAAACTCTAGATCTAACAATCTCCCCCTTTTTGTCAAACACACTTGTACTTTTCACCATCA
The DNA here is from genome assembly GCA_033807775.1 of Saussurea involucrata. Lineage (NCBI taxonomy): Eukaryota > Viridiplantae > Streptophyta > Magnoliopsida > Asterales > Asteraceae > Saussurea > Saussurea involucrata. Next base: position 54,283,767 of record CM066313.1, on the reverse strand, counting down.
AATTCTTAGAGCAGGAACAATCTTCAGAAGGAGCTCTTCTGAATGTTTTGACAACTTTTGCTCAGAATTCTGAATAATCTGAGTTAACAACTTCTGGTCAGTCTTTAATCAGCAGCAGCAATGATTTCCAAACTGATTTCTGTTACATATTTGCTTTTTCTTTGCTCCCCCTTGAAATGACAAATCTTATCTTCATGAGATAAAGTCAAATTTCTGTCTTTTTATGACTTTCTGACTTTCTTCTCCCCCTTTTTTTTTAATCAATCAATCAGATTTTTCAATCATATCAATCTTCAAAATCTTTAGCTTTTCTCCCCCTAAAGTTTTGGAAAGCAAAATCATCTTCAAAATCTTTAGCTTTTCTCCCCCTTGTTTTTCAAAACTTTAGCGATGCTTTTTCTTCGAATGAAGTCTATGCTTTTTCTCCTCCTTAATGCATAACCTTGCTCCCCCTCAAAGTAAGAATTATGGAGCAATTTGTTTTCTCCCCCTGAAAATATGCATATATTTCATTAAAATTATTCATTTCAAATATATTTATACAAGGAAAATAAGATTCACTGAATTACACTTGATAACTACTAACATTTGATCATTTGAAAATTTTACAAAAGAAATCCAACTTAATGAATTTTATCAGATTTTTCAATCAAATAAAATCAAATGCATGTGTTTGGATTCAAATACAAGTCATCATTGCATATCAAGTTAAAGATGTTCAGTTTCAATCCCTTTATTAAATCTATTTGGTGTGCTTAGCATGCGAAATATGATTAGCTTCAAGCATATGCAATTCTAAAACATATAAGAGTACTTTGCTCTACTCACACTATTTGTCCAAAATCAGGATTTTCACAAATTTACAGGTTTATTGCGACTTTGAATTTTCCCAAAGTTTCAAGAGATATGTGCTCATTGGCATCTTTTAATTTTGTGCACATTGGCATCTTTTAATTTTGTGCACATTGGCATCTTTTAATCAAAAGGTTTAGTAAGAATAAGATACATCGTTAAACATGACTTTCTATCTGGTTCTATAGCAGGATTTGGGTCAGCATATCCCAGACCAGTTAGTCTTAGGTGCTAGGTGACAAGCACCCCTTGGAACTTAATTTCCCAAACCAGAAAGGCCACATCGATATATCTTAAACCCATTTGTACCAGTAGAACATGGCTTTCTATCTGGTTCTATTGCAGGATTTGGGTCAGCCGATCCCAGACCAGTTGGTCTTAGGGACTAGGTGACTAGCACCCCTTAGGACTTACTCTCCCAAACCAGAAAGGCCACAGGTACAAACTTTCAAACTAAATGATTTTATATATATTTATATTTCATCTCAATCACTTGGTACTAAAACGTAGTACTTCCCCCATATTTTTGTTTCCATCCAACATTCTGACATTTAGGCTTTTTGAGCATTATATTCTATATAAGTATAGATTTCATAACATTGAGCATTCGGCATAATTTCATTCATGTTTTGCTTACCTTTCGATTTAATTCAGAAGTGAAAGTTGAAACAAATATAGCTCAGATAATACAAAATACTTGTAAAATCACTCTTTGACACACATTTATTCATTGAATGAAAATTAAAAAAAATTCATATCATTGAATTAAATTTGTTAAGATTCAAACATTCAAAGCAATAGAAATAAACGTAATGCAATGTTACCTTTCACCACTTGTTCCTTGAAACATAAAAATATGACAGTTAAGGATATCACCTGAGAAATATGAGTTCTAAACTGATTTGTTTAGAAGTCTTAGTCTCTGAAGTACGGGTCCTGAACTGAATTATTCAGAAGCCGTTGTCATTTAAGTACGGGTTTTGAACTGATATGTTCAAAAGCCTAAAACGTTGAATCACGGGTTTTGAACATTATCTTGAAACAATCAGATCAAATTTTGAGTCAATGCTTCCTCTGAAATCAAGATAATCCTGCAAAATCAAGAGATTTTGGTAATCATCTATGATGATTCCTCATTAGTTATCAAAAAAAAATTCTGAGTAGTAGAGTCAGAATTCTGATTAGAAGAGTCAGAATTATGAGTAACTTGCTCAAAATTCTAAGTATCAGAGTCAGAATTCTGATTAGTTGAGTCAGAATTCTGAGTAGTAGAGTCAGAACTTCTGAGTAACAGAGTCAGAATTCTGATAAAACTATCCAGAGAAAATGCCTTAGAAAAATGTTTGGATTTTGTGATTTTTGAACATTCTGAACTTCAAATCACCATAACTTGCTCAAAAATCAGAATTTTTCAACCAAAATTTGCAGGGTTGCTTAAAATGTGATTCTGAACACATTCTCTGGAAATGTTTTCTACTAAAAACACCCACAACTATGAGTTCGATTACACCACAGTAAACTGAACTTTTTTTAAAAAAAATGCTTCAAAATCAACAAATTGATCTGTATGAATCAGAAATCCATAATCAAGATGAGACAAATTGTAAGTCCATAATCACATTCAGACCGAGTTTTGGACTGAATTATCCAAAAGTCAAAATTCTCAATTTAAGCACAGCATCTGTTTTCAGTCATGTGTAGGTATAGATCATTCATTCAGCTTTACACATGAATAACCTGCAAAACAGATTAAGTTGACTTTGGTACCCATATGAACTTGGGTCCAGGTTTGTTAGGTGTAGTAGCATATGCAGATATTCTATAAGAACCATACCAGTGCTGAATAAAATTCTTGTTCACAAAATCATTAGTCCCACAATATGAACAACAAAGTTTCTTTTGTGCAACTCTGACTAATTGATTTACAGAATAAATCACATCAGGTTTACCAAAAGATTTTCTTTGAAAAGTATTGTTCTTCTTGACATTTGAATTAGGAACTTTTGATTTTGGCACTTCTTTCTTAGAAGTTGTTCCTTTAACTCTCCATTCCATTTTTATCTTTTTAAAAGAACAATTATAAGATTTATCAATAGCAGAATCATAAAACAGATTAGAAGAACGAATCTGATCTTTTGAACTATGATTTGATTTGTCAACAACTTTCGTTTCAAATTTCCTAAACTTTTTAATATACAAATCAAACCTTGACTGCAAATCAGATTTGGACTTCCTCTCTATCATTATTTTAGTTGATAAATCAGATAATTTCTTAATAAGTCTCCTTATCTCCAAATGAAAAACTTTCTTTTCCTTCTCAAACTCATCTTTTAAGCATTTTTCTTTAAAGCCATTTACCTTCTTCTTTTCAGTCTCTTTCCTTCCATCTTCTAACTCTTTCTCCAACTCATTTATTTTTACAGAAAACTCATTTAACATTCCTGTTTTCTTTTTCTCAAAACCATTCTTTTCTTTTTGAAAAACATTTTTCTTGCATTCAAACTCTTTTCTTTCTTTTGCAAGAATTTTCTCCAAATCAGAATTTTTTAGAGATAATTCAACAGACTTTGTTTCAAAACCTTTCCTCTCAGTTTGAAAGTCTCTTCTTTCTTTCTCAAATTTCTCTCTTTCAAGTATAAGAACTTGTTCAAAATCATAGATTTGTTTCAAGAGTTGACAATTTCTCATTTCACATGATTTGATTCTATTTTTAGAATCTGTCAACATCTTTCTTTCAAAATTGATTTTCTCTTTCAAATCAACATTCTCTTTTTCTAACACCTTTGTGTTCTCTTGAGCCTTTTCGAAATCTTTTAGAAGATCGAATTTATCTTTTTGCAAATTTACAACAACTTTTGCACTTTCCTCAAATTTGGCTTCAAGATTAGCAAACTTGCTTTCAAAATGAACAATCTCAGTTTTTGGTTTAGAAATTGTTTCTTTTGCTTTTACAGGACTAAATTTTTGTAAATTGTCTGAACTGGTTATAGAACTTGCGGGTCTCACAAAAACTTCAACAATCTCAGGCATGATGAAATGACAAATTCTAATATCAACTATGAATTATGATAAAAAAATGAGAATCAACACAGATCTAGAACATGCAAGAATTGATCGAATCTGTCACATGCACATCATCAAACAGTTAAAGTACATGAATTAATGAAATCTTCTTTTCAACAAAAAATTTGAATACTAATCAACATGCAGCAGATATAATCACTTTGATCAAGAAACCAATCAAGAATTTCGAAAACATACCTGTGATCTCTGTTTAATTTCGAAAATTAATCAGCATAGAGAGAAATTCTTTGGATGACTTGATTGTAAGATATCGATTCAACAGAAAGACAAATTCAAATTTCTTGAATCAATGATAGAAACGAATTCAAGAATTGTTAGGAATTCAAGAATTGTTAGCAGCAGCGGAATCAATTGTCGAATTGATCAAGAAACTTCAAGAACGCGATCAAACACACTCTTGGACGAATTTGTTTGTTGATTGGCTCTGATACCAATTGAAAGTCCAGGATACACTCTTACAATCAAATATGAACAATTAAGATTGTATTCACAGCAACTGGTCATATGATTTATTAACAATCTGTGAATTACAAGATATTACAATGAATTTCTCTAAATGGATTCACCAAAGATTATATCAAAGATTCTTTAAAGATTAGCCAAAGATTCAGTTAGCTACAGTTGCTAACTCCTATATATACTGTAGATAATAGCTAAAGCTACAGTACATATGAGAAACAGACTAATAGAACAATTACACGTGTCCTAATTAGTAACTGAATATAACAGATAATATCCCAAGATATGAATTCTGAACATACTTCTGAATAAGCGCTTCAGAACATTTGTCTTCATAGTCAGAAGTTCTGAGTCTCCTACTCAGAACTCTGAACCTTCTAGTCAGAATCCAACACTTAGAATCTCTTTGAGATTTCTCACTCAGAACTTCTGAGTCTTCTACTCAGAACTTCTGAGTCTTCTGACCAACTTCCATACTTGTAATCTTTTCATTATTCTCTGATCAGAACTTCTGAGTCTTCTTACTCAGAATTCTGATTCTTCAGATTAGATCTTAACAGTTGTGTTTTTGATTAATCAGCATAGAGAGAAATTCTTTGGATGACTTGATTGTAAGATATCGATTCAACAGAAAGACAAATTCAAATTTCTTGAATCAATGATAGAAACGAATTTGTTTGTTGATTGGCTCTGATACCAATTGTAAGTCCCATAGTTGAAGCAACAATCAAGAATACTCCATAAAGATTGAATAGAAATAGGCAAGAAGAACAATTTGTTGAATGATCTCTATTCATATGCTTTACAATACAATGGAGGGAGAATTGAAAGTATACGACTCTCTCAAAGTATACTGATCTCTCAAATAACTCTCAAAGTCTCAAATGACAATGTAAGCCCAAGACACCTATTTATAGTGTCTAATTACATGACATGGGCCCAAGCCCATTTAACTCCCATTAAACTCCCAAAGCCCAAAAGACTAATAAAGCTAAGTACAATACATTTGACTTTCATTGACTATACATGGACTTTATAAAACTTTCTATATAATTGGGGCTTTCTAGACCCAACAGAGATGGTCATTGATTTCATCAAGTTGATCTACAGAGGTTTCTAATTGTTGTTCTGGTGTAGCCTCTGTCGTAGATTTTGCTTTCGTGCTTGATCCTACAGATTGTGGAATGATTCGAATGAGTGGTGGTGTTTGTTCCTCTGAGGAAGTATAGACTGAGTCTTCTAGTTTATCTGTAGTTTCTGGAGTTGGTTCTTCAGTAGCCTCTGTGGTTGTTTTCCTTGTTGTATCATCTTCTATTGGTTCCCCCTCGGCATTTGCATCTGTATGATTAACAGAGGAAGATGAATTATTTAAAGGACCAGTTAGGGAGATACCTATTACGTTCAGGCTGGCAGAAGGTGATTCTCCAGAGGCTCTGATGGCTCCAGCAGAGGGATCAATGTCGTCATGGAACATCTCTTGAAATTGAAGACTTAGGTCTTCTTCTCTTGTTTTTGAGATGCCAGAGGATTCCCCTTTTAGACCGGGTTCTGAACTGATTTGTTCAGAAGTCTTTTGGAAGGTATCGTCAAAAGTAACGTTTATGCTTTCTACAATCGTTCGAGATTGCAGAAGATAAACTCTGTAGGCCTTGGAAGTTGCAGAGTATCCTATGAACTTGCCTTCATCTGCCTTTACATCAAACTTTCCTCTTGCTTCTCTATCATTTAAGACGAAGCACTTGCATCCAAAAACATGGAAGAACTTGATATTTGGTCGTCTTTTGTTGATCAAATGATATGGTGTTTTGATGTGTCTCTTTACAATGGTTGATCTATTTTGGGTGTAGCAAGCGGTTGATACTGCTTCTGCCCAAAATGTCATTGGTAATCCACATGCGGTCAGCATAGTTCTAACGACCTACACAAGCGTGCGGTTCTTTCGTTCGACCACGCCATTCTGTTGTGGGGTGCGTGCAGCAGAGAAGTTCTGTGAAATTCCTTCTTCTGTCAGATAGGCTCCAATGACAGAGTTTTTGAATTCTGTGCCATTGTCGCTTCTCAGCTTCTGAATCCTGCACTCATACAGAACTTGGATTCTTTTCATTAAATTTATCAGTATGTTTGGAACATCTGATTTCTTTCTGAAAAATTCAACCCATGTAAATCTTTAGAATTCATCGATCAAAACAAGCAGATATTTCTTGCCACCTAGGCTCTGTGTAGATATTGGACCGCAAAGGTCAACATGGAGAATGTACAGAGGCCTAGTGCAAGATACATCTGTTTTGCCTTTCTGGGAAGCCTTTTTGAGTTTTCCCATTTCGCAGGCAGAGCAAAGATGATCTTTATTAAATTTAACGTTTGCTAGACCTTTGACTAGATCAAGTTTTATAAGTTTATCAAGAGTATGAAAGTTTAAGTGGCAGAACCTGTTGTGCCATAACCAAGCTTCTTCTCTTTTGCATGCAACAAGGCAGATTTTGTCTTTCTTGTTCTTTGCATTGAAGTTCATGAGATATAGTCTCTTCTTCTTTCGGCTCGCAGAAGTTCAAGTCCTGTGTTCTTGCTCTGTAGAGAGCAAAAAGTTCTTTTGAACATTACATCGAATCCCGTATCGCAGAGTTGACTAACACTGAGAAGATTGTGTTTAAGGCCATCAACATATGCAACTTTGGATACGGCTATATTTTCCTTCTGTATGACTCTATAGCCTTTGATGTACCCCTTTTTATTGTCTCCAAAGGTCACAGATCCACCATCGTTCTTTTCTTTGTATGTGGATAGAAGACCTCTGTCGCCAGTCATATGCCTCGAGCATCCGGAGTCTAGATACCAGATTGGCACATACTGCTTCTGTAAGACAATTAGAGTGTTTTAGGTACCCATATCCACATGGGTCCAGTTTTGTCAGGGGTCTTTATTTTAGCTTCTGTTGAAGAAGCATTTTGTATCTTCTTACCCATGGATTTATCTTTTGCTTTGGGTACAGAGAGAAGACAGTGTGGACTTTTGAAATGTTGGTTTAAATTAAACATAAGATCAAAACAATGACAGTATTGAATGTGTGAAGAGATTTGCTTGAACTTTTCATTGAATACATTAAATGGGGGCACAGAGGCATTACAATTTATCCTAACATTAGACTTTCTATTACAAGAAGGTTTATGTAGGCTAGATCGTTGATTGGAAAATCCTTTGTTGAGTGCGGCCTTCTGTGTTCCCCTTCTGTGGTGAACTTATGTGGATTTCACTGTCACAGAAGAAAGAGATTGGTTAATTTTAGTCCATTTACCCTTCTGTTGCCATGTTAGTTTTTCTTTAACAGGTTTAAGGGTTTTAAAATATTTGAACTCGTTGGAATTTGAGTGGACATTAACTTCTGTTGTTTTAAATTTTCAAGCTCAAAAGAGGTTTTAGCTTGTATGCACATATCCAAAAAGTCTGGACAAATAGGAATTCCATTGATTTTCTCTTTGGGAGGAATAGTTCTGTTAAGAACTTTAGAGGTTTGTTTAATAACCTCTGTGTCACTAGGTCTTATCTCTGACTTAGAGTCAGTCTCTGATTCGTCAGAGGATGAATCGTCCTCATATACAGAGGTTCAGTCACTTGGTTCTCTTTCGACAGAGGCTGGACTTTCAGAACATGTGTCATACTCACTTTCTCCCTTTTCTAAGGAACTATCTTCCAAGTTAACAGAAGTATCTGTTAAGTTTTCTTCAGAGAGATCTTGATCACTGGAAGATGTACACAGGTTTTCTTCAGAGATATCAAGTTTTTCTTCTGTAATTCTTGGCATGAACTCAGGTGCCTCTGCTGATAATTTCTTTTCACAATTCATCATGCAGACAAATGCAACTTGAGTTTGAGTCTCGGGATTACCAAACTTGAAGATTCCTATTTGATCTTGAGTTTTCAGATACCTCTTAGGTTTGGATTCTCTTTTGACAGAGATTGATATCTGTGTTTTCAAACCACACATTTGTCATCTTCAGAGGTTTCCTCTTGTGAGGTTCCCTAGAGACTTTTTGCCTTTTACTTACAGAGAGAAGATTTAGAAATCCAGGTTTTCTTGTATCTCCAATGTGAAATAGAGAGGACAGAGATTTGGTTCTTTTGGTTCCGGTATCAGGATCTATATCACATAAGCCAATTCCCCGTCTCCCTATTTGTGTGTTTATTTTTTCGTACACCTTCTGAGCATCTTAAATTTTTTTAATTTGAAGATCTCTTCTGAGTAAATCTTGACAGAGGACTTCCTTTCCTTTTGAAAATAATTTTTAAGATCTAAAATGTTCATTCTGTCGTATTCAACGTCCATTAGTTCTTTAGAATTTGTTTTCAAAGAAGAATTGAGTTCAGAAATCTTTTCTTTTAAAGGATTTAACTTTTTATTCCAGTCCTTTTCAATTTCTTCTTTTTCTTGAAAAATCTTAGCTTTTTCTTGAGTGAGAAGTCTAGTTTCTCTCTCATAGAAGATGAGCTTTTTCTGAATATCTTCACATGTCCTTTTCATTTCAGTGTATTCAATGTTAAGTTTAATCAAGTCATCTTCTGCAGTATTAGAGGTAGAAGTGGATACCTCAGTGTCGGAGTCGGAGCTGACTTCTGCCAGGCCACAGAATAGAGCATTCTTTGTTTCGCCTTCATCAGAGGATGTGTCTGACTCCCAGATTTCTTTGTTCACCATTAGTGACTTTTGAGCATAGTATTCAACTTTCTTTTTATAGAAAGCTGCATCCCTCTGAGGGCGATTTGATTTGCTCCTGCATTCGTTGGAAAAGTGACCTGGCTTTCCACAGTTGTAGCATCCTTGGTTCTATGTGGAGTTTCCAGCTCTGTCGTATGACCTCTGTCGGTCACCGCTTCTTTCGGTTCGGCATTCATTTGCATTGTGGCCTGGCTTACCACATTTGTAACACTCTTGAATTTGTGGAGTGTTGCCAGCTTTGTCTTCCGACCTCTGTCGGTCATTTCTTCTGTCATTCCTGTCACTTGACCTCTGTTGGTCACCACTTCTGTCGTTTAACCCTTCTCTTTCTCGATTCTCTCTTTCATATCTTTCATTACCAGATCTCTTCTGGTATCCTATGCTGAATTCCTTAGTCAAGAGAGCTAAAGATTTAGCTATCGAGGCCAGGGTCGTTTCTTCTTCTGATGCTACTTCCTCTTCTTCTTCACTTTCCACCATCATATTTTTCTTCTTCTTCTCATTTCTTTGCTTTGTTGCTTTCTCTTTCTTTGGTTTCTCTCTAGCCTTTGTAGTCTTACCAACCAATGCAAGAGGTGCAATGATCTGGGCTTTTGCTTGTACTACTTGAGGCTCTTGTGCTGCTAATGTTCCATAGAGGTCTGATAGGGTCCAGGAATCTAAGTCTTGATTTGTTTGCAGAGACATAGATAACTGAAGCCATTCTTCGTTTAGAGACTTCAGCAACATAACATTGTTTTCTTCAGAGGTTATGTGGATGCCGAACTTCTTGCACTTGTTTATTAGAGAGTTGAACCTATCATACGTAGTTTGCAGAGATTCGATTGGCAGAGCTTTAAAGGCATAGTATTCATTTATGTATTGAGCTCTGCGGTTCTTCTGGGTTTTGACTCCTCCTTCTAGTTGTTTTCCAGCTCTTTCCATAGATCATATGCAGATTCACATGCATCCATGGATTAGAAAAGGTCATTTGGGATGGCCATAATCAGAATTCTTTTAGTTTTCTGAGCAACTTCGTATTTAACCCAATCAGAATCAGACCAATTTTCCAGGGTCTTTGGTTTCGTGTGTTCTGGGATTTCAGGTGTGTCCTTTGTGCTAGGAACACGAGGTACAGTTATCATGGGAACGAAAGGAGGGTTACGAATATAATAAACCAATTCTTTGTCAGTACCCTCAAAGAAGTGAATCATTCGAATCTTCCATTGAGGGTATTCTTCTCTTTGAAGAGTGGGAGGTTTGGTTAAGGAACCAGCAGAGAGGAAGTTGTTTGTATTCGTCATTTTAGAGAGAGAAATTATACAGAAAAAGGGTTTGAATAGCAAGCTTTTCAGAGTATGAAGTGGATGCTTCGTATGATGTTTAAAAAGCTTTAAGCTGAGCACTAAAATGGGGTTTTTAACCAGAATAACAGATTCTACAAGTTTACCAAAGTTCGAATGAATCGAAAATGGCAGAAAAACAGAAACTGTTTGTATAATATGAAGAATAGGTTAAAAATCCAAGTTTCTACCAAAGATCATAGTTTTTAGAGTGGATTCCTTGATATAAAAATGAAGGTTTGCTCTGATACCAATTGTTGGTTCCTATTTTCTTAACAATGATCTTATCTTTTAGTTAGTTCAGATTTAGATATGGTGCGGAAGCGTATTTAAGAACTGAAAGAAGTTGTAAGGTAGAAAAACACACAATATCAAATAAACAGTATATAAGAACAGATGAATATCTCTAAGGTTACTGTATTTGATATATATCAAGAACACCAAGAACTTCAAAGGATTAACAAGAAATATGCAGTTAATGGTGTGTGTGTTGTATTAAAAGCTTAAATAGAAGAGTTCACATGAACCTTCTATTTATACTATTCTTACAGGGGACAATAAGGACTGAAGGTACAAAGACACTATTGAGCAATAGTGATTTGAGGGTACAAAACACTATTCTGGAACTGTGGTAGATACAACGTTCATTAATTGCTCCGTATTCAGCTTTAGGTGAAGACCTATCAGAGTTTGACACGTGGAGTAGTCAGGTAACGCCTTTGTACGATTGATCTTTAGAACCTTCGAATGGCAGATATTGTAAGAAGCATGTTGGACCTTGTTCAGATATTTTGCGTAGATCTTCTTCTTACCACAGAGGCTCTGTCAAGTATGACAGAAGCTCTGTGGCCTTGTCCGCTTAAGAGAGTCTTATGTTGTTCACTTCGATCTTCTTGACTAACCCAGCAGAGCCTCTGTCGAAGACTTCTGTCTTCTCGGTTACTCGGCTACTTGATAGAGCCTCTGTGGGTTACTTCTGTACTTATACTATTTTCACTACTTTCACAAACAGAAAGATTTGAGCTAACACCCTCTGATTCAAAGAATAAGATCTCTGGATTTATTCAGCGTAGATCTATTCAGCGATCTACTCCTAGAATCAAAGTGGAAATTATTGGTAAGAAATTCGAAGAACTGAATGTTCCTCTCATTTCAAAAGCCAATAGCTTACTTGGTGCTGGTCCTTCTAATTCAAAATCAAAAGCTAAGCATGCAAATGGTCCTATAACTACTTTTGGTTGTAGGAAATGTTATCATTATGGACTTACCAATCATATTGCTAGTTAGTGCCCTACAGCCACCCAAGCTGAAAAGATTGGTAAGGTGAAGATAATTGCCCCCAAGGCAAAGAAGACCACTGAGGTTAAGAAATTAACCAAAGTGAAGACTGACAAAGCTGAATCTTCAAATGCTGCGAAGACTGCTGAACCTTCCACTTCCTCTTCTACCCCCACTGACAAGTGTGTACCCATGGTTAAGTGGGTACCCAAGAAAAACTAATCTTCTTTTGTAATGCAGGTTAAGAAGGGTATCTGGTATCTCGATAGCGGATGCTCTAGACCCATGACTGGTATGAAGAACCTGCTCACTGAGTACAAATAAGAGAAGGGTCCCTCTGTAACTTTTGGTGGAAATGGAAACAGACATACCCGAGGGTTTGGTGTACTCTCTAATGGTACAACAACCTTCAGAAGAGTCGCATATGTTGAAGGGCTGAAACATAATCTTCTAAGCATCAGTTAGCTTTGTGACAAGGATAACAAAGTAATCTTTACTAAGGAATCCTGCTTTGTCGCTGACAAAAAGGAGAAGATAGCTCTCAGCGGTTATCGTTTAGAAAATGTTTATGTAATAAACATGGACTCAACAACCACTGAGAACTCCTGTTTCTTCTCAAAAGCCTCATCTGATGTCAACTGGCTATGGCATAAGAGGCTCTCTCATCTAAACTTCAAGACACTAAACACTCTTTCTTCAAAAGAGTTAGTCACTGGTCTACCTCAGCACTCATACGCCAAAGAATCCTTATGTTCAACGTGTGAGAAAGGCAAGCAGACAAAAGCAAGCTTTAAGTCAAAGCAAGTTTCCTCAGTGTCATCTCCTCTACAACTTCTCCATATGGATTTGTTTGGCCCTGTAAACAAACAATCCATCGCTGGAAAGAAATATACACTAGTCATAGTTGATGAATTCTCTCGATACACATGGGTTATGTTTCTCCGTTCTAAGAGTGACACCCCTGAAGAACTCATCACCTTTGTTCAAAAAATGGAAACCCTGAACAACTTGACCGTTCGCTCAATAAGGAGTGATCATGGGACTGAATTCAAAAACAGTTCTCTTGATTCCTTCTTTGAGAGTAAGGGTATTTCTCACAACCTTTCTTCAGTGAGAACACCGCAACAAAATGGAGTCGCTGAAAGAAGAAATAGAACTATTATTGAAGTTGCACATTCAATGCTCAACGATTCTCACCTGCCTACTCAGTTTTGGGCAGAAGCTGTCAACACTGCTTGTTTTACGCAAAACAGGTCGCTGATAGTCAAAAGATTTAATAAAACAGCCTATGAACTTTTTCATGGGAGAAAGCCTTCAATTAGCTTTCTTCACATCTTTGGATGTCAGTGTTTCATACTGAACAACAGAGATGCCTTTGGAAAGTTTGATCCTAAGGCTGATGATGGAATATTTCTTGGATATTCTTCAATCTCCAAAGCCTTCAGAGTCTTCAATCGAAGAAGACAAACTGTTGAAGAAACTATTCACGTCACTTTTGAAGAATCCCGTTCAGCAAACTCTAAACCGTCTGCTGATACTGAAGAACTAAATCAATGGATGTTTTCTCATCTTGGTGATTCAGAAAATATTCCCACTCCTCATACACATACAGTTGAAGATGATAGTCCTACTATCATCCCAAACACGCAGAATAGTGAAGCTGAAACATCATGGGTCTCAGCAGTTCCTTTAAACACTATACCTGCTTCTGAACCAAATGTCTCAGACATTCCATCTACTTCTCAGCAATCAGTGAATGAGATGAAATTTGCACCTACTCCTCTCTTGGCTGATATTCCAGAAGTTGCTGAACCTTAATTTTCAGCTCCTCCAGTTCAATTTGAGTCAGCGACTTATGCTCCTGCTCAGCGATGGACTGTAAATCACCCAATTGATCAAATTCTTGGTGATCCAAACACTGGTGTTCAGACTCGACGAAGTGCAGGTAATGTTTGTTTATTTGTTAACCTTATTTCTCTGATTGAACCAAAGAAAATAGATGATGCCCTCAAAGATCCAAACTGGGTCAGCGCCATGCAAGAAGAGCTGACTGAATTCGAAAGAAACAAAGTTTGGAAACTTGTTCGAAGACCAACTGACAAAACAGTGATAGGCACTAAATAGGTCTATCGAAACAAGTTGGACGAACATGGAACTGTAACCCGCAACAAGGCTCGTCTTGTTGCTCAGGGATACAGACAAGAGGAAGGCATAGATTACGACGAAACATTTGCTCCAGTAGCAAGACTAGAATCTATTCGTCTATTCTTAGCATACGCTGTACACAAAGACTTCAAAGTATAAATCAGATGGATGTTAAGTCAGCGTTGCTAAATGGAAAGGTGAATGAAGAAGTCTGTGTGGAACAACCTCCAGGATTCTCAGATCCTAAGCGTCCAGGTCATGTTTATAAACTGGATAAGGCACTTTATGGCTTAAAGAAAGCTCCACGTGCATGGTATGACACTCTATCCTCTTATCTCCTAATTGAAAATTTTGAGCGAGGTAAAATCGAAAAAACTCTATTTTTCAGAATAGTGAAAGGTCATATCATTCTTGTTTAGATATATGTTGATGAAATTATATTTGGTTCTACTAACCCTGATCTTTGTACTCGTTTCGCTGATAGAATGAAAGAAGAGTATAAAATGAGTATGATGGGTGAGCTAGCATATTTCCTTGGTCTTCAGATAAAGCAAAATGAAAAAGGAACTTTCATTAATCAGGGAAAGTATGTTAAAGATATGCTGAAGAAATTCGATTTCACTCAGAGTTCAGCTATGAAAACCCCTATGGCACCACCGCTGACACTAGACAAGGATTCAAATGGAATACTTGTTAATGTCACGCTGTACCGTGGAATGATCGGCTCTCTCTTGTATGTTACAGCTAGCCGACCCGATATTATGTACGCAACCTGTTTGTGTGCACGATATCAAGCTGAACCTAAGGAATCTCATATGATCGCTGTAAAGCGAATCTTTCGTTACCTTAAGGGTACTATGAACCTAGGTCATTGGTATCCCAAAGACTCAGGGTTTGATCTAATCGCCTATTCAGATAGTGATTTTGCAGGTTGCAAATTGGATAGGAAAAACACCACAGGAGGCTGTCCGCTCCTGGGTGGAAAGATGGTGAGTTGGACAAGTAAAAAGCAAAACTCAGTGTCCACCTCAACTGCTGAAGCTGAGTATGTAGCTGCTGGAAGCTGTTGTTCTCAGGTCTTGTGGATGAGAAATCAACTACTAGACTATGACCTTCAGCTCTCGAAAATTCCTATCTATTGCGACAGCACAAGTGCCATTGCTATAGCCAACAATCCAGTGCTACACTCAAAGACATAACACATCGAAATCAGGTATCATTTTATCAGAGATCATGTGATGAATGGTGATTTAGAACTTTATTTTATCCCAACTGACTATCAGTTAGCTGATCTGTTCACCAAACCTCTTGATGAGACAAGATTCAACTTTCTCATCAGTGAGCTTATAATGCTGAACCTTGAAGAATAAAATCTTCAGCAGTTCACATTTGATCAGCGATAGGATAAAATCAACTTGTATAACCCACTCTATCATTTTCTCTCTGAACATAATTGATTCACTGATATCAAGGTATGTTTTCTCTCTTACTCGCTGACGTTCGCCTAGAACTCAAAGATTTCAAAACATCTTGCATCGCTGAATATCTCTTCCTTAACAGCGATACTTTGAAATTTCTTAAACCAACACTTATATTTCTATTCAGTGCTTCATATTTTCAAAAGTGTCCCTGAGCTTTCAAAACCTCAGAGACATCCTAAAATATGAAAGGACAGTTGTGACATCATCGCAACGAATAAGCTAGGGCACGTTCTTTTTCTGACACACGATTGCAAGTTTCGTTTACCTTCCAATCAAATGCAAACACGTGTCCGTGTTATGATGAAAATCTTTTCCCGCTTAAGATTTTCTCTCTCTCTACTCTCTCTATATAAACCATTTTAGGTTTATATTTTTATCTTTACGCGAAAAACTTCTCCTCCAAGCAAGAAAAAGATTTACTGTTGCATTTTGAGCTCTCAAAATTTCCAGAAACTGTTCATCTTCTTCTTTGACGAACCAGGTTAATACTCTTATTATTTACCTACATTACTTGTTTATGATCTTATTCTTTGCTTTAAACAGATCAAACAAAAGAACTTTTATAAAATGAAATCATTTTCCGTTCATGATTTTATGAATACAACCTTCATGGTTGTTCTTCAAGTTTATATCAAAACTCGTAAACTTGTTCTTCATATGTTTTTCCAGAATTCTTTCTTCAAATGAAAACTGGAAAACACATAATCTCTACGTTTTGTAACTCTTTCTCAAAACAAGAAAAACCCTAATCTTTCTCAAAGGGATTTTTGGCTGAATCAAATGGACAAAATTCAAAAACATCTTATTGGAAAATATGTCCACATTAAGACTATTTGTTTTGTTGATCTTTGGTTGAGCTGATTACAGAAATGGTTGCTCCTTCTACTGGTATTCCAACTGCTGAGAACACTACTGCTGTTGAGGAACTTGAAATCACCAAGGCTCCTCAGGTCAAGTTCAAACTTGAGGATATCCCTATTACAAAATAAACAACCTCCATGCGCTGTTCGATTTTCCTCCGAAGAAACAAGTCAAACATCTAGACGACGTTGTGAATTTTCTGAAAACTTGTTGCCTCTCTACAGCCTTGACCATAACACCCCTTGCTCATCAGTTACTATTATCTCAATTCTGGTATACCGCCAGACACACTCAACTACCATCATCCAAAGACCCTACCAAACAACTTGATGTCATCCTTTGTGACACTGATTTTGTCACCATCAAAATCAACCCTGCTATCATTCGAAAAGCACTGAATCTCCATGTTGCCACAAAAGATAAACCATTTGTTCCTTTTCCTGATCCCAAGAGACATGCTGATAGAGAAACACTCATTGCATTCTTTGATGCAATGAAGTACGTTTGGGATCAAGGGAGAGATGAAAAAGCCGAGAAGAAACTGACTGCAATCAAGAAGTCAAAGATGCCCAGCGAGATGAACTTCATCTACGCACACCTGATAAGTTGTATGACAGCGAAGAGTGGCTCCTCTGATCAAGCTGCTCAACCTCAGCAAGCCATGGGCTATGCATTGCTGAAGGGTCTCCATGTTGACTGGGCCTCGATAATCTACGACGATCTTGCGCTCAGAGTAGATTTTGCTGATAGACCATCATGGGTTCCATACCCAAGATTCCTCAGCGCCATCTTCCAAACCGGCCTTAAGGATAACTACCTAAAAGTAGGAGACCTGAAACTCTCTCAGGTTGGCCCTAAGGTGCTCGACTTCAAGACCCTGCCAAACGGGGTACGTCTCTCTACTCTCTTATCTATTCTCAATCCTCCTTCTTATACTTCTGCGGCTCATTCAGTGGAAATCCCCAACGCTGATACCCCAGCTGCAACCTCCACTCCTTCTAGAAAAAAGAAACAGTCTACTACCCAACTTCGTTCCAAAACAATCAAGAAAACCAAGGAGCAACCCCCCCAGCATTTACATGTTGAAGACTCCTCAGCTCATCTTGAAAAGCTGATGGAAAGTTCAATGGTACGCTCTGCCACAGCTGAACAAGCCACCCCTTCCATCCCAGCTTCAGCGTCTCTAAACGCTGAAGTTATAAACATGGAAATGAACCCACCTCCTTCAGCCTCTCTACAGACTGAAGTGATTCTCAACGGATCCAATGCTAAACCCCGCACCCAACCATCATTCTCATCCTCCATTCCTCTCACCTCTTCTTTGGTCACTCAATCTATTCCCCTATTCTCCTCAACAACCGTCATCCTCAGCGACACTACTTCTGAACATTTTCAGAGGATGATACGACACACCACAGGACATGCAGGTACTTCCAGACGCCTAGGAAATATTGAAGACGACTACGAAACCTTTTCAGGACATCGAGGTTTCGACAACTTCGCCAACCCGCCTGCAGGTATACACAAACTCCCACACACTTCTCTCTCTGTAAAACCAGTTTCTATTAGGTAATCATCAAATCATCCATTGATCTTGAACATAATAGAGATTACATAAGATTGATGCACTTTCTCTCTCTAGAATGCTCTCACTTCTCTCTCTAGAATATTACAATTAAGATCATTAACCTAATGACTTGCTTGAGACTTGCTTACAAACTAAGCTTTACAAAACCTATTTATATCTCCTAATTGCAAAGCTTTAAACACTAAAGCTAGTTTGACTTTACATGACTTTGACTATTTTGACTAATACTTTGACTTTACAATGTTTGACATTATACAAGACTTTACAATAAATCTTGAATACAATAATGCTCTAACACTCTCTCAACCCCAAACTTCTGAGCTTTCCTCTGTTCATAAGTTTATAACCTTTTTAGGTCCTAATTTGGGGGATATCAACACCTCCCTGACGGCCCTGGAAACAAAGATGGAGTCTTTCAGTAACACTCTAACTACCAACTCTTCAGCGGTTACAAACGCTAGAGAGAACTTGAAGACTTTGACCACTAAGGTCGAAAAGAAGGCCTCCAAAGCTGATCTGGAGAAGGTGGATGGTAGCATTGCTAAAATTGCTACCACCCTCGCTGAAAACTCAACCGCCACAACCACTCTCTCAACAAACTTCACCTCTCTGTCCAATGAAGTTACATCATTGAAGACAGAGGTTGGTTCTCTTAAGAGTGAAGTTTCCACGATCAAGACTGAAGTCTCTGTGGTCAAAGAGATTGTTCAGAAAGTGCTCGATCGCCTGAACACCCCAACTTCTCATTTCACTCAGGCCGATCGAGATGATCTCAAAAAATCAGTCCTGCTATTACTGGCCTAGAAGACAGAGTAGCAGCAATTGAAAACTGCATAAGAATTACTGGCCAAGAAGACAGTAATCCTATTGCTGTTGCTGCTGCTGCTGAAAAGTCTGTTACCTCCCCCAACCATGATGTGGAAGATGGCGAGAAGCCTAAAGAAGACCTTCCCCATAATGATGAGGGGGAGAAGAAAAATAAAGAAGACCTTCCCTATGCTGAGTGGGAGGGTATTGAGACTGAAGCTGATGCTACTTCTTCAAAACCTCAGGGAGTTGAAAACCCTGAGGGAACCGAGAAACCTTCCTATGTATCTGAGGGGGAGCAACTCGAAGAGCAGAACATTGAAGCCGCTGCTGATGTAACCTCACC
The DNA here is from genome assembly GCA_033807775.1 of Saussurea involucrata. Classification (NCBI taxonomy): domain Eukaryota; kingdom Viridiplantae; phylum Streptophyta; class Magnoliopsida; order Asterales; family Asteraceae; genus Saussurea; species Saussurea involucrata. The sequence goes on along the minus strand of CM066313.1, from coordinate 54,264,833 downwards.
CTACGCTGAAGAGGTTGAATCTGATGAAGACGAAGCTGAAGACGATGAAGCTATCGACATCTCTGATGATAAACAATCTTCTTCTCCAAAGGATGATGATGATGATGATGATGATGATGATGATGATGATGATGATGATGATGACTCCTTTATCGTCAAGCCTGTTCAGAAGACTACAGCTCTCAAAGGGATTTCGATAAACGAACCATCAGGGGAGCGGACCAAGACAAAGCATGCAGCGTCTGAAGCTGACAAAGGCAAAAACAAAGGCTTTGCTGCAGAAGGCAATCTGATGATCTTGCTTCAAAAGCCAGTTTGTCAGGTACACTACCTCCTATTCCCTTACACTGCATCCCTCCTCTATCCCTTGTCAATCTCAATCCTTCTATCCATAAAACCTCTATACACTTAAACCCCATTCTTTTTCTATCTCTTTCTTCCCCAACTCTTCTAACTTAAACGATCGCTGTGTTTCAGCTAGTCCTCTCCCCTGTTTGAGGATCCCACTGAAGCTCCTTCGACTACACCAGGAATAATCCCAGCCACAAGAGCTGAAGAAATAATCCCAGTCTTGGATTTAACCACTGAGACTGATGAACCTGAAGAACAGCTGCTCTCTCACCAAAACAGACATTCCTTGGCTCCTCAAAAGCTGGGTGAAGAGGATCAAGAAAAGGGAGATGCAATGATCAAACAGCTCGAAGATCAGCGAATCATCCTAAAGCATGATCAACTTCCTTCTATTCCTCCAAAGTTCAGACTTTCACAAAAGGAATAGCAGGATCACCTCAGAGCTGAAAGGTTAATCGCTGAAAGAAGGGAAGCTGAAGAAAAAGACAGAGAACTCGCCATCCAGCTTGTCCAACAATCGGTGAAAGACCCCGCGCTGAATAGAACTCCCATTGACGTCCAACATCAGCTATGGGATGATGCCCAAAGGATCGTTGAAGAAAAGATGAAAGTATCTAATACAACTTTGAAATGGTGTAAAGAAATATTGAATTATCGATCACGACCATCCAAAATCATCAAAGTAAACATCAGAGGAAGATTGTTCGTAGACGTTCCTGTTGTTGAAGTTGATGTATTCAGAGAAGACAAAACCAAGCAAACCTTCTATGTTGCTACTTTAGAGAAGTTTGGTTTCTCTGAATGGTTGGAAGTGTAATTAGCCATTCAGGGATCGCACTCAAAGTTCAAGAGCCATGTCGAGAAAATTTTAAAATACTCAGATCGACTTGGTTTCTTCTGCTGTGGATATTCCTCCTTCCACTCTTCTTCCTCCTCAACAAAGAAGAGTCTCTGCAAAGGAAAAGAAAGTCTCAAACTCAGGTCGTCCTATACGGAATGAAACAGGTATTGGTTTCTCTCGTGTTGAAGTTCTTGGCCCTGATGCTGATCTCTCAGCGCTTGACACCTCCCTACCACCTGGAGAAACTTTCATTCCTGGCAAAGTTGTAAGTGATCCTTATGGTATATTCTTTCTAGACTACCAAGGAAATCATCACTTTCAACGCATCTCAGAGCTTCCAATCACTCCCATCGAACAACACAGAGATCTCATATACTGGTGTGAAGTCAGACGCGACATTAAAGCTAGACACCTGAAGCCCTTGATTTTTGAAGAAGCTCTGAACAAAAAGAATCAAGGAGTAAATGTCCCTGACTGGATGATTCTCACATCAAAGACCCTCGATGAACTTCTCATCAAGGAAGAACCTTTTGACGGATAGGATCGCCTTGTCATTCTTTCTATCCTTATCTGTCTACATCTTTTGTACTTGTAATTTTTCCACTTCCCTATGTAATCTTTACGAAGTTTAAAGAAAAATTTCAGCGAATGTACTTTACTCCATCACTACTGAAAAGATCCCAGAAAACAGTAAAAAGGGACAAATATTTTATGAGTTCTTCTTATCCTTATGTTTTCATTAAATAGCAATTTTCTCTGTTGCTATGTCATAATCAAATAGGGGGATATTGTTGATCCAAACCCTCAGTGATTTGATAATGACCCTCTCTTAAACACTTAGTGAAAATTGTAAGTAAACAAAATGTATCAGAGTTTCACTATCGCTGATAAGTACTAAGACTTTACAATACCGCTGATAGGAACTCTCACTCTTTAGATTAGATATTCAGCGAACACTGTTCATCATCTTATAGCTCTAAGCATGTTCAATCTATGAGATGATCGCTGATAAACTAGTTGTTTACTTGTGATCCCTGAAGACAAGTTTCACGTCAACATATGTTCTACGCTGAAGTCGAATATCAAGCTCAAGAACCAGCGACAAGTCTACTCATGCACTGATGCGGATATCAGCAAAGCAAGACATGTCCATTCAACGTGAAGTATCAAGTAGAAGACTTCAGCAATCGTTGAACTTTATCATTCGCTGATAAAGATCTGACTCGACGAAAGCTGATCATGAAGTCTCCCTGTATGTAACTATTGTCTTACCTCCCTTGCACGTCTCCGTACGAACTGTCAGAACGGACATCCCTTTTGTCTGTAATCGTACAACCACTCTGATTCTACACTGTGCACCATGCGGCTACTAAGGTTGTCTACAAAGGTCAATGACATGCAACCACTCAGCTGCTGCCAAGTGTAAAGCCATACTGCCATGCATTAAATGCATGCAGTATATAAGAAGATCCTTACTTCAGTTTTGAAGTGTGCTCGGACCATCTTCTTATTTCTCTCTTATTGTTAAGATATTATTCGTAATTTCTTTAACTCTTTCTAGTGCAAGAAACTTAGTGTTTCTCAAGACTTGTTAAGATTAGGTTTATGGGTTTAGGGTTTAGGGTTTATGGCCTTGGGATTTCTCATTTGGACAAGGAATACCAAAGCCAGTATATAAATGCCATGAAGCGGTGTCTGCCAGTTAGCCAAGTCCGAACTAAGCACAAAATCTCTGAAGTGCTCAACATCCAAACACGCCGAATTCTTAGAGTCATGTTTCCAGTATTCACCGTCCGACGCGAAGACGGTAATGAATGGAGATTTTCCGAAGCTGACTTTAAGAACCTCAGACCGTTCGACTTCTACGCTTTACTGAAAGATCTCTGAACCAGAACTATCCGACAGTTTCATGTTACTAAGGCGCTCGAGGCTGTTTGTCGATTCCTAATTCACACAATCATGATGTCCTACCTCACAAAATTCCAAATGGGGATCGAGAACAGAGCTAAGAAGGTAAACCTGCTGATACCGAATCTGAAAGTGCCCGAGATGAAGATGTATCCCAAGAACGCACTGCTTATAGAACCAGAATTTGGGATCGTATACCTCAATGATCAGAAAGAAAAGAGGTTTCTCCACTTCAGCCAGGTCGACAGATTCTGCGATGGCACACTCCTCAAGGTCAGAGATGCTCTTCGTAACATCATCACTTATGAATCCAAAAATCGAAAAACGTCGTTTGTCCCCAATTCAAACGAGACAACCACACGAGAAGCGTTAGAAGTGATAGAAGACCGCATCAACTACCGCCGAGCCATCCGAATGTTCGAGATCCACTTTGCACTTCGAAAGAGATATGTCGAGAACTGGCGCGAACTCGAACTTCAATTCAAAGGGGGAGATTGTTGGGGATAAAATCAGGTTGAATAGAAGTTCAAGGGTTAATGTGTTATTATTAATTTTGAATCATATAATGTAATGGGCCATGGACTTGCTTGTTAAGGGCCCATGGTATATAAAGTTTACTTTGTTTAGAGATTAGAGCTAATCGTCATTATTCATCTAAACACTAGCATTGTATTTCTCTCAATTATTCATAGTGAATTGGATGACCAGTTGAAATCATTCTGATTTGTTTACTACTTGTTGATTTCTACTGTTATATGCACTAATCTGGAACTCAAAAGAAACGTTCATAAGTCTGAAAGAGTGATTCGCCGGCGCGTTGCTTGAAGCTGTCAAACTTTGTGATGCAGTTGTTGATCTTTAATTGGATGCCGACTCTACTCCCACTCATCATTTTCTCCACCTGATCCCACATGCCCTTTGTTGTGTCCTTGTAGCTATCTATGGCTGTGTAGATCGGATTCGGTAGAGCCTGAACAAGATACCTCTTGGCATGCTTTTCACCATCATGCATGCCTTTTTCGTCCTAGCTCATCTCCGAGTATGACTTATCCTCATAAAGAAGTTGACCACCTGTAGCTGGTGCTGGTATTGTCTTCATGGGTTTAGGTTGTGGGCATTAGTTAGAGCACGCCAGATGAACTCGAAATTATCCATCGATTCGATGAATATCATGAATCTGTCCCACCATTGGCTGTATTCTCCCTGATAGAGGGTCGACGGCTTGGAGTCGGTGCCGATAGCAAGTGCGTCTCGAGAAGACATCTTTGCTGATTGCACTAATGTGATCGTCAGATGATTGTTCGATTCAAAGTGTGTGAAATACCAAATCTAGCAATATGTAAAGAACAAATGTAGAGAGAATTTAGAAAGCAAACTTGTCATCCATATATTGATCTCTAAAGTACAAATGACAAAATGCTCAAGAGGTTCTTAAAGGGATCTAGATTCCTTTCTAACTAAGAACTAGACATGCCTATTTATACCCATAACATACAAGGTATAAAGGCATTAGCAACTAATACAGTACATTGACTTTACAGTAAATCTTGAATACAATAATGCTCTAACAATCTCCCCCTTTGGATTCAAGATTTAAAAAAAATATGACAGCAGTCTTCAGCTCTTTGTAAAGTCAATCTTCTCCAACATACACTTTGTCAAACCATCTTCAAGTCCTGTATATGAAAAACAGATCTTTATATAAAACCATCAATTCAGAACAAGAGGAATCAGAAACTATTAGAGTTTGGATCAGAAAGATGTGAAACCATCCACATTTTTGAACTTTTAGGTGTAAGCGCATTCCGAGAACCACTCAGAACTAAGATAACCAAATTCAGCAACATTTGGACTTCACATGATCCTTCTCCCCCTAATCTTCAGTCTTTGTTCACTAATCTTTGACTTGAAATATCTTTGATTTGAAAGCTCTTTGACATGAAATTGAAATTAAACTTTTCTCCCCCTTTTTCGATGATGGTGAGCATCATAATCATCGAAAACCATTTTCAATTTCAGTCGTGTCTTTGAGTATTGCTAACAATCTCCTCCTTAGAGAATAACCTTGCTCCCCTCAAAGTAAGAATTCTGGAGCAATTTGTTTTCTCCCCCTGAAAATATGCATATATTTCAATAACGTACAGTATTTGAAATTGTAGCACAAATTTTAAAACAAATTTACACAAGGAAAATAAAATTCATTGAACTTCATTTTATAACTACTAACATTTGATCATTTGAAAGCTTTACAAAAAAAATTCAACTTAATGAAATTTAACAATATTTCAATCAAATGAAATCAAATGCATGTGTTTGGATTCAAAAACAAGACATCATTGCATATCAAGTTACAAACGTTCAGTTTCAACCCCTTTATTAAATCTATTTGGTGTGCTAGCATGAGAAATATGATTAGCATCAAGCGTATGCAATTCTAAAACATATAAGAATACTTTGCTCTACTCACACTATTTGTCCAAAATCAGAATTTCATAAATTTACGGGTTTATCGCGACTTTGTATTTTCCCAAGTTTCAAGAGATGTGTGCTCATTGGCATCTTTTGATTTTGTGCTCATTGGCATCTTTTGATTTTGTGCTCACTGGCATCCTTTGATTTTGTGCTCATTGGCAACCTTTGATTTTGTGCTCATTGGCATCTTTTGATCAAAAAGTTTAGTAAGAATAAGATACACTGTTGGTCCCGAAAGGCCTTAAACAAGTTGGTAGAAGGGGGGGGGGGGGGGGGGTTGAATACAAACACACTATTTTACTTTTCTAAATTGTTTATTAATAAATCATTAACAATTTACAGCTTGTTGCGGAAACAAGATTAAGGATAAACCTAAATCTAAACAAGTTGGAACACTAAGGTTTCTTGCACTAAGAAGGATATGGAGATTACTAATAAAATCCTATCTTGAGAGAGATTTGAACTTGTCCAGAGTTAGCAAGTTACTTCAAATGAAGTGAGTTCATCTATTTATATACTGCATGCATTTAATGCAATTCAGTATACACTTTACACGTGTCATCAACGGATTGGTTGCATGTCATTGACCTTTGTTGACAACCTTAGTAGCCGCAAGAATGAACAGTGTAGTATCAGAGTGGTTGTACGATTTCAGATTTTCGGAGGTTCTTTTCTGACATTTCGTACGGTGGCGTGCAAGGGAGGTTAAGACAAAAGTACTTTGTACGGAGGACTTCATGATCAGCTTTCGTTGATTCAGCGATTACCATTTACTATTCAGCGAATGATAAAGTTCAGCGATAGCTGAAGTCTTGTACTTGATACTTCACGTTGAGTGGACAAATCTGAGTCTTCGCTGATCCGCATCAGTTCATTAGGAGACTTGTCACTGGTTCTTGAGCTTGATCTTCGACTTCAGCGTAGAACCTTTGTTGACGTGAATCTTGTCTTCAGGGATCATAAGTAAACAACTAACTTATCAGCGATCACCATAAGGACTGAACAGACTCAGCGATATGGTGAACAGTGTTCGCTGAATGTTTAATCTAAAAGAGCGAGAGTTCCTATCAGCAGTACTGTAAGATCTTAGTACTTATCAGCGATAGTGAAACTCTGATACATATTGTTTACTTACAATTTTCACTAAGTATTTAAGAGAGGGTCATTATCAAATCACTGAGGGTTTGGATCAACAATCTCCCCCTATTTGATTATGACATAGCAACAAAGAGAATTGCTATATAATGAAAACATAAGGATAAAAAGAACTCATAAAATATTTGTCCCTTTTACTGTTTTCTGGGATCTTTTCAGTACTGATGGAGTAAAGTACATTCGCTGAAATCTTTCTTTAAATCTTTGAATCAGGTTACAATATGAATAAGAAAGATTACAAGTACAAGCGAAATAAATTACAAGTACTGAAGGATGACTGATACAATAGAGAAAGTGGTGATTGTTGTCAGCCTTCAAAAGGTTCTTCCTTAATGAGAAGTTGATCAAGGGTTGTCTTTTCAGTTGGAATCATCCAGTCAGGAACCTTTTCTCCTTTATTCTTTAGCTTCAGAGCAGCTTCAAAAATCAGGGGTTTTAGGTGTCGTGCCTGAATGTCTTTTCTGAAGTCGCACCAGTAGATGAGATCTTTGAGCTGTTCGATTGGAGTGATTGGAAGCTCAGCGATCCGTTGAAAGCATTTACGTCCGTCGTAGTCAAGAAAGAATATTCCATAAGGATTACTGATGACTTTACCAGGGACGAAAAGTTCACATGGTGGCAAAGAGATGTCAAGGGCAGATAGATCAGGATCAGGACCAAGTACTTCAGCGCGAGAGAAACCAATTCCAGTTTCATTTCGTATGACAGGACCTGAGTTTGAATCTTGACGTTTCTTCTTTGGAGAGCCCCTTTTTCTTTTCGGCTTTAGATCAGGAACAGGAGGAATATCCACACAAGAAGATATCAAATCGATTTGTCTGTTTATCAGCTTTTCGAAATGATCCTTGTACTTAGATTTTGATGGTTGGATAGCTAACCTCATCTCCAGCCATTCAGAGAGACCATACCTTTTTACAGTGTCAGCACGAAAGGTTTCAGATGATCCATCTTCTCTGAACAGTTTGATGTCAACAATAGGTACTCCGATGGAGGTTCTTCCAGAGATGAATACCTTGTTGATCTTCGCTGGACGATATCTGAAGTGGATTTTCTCTTTACACCAGATCAGGGTGGTCTGAGAAACTTCAGCTTTCTTTTCCACGATCTTTTGGGCTTGTTCCCAAAGCTTTCGTTGGATTTGAATGGGAATACGCTTCAGCTTGGGGTCTTTGACAGATTCTTGAGTGAGCTTGATGGCGTATTCTCTGTCTTTATCTTCAGCTTCCTTCCTTTCAGCGATGAGGCGTTCAGCTCTGAGATGATCCTGGAATTCAGCTTTTGAAATTCTGAACTTAGGAGGAACTGAAGGTAGTTGATCGCGCCTTAGAATGATTCGCTGATCCTCGAATCGCTTTATCACTTCTTCTCTTCTCTTTTGATCTTCTTCACTCAGCTTTTGAGGATCTGAGGAAGGTCTGTTTCTGTGCGAGAGAGGTTGTTCTTCTGGTTCATCAGTCTCAGAGTTTAAATCTAAGACTGGGATTATGTCTTCAGCGGTAGCTGGATTTATTGGTGAAGTCGCAATAGAAGATCCTTCAGCGATATCCTCAAACAGGGGAGAGGACTAGCTGAAACGCAGCGATCTTACAAATAAGAACTGGGTAGAAGAACTTGGGTAGAAAAGATAGAAAAAATAATGTGGATGTGTATGGTGTTTGTGGAAAGGATAACTGATTTTTCAGAGATGATCAGGGAAGGAAAAATAAGTTTAGTGTACCTGACAAATCGGCTTTGCAAGCAGGATCGCCAGATTATCATCTTCAGCGATGCCTTTGTCTTTGCTTTTCTCAGCGCCAGAGGCTGAGTGCTTTGTCTTTGTTTTTGTCTTCTCCCCTGTGGATTCGGTTATCACGATCCCTTTAAGAGCTTTTCGAGGAGCATGTTTGACGACAAAGAATTCGTCATCTTCATCATCATCATCATCATCGTTCCTTGGAGAGGAGGATGGTTCAGCTTCAGGGATGTCGATGTCTTCGTCTTCTTCTGCTTCGGATTCCTCAGCATCTTCTTCGAGTTGCTCCCCCTCAGATACAGAGGCGAGGTTCTCGGTTCCCTCAGGGTTTTCATCTCCCTGAGGTCCAGTAACTAGATCTTCATTACCCTCTCCCCTGATAGATTCATCATGGGAAAGGTCTTCAGCGCTTTTATTTTGATCTTCAGCGCTCTTCTCCCCCTCTTTCTCATGATGGGCGGGGGAGGAATGGGTAGATTCAGCATTGGTGTTGTCTCTGTCTTCTGGGCCAGATACTTTCACACATCCTTCAAGCTTAGCTATTCTGTCTTCTAGGCCAGAAATAGCAGGCGTGATTTTCTTCAACTCTTGGTGATCCTCTGCGGTGAATGAGTCCAAAATAGGTACAGGGGCCGGAGCAGGAGTTGGATTGTTTGCCTTGTTCACCAGCGTCTCGATCATTGTCTTGACAGAACTAAGGTCGGTCTTCACTGAGCCCAAGTCGGTCTTGACCACTGACATATCACCTTCGAGTGTACCAACCGATTTCTTCAGCGTTGTAACCTCGCTGGAAACGGTGGAAACTGACGATTTGAGGTTGGTGTAGTCAGTGTAGATGTCGGAGAGCACTTTGGCAAAGTCGGCGAGAGTTTTATCAAGGTCTTTGATGTCATCAGAGGAGGCCTTCTTTTCCACCACAGCAGTCAGCTTCGTCAGATTCTCTCCAGCGTTTGTTACAGCTGTAGAGTTATTTGATAGACCGGTGGTGAGATCTGTAAGTTTCATCTCCATGGACTTCAGAGACTGGTTGATGTCTCCCAAATAAGGACCTGTAACATATAAGTACTTGTGAACAAAGGAAAGCTCAGAAGTTTCAGGTTTAGTTACAGTGTTTAAGGTGGGATCTGTACCTGCAGGAGCGTTGACGAACTCATCAAAGTTTCGAGTCCCTCCATAGTGTTCCATATCTCCCTCAAAAGTTCCATGAGGGATGGAGATCTCTGCAGGTCCTTTCTTCGTCATTCGCTGAGAAGCTTCAACGGCTTCTTGAATGATGGCATCTCCAGCTTTAACTGGAGGAGTGTCCAAAGAAGTAGAGGGAGGAGCGAAAGATAAGAATTGGGGTTGGGTTGCAAGTTCAGCGTTGGATTCGCTGAGAAGTACTTCATCAGTCTTTTGAGAGACTGAAGAAGGTTGGGTAGATTCCAAAGTTCTAACCTCAGCGTTTAAGGACGCTGAAGTAGGTTTAGAAGGGATGGCTTGAATTGGTGTGGCAGAGCGTACCACGGAACTTTCCTTCAGCTCTTCAGAATGAGCTGAGGAGTCTTCAGCATGGAGTTGCTGGGGTTGCTCCTTGGTTTTCTTAATCCTTTTGGAATCAAGAGGGGTAAGAGATTGTTTCCTTTTCTTAGAAGGAATGGATTTTGTGGCCTGGGAATCAGCGAGGGGTATTGTCGCTGAAGGAGCCACAGAAAGCGGAGAATTAAGTAGTGTGAGAAGGGTAGAGAGACGTACCTCGTTGGCGACAGGCTTGAAGTCGAGAAATTTAGGGCCAATCTGAGAGAGTTTCAGATCACCCTCTTCAGGATAGCTGTCCTTCAGGCCATATTGAAAGATGGCGCTGATGAATCGTGGGTAAGGAACCCATGCTGGTCGGTCAGCGGCAGAATCAACACGTTGAATGAGGTCTTCATAGATGATGGAGGCCCAGTCAATGTTGAGACCTTTCAGCAGTGCGTAACCCATGGCCTGCTGAGGTTGAGCGGCTTGATCAGAAGATCAGGATTTCGCTGTCATGCAGCTGATCAGGTGAGCGAAGATGAAGTTCATCTCGCTGGGCATCTTGGATTTCTTTATCAGCGTCAGCTTCTTCTCAGGTAGCTTGTCTCTTCCAGTCTCCCAGATGTAACCCATCGCATCAAGGAAAGCAATGATTTCTTCCCTGTCAGCGTGCTTCTTGTGGTCAGGAAATGGAATGAAAGGATTTTCTGAGGTAGCGTTGGGGAATTTCAGAGCTTTGCGGATTATTGCAGGGGTTATCTTGATGGTGCCATACTCAGTATCGCTGAGTATGCAGTCGATGGTTTTAGATGGATCTTTGGCGGAGGGTAGGTCGGTGTGTCTGGCAGAGTACCAGAATTGGGATAATAGACGCTGACTGGCAGGAGGTGTGATTGTCAGTGCTGTGTAGATGGGGCTATTCTTCAAAAAATTTACAGCGTCGTCTAGATGGGATACTTGCTTCCGAGGAGGAAACTCGAGAAGCGCTGAGAGGTTGTTTGCCTTTGTCCAGTCTAGTTGATCCAGCTCAAACTTAACCTGAGGAGCTTTGGTGATTTCCAGTTCCTCAGAATCAGCGGAGATGGATTCAGCGGTAACATTCAGCTTTGAAGTTGCCATTTCACTGTATTATCAGTTCAACCAAAGATGTTAACAAATAAGATATATCTTAATGTGGAATGAAAATTTCCATTAAGATTTTTCGAATATTGTCCATTTCATTCAGACAAAAAAAATGTCTTAATGAAGATTAGGGTTTTTCTTGTTTTAAAAAAAAACGAATATAACACCCATAAGACTTGTATTCCAGTTTCTAAAAAAAATGGATACGAAAGAAGAACAAGTTTAAGATTTTAGATTTAAAACTTGAAGAACAACCATGAAATGGTTGTGTTTATAAAACCATGAAAGAAAATGATTTTATTTTTGAGTTCTTTTGTTTGATCTTGTGTAAAACAATGATAAGATCGAAAACAAGTTATTCGCATTTGATAATAGATAAGAACATATTAACCTTGAGTTCGATGAAGAAGATGATGAACAGTTCTTGAAGATTGAGAGCACAAAATGCAACAGTGTTCTTTTCTTGCGGAGAAAGATTGATTCGCGTAAAAGACAAATATAAACTTTGAGAGTGTTTATATAGGAAGAGAGTAGAGAGAGAAAAACTTGAGCGGGAAAGTTTTTCATCATGACACGGACACGTGTTTGCATTTGATTGGATAGACAACGAAACGTGCAAACGTGTGTCAGAAAAAGAGCGTGCCTGGCGTTATCCGTTGCAATGACGTCACAACTGTCCTTTCACATTCTTTCGTTGTCTCTGAGGTTTTGAAAGAAAAACTCAGGGACTCTTTGGAAAATATGAAGCACTGAATAGAAATATCAGTGAGGGTTTTAAGAAATTTCAAAATATCGCTGTTAAGGAAGAGATATTCAGCGATGAAAGAATTTGAAATCTTGCATTTTCATGCGTTTTGTCAGAGAGAGAAAAACATACCTTGATATCAGTTTAACCAAATTTATTCAGAGAGAAGATGATGAAATGGATTGTACAAGTTTATTTTATCCTAGAGCCTATACAAGAGTGTATAAACGTATCGCTGATTTAATGTGAACCGCTGAAGATTTATCCTTCAAAGTTCAGCATTCCAAGCTCGCTGATGAGAAAGTTGAATCTTGTCTCATCAAGAGGTTTGGTAAACAAATCAGCTAACTGATAATCAGTTGGGATAAAATGAAGTTCTATATCACCATTCATCACATGATCTCTGATAAAATGATATCTGATTTCTATGTGTTTTGTCTTGAGTGTAGCACTGGATTGTTTGCTATAGCGATGGCACTTGTGCTGTCGCAATAGATTGGAATTTTGGAGAGCTGAAGATCATAGTCTAGTAGTTGATTTCTCATCCACAAGACTTGAGAACAACAGCTTCCAGCGGCTACATACTCAGCTTCAGCTGTGGAAGTGGACACTGAGTTTTGCTTCTTACTTGTCCAACTTACCAGCTTTCCACCCAGGAGCTGACATCCTCCTGTGGTGCTTTTCCTATCCATTTTGCAACCTGCAAAATCACTGTCTGAATAGGCGGTTAGATCGAATCCTGAATCTTTGGGATACCAAAGACCTAGATTCGATGTACCCTTAAGATATCGAAAGATTCGCTTTACAGCTTTCATATGGGATATCTTAGGTTCAGCTTGATATCGTGCGCACAGACATGTTGCAAACATAATATCGGGTCGGTTAGCTGTAAGATACAGTAGTGAGCCGATCATCCCACGGTACAGCGTGACATTGACAGGAACACCCTTTGTGTCCTTATCAAGTATCAGCGGTGGTGCCATAGGGGTTTTCATAGCTGAACTTTCAGTTAAGTCGAATTTCTTCAGCATATCTTTAACATACTTTCCTTGATTTATAAAAGTTCCTTTTCCAGTTTGTTTAATCTGAAGACCAAGGAAATATGTTAGTTCACCCATCATACTCATTTTATACTCATCTTTCATTCTATCAGCGAAACGAGTACAAAGCTCAGGGTTAGTAGAACCAAATATAATGTCATCAACATATATTTGAACTAAAATGATATGACCTTTTATTTTTCTAAAAAACAAAGTTTTGTCAATCTTACCTCTCTCAAATTTTTCAAGGTGGAGATAAGTAAAAAGAGTGTCATACCATGCACGAGGAGCTTGCTTCAAGCCATAAAGTGCCTTATCCAGCTTATAAACATAACCTGGACGCTTAGGATCTGAGAATCCTGGAGGTTGTTCCACATAAACTTCTTCATTCAGCTTTCCATTTAGAAACGCTGACTTAACATCCATTTGATGTACAGTGAAGTTTTTGTGTACAGCATATGCTAAGAAAAGACGAATACATTCAAGTCTTGCTACTGGAGCAAAGGTTTCGTCATAATCTATGCCTTCCTCTTGTCTGTATCCCTGAGCAACAAGACGAGCTTTGTTGCGAGTTACAGTACCATGTTCGTCCAACTTGTTTCGATAGACCCACTTAGTGCCTATCACTGTTTTGTCAGTTGGTCTCCGAACAAGTTTCCAAACTTTGTTTCTTTCGAATTCAGTCAGCTCTTCTTGCATAGCGCTGACCCAGTTTGGATCTCTGAGGGCATCATCTATTTTCTTTGGTTCAATTAGAGAAATAAAGTTAACAAATAAACAAATATTACCTGCACTTCTACGAGTCTGAATACCAGCGTTGGGATCACCAAGAATTTGATCGATTGGGTGATTTACAGTCCATCGCTGAGCCGGAGCATGCGTCGCTGACTCAGTCTGAACTGGAGAAACTGAAGATGAGGCTTCAGCTACTTCTGGATAATCAGCTAAGAGAGGAATGCTTGCATTTGTCACTTCATTCACTGATTGCTGAGAAATAGATGGAATTTCTGAGACATTTGGATCAACTGCGGGTATAGTGTTTATAGGAACAGCTGAGACCCAAGATGTTTCAGCTTCACTATTCTGCATATTGGGAATGATAGTAGGACCATCATTTTCAGTTGTATGAGCACGAGTAGTGGGAACATCTTCTGAATCACCAAGATGAGAAAACATCCATTGATTCAGTTCTTCTGTATCAGCGTTCGGTTTAGAGTTCGCTGAACGGGATTCGTCAAACGTGACGTGAATAGTTTCTTCTACAGTTTGTCTTCTTCGGTTGAATACTCTGAAGGCTTTGGAAACTGAGGAGTATCCAAGAAAGATTCCATCATCAGCCTTAGGATCAAACTTTCCAAGGGCATCTCTGTTGTTCAGTATGAAACACTGACAACCAAAGATGTGAAGAAAGCTGATTGAAGGCTTTCTCCCATGAAAAAGTTCATAGGCTGTATTTTTGAATCTTTTGACTATCAGCGACCTGTTTTGCGTAAAACAAGTCGTGTTGACAGCTTCTGCCCAAAACTGAGTAGGCAGGTGAGAATCGCTGAGCATTGAACGTGCAGCTTCAATAATTGTTCTATTTCTTCTTTCAGCGACTCCGTTTTGTTGTGGTGTTCTCACTGACGAAAAGTTGTGAGAAATACCCTTGCTCTCAAGGAAGGAATCAAGAGAACTGTTTTTGAATTCAGTTCCATGATCACTCCTTATTGAGCGAACAGTCATATTGTTCAGAGTTTCCATCTTCCGAACAAAGGTGATGAGTTCTTCAGGGGTGTCACTCTTAGAACGGAGAAACATCACCCATGTGTAACGAGAGAATTCATCAACTATGACCAGCGTATATTTCTTTCCAGCGATGGATTGTTTGTTAACGGGGCCAAACAAATCCATATGGAGTAGTTGAAGAGGAGATGACACTGAGGAAACTTGCTTGGACTTAAAGCTTGCCTTGGTCTGCTTCCCTTTTTCACACGCTGAACATAAGGATTCTTTGGAGTATGAATGTTGAGGTAGACCAGTGACTAACTCTTTGGATGAAAGAGTATTCAGTGTCTTGAAGTTGAGATGTGAGAGCCTCTTGTGCCATAGCCAGTTGACATCAGAAGATGCCTTTGAGAAGAAACAGGAGTTCTCAGTGGTTGTTGAGTCCATGTTTATAACGTAAACATTTTCCAAACGATAACCGCTGAGAGCTATCTTCTCCTTTTTGTCAGAGACAAAGCAGGATTCCTTAGTGAAAATCACTTTGTTATCCATGTCGCAAAGCTGACTGATGCTCAGAAGATTATGCTTCAGCCCTTCAACATATGCGACTCTTCTGAAGGATGTTGTACCATTTGAAAGTACACCATACCCTCGGGTGTGTCCTTTTCCATTTCCACCGAAAGTCACAGAGGGACCCTTCTCTTCCTTGTATTCAGCGAGCAGGCTTTTCTTTCCAGTCATGTGTCTAGAGCATCCGCTATCGAGATACCAGATACCCTTCTTAACCTGCAATACAAAGGAAGATTAGTTTTGCTTGGGTACCCACTTCGTCATGTATACGTGTTTGTCAGTGGAAGAGGTTGGAATGGGTTCAGCAGTCTTCGCAGCATTTGAAGATTCAGCTTTGTCTTTCTTCACTTTGGTCATATTCTTGACCTCAGAGGTAGGAGTCACCTTGAGCTGACTTGCAACTGGTTTGGTCTTCTTGGGTGCTATCTTCACCTTAGCTATCTTATCAGCTTTGGTGGCTGTGGGACACTTACTTGCAATATGATCGGTAAGTCCACAGTGATAACATTTCCTATAACTAAAATTAGTTCTAGGACCACTTGAGTGCTGAGCTTTTAATTTGGAATTAGAAGTGCCAGCACCAAGTACACTATTGGTTTTTGAAATAGGACGAACATTCAGTTCTTCAGATTTCTTACCAAGGACATCTACTCTGAGTCTAGGAGTAGGTCGCTGAACTGATCCAGAGGTCTGATTTCTAGAACCAGATGAATGAATCACCAAGGCTTTGGAAGCATTCAGCTTAGGTACTAAAGTACCCTTCTGAGGATTTTGATAAATAACAATTCCTTTACCTTTGTCTTTAGAGACAGAGGTAGGTTTTGAATAAACCATTTTCTCCTTACCTTTTGAGGTAGGAGTTTCCTCAGGGATTGGTGTAACCGACGAGGAGTACTGAGATGAAGAAGTGTCAGCTATTGAGGATACGAACGTTCCAAATTTAAGCATTGAACGTTCCGTGGTTGGTATTGGAGTATCATATTTATAACCCAGACCACGTTTATCACTCAGAGGAATCTGAGCCTTAATTATCTCAGTGATCTTTGTTGAAGAATTACACCATCCTTCAACAGTAGCTTGTTCAGCTTTTAATGCAGCGATAGCTTCCGCTCGTTCGATTTTGACTAGCTGATTTAAATGGACTTGATCTTTAAAATCTTCTTCAAATTTAGAAAGCTTTTCTATTTGAAGGTGGCAATTTTTAAGCTTTTCAGCGAGATCAAGATTTTGGTTTTCAACCACAGCTTTGCCGTTCATGGCTTCGTATACACTTCTAGTCAGTAGTTCGATTTTACGGAGACTATCAGCTTCATCAATATTTACAATATTGGTAAAGAAGGAAGGTGATACCTGAATGGCAGATGTTGAAGTGGAGGGAATGTCTGAACTTTCTTCCTCTTCTTCAATCTTGGCCATGAGACATTGATTTGCTTCATCATCTTCAGAATCAGATGATGAGGCTTCTTCATCAGAAGCAGCCCAATCATAGTCAGCCATCAGGCCTTTTCCTTTCTTCTTAAAGCTTTTCAGCTTTGCATACTTCTCCTTCAGCTTTAAGTATTTGTCGTCTTTATTCCTTGGAACAAAGGATTTCTTTATAAAAGCTGAAGGTCTCATGATTTTCTTTGACCTGCACTCGTTAGCGAAATGACCTGTCTTTTCGCAGTTGAAACAAGTAGCAGTAGCCTTATCAACAAAAGCTGATGACTTAGGCTTGTCAGCTATAGAAAGAGTTTTGTTCTTTCTAAACATTTTCTTCTTGGCGAATCTCCTGAACTTTTTAGTTAGGAGAGCCAAGGATTCATCATCTGAAGAATCAGAATCTGATGACCTTTCAGAGTTACTTTCTAACTCAGTGATAGTGACCACGGGTCGCTGAGTAGAAGGTTCCTCTGAGATTAAAGCAACAGGGGTGCTTTTGGAATCTTTTACAAGATTCCTCTTAAGATGGCTAGATTGCTCATGATTCAGCAATGTGCCATATAAGGTAGCAAGTGTCATTGATCTTAGATCTTTTGACAGCTTGAGACACATGGAATAATTGTCCCAGCTTTCAGGTAAACATTCTAAAAACTTTGTCAGCACTTCAAAGTTAGAATATTCCTTACCAACCGTTTTTAGATCTATAATTAAGCAATTAAAACGTTGGTGAACTTCAGAGAGAGTTTCATTCTTACCAGAGATGAAACTTTCGTATTGTCTTACCAGGTTGATCTTTCTTGAATCCTGGACTTCAGACGTTCCTTCATACTGAACACATATTGTGTCCCACATGGCTTTTGAGGATTTCAGGTTCATGACGGAATGGTAGACTTCGTCAGGAAGGGCCATGGATAGTATGGATCTGGCTTTTGTATCTATAGCCACTTTCTTCTTGTCTTCATCGGTCCAATGATGGATTTCCTTTGGAATCAGCCTTTCTGGAATAGCAGCTCTAGTTGCAGTGGCTGGAACGGAAGGATCAATTGTTACAGGGATGTGTGGACCGTTTTCAAGATAGTAAGGTATAGTAGGGTCTACACCTTCTAAGAAGAGTGTCATCCTATTTTTCCATAAGTTGAAGTTATCTCTGGAAAATCTAGGGGGTTTTGCAGAGAACCATTGTCTATATAGTGAGTGTTTGTGTTTGAGTTGGCCATTTTCAGATAATAGCTAGGAAGAGAAATATCTTAGATTAGATCTTGTTTATGAGATTAAACAAATCCGCTCTGATACCACTTGTTGGTCCCGAAAGGCCTTAAACAAGTTTGTAGAAGGGGGGGGGGGGGGGGGTTGAATACAAACACAGTATTTTACTTTTCTAAATTGTTTATTGATAAATCATTAACAATTTACAGCTTGTTGCGGAAACAAGATTAAGGATAAACCTAAATCTAAACAAGTTGGAACACTAAGGTTTCTTGCACTAAGAAGGATATGGAGATTACTAATAAAATCCTATCTTGAGAGAGATTTGAACTTGTCCAGAGTTAGCAAGTTACTTCAAATGAAGTGAGTTCATCTCTTTATATACTGCATGCATTTAATGCAATTCAGTATACACTTTACACGTGTCATCAGCGGATTGGTTGCATGTCATTGACCTTTGTTGACAACCTTAGTAGCCGCAAGAATGAACAGTGTAGTATCAGAGTGGTTGTACGATTTCAGATTTTCGGAGGTTCTTTTCTGACATTTCGTACGGTGGCGTGCAAGGGAGGTTAAGACAAAAGTACTTTGTACGGAGGACTTCATGATCAGCTTTGGTTGATTCAGCGATTACCATTTACTATTCAGCGAATGATAAAGTTCAGCGATAGCTGAAGTCTTGTACTTGATACTTCACGTTGAGTGGACAAATCTGAGTCTTCGCTGATCCGCATCAGTTCATTAGGAGACTTGTCGCTGGTTCTGGAGCTTGATCTTCGACTTCAGCGTAGAACCTTTGTTGACGTGAATCTTGTCTTCAGGGATCATAAGTAAACAACTAACTTATCAGCGATCACCATAAGGACTGAACAGACTCAGCGATATGGTGAACAGTGTTCGCTGAATGTTTAATCTAAAAGAGCGAGAGTTCCTATCAGCAGTACTGTAAGATCTTAGTACTTATCAGCGATAGTGAAACTCTGATACATATTGTTTACTTACAATTTTCACTAAGTATTTAAGAGAGGGTCATTATCAAATCACTGAGGGTTTGGATCAACATACACCGTTAAACATGACTTTCTATCTGGTTCTATAGCAGGATTTGGGTCAGCATTTCCCAGACCAGTTGGCCTTAGGTGCTAGGTGACGAGCACCCCTTAGAACTTAATTTCCCAAACCAGAAAGGCCACATCGATATATCTTAAACCCATTTGTACCAGTAGAACATGACTTTCTATCTGGTTCTATTGCAGGATTTGGGTCAGCCGATCCCAGACCAATAGATCTTAGGGACTAGGTGTCGAGCACCCCTTAGGACTTACTCTCCCAAACCAGAAAGGCCACATCGATATATCTTAAACCCATTTGTACCAGTAGAACATGGCTTTCTATCTGGTTCTATTGCAGGATTTGGGTCAGCCGATCCCAGACCAGTAGATCTTAGGGACTAGGTGTCGAGCACCCCTTAGGACTTACTCTCCCAAACCAGAAAGGCCACATGCACAAACTTTCAAACTAAATGATAGTGCAACAATTTATCTCAATCACTTGGTTCTAAAACATAGTGTTTCTCCCATATTTTCATTTCCATCCATCATTCTGACAAATAGGCTTTTTGAGCATTATATTCTATATAAGTCCAGATTCACATAACTTTGAGCATTCAGCATAATTTCATTCATGTTTTGCTGACCTTTCGATTTATTTCAGAGATGAAAATTGAAGCAAATCTAACTCGGATAATACAAAGTTTCTTGTAAAATCATCTTTTAGCACACATTTAATTCATTGAGTGAAGATTGAAAATTTCATGTTATTGAATTAAATTTGTTAAAGATTCAAGTATTCAAAGTAGTAGAAACAAAATATAATTCAATGTTACCTTTCACCACTTGTTCCTTGAAGTAAAAGATAGAACAGTTAAGGATATTACCTGAGAAATGTGAGTTCTAAACTGATTTGTTTAGAAGTCTTAGTCTTTTTAAGTACGGGTCCTGAACTGAATTGTTCAGAAGCCATAGTCTTTGAAGAACGGGTTTTGAACTGATATGTCCAAAAGCCAAAAATATTTGTCTCCCCCTTAATGGTACAAATATTTTTCAAAAAAATACGCCGATTCTCTTCTGTTTTCATTCATGTGTGTGGTATGTATCTGCAATTCAGTACAACACATGAAGAACTTGCAAACAAATTAAACAGGTATTGGTACCCAATGGCATTTGGGTCCTAGTGGGTTAGGATATGATCATAGATTTAAATAAACAAGAACACGAACTCCCCCTCAATGTTTTTAAAGAGAGTGAGAAATGACTAAGGATTCAACATTCCTAGTTTGCTGATTAAAAAATTGAACCTTTTTTCATCTAAAGGTTTTGTGAAAAGATCAGCAAGTTCTAGTTCTGTTGGTACAAAGTGCATTTCTATAGTTCCCTTCTCAACATGGTCTTTGATAAAATGGTACCTTACATCTATATGTTTTGTCTTGGAGTGCTGAACCGGATTCTCAGTTATTGCAATTGCGCTTTTGGAATCACAGTAAATTGGGATTTTGTTGATGATGTATCCATAATCCTTAAGCTGCGTCTTCATCCAGATTACTTGTGAACAACAACTGGCAGCTGCCACATATTCTGCTTCAGCCGTAGATGTTGACACACATGTTTGCTTCTTTGATGACCAGCTTACAAGTTTATCTCCCAAAAATTGACAAGCACCAGATGTGCTTTTCCTGTCCATCATATTTCCCACATGATCTGCATCTGTGTAAGCAGTTAGTTCAAACCCTGAATCCTTAGCATACCAAAGACCCAAATTTCTTGTGCCTTTGAGATATCTAAGGATTCGCTTTACAGCCACAAGGTGAGATACCTTCGGGTTAGCTTGAAAGCGTGCACAAAAGGATGTTGCAAACAAAATATCCGGTCTACTTGTCGTTAGATATAGTAAAGATCCAATCATACCACGGTATAACTTTTGATCGACCGATTCACCGGATGAATCAGCGTCCAAAAGTTTACCAGTAGCCATGGGAGTTTTCATGGTGGAAGAGGAATTTAAGTCAAATTTCTTAAGCATATCATTTATATATTTTGATTGATTGATAAAAATGCCTTTATTTGACTGTGTCACTTGGAGACCAAGGAAAAATTTTAGTTCTCCCATCATGCTGATTTGAAAGCGGCTTTTCATCACCATTTCAAAATCTTTACACATATCTGGATTTGTAGAACCAAATATTATGTCGTCAACATATATTTGTACTAGCATTAAATCTTTACCTTCTTTCTTGAGAAATAGAGTTGTATCAATTGTACCTTTGGTGTATTCATTTTCAAGCAGATGAATAGTCAGAGTCTCATACCATGCCCTCGGTGCTTGCTTTAAGCCGTAGAGTGCTTTATCTAAAATATAGACATGGTTGGGATATTTTGGATCAACAAAGCCTTCAGGTTGACTTACATACACTTCCTCATGTAGTATTCCATTCAGAAATGCAGATTTGACGTCCATTTGAAATACCTTCATGTTCTTGTGTGCTGCATATGCAAGAAATATCCTGATTGCTTCAATCCTTGCTATTGGTGCATAGGTTTTATCATAATCGATTACTTCTTGTTGATTGTAACCTTTAGCAACCAGTCTTGCTTTATTTCTGACTATAATCCCCGCTTCATCCTTTTTGTTTCTAAAAACCCATTTAGTTCCGACTATGGTTTTGTCTTTTGGGCGCTTCACCAAGTGCCACACTTCGTTGCGTTTGAACTCGTTTAATTCCTCTTGCATGGCGTTGATCCAATCTGGATCTTGTAAAGCTTCAGATGCTTTCTTGGGTTCTAACGTGCTTAGAAAGTTTACGTACAAACATTCGTTTGTAGTCGCAGATCAGGTCTTCACTCCATCATTCAGATCACCAATTATATCAGCCGGAGGATGTGCTCTTGTCCATTTATGACTGCTCAGAAGAGTTGGAATATCCATACGAGTGTTTGATGAATCATTTTCATCCAAAACTGCAAAAATCTCTTCGGTTGATTCAGTTGAAGATATATTTGTCGATTCCGGTATGTTAACTTCTGTTTCTAATCCTTCAGGTGTAGAAGTCTCCGATGAAGTATTTGCTGAAACCTGAACGTCTGGTTGAATTTCAGGTTCAGAGACAGGAGCATGTTCAGTTGGAGTCTTATTAATTTCCCCAGAAGTACTGACACCGACATCTTCAGATGGTCCAGAGATATTAACACTCGTCTGTTGCTGAGATGCATTCACAGATGTGATGGGTGGTTCCATATCTGCACAGTAATCCATAAATGCATCAAGAAATAATAAATCTAGATCAGTAGTATTAGTATTTAAAACTGAATTAGAAAACTGTTTCGCCACAGGTTCTACTCCTTTCTTAGTAGAAGCTTCAGATTTCTATACGAGTTCTGAACTTAATTGTCCAGAAGTCAAAGTCACAGTCTCGTCAAACGTAACGTTAATGCTCTCGATAACTGATTTTGTTCGATTATTGTAGATCCTGTATGCCTTCGAGTTCAAGGACTAGCCTATAAAGATGCCCTCATCAGCCTTAACTTGAAGCTTTGAAAGATATTCACGATCTTTCATGACAAAACACCTGCATCCAAATACACGCAAGAATTTTATGTTAGGTTTGAGATTGTTGATTAATTCATATGCAGTTTTGTTAAAGCGTTTATTGATAATAGTTCTGTTTTGTGTAAAACACGCTGTTGATACTGCTTCAGCCCATAGACTTGGTGGAAGACCCGAATAGGCAAGCATTGTTCTAGCTGTTTCTACAAGAGTTCGATTTTTCCTTTCAACTACTCCATTTTGTTGTAGAGTAATTGGGGCAAAAAAATTGTGAGTTATTCCAACGGATTCAAGAAAAGATTGAAGAGTTGCATTCTTGAATTCAGTTCCGTTGTCACTTCGGATTTTTCGAACAGGGCGTTGTAGAAGAGTTTGAATCTTCTTGATGAACTTAATGATCTGCTCGGGTGCTTCAAACTTGAGTCGTAAGAAATCCAACCAAGTATATCGCGAAAACTCATCAACCATAACCAAGATATATTTCTTTCCTCCCATTGACTGAGTTCGCATAGGGCCACAGAGATCCATGTGAATTAATTCCATGGCGTTGTTGCAATTAGACAAAGTCTTGGTCTTGTGTGAAACATGTTTCATCTTTCCCATTTCACAAGCTGGACACACAGAAACTTTGTCAATTTTCATTTCAGGAAGCCCGGAAACTAATCCATCTATTCGGAGCTTGTTGATGCTGCGAAAATTTTGATGTGAGAGTCTTCGATGCCATAACCAACACTCTTCTTGTGAAGCTTTTGATACAAGACAAACTTGATTAGAAGCAACAAGAGTTGTAAAATCAGTCATGTATAGGTCTCCACATCTTTTGGCCCTGAATATTTCTGACCAATTAGTATCCAAAATGTAGCAAAAATCTTTGTCGAATAACACCTTACAGTTCTTGTCGCAGAATTGACTAATACTGAAAAGGTTATGCCCTAAACCTTCAACATACAAGATCTTTTCTATTTGTATCGAGTCATTTTTCAACGTTCCGTAGCCTTGAACGTGACCTTTTGAATCATTTCCAAACCCCACCGATCCGCCAGGATGTACAGTAAAATCGTGCAATAAGTGCTTGTACCCAGTCATGTGTCTAGAAG
The DNA here is from genome assembly GCA_033807775.1 of Saussurea involucrata. Taxonomy (NCBI): domain Eukaryota; kingdom Viridiplantae; phylum Streptophyta; class Magnoliopsida; order Asterales; family Asteraceae; genus Saussurea; species Saussurea involucrata. The sequence goes on along the minus strand of CM066313.1, from coordinate 54,241,366 downwards.
CTCCCGAATCAATAACCCACACATGACTATCCTGTAAAAAGAAAGAATTACCTTATCTTAGGTACCCATATCTGTATGGGTCCTTTCTTGTTAGTACAGATCAGTTTGTTTATTATAGTTGATGAACCTTGAATTTTGCCTTTAAAGGTAAGGTTATTTTGTGAATTTGGTTTGTTGAGTTGATCTTTGGGAATCCAAACCATATTCACATCAACTGTTTTTGTTTCTTTCTTCTTATTCTGTTTCTTTGATCTGAAACCGAACATTTTAGCAAATTTGTTTGATGAAGATTTTAAAGAAAAGGATGAAGTATTAGACTTTTTGTTCTTTGGATCATTTCTATTTAGCTTGAAATAGTTATCCCAACAATGAGCACAATGTATTCTTCTTTTTGCTTGTGTCAACAAAGTAGAATTAGAAATTGCGGAATTTTTATTTTCACAAACTTTGTAAACATTACACGAATGAATACAATTTTTATTTGAAGAAATACATTTCTCAGTATCGGTATTCCTATTCTTGCTATTCGGATTCTCCTTCAGATCCACGAACTTATCTTCATCGATTTCTGAGAAAGAATGAGAAACATTGTCAGAACTCTTAGAACTAGAAGCATTATTTGGAAACAAATTTGGTTTCGTTTCGAATAATTTTTCTTTTTCTTTTCTTTTCAGTTCTTGTTCCTTTTTGACATTAGATATATTTGATGAAAACTTTGTATGATATACTTCACAATATTTCAGTTCAATTTCAAGCTCAGTTCTTTCCTTTTTATGCTTCTCTTTCTCAAGAAAAAGCACTTTCTCAAAATATGATACTTGATTTGAAAGTTTTGCACATCTCAAAACAAGTGCTTTGTTTTCTTCAAAAAGCTTATATTTTTCTAAAAATACTTTTGCATCAGAATCAATTGTACTTGAAGATTTACTCTGATCTTTGAATTCATCTTGTTTTGAACATTTTTCGCAAAATTTTGAAACCTTAGATTTTGACAATTCGAATAATTGAGATTCAAGTCGTCGAATCTCCTCTTTAAGATCAAGATTGATTTTTTGAATATGATCATGATTTATTCCAATATTGTCATAATCATCTTCTAATATTTCAAAATTTAATTGTAATTTAGAAATTTGACTTTCTAAATCAACAATTTTAAGTAAAGCTGAATCCAAATCAGGAAATTCAGTAGAAGTATTATGAACAAACCCCTATTTGTCAGAATCTGGTGTTATTTTTTACTCCAATTCAGCACTCGATTCAGATTTAACAGATTCAGATTCATCAGTTGTCTTAGTCACAGATTCACATGAAAATAATGAATTAAATTCAGTTAGTTCAACCCTTTTGGTTTTGTAACTAGAATTTAGTTCATCGTAATTGAAATTTGTAGTATTAAATTTAGGCTTTTCTTCCGAATCTTTATCCGTTTTTACTTCCTCTTTGTTCGAATTAGAAGTTGAGGGATTTGAAGCATCATCATTAACAATATATTGTTTCAAACTTTCATTATTAGAAATAATAAAAGTTTGGTTTACTAAAGGAACCTCTGATATAATAGTTTGTTTTAAGACTTCATCACTTGATTTAACGAAGACTTTTGAAATTGGAGGAATTTCCTTTGTTATTGTTTGCTTCAACACCTCACTTTTAATTTTAGGTTCTTCAGTTTTGAAAGATTCCTTTAAACCTTCACCCAATTTTTCAATTGTGTAAAGATTTTCAGGTGCATTTTTAAGAACCTCTACATTAGATAAACCTAGACCCATTTTTTGGATAAAAAAATCGAGAATCTTTTGGGTTACTGGTCAACAGTTTCAGAGTTTGCTCAGTCTGACCTCTTTTATAATTTAAATCTTCAAGCTCTTTTATCTTTGCAAAGGCATCTTTTCTTTCTTCGGAAAGAATCTTGATTTTAAACTGAAAGTCTATGTTTTCATCATTTATATCTTTCATTTTCTTCTTTAACTCAAAAATTTCAGATTCAAGTGTTTTGACTTTTGTTCTAATAACTTCTTTTTCTTTTTCTCTATCTTCCGCTAAACATTTATAAAGTTGTGCTTCATTGTGATATTTCAACTTTGAACTTTTCTCATCTTCAAGTTTCTTTTGAACTTTATGAAGATTCTTTTGAACTTTTTCAAATTTCTCATTAAGTTCAAGTATCACGATTTGCATTTCTTCATATCTATCATCTTCAGTTTCAGAATCATTTTCAAAATCATCACAGTTATCAGAATTATCAGAAGGATAGAGAAATTGTACCTCGGATTCCTTTTCTTCTTCATCTATCTTTGCCATCAGACTGTGCTTTACTTCTGTAAAATGCGCCTCTTCATCATCAGAGGAATCCATAAGCCAAATCTCCTCTTCAGCATTAACAGGCTTTCCACTTTCCTTGGTTTTAGCTAGATGTGCCTTACGTTGATAATATTCAGAATCCTTGACATTCTTTCGCCTACAGTCTCTGGCAAAATGATATGGTTTCCCACAGTTGAAGCAGTTTCGGTCATCTCTATCCTTCTTTTCTTCCCTCTCCTTTTTTACAAATTTCACCTCTTTATCCTCTTTTTCTTCTTTCTCTTCTTTCTCTTCATCCTTTTTCTCATACTTTTTCTCAAACCTTTTAAATCTGTTAACCTTATTGTATTCAGGTTTAGTCTTTGAGTAGAACTTCTTTCTACTATACCTGTTTTGGAACTTGTTGGTCAATAATGCTAACTTTTCAGCAATATCCTCCATATCATCCTCAGAACTGCTATTATCATCATCAGAAGAACTTATCTTCTTCTTGCTCATTCCAGACATCAAAGCCTTAGTTTTCAAAGCACCACTTTTTCTTTATTCACTCAAAAGGGCTAATGACTCTTCGACCTTTCTATCCTTTTCTTTAACCGCTTTTACTTTATCTTCGTGTTGACTTAGAATACTGAAAATGTCGGTCAACTTTTCATCATCCATATCTCTTGACATTTGGAGCTGAATGGAGTAAGAATCCCATTCTGGTAGAAGATTCTTGATAAACTTGTAGTTTATCTCCGATTCCGATTTGTCGACTCCATTCCTTCTCAAATCATTTAGAATTATGTTGTAGCGGTTGTAGGTCTCTTTCAATAATTCACCATCTCTTGCCTTAAACCCTTCATATTCATTGATGCTTTGATTCTTTTTAGTCTTCATTGATTTTGAAGATCCCTCAAACTGCCTTTCTAACTCATCCCATATTTCCTTAGCTGTATTTCGAGTATCTACACGGTTGTAGATATCATTTGGGAGGGCTTGAGTCAAGTAAGTCAAGGCTAGTTCATCAATTTCAACCTTAGCTTTGTCAGCTTCATTGTAATATCTGTATTCTTTTTCAACTCTTCTTGGAGGAACAGCCTGACTTGTAGTCGTTTCAGGAATACCATCAATGTTAATGTATGCTTTGTAAGGACCATTTTGAATAGACAGCATGAGATCTCGATTTTGATGATTCAGGAATTGAGTCATTCTTTTTTTCCATTGAGAATACTCTTCAGCTTGAAGAACTGGAGGCTTGCTCTTTGATCCCATACTCATTAAATCTCTCGACATCTTTTCAAAATAGCTAGAAAATGATCGTTCAGAAGATCAAGCAGTAAGTGTAAAAAAAATACACTTAAAAGAATTCGAATTCAACATATGCTAAGTATAGAATTCGAATTCAACTAACACTTCCAAGAATTCGGATGCACTTAGGTTCAAAATCAACAATCCGAATTCGAAATTCTAACTCAGCTTGGTACGAAATCACTCAATTTGGACTTAACTGAATCCGAAATCCCCCAATTCGAACTTAACTGGGTCCGAAATCACCCAATTCGAACTTAACAGGGTTCGAAATCACCCAATTCGAACTTAACAGGGATCGAATTCTATACATGGAAAATCAAAACCAACTCAGATTAATCCACAACTTCTCAATTCGAATGATCAACGATTCGAAATCAACTCAATTCTTCTGTAGACTAATTCGCAACCAGCAGAATTCGAACCTAACAGAGTTCGAATTCAATGAATTCAAAACCTTCTCGAGACGAAATCTACACTTGTGATGACCAAGAACACTCTGAATTCCCTTGAATAATCCGAATTCTGTATGAATGATCCGAATTCACCAAGAATAATCCGAATTCTTCACTTCGAACTTGAAAAACACAGATTCAGCCATAACTTTCTCAATTCTTGATCAATTAACACGAAATTTGTACTGGTTTGCTCAAAATCAAAATCCACACACTTTCTCAGTTAATCACAATTTCTAATTCGATCAGTTTAATCGAATTAAAGTCCAAAACAGTGAATTGGGGTTGTCTAACAAAGTTTCAAAGAAATGATTTTGTGCAGAATTTGATGATAATCCAAGAGATAATGTTGTTCATATTTCAATTCCGAGTTCAGTGATGCCAAGAATTGATCCAAGAAATCAAAAATCAAAGTCTGAATAAAAAGTGATCAGATGAACAGTAAAGCATGCATGGTCCGAAATCTGTATGAACGGTGTAAAAATTCTTCAATTTGGATCTTGATCTGCTTGAATCTCCTGTTTAGCTCTGATACCAAATGTGAAATCCCAAATCTAGCAATATGTAAAGAACAAATGTAGAGAGAATTTAGAAAACAAACTTGTCATCCATATATTGATCTCTAAAGTACAAATGACAAAATGCTCAAGAGGTTCTTAAAAGGATCTAGATTCCTTTCTAACTAAGAACTAGACATGCCTATTTATACCCATAACATACAAGGTATAAAGGCATTAGCAACTAATACAGTACATTCACTTTATAGTAAATCTTGAATACAATAATGCTCTAACAAAGTGGTTTCCTAACGCAAGGTACTAAGAGTGATATCGTAACGCAGGTGCTAAGAGTGACGAAGGCTAAATAGGTAAGAAACTAGCTAATCATAACTTACCGGATAGGAATTCAGATGAAATACTGTCTGATCTGGAAGTGTCCGGATCAGATGTGTGTGAAATTGTTCAGATAGCAGAAGTGATCGGGTAATTAGAAGTGTCCGGATAAACTCAGGTTTCCGGATAACAGAAAGTTACCGGATGAACTAAGTTTACCGGATTGTAAATAGTTACCGGATAAAATGAAAGTTTTCGAATGAATTGACAGAACTTACCGGATGAATGTACTTACCGGATAGCTGAGTGTCCTGGAAGTATTGGGTTACCGGATGGAATTGTGTCCGGAAAGAAAGTACAATCCAGATAAAGCTGTCTGGATAACTTGTCCGGATACTTGGGTATTCCAGATAGATCAACCGGAAACTTTTGAGTTTTCCGGGTAAATTGAATTTACCGGAAACTTTAGGTTACCGGATGACTTGTGTCCAGAAGGTTACGAAAGAAATTGACTTAGCCGGATAGTATTAAGGAAGTTCCGGAAACTGCTGATGTTGTCAGGAAACTGCTGATGTTGTCTGGAAACCGCGGTTGTGGTTCAATGGATCGACTGAAATGCGATTAGGATTGAAAAAAACTTTCCTGAAAGATTAGAAACCTTCCAAAATAGCAAAATAACAATAATACCCAAATCGATTATCAAGCAAAATAGCACGGTTTTGAAGAAATTTTTTGACTTTTGATATGAACATAAACCAAAAACCACAAACTTGATTTTGCTTAAAAACAACTCAGATGATCGAATTGGAATGAGAAAAATTACAGAATCGCTAATAAAGATAATGCTAATCGAATGCAACAAACGAATACGAGCAATTTTAACCGAATCAAAATATGAGTTTTGGGAACACAGTCGACTAAACAAGAAAAAATCTTACGAGAAACCTTTGAATCACCTTGAATCGAATCGTCCGTATGCTCTGATGTCAATTGTGAGTTCCAGATTAGTGCATACAAACAGTAGAAATCAACAAGTAGAAACAATCAGAATGATTTCAACTGGTCATCCAATTTACTTTGAATAATAGAGAGAATTACAATACGAGTAATATGAATGATAATGACGACTAGACTATTTTCTAAGGCTATTAACACATTATATACTCCGGGCCTAAACAACCAAGCCCATGGCCCGTTAACACATTTAAGCCTAAATTACACCTTTTACATAAGAATTCCTTGAAATTCTATTCAACGGATTTTATCCCTAACACTTTCTCTTCGTGTGTTGGACCGGATTCACTGAAATAGCAATTGTAGATTTACCATCACAATAAATGGGAATTTTCTCATACTTACATCTGAAATCCATTAGTTGAGTCTTCTTCCAAATAACTTGCGAACAACAACTTGCGGCAGGAACGTATTCAGCATCCGCCTTAGATGTAGAAACACGGTTTTGTTTCTTTGAAGCCCAACTTACTAATTTGTCTCCCAAGAATTGTACATGTCCGGCTGTGCTTTTCCGATCCATTAAACTTCCATCATGATCCGCGTCAGAATAAGTTGTTAGCTCGTATCCCGTGCCTTTCGAATACCATAGTTCAAGATAGGTTGTGCCTTTCAAATATCTGAAGATGCGCTTGACTGCTCCGAGATGAGATTCGTTCGGATTAGCCTGAAATCTTGCACATAAACATGTAGCAAACATGATAATCGGGACGACTTGCATTTAAATACATGAGTGATCCGATCAGACCTCGATAAGTCCTTATATCTGTTTTCTTACCATTTTCGTCTGGACCAATCTTGGAACCTGGTGCCATAGGTGTTCCGATTGATGTACAATTCTCCATTTTGAATATCTTCAAAATATCAAATATGTATTTGGATTGATTGATGAAGATTCCCGTTGAGAATTGCTTCACATGCAATTCGAGAAAAAAGTTGATCTCTCCTATCATGCTCATCTGGAACCTAGTCACCATGATGTCAGAAAACCATGTACACAAACCAGGGTTAGTCGAACCAAATATAATGTCATCTACATAAATCTGTACAACAATGATTTCACCTTCTTCGCGCTTAATGATCAAATTTCATATCGATTATACCTTTGTCGAATCCTGACTCAAGTAGAAAGGTTGAAAGAACTTCATAACATGCGTGAGGGGCTTGTTTCAGTCCATACAAGGCTTTATCCAAAATATAGACATGTTTTGGATGATCCTTGTCAACGAAACCTTCTGGTTGAGACACATATACCTGCTCCTTAAGAACGCCATTCAGAAAAGCTGTTTTCACATCCATCTGATAGACAGTGAAATTCTTGTAAGCCGCTTTTGACAAGCTTGAACAAAACCTTGAAAACGATCATGTTTCTAAGGATCATGCGCCTGGCGATTCGAGCTGCTTTTGACAAGCTTGAACTTGCTTAAGAAGGAACCCCAACTCCAGTATGGGTCATGTCATCCTTCAAACCAACAATACCAGGTACGTATCCTCTAACTCGCAGAGTCCCTAGGACAATGCTAAACTTGATCCACCCCGATAATATTTTTCTATCCAACTATATACACGCTGCTCAACCTCAAGAACCAGAGGTGAGATCCCCAGTGTACTTAGGTCCTAAACAAAAAGTATATAAGTCTTTAGAGAGTGAAGAAGAAAGACCAGAGGTTAGAGTACCCTCAGAGGGGTCTGTACCAGAGAGAGAAATAGAGGAGGAGGAAGTAGTTAATAAGGACAGAGCACCCTCAGCAGGGTATGTCTCAGAGGGAGAAATTGAAGCTTCAGAGAGAGGAGCAGAGAGCTTGTCCTCCTCTGAAATAAGCGAGTCAAGTAAAGAGAAATATGAGTCTTCTAACCCTATAGGAGCTGAGAAGAATGTGAGATTAGAAGAAGATGTCCGTATGAACACACATGTATGCTTTTATTCACCTACACCAACTCCCAGTGCAAGCACGCAATCTGCCCATGGTGATCTAGACCATATGGACATTGAAACAGAGGTGCACACCTCGATCCCCAACCATCCTAACCTTTCAGAGGTAACTCTTCATGCCTCTGAGATGCATAGAACCGGGGAAGCCATTTTTGATAGTAATATCCATTCGCCCCATGATATTGATAGGACCCATTCACACGATGATGCCTCTATGGCTCATCTCACTAAAGAGGAACATCTTAGGTCTCTTGGTAACATTAGATTTACCCGTAGGGATTGTCTAACTCAGAGACAATACGAAAGCTTAGTTTCATAGGGATTGGATTGCCTAGATCGGAATGTCAATTTTCACGTTTACTTTAATCTCTCAGATTCTGAGGATGAGAGAGCTGAAGCAAATAGAACACCAGAGATGTTTCTCCTCAGGGAGTTCATCAAGGATCATGTGGAAGTCCTTCCAGAGTCAACATCGAAACATCTTTGAACAAAGGCCTCTCAGAACTCGAGAGACACTTGGAGTCATCTGTTGACCCCAAGATTGCCCCTTTTGATCTTATTAGTAAGGTGGAGTTCACAGACTTCAGTAATGAGATCAGAGACTCCTTGAATGAGTTTAAACTTACAACTTTAGGTGTACTAGAACAGAGGGCCACAGGAGACCTTGAAAAATGATCTCAAAAGTCTCCAGGATAAGCTAGTAGAAGCGGCACAGAGGTTAGCAGACTTTGAAAAGAAAAGCTCTGAAGATGCTCAAAAAAATGCCGTCAGAGATAACAACGTTGAATATTCAAATCAGAGACTACCAGATGGAGAACGCCAACAGAGCTCTGCCAACTCCCTTTGTTAACCTTTCAAAGGAGAACATCATAACTCTAATAGAGGTAATCAACACGTCCATCTCTACTGCTATCTCCAACTTTCCATCTACCTCTGCTACAACATTTGTTGTTGCTGCACCCATATATATCCCTGATCCAGCTCATCCAGACACTCAGCCAATAACTAGAGCCTACATGCGGGAAGTCAAGAAGGAAGTTCTAGGTCGCATGCTATTGATAGCCTCAATGTTTGTGGGCAAAACTCAATAGATCGAACAGCATGTCCAGTCTTCTCTGGTTGTTCACAAATTAAATTTCGAAGACCAAGTGAATGAAATCAGAGCCGTAGCCACGGAACTAGAAGACACGCTGAAAGATTATGTCCAAGGATTTGATGCGTTGGTTAAGGATATTGCTTCAAGGAAAAGATCAACCTCTGATGATCCTTCCACCAGACCAACAAAGAAGCCGAGGTTTGTTGTTGGCGACCAAGAAGACAGTTCTGGGTCGTCAGAACAACAAAATGAGGCGTATCAGAATCCTGAGGTGGGCTAAACCTTCGAAAACATAACCCTCAGAACCAACCCAGCAGAAGCCTCTTCTTCTGCTCAACCAAACGAGAATACAATTATCCTAGATTCCCTAACTCCCTGTTAGCTTCAATCTTCCTAATCATATAAGTATTTAGAAGTAGTGAAAAATAGGCTAAGTGAAGAAAGCCTCTTACAGAGGATCTGCCGACATTACCGAGAAATCAAGATCAAGAAGCTACAGAAGCAGCAGAGGCTTCCTACAGAAGCTCTGTCATACGCACAAAGAAGACCAAAGACTCGGAATCCGGCGAAGACTGCTCCACAGAGGACCAGACCGCAGAACCTCTGTAATTCATTACAGAGCCTCTGTGGTCCTCAATGAAGACTTGGAAGATATTACTGGATACGTTCATCAACTTGCATGGAAAAGTACTATCAAAACACGTGTCAAGCTCTGAGTGGACTCAATAGGGAAAGGTACAAAATAGACGTCTGCGCCATTTAATGCATTTACCAAAAGTACATCTGCTCCATTAAATGCGCATGGCTCAAACAACTGCTCACACCATCCAGTCCACTGTTCACACCATCCAGTTTACTATTCATGCCGTAAAAGGAACAGTGACCTACTTCATAGTCTTCTAAGAGTAGTATAAAAGGAAGTCTCATGTTGAGATCTTCCTAAGGACGAAAAAAAAGGAATCACTAATACTCTCAAGCTTTATTGTCAAATATCTGAGTGTTATATTCTCACACACACCAACAGTTATTAATCTGTTCTTCGTGTTGTTATTATATATTGAATAACAGTAACTGTTCAAGAAATCCTTTTCATTCTTTACTGTTTTCTTTATATATGTGCGTTCTAATATCTATCAAACATATCTGTTAGTTTAATACGCTTCCGCATCAAACTCTAAACTCCACTAATAGATTGTTAATCTTGATTAAGTGTATCTGGGATCCAACAATTGGTATCAGAGCCTTCCTTGATTTTCAATATCAAGTGATCCACTTATCAAGATTCGTGATAGATATTATTGAGATTTAAAATTGTGTCTGGAAACTGCTTAAACCCAGAAAATCTTCAAGCTCATCGAAGTAACTCTTTAGTCATACTTTCTTTCTAAAATCTTCAAATGACAAATACAAATAATTTCTTTACTACTGGTTCTCTCACTAAACCTCCTACTCTCCTTCGAGATGAGTATCCTCAGTGGAAAATAAGAATGGTCCATTTTTTCGAGGGCACTGAAAAAAATCAAGTACAATATCTGTACAATCCTCCTCCTATTCCCATGACAGTAGTACCTCGTATACCTGCTACTGCTGAATCCGCCGAAATCCCCGAACATCAAAAACCAAAGCCAAAAGGGGAGTGGTCAACCGAAGATAAAGCAGAAGATGAAGTTGCTCAGAAAACCAAGAGGACATTAATTATGGCAATACCCAACGAACTCTTTCAATCCTTGGATTCATGTGAATCAGCGCATGATCTGTGGAAAGAACTGGAAAGACAGTTGGAAGGAGGTGCTAAAACACAAAAAAACCGAAGAGCACAGTACATCAATGAATATCATGCATTCAGAGCCTCTGCAACAGAATCTCTGCAAACAACATACGACGGATTCAACTCTCTAATCAACAAGTGCAGAAAATCAGGCATTGACAGAACTTCTGAAGAAAACAATGTCATGTTTTTAAAAAGTCTAAATGAAGAATGGCTCCAGCTGTCTATGTCCCTACAGACAAATCAGGATCTAGACACCTGGACTCTCTCTGATCTTTACGGAACATTAGCCGCACAAGAACCTCAGATAGCACAGGCTAAAACACTAACCATTGCACCATATGCATTGGTTAGTAAAACTAAAGAGGATGCACAGAGACCAAGAAATGATAAAGCCACAGAGGAGAAGAAGAAGGAGAAGAAGAAGATGGTGATAATTGACAGTGAAGAAGAAGAGCAAGCAGAAAAGGAAATAACTCTTGCGTCACTAGCTAAATCTTTAGCTCTATTGACAAAAGAGTTCAGAAGAGACAACAGAAGAGATGACAGAAGAGGAGAAGAATCAAGTGGCCGACAGAGGTCAAGCGATAGAAATTACAGAGGGAATGACCGACAGAGGTCAGATGACTCGGTAAGCCACACACAGCAAGAATGCTACAAGTGCGGCAAACCTGGTCACTATGCAAATGAATGTAGATCAGAGAAAGGCGGAGACCTACAGAAGTCCAATGATCGAACAGGAAACACTCCTCAAGGGTGTTTTAACTGCGGAAAACCAGGCCATTTTGCGAATGAATGCAGAAGCAGATCAAATCGCCCACAGAGGGACTCTGCTTTCTACAAAAAGAAAGCCGAATACTATGCTAAAAAATCCTTAATGGCAAAAGGACATTCTGAGGAGAACACAGAAGACTTCCAGTCAGACTCTACTTCTGACGATGAACATACCGCCAATGCCCTCTTCTGTGGCATGGCAGAAGTCGACTCCTGCACTGACTCTGAGGTATCTACTTCAAATTCCAACTCTTGTATTACCTCTGTAGATGATAATACACTTAGAATTAACATTGAATTAATTGAACTGAAAGAGATAAATCAAAGTATTCAGAAAAGACTCATTTTCAATGAGAGAGAAGTACGGCTTCTCACTCAAGAAAAAGCAAAGATTTTTGAGGAAAAAGAGAGAATAGAAAAGAATTGGAACAAAACTCTAGATCCTTTAAAAAAACAAATTTCTGAATTAACCAATACTTTAAAAGATAAAACAAAAGAACTTTCAGTTTCAAGGAGCGAAACTACTGACATAAGAGCTCTTAAAAAATACTTTCAAAGAGAAAGAGAGGTATTATGGCAAGATTTACTCAGAAGAGAAGTTTTGCTTAAAAACTATAAAGATGCACAGAAAGTTTATGAAAAAGTAAACTCACAAATAGGGAGACGAGGTATAGGGTATGATGATATCACCCTAGGTGTTGAAGGCAAAAGAAACAAACCTCTGTCCTCTTTATTTGTGATTGGAAAAACTAACAAACCAGATTTTCCAAATCTAATCTCTGTAAGCAAAAGGGCGAAAATCTCTGTGGATCCTTACTTGAAGAAACATTAGAAGATGATTAACGTGTGGTTTGAAAACACAGACTCATCATCCTCAACCTCTGTCAATAGAGGTATCAAACCAAAGAAATATCTGAAAACACAAGATCAGATTGGTATCTTCAAGTTTGGTAAACCAGAGAACCAAACACAGGTTGCTTTTGTCTGTTTGATAAACGTTCAAAAGAAGTTATCAGCAGAAGCTCCTGAGTTTAAACCCATTTTTTCAGAAGAAAACTTTAAAAACTTAATTGAAAAAGAAATTTTGGAAATATGGAAATCAAGCGTTTTAGAAAAATTCTGTACATCTTCTATAGATAAATCTCTCACTGAAGAAATCTTATTAGAAACCTCTGCAATCTATGAAAACTATTCTACAGAGGAAGAAAGCTTGTATGATGCATGTTCGGAAAATTCAACCTCTATTGAAAGAATTGACTCAACCTCTGTATACGAGGACGACTCATCTTCTGACGATTCAGAGACAGATGTTACATCTGGGATAACTCTCTATGACACAGAGGATGTTAAATACTCCTCTGAAGTTCCTCACAGAACTATTTCTCCAAAAGAGAAACTCACAGAGATTCCAATCTGCCAAGATTTTCTAAATTTGAATCTACATGTCAAAACCTCTGCTGAGCTTAAAATGTTACAGAAGACCTCTATTGATCCTATAAGTTCTAGATTTTCAAAACCCAAGGTTGATAAATCTTTTTCTTCTGTGACAGTGATGAAAGAAGTTCACCACAGAAGCAACCCACAGAAGGCAGGTCCTAAACAGAGCTTTTGCAAACAACATTCGAGTATTCATAGATCTTCTAGTAATAGGAAATCTAATGTAAAGAAAGAATGTAATGCCTCTGTGGCTGAGTTTAAAAAGTTCAATGAAAAGTTCAAGCAAATTACATCTCATATTCAATACTGTCATTGCTTTGATCTTATGTCTAAACTTAATAATCATTTTTCAAGTCAAGTCTGTTTACTCTCTACGACAATTCAAAAGTCAAATCCCACAAAGAAACAATCTGACTCTACTGCAGAGTACAAAATGTATTTCAAGAATGCCAAGGCAAACTTGAAAAACTCTAACAATATTGGACCCATATGGATATGGGTACCTAAATCTCTGTGATTGTCCTGCAGAAGAAGTATGTGCCAATCAGGTATCTAGACTCCGGATGCTCAAGGCACATGACTGGTGACAGAAGTGCACTATCCACGTACAAAGAAACACAAGATGGTGGATTTGTGACTTTTGGAGACAACAAGAAAGGACACATAAAAGGCTATGGAGTCATAAAGAAAGAAGACGTTTCTGTATACAAAGTTGCATATGTGGATGGCCTTAAGCACAACCTACTCAGTGTAAGTCAACTTTGTGATACAGGATTCAATGTGTTGTTCAAAAGAACTTTCTGCTCTCTACAAAGTGAAGAAACAAGTATGGAACTTCTGCGAGCTGAAAGAATAGGTGATCTATATCTAATGAACTTCAACTCAAAGAACAAGGACAAAGTTTGCCTTGTTGCCTGCAAAAGTGAAGAAGCCTGGTTATGGCACAACAGGTTCTGTCACTTGAATTTTCACACATTGGAAAAACTGGTCAAACTTGATCTAGTTAAAGGTTTGCCAAATGTTAAATTCAATAAGAATCATTTATGTTCTGCCTGTGAGATGGGAAAACTCAAAAGAACTTCCCACAAAGGCAAAACAGATGTATCTTGCACTAGACCTCTGTACATGCTTCATGTCGACCTCTGCGGTCCCATTGCCATACAGAGCCTAGGTGGCAAGAAATACATACTTGTCCTAATTGATGAGTATTCGCGTTTCACATGGGTTGAATTCGTTAGAAAGAAATCAGATGTTCCAAATATATTGATAAATATAATGAAAAGAATCCAAGTTCTTTATAATTGCAGAATACAGAAGTTAAGAAGTGACAATGGCACAAAATTTAAAAACTCTGTCATTGAAGCCTATCTTTCAACAGAAGGAATATCACAGAACTTCTCTGCAGCTCGCACTCCACAACAGAACGGTGTTGTCGAAAGAAAGAATCGAACACTTGTGGAAGCCGCAAGAACTATGATGTCAGCATGCGGATTATCAATGAACTTTTGGGCAGAAGCAATTTCTACTGCGTGTTATACTCAAAATCGATCAACCATTGTGAAAAGACACCTCAAGACGCCTTACGAATTGCTTAACAAACGGCGGCCAAACATCAAATTTTTCCATGTATTCGGATGCAAATGCTTCGTCTTAAACGACAGAGATTCAAGAGGAAAGTTTGATGTAAAAGCAGATGAAGGCAAATTCATTGGATACTCTGCCACTTCCAAAGCCTACAGAACATTCCTTACAAAGTCTCACAAGATTGTAGAAAGCATCAATGTTTCTTTTGATGATTCATTCCAAATGACTTCTGAGCAAATAAGTTCAGAACTCGGAATTAAAGGGAAATTCTCTAACATCTCAAGAACAAAAGAAGATTTGAATCTTCTATTTTTGGAGATGTTCCACAATGACATTGATCCTTCTGTCGGAACCATCAGAGTTTATGAAGAACCATCCTCTGTCGGACAAAATCCTACAGGTATGACTCTAACTGGTCCAAATAATGCTTCATCTTCTTCTATAAATACTACAGATGCAATTACCGAAGCAGAAGAAAGTGCAGAAGATGAAACATCAAGAAAAACGACCACGGAAGCTGCACAAACCACAGAAGAACCAATTACAGAGGAGATCGAGGACCAAGACTATACATCCTCAGAGGAACAAACTCCACCACCACTCGTACCAATCATTCCACAAACGATAGAATCAACTACCAAGGCACGAAGAACATCAGAGGCTGCACAAGAAGAAACACAAGAAGCCTCTGAAGAAAGTTTTGATGACATTGATGATCATCTTCCACGCACAACTCAGTGGACATAAAAAGCCATCCTCCAAACCAAATAATTGGAGAACCTTCTGACTCAGTAAAAACAAGGTCTGCCACTGCAAATTTTTGTTTCTTTACAAATTTTATTAGTGTTATAGAACCAAAGAAGATTTCTGAAACCCTAGATGACCCAAACTGGGTAGACGCCATGCAAGAAGAACTTCTGCAATTTGAGCGTAACAGAGTATGGACTTTAGTACCTCTGCCAAGAGGGAAACAGGCCATTGGGACTAAATGGGTCTACAGAAACAAGAAGGATGAAGATGGAGTGGTCGTCAGAAACAAAGCAAGATTAGTAGCAAAAGGATATAGACAAGAAGAAGGCATAGACTACGATGAGACTTTTGCCCCTGTCGCACGTCTCGAAGCAATAAGAATATTCTTAGCCTTCGCAGCCCACAGAGGTTTTAAAGTCTATCAGATGGACGTAAAATCAGCTTTTCTAAACGGAGAAATCCAAGAAGAGGTTTACGTAAATCAGCCACCAGGTTTTGAAAGCTCAAAGTTTCCAAGGCATGTATACTACCTTGAAAAGGCTCTATACGGACTGAAACAGGCTCCAAGAGCATGGTACGAACGACTTTCTACCTTCCTTCTAGTCAATGGCTACAACAGAGGTACAACAGATACTACCTTATTCTATAAACGCAAAAATAGTGAGACAACGCTTGTACAAATATACGTAGATGACATAATTTTTGGGTCTACAAATTCAGAAGAGTGCAAAATTTTTGAAAAACTCATGCAGAGTGAGTTTGAAATGAGTATGATGGGAGAATTAACATTCTTCCTCGGACTTCAAGTCAAACAATCTTCAGAGGGAATTTTTATAAATCAAGCCAAATATGTCTCTGACATACTTTTAAAATATAATCTCTCTGATACCTCTGCAATGAAGACTCCAATGGCCACTGGAAATAAGTTGTTCTTAGATCCAAATGGTATTTCTGTAGAATGTACTCTCTACAGAGGCATGATTGGATCTCTGTTATACTTAACAGCAAGCAGACCTGACATTATGCATGCCACATGTCTTTGTGCACGTTATCAAGCTAATCCAAAGAAATCACATTATGATGCTGTAAAAAGAATCTTGAGATACCTGAAGGGGACCAACAATCTTGGTCTCTGGTATCCACAGAACTCTGGTTTTAGTCTTAAAGCTTATACAGATTCAGACTATGGAGGATGCATGCTCGACAGAAAGAGTACCTCTGGGAGTTGTCAATTCCTAGGTGGTAAACTAGTCAGTTGGACCTCCAAGAAGCAGAATTGTGTCTCCACATCCACTGCAGAAGCTGAATACGTTGCTGCCGCTAGCTGTTGTTCTCAGGTTCTATGGATGAAGACTCAGCTAAAAGACTACGGCCACATTCTGTTCAAAATACCCATCTTCTGTGATTCCAAAAGTGCTATTCCTATCTCTGCCAACCCTGTGCAACACTCAAAAACCAAGCATATCGATATAAGGTATCATTTCTTGAAACATCATGTTGAACACGGTACAATCGAAATGCATTTCGTGCCCACATAATATCAACTCGCTGACTTATTCACCAAAGCATTAGACGAGAAAAGATTCAACTTCTTGGTGGGTAAGTTAGGAATGATTAACATGGTGTGAAAATCCTCTGTAAGTATAGCTTTATCTTCTGTAAATAATAAGTAAATACATTGCTTAATTTATTGCTTTGATTGATTCTACTTCTGTATGTAAATTCTTAAAACCTTAAATAGTTTTTAAAATCACAGAGCTTCTGTAAGTCAACTCAGAACCTCTGACGACCCCTACAGAACCTCTGAAAAACATAACCTATGTTCTATGCAAAACTTATCATTCTTTGATCCAAGCATAGGTCAAGGGGGAGCAAAAGGAAATTACTTGATCTACAGAGGTGATTAGGTCAAGGGGGAGCAAAAGGAAATTACTTGATCTACAGAGGTGATTAGATCAAGGGGGAGCAGAAGGGAACCCTGAAATGATCTAAAGAGATAAAACTTTCAAGGGAAAGCCAAAGAAAAATGTCGATGACTCCATATCGACAGAAGTCAGATATCACTGCCGAGAAAAGAAGAACCAAAAGGTATGTTTCTCGCACAAAACGTTTTTGGAAAACAATTTTCAAGGACAAGAATTGTCAAATATGTCCTAAATATACTGTAAATAACATTTCAAAAATCAAAAGCTCAAATAGTTTCTCAAAATTCGAATTAGGAGAAATTTAAGGTCATAGAGCTTCTGCTGAGCTCAACAGAGGTTCTGCAAGAAATATGCTATATGATCACAAATTAACCCTCTGTCGATCGTTTGGAATGTTATCTCGGAAACCGAAAACGCAGACCATGACCTTCTCGAACAAACCGTTTTTTTAACAGTTTTCTCGGACACAAACTTTCAAATATGTCCGAAAAACATCTCTTAAACCAAATCAAAATTTGGATGATCAAAAATATTAATAAAATTTTTGTTATGAGATTTTTTCTCTCATAGAGCTTCTGCTGCCCCTCACAGAACTTCTGCAAGTTCCAACAGAGCCACAAAACCTCTGCGAAGCAAATTTCTTCACAAAAATCCGATTTTATCCTCTCCAATGCCTTTACAAATGTTTTGGTTAAAGAAGAACCCCACAGAAGTCATGATAACAATGAGATATATGAAAAAGGGATAAACATCAAATATTTTCAAGATCACAGAGCCTCTGTAAACTACAGAAGCTCTGTCAATCTGATTACTTGGGCATCTCTGTAGTAATAACGATTACTTTTACTGCGAGTGAAACTCTTATGGCTAAAATCAACCTCACGCGCCTAGCATTAATGGGCCGCGCACGACGTCCTGTCATATTCTGACAAGGCCTACGTGTCCCATTTTCATTGGGCGTACATGGAACGTTTTTATTTGGAAAGTTGAACCCGCCGCTCAAACTCGAGTGCGGATTCCAAACTTTAATCCATTGCCATATATTTTACTCTTTCGAATTCTACCGTTTTACCATCCTATAAAAACAAAGCTTACCCTCACATAAAACCTTTTACAAACTCTCAACTTCTTCTCCGGCGAAACCCCCAAAAAGCTTGCAAAAATCTTATTCTTAAAATCAAATGGCTTCATCTTCTCGAGCTACATCCTCTGAACTCTCTCCGGCGAACTCACCGGAACACTCCCCTGCACATTCAGAACATTCTGAAAACCCCATCCTTGCAAGAAATATTGAACAACAAGATTCCGGGGACTCAGCAGACTTTGCTCCGACGACTCACTTGCAAAACTTTATAGCAAAGGATCATTTCGAAGCCATTCTTCCTATCAAATCCAACAACTGCTATTTGGTCCCCTCACCCACTACTTTCGGCGAAGCCCATGCCATACTTCTGAACATCATGGAGAATCATGTCCTCTTCCCTCTACTATCAAGAACCCCGAACAAAATTCCAGTCCGCTATTTGAACCAATTTTGGCAAAGCTGCCGATTTGATAAAGACGATTCTCTTATCAAAGGGTACATTTCAAGACCTGATAAATATGAGCATCTTGAAATCAAGTTCAACAGAACAATGTTCTCACTTGAATTCAACCTACCAACAAGGGGTCTTCTGGGATTAAAGAGTTATGCAGAGCAACCAACAGACGAAGAGCTCTGTCGATTCGTGGAAATGCTTGGGTACAACACCCAACTACGGAAGAGAAATGACTTCCGCAGAGGCCGATTACCACCTCTGTGGAACACTTTGTTCTCGATTCTTAACAGATGCCTGACAGGAAAGATAGGCAGTATTGACCAGAGCTCACATCAAATCTTGAGCATCATGTATGGGGTTTACTATGATCTTCCACTAGATTATGCGACCATAATGATGCAAGAGATCATAAACACCATCGACAGAAAGAACAACTCGAAAAGGGTCAAAGAGAACGATCCCAACTTTCTACCACCTCTGCAATTCCAAAGAATATTAGGAGTACTGTTCGAACCACTGCTGCTAATCCAAAGTTGGCCAATGGAAGGACCAACTCCCAAACAGTTCCCGATGAACAAGAATACCCCCACTGATCATGCTGATGGCTACTCACACTGCAGACCTCTGTCAAAGAAGCTTCTGCAATACGCATCGAATAAATCCCTTAAGAAAGAGTATATACGCGATCATAGAACTCCTAAACCGAGTCCTATGACACCCCCGCGTTTAGGTGTCCCCCTAGGAACAATGATAGCAAAACCTCTATCCACTCAAAAAGAAAAGGATCAGAAGTTAGCAAAGCACATGGCTATTCAACTCAACTTTATAGCCAAACGTGCAGAACTAATGGGAAAGAAGTCTTCATCAAGAACCTCTGGATTTACTCCAAAAGCTAAGAAGAGGAAAACTGCAGAAGGCACCTACACAAGCGCTGCAGAAGATCAACCCTCACCTCCTCATGCCACAGAAATTGGCTCCTCTGCTCCTCCCTCCTCTCCAAAAATGAAGAAGAAAAGATCAAAATCAACAGAAGAAGGGGCACCAAATCCTAAGAGGATGAAAACCAAAAAGAGGCATGGTAAATCACTTACAAAGTTGGTAACCATTGCAGAAGAGGAAACTGCTGAAGAAGAAGTTGCAAAAGAAGAAATGGCTACAGAAAGGTATCAATCACCCTATCAATCTCCAGATATATTTGCTCACCAAGGAGACCTGAACGACTTCTTACAGAACCCTGAAATTGCCAACACCCTAAATACAGCAGGGTGGACGGCACAACCTCTCGACCACCACTCTCCAGAAGAAGATTTCTTCATTTCTGGCATCGACACACATCTGCAAGAAGATGACACAACACCTAGAAATCAACCAACCGAAACCCCTGTTATTTTACAAAACCCTTTCATTCAAGGATTGGATGTCCACAGAAGAAGTCCAAACCCAGCTTCAGAAGAAATAGAACAAACTGAAGCTGAATTGAACAGAGGTGAAATTACAGAGGCTTCTGAGAACATGATGGAAGAAGAGAAAGAAAAAGGGGCCGAAGTTGTACAAAAAGAGGGATTAGCAACAACGGAGACAGAAATAGAGATTTTAGAGACAGATTCAGATGAAGAAGAAGCTGTCTGGATACGTAAGGGTCTTTATCATCCACATGTCATGAGATTATTTGGATCTCATCAAGTGTATGACCAATTACGACCAGAGCAAGGAACTTCCACAGAACTTAGGGAAGAAGCAAGAAAAGATGCCTGGATAAATAGAGGCACACAACCAAAACCAACTCCCAGTGCAACCCACATTTCTGACACCGCAGGTCTAGCTGCAGAAGGTGTCATTGAAAAAGAGCAGCACAGCTCGAACCTACCCCAACCCATCCAGCCAGAGGTTACTCTTTCAACCTCTGTGCCCACAGAAACCGGGGAATCCATTCCTAGGGAGTCTCCTCAAAGAGACTCACCTATAGTTCGTGATCAATTGCCCCAGATCACAGAAGAACGCCCAACAGAGGAATTTGTTTCCTCTGCCACGCACTTGTTAAGACCCACACTTCTTTCAGAGAGAAGTACAGAGCACAAAGACAAAGAGACTCTATACAAGTCTCCTAGTCAACAGAAGGATATTCCAATACCCACCTCTGGAGTGGATTTGGACAATGTTCTTCTCAGAACTTCTGTAGGGATTGAAACTCATGTTTCTTCTCAAGGATCAGAAGGAAATCCTTCCATTCTCAACGTACAAACAGGAATGAAAGAAGGTATCCCAGGAACAGGGATTCCCTCTGGAGACGAATGTGTTCCTCCAGAGGTTACCACCGGAACACAAGTTACAAGGGATGAGTTCCAAACCCTTGAAACCTCTGTGAACCAAACCTTGAAAGAGTTGCAAAGCTCTTTCAAATCTTTTGCAGAGACAACATCACTGGCACTGCTAAACCTGAACACCAAAATGGACAACCTGTCCACAGAGGTGAAAACTGCCATCTCACAGATGAAGTCTGCTGCTACTGCATCCACCACTTCTGTCGCAACAACTACTCCTTCGATTGAGAACTCAATCAACAAATTCCTTGATCAATTGAACAAACAGACTTCACTGTCAACGGGCATCACTCCTGCAGATCTACAGAAGGCCCTACAAAAAGTTCAAGAAGAAGCCATGCGAAATACCATGCTGATGCAACCCAAAGACTACATGACAAGAGCACAGCTGACAGAGCTTGGGCAGAACGTGATTAATCAAGTGACAGAAGTCATCCTTTCCTTCACCACTGCCAATGCTAACTTCGTCAAAGATTTCAGAGAAAGTGTAGGAAGGATGAGATTCAAAACAGAGGCAGAGCTAGCAACTCTTCTTGGCCTCTGTGATGATGTCTGCGCGAAACTGATCGCTGCTGGAGCCACAATGCCAAAGAAACCCGATGCTTCCTGCAGAGCAGAGGGTACATCAGACAAGGGTCAGGATGACTCTGATGATGATGACCATCCTGGTCCATCAGATCATCCTGAGGGGGAGAAAACTACAGAGAAAACTGCAAGCAGAGGACTTACAGGTCCACCAATAGCCGCAGAACCTCTGAGTCAAGCACCTCCAGAACAGACCCGACAACAACAAACCCAAAAGACCACAGAGACAACACCCATCTCTGTGGAATCATCTCCTGACGAAACCAAAACTCCAGAAGCAGAACAGCAAGCCATAGAGGCAACAACCGCCCCTGAGGTAATCATTTTGGAAGAAACAGATGAACCAACCACAGAGAAAACACCCACCTCTGTGGAAACACCCCAAACCATACCCAGAAGAAAGTCGATTGCCACCAAACCAAAAAGAGCAACGACCTCTGCTTCTGACATTCTGAAAAGGATGCACACAACAATGAGTGATCGTATGGTGAAGAGAGAAGAAGAAAGGCACAGGTTCACTTTAGCTTTCAGAATGGCAAGAAGATTCAATGACAACACTTCATCAACAGAAACTGAGCTCGCAGAAGAAGTCATCAAACAACCTCCAACAGAGGTTACAGCGCAAGTCAAGCCAACAGAACCATCGCCACAAAAGTCCTCTAAATCACAATCGTCAAAATCCACAGAGGCAACCTCTATCAAACCAACAGAAGTGCCAACCTCAAAACCCACAGAAGCAACAGGTTCTGCCACGACAATAGCAAAAGATAAGGGCAAAGGGATACTGACAGAAGAGCCAAAGAAGAAGAAAACATTGCCAAAGCCAACAGAAAAACTAATGAAGAGTGCGTTTGACGCCTTTCAAACCCCAAAACCCGAAGAAGTTGACTGGGCACATGGATTGAAGCCTCTGTCAGAAATTCCTCTAACTGGTAGAGCTGCAGAAGTTGTTCAAAAGATGGAGAGTCTCAGAAGACAAATTCCACGACCTGGTCCAACACATGAAGAGATGGAAGAAGTGGTATACAAATACCTCTACAAACAATCCTATCAGACAAATCATCCAGTAGATCATGTGACAGATCCAAGGATCAGAGAAGAATTTGAGAACATCTTCACAAGAACAAAGCAGATGTCTTCTCAATTCACAAAATCAAAAAGGTGATCTTCTGCAGATTCTCCTTCACAAGAACTTATCCAAGGGTCAGGTACAATCTTTACAAAGTCAGAAGAGAGAACAATTCAGAATCTACCTTCGCTGATGCTGACTTAAGAAACATCAATCCTTACGACCTACCTGACCTTCTGCAATGGACAAAAGACAACTACAACACAGAGCCTAATACTAGAGCCTATCAAGTGTTGAGAAAAGCGATGAGGGAAAAGCTTCTGCTATACAACATGATAGATTTTCAGCTGGGAAAGGATCTTGGTCTCAAACATCAAGATCTACGACCACCAGAAGATCGCTGCCCACCAGACGCTGTGTCCAACTCAATCATCAGAGAACCAAGATTTGGGTTAGTATTTCAAAACCCACAACACCAGGTTAAACTTTTTGTACTCATGGATTGTCAGAAGTACGCAACCAGTACTCTGAGCAAATTCAGAGCAAGCCTTGTAAAATACAGAGGTACAGAGAAAATGGATAGAGATGATGCAGATACTTTCATCAGAGAAATAGACTCAACAATCCGCCTAAGAGAACTCTACATCAGATTCTACAAAGAGATCAGAAAAGTCGGCAGAGACAACATAAGCTACAACGATTTCAAAGATGCCAAAATCTGATTCTCAGACCTCCAATCTCTGCAAACAAAGTTTTATCTTTCATTGTACTCAAATGTAAAATGCCTCTGGCATATTTCTAAATGAAAGAAATTTCGAGGTATTGTTTAACCTCTGTCTTATCTAACTTAGCCAAACTTAACTCAAGTTCAAATTTTTTATTTTTCACTACTTAGGGGGAGATTGTTAGCTTCAATCTTCCTAATCATAGAAGTATTTAGAAGTAGTGAAAAATAGGCTAAGTGAAGAAAGCCTCTTACAGAGGCCTTGCCGACATTACCGAGAAATCAAGATCAAGAAGCTACAGAAGCAGCAGAGGCTTCCTACAGAAGCTCTGTCATACGCACAAAGAAGACCAAAGACTCGGAATCCGGCGAAGACTGCTCCACAGAGGACCAGACCGCAGAACCTCTGTAATTCATTACAGAGCCTCTGTGGTCCTCAATGAAGACTTGAAAGATATTACTGGATACGTTCATCAACTTGCATGGAAAAGTACTATCAAAACACGTGTCAAGCTCTGAGTGGACTCAATAGGGCAAGGTACAAAATAGACGTCTGCGCCATTTAATGCATTTACCAAAAGTACATCTGCTCCATTAAATGCGCATGGCTCAAACAACTGCTCACACCATCCAGTCCACTGTTCACACCATCCAGTTTACTATTCATGCCGTAAAAGGAACAGTGACCTACTTCATAGTCTTCTAAGAGTAGTATAAAAGGAAGTCTCATGTTGAGATCTTCCTAAGGACGAAAAAAAAAGGAATCACTAATACTCTCAAGCTTTATTGTCAAATATCTGAGTGTTATATTCTCACACACACCAACAGTTATTAATCTGTTCTTCGTGTTGTTATTATATATTGAATAACAGTAACTGTTCAAGAAATCCTTTTCATTCTTTATTGTTTTCTTTATATATGTGCGTTCTAATATCTATCAAACATATCTGTTAGTTTAATATGCTTCCGCATCAAACTCTAAACTCCACTAATAGATTGTTAATCTTGATTAAGTGTATCTGGGATCCAACACTCCCTCACCCTCAAGAAAAGATCCAAAGAGGCAAAACCAAACCTCTGCTGATGAAACCTTTACCCCAACCAACACCACCACAACAATGGCTATACATAGCTCAACACCCAAGCCTATAGACATCCCTGTTCCAACAGAAGAAGCTGACAAGGTAAAAGGTAAAGAAACAGAAGAAGATCAAATTGCAAAGGCACAACGTTCTACTCCTGCACAACAACAAACTCTAGAGACCTCTGCACACTCCAAGAACTCTTCATCTCTTGAGGAGGTATATTATCATCTCTATGCAGACGGAGACATGATTTCTCTTGAATCAAACCCTCTCAATCCTTATCTCAACCCTAAGAGGATGAAGAATTTATCAGATGAGAGAATGATATTCATCGAAACCAATACCAACTTACGAGGAGATGCATACTTTCCTCTGCCCATAAAAGAGATTAAGAAGATCATTCACAGGACATTTTCATTCGGTGGAGTTCTCTATCATGACTATGTAGTTGAAAGGTCTGATGACAGGCTCTATATATTCATCGGCAACGATTTGGTGATCATCAATCCCTATGATCTAACTCGTCTGCACGCCTACTGTGTCAACTTTGCAGATAGACAGAAGACTGTCTGGACTGCCAAATATGAAATCAAAATGGCAATGGAAGAGCACATCAATCTCAGAACCCAGATAGACTTCCAAGTTGGCATCACCTTCGAGCTTCAGAAGCTAAGCATTGGCCTCCTAAATGAAAGTCTTGAGGGATTTGAACATTATCCCTCTGGATCTTTGGCTGCCAATCTTGAAGCGTTTATTTGTCGACAGAAGGGTGTAAAGAAAGCAATCCGTTCTGCTGAAGCTGCAAAGTACTCAACAGAGTCTCTGAGGTACTTAAGGAAGATCATGCAAGGAAGGAGAGGAAGCTCAAAATTCCCTGAAGACATCATTAGAAGTTTTGTTATGAACATTGACCTCACTCTTGAATATAGGAGTCTTATCATAAGATTTGATAGGATCCTTAGAGGAAACTTCTATGATTAGTTTATTATCTTTTTGTAATGCGTTGTAATTATCTTTAAAAGTAGTAACAGTTTTTTACAGAGGATGTCTTTCTCCCCTTTATCTTTTGGCTTATCTCTGTAAAATAGCATAGTTTGAATTTTCAATACTTAGGGGGAGATTGTTAGCCCCAAGAACTCTGATGTAAAAGTATTGAAAATCACAAGTCAGAATTGCGTCAGAGACTAGACGTCAGAGATCAAGACCTCATAGATCAAGCAGAAGACTTAGCAGAAGACCATCAGAGATCGTCAGAGCTCTAGCAGAAGACTTATGATCTAATATCAGAGACCAAGACCAGCAGAAGACCTTCAGAGCTCTGGAAAATGATCTCTGGTGAACAAAGACCTCTGTGAAGCTGAAGTCTCATAGAAAATCTCTAAGTGTTAGATTAGTGTTTGAAAATCTCTAAGTGTTAGATTATAGTACACTGTCTACACTTTATCTGGCTATGAATAGGACGTTAGTGGATCACACATTTGTAAGAATAGCTAAGAATTTGTAAGGATCATTACTAGAATTGTGAGAGCACAACCACTGCACATTCTATTCCACTACTAGTGTATGATCCTGTAGCCTGAGAGATTTCTGAATACATACACCAGAAAGTGTTCTTGGTGTTATTCATATTAATATATACGAGCAGTTTGTTATTCATTCTTGTTATCTATTATTGTTCAATATATTGTTATTCTCTCATTGTTTATGCAACACACAATCACTCGTATTCAAACAGTATGTTTATGCTTCCACTACTACTGATGTATCTGTTTGTATGAGACAAAGTGAATCTGGGAACCTATAATGATAATAAATTTAAATGATCACATGTGCATGTATAGACTTATTATATGGATTCCTCGATGTTAGTTGATGTTAGAACCTTGTTTTTAATGCTAAAACTTCCATAGAATGAACCAAATTCAGTTGGGGTTATGTTGGGGGTGTTAAGGGGATGGAACAGGGTTGTGTGTTGTCCATCAGGAGTCTCCGTGACTTTTGGTGCGGTTTTGGTCGCACCAAAAATCGCGCCAAGCACTGTTTCAACATTTTTCGATTTTTGTTTGTTGCGTACTTGTGTCGTTTCGAGGCGTAATATAGGGGTATGGGTACTCGTTTTGAGTGTAGTAGAATTTGAACACTTTAAACATATTAGTATGTTCCAATTAAGATCCCAAGTCCGTGATTGTCGTTGGTTATTCGGTTTCTAGTCTGGTTACGATTCAGAGGGTATCTGGTGGCTCGTTTAAGGTCGTAAGTTATCGTAGTGACTCTTATATACATATAATTATGTTCATTTCATCATTTTGTATATATTACAGGCCATGTTACTTGTCGGTGACGTTTGTTATACGTGGTGTTCGGTTGTGGCGGCAATTGTCAGTTTTGCTCGTTTGTGTCGTTTGTGCGTATGTTGTTTCAAACTCTTAATAACGTGAGTTTTCTTTTAACCATTTTCGAACTGTAATACTTATGAAATGAGTTAATACGTGATATGTAATGTGATGATTGTGAGTTATGTAGGATGTTATTATTGAGATGCAATTCTATTTGTATGAGCATTGCACTACACTAATGTAATTTGGCCGAACTTAGAGGCTGGATGGAGTTGGCCGGACTTAGAGGCCAAATGGAGTTGGATGTACCGAAAGGGGAAGCATAGTTGGTTGTACTTAAGGTACTTCAGTGTAAATTAATTAGTTGGCTTAGCGTGGTCAACTAATGTTCTTATGGCCATAACTTGTTTTGTTGATGTTAAAGGCCAACGGAGTATTTTTATGCATAGTGCATGAGAGTCAAGGTGTGACATATTGATAATGGTTTCATATCAATGTTTTCATAATACTGTTATTTAACTATCTGGGATTTTCTCGCTTAGACTAAGTGGTCTAACCCTCATTGTTTTCC